>OX465584.1:55603788-56805134 GCA_950022655.1 Alentia gelatinosa
GGGCACCACCAACCAGCACCACCAGTAAGCACCACCACAACTACACTGGCTACCAGAGCAATGTATACACTGGCCGCCAGAGCTAACACTACGCTAGATTGGCAACCAACCCCTGTCTGCGCTGAGCTATGGTATAGGGGTGGGTTGGTCGGGTTAAATCCCACATGGTATCCCTTCTTTATCCTACCCCTAAGTTAAAATCCCATAGGCTTAACATTGACTTTCCATATCCGCCCGTATGTCGCATACAGATAAAAAATCGCTCCTAGGAGCGTACAAAAAATGGACCAATCAGAGATCAGCAGCTGAAAGTAGTTCCAAGCACCTTCAGAGCAGCAAGGAGAGCTATATGGAGGACTTCAGAAAGTTTTTATCGTGTTTTTTGTTATTATCCTCACATAAAAATATCATCCACAGGGGGTAGGATAAAATCAAAACCTTATTCGTTTTAATCTGGGCTCGTATGCGACTCCTGGAGTTTTGGCTCCGTATATCACTCGGCTCCGCCTCGTGATATCACTACGCCAAACTCCAGTCGTCGCATACGGGAGCCCAGATTAAAACTCATCCGGTTTTACGATAGTGTTCGCCCCAAACCAGGTTATTTCGTTCTATGTAGACTCTAAAAGGAGACATACTTGATATGAAATATTCATATAAAACAAATTGATTTTAAAAACAACAACATAATTTATGTTCACTATATTTTGAACAAAAATACACAGGAAAGGAAATATGAAAATGGAAAATTGGCTTTGAGGTTATTACATAACACACTCTCCAAGCGGTATGAAAGTATATATATAGTTTCATGACAAATTGCTAGACAGACATGAGAAATGGCACCAACAGTGCAAGCAAGAACCGACAAAATGAAGTCACGTTTCATAACGCATGTCACATCTATTGTCGCATGTTGTGTCATAGCTTTGTATGCCCTAGTTCAAGTTGAATGTGTTACACTTACAGGACAAATTTTATGTTTATATATGGTTATATTTAAATGATTGTTTGCTGAAAGGCAGTTAGTAATGGGGATCACTCCAGCGCCAGTAACAAGGATACACCGTGTTTGGTGTCTGTCTTGTTGTAAGGGCTGCTACTTGTGTTGTCACAAAACTAGTCTGTCTGTATGGTGTCACAGACGCCTTCTAGACATGTCACAAAACTAGTGAAACAGGTCCCTGGTCGGGATAAATCCACCGACACCGTGAACCAGTAGCCACAAGTGTCTGTTACTCTCCACCTGGATTGTCTGTACTGCTTGGGGAGTGTATGATTTTTTTTCATCTCGAACACAATTTAACATTTTATCATTTCCTTTTGTACATATTAAAAAAAAAAAAATGAACATAAAGCTAGGTTTTATTATCAATTTGTTAAGTTATGGATATTTTCTATCAGGAATTTCTGCTTTTAGAGCCTACATAGAACACAACTACTTGGTTTGAGGCGCACACAGCAGATACTGTATAGGATCTTAACTGACCAACCCCTATGTTGTAGCTCAGCATATACTGGGGTAGTTGCCAATCTACCATAAATGCTACACTGGCCACCAGAGCAAACGCTTGCTATGCACGTAACACTGCATGAAAACCACTATTTTATTCATACGCCATCGCAGAAGTGCATGTATTGGCTGAATATTGACTTGTTTTCATATATATGTATATATATATACGCCCAGGCCTTTTATACGGACGCGTCTTGGCTGTATTTCACACCCGGCGTATATGAGAGGAAACATCCTCTCCCCCACCGCCTCCCGCCCGTTTGTGTTGGTAGAAGCACAGGTGTCCTCAGTAAGAAGCCCTCCCCCTGCCCCTTCCCCCACCTCCCCCCGCCTGCTCTCAGTGAAGCCCTCTTCACTGGATGCTTATATACACCTACAGGTGAGGTGTATACACACGGGGAATTGGACAACCTTGTATACGCAACATATCTACTTATATATGCCGGGCGCATATCTATGTAAAATAATGATGTTCGTGCAGTGTAAACTCTGGTGGATTTAAATCCACGTCCACCTTCACCCATAAGCTGTATGATATCTGTGTGTGTATCACTCCCCTATCAGATCTTCAGTACTGCTTGAAAAGTGTGTCATTTCGTTGTCTCGAAGTCACCTTATTTCCTTTTATGTATATTCTTTTAGAAATACAATGAACACAAAGCTAGGCTTCATTATCAATTTGTTAGTTATGGATATTTTTTCTTAAGTATTTCTGCTTTGAGAACCATCATAGAACAAAATCACTAGTTTCGAGGCGCATACAGCATATACCTCACCAACCTCTGAGTCGGTACAGAGTGGAGACAGAGGTGGCGGCCAATCTGCACCACCGCCACCGCAGCAGCAAGTAATCCCAACATTAGACTGGCCCCAGTCCCTGTATCCTTCCACCTACCCCACCTCCCCTTGATAGAAGATTCAATTCCTGGACCAGTCACACTGCAGCATATAACCAAAAGGTTATATGCTGATAACCTATTACTGGTAAAAATAACCAGATTTACTTGGTGTATTGTTTGTAGGCTATGTATTGTCCTGTCTTTGTATGATGTCCTTTGACATGTATTGTTTCATTGTCTCTTCAATTTTAGAAGACTATTGTATGGAAGAACGCTGCTCAGCGAATATAATATGTCTATTGTTTACATATGTGATTGAATAATAATAAAAAAATTCTTTATCTTAATTTCTTTGAATCAAGAATTTCCATAATCAAAGACTTGAGCAACTCTATCCCAACCACACCATCACCACCACCGCCACCACTCAGCACAGCTCCCCTCAGCACTGACGCTACCTGCACAAGGCAGTGATCCTCTGGCAGGCCATGTTCAATGGATTAGTCGGATCCGCTGGGGATAGAAACGATCCCCCGCGGTCCCTGGGCGTTGGATCCCTGCTGTCAGTGCCTCACCTGTGGAGACGGGATAAGCAGCCTAATGGGGGCGGCTTGGATGTGTGTGTGTGTGTATAGCTTGATGGTGTTATTGATGATGGAGGTGGTGTGTTTGTGGTGCCTGGGTTCATATTTGGAGGTGTATGTTGATTTTCATTCCAGAATCCCTGTGGTATCTCCAAGAAATATTTTAGATGATATAATGTGAGGCAATTGTAAGCAATATGCGAATCACATAGCAACAGTCACCTGTTACCAATATGTGAATCATATTGCGTGAGTCAATTGTAAGCAATATGCGAATCATAAGGCCCGGCGTCCACCTACTACGATAGAATCGTAGACCTTCCGATATGGCACCGATACAAAATGTTAAAATCGGTGCCATATCGGGAAGGTGCAAAATCGTAGACATATGTCTAGACATGCCAATCCACCACGCATTGTATGGGGGTTTTATCGGTGTCTAATCGCAGAAACGTGGTCAACTGCCCCGATATTAGGGGACCTTCCGACGCGATTTTGATTTTTTATCGGGAGGTGCCTCCTGGGGCATATCGGTGCCATATCATAGTAGGTGGACGCCAGGCCTTAAGCAAGAGTCACCTGTAAGCAATATGCGAATTATGTTGCGAGAGTCATTGCAAGCAATATGCAAATCATATAGCGAGAGTCAGTTGTAAGAAAAATGTGAACCACATAGCGAGAGTCAATTGTAAGCAATATGCTTATCATATAGTGAGAGTCAATTGTAAGCAATATGCAAATCATATAGCAAGAGTCATTTGTAAGAAAAATGTGAACCACATAGCGAGGGTCAATTGTAAGCAATGTGCTTATCATATAGTGAGAGTCAATTGTAAGCAATATGCAAATCATATAGCAAGAGTCAATTGCAAGAAAAATGTGAACCATGGAAACTGGCTACTGGTTGAAAGTAATTGTCTGTAGTTGGCTGTTGCAAGACTTTTGTGAGACTGTTGTACGACTGTTGTGTTTTTCAGTAATTCCAACCAGGCTTTTCTTTATTTTCCAATTTTTGTTTATTTATTGTTGTGGGGGGGGGGGGGGGGGGTCCTTGCGGGGGGTACCCTAATTTCTGGTATTTTCCTGGAGGCCCATTGGGTATATATGCGGAAGGGGGGTCTAAACATTTCTGTATATTAATTTGAGAGGAACCTTTTGGTGTATTTTGACAGGGGGCAGTGAATGGATGTGGGGGCAACCTTTTATTTTACTTCCATTGGTGGCAAACTCTTTTTATTTTCTAAATTTTCTTAAACTCTCCTGTGGAAGGGGTAGGCGGTACCTGAACTTCACATCGTGTTGTGTCACCAACAAGTACTGTGAATGAGTAAGGCCTAAAACGAGTGTATCCGTTCCTGAGACTTTTACTGAGCGATCATGATTTTAAATAACACCATCCAGGGAACGACAGGTGGTGCCATCTGGTGTTTCAGATATGATTCAATGAGGGGATCACATCCACTCTCCCAGCAGAGATCTTGCGCTCTACTTCCTGTGGCCGCTTATATCTCTGCCCCAACCTGCCTGTTTGGGCTCAAATCTGGCCCATACGCCAGTTTTTGAAATATCCTAAATTCTTAGTGCTTTGGGCAGTATTTTGTGGTTTACATGTACATAGATATGTATCTATTTATATGATAGATGATTTACACTCATTTCTGATACTTGTTATATCAAATCAGGTATAGTCTTAGGGATTACTTTCTTCATTGGAAGGCACCTCATGTGTTACAGGGTTTTGTTTGTCAACATAACACATGTGCTCACTCGAAGTGGCAGTCTAATCAACAGTAGATTCACATCATAAAGAGGTTTTAGAAACAGCTGGATTGTCTGTTAACCCTATTTAACAATTCCTATATTTCCTAACTAATGATATGTGAGTTATTTGATTTGTATAACTTTTGACAGTTGCCTTGTTTTGAATCTGAGAATCTTCTGGTCCCACCTGTCTTTAGTGGATACCTAGGGAACAGGCTTTGGGTTGGGGCAGAGACTAAGCTAGCGCTAGCGCCGCGAAAGATCTAGGGGGAGAGTGGATTACATCTTCCTTAGTTGATCTCGGGCGAAAAACATCAACACTAGAAGCAAGTGGAATGTTCATCATTGATGAATATACGTGCATTTATGAATGAACTACAATTAAAAGTTTGGGTTGCATGGGTTAGGGTTAGTCTATGGATCGTTTTCTGTAACCCACTTGCACCCATTTACCATTTCTCTAACTGGCTGAGTCTAAAGCCGGAGACACACCAACTCATGACAAAGCGAGAAACGCAGCGAGTTCCGTAATCGCCAACACAAAATGGCCCATATGTGAGCTATAATTTCATATTTCAGCTGATTATTGCTTCCAAGATGCTATATTATAGGTGGGACATATTCCTATGAAATAATATCTCACATACCCGCCAATTTGTATATCGCTGCCTTCACTCGCTTGGTGTGTCACCAATATTAGATCAAACATATCAAGCAACAGTGGGTCAATGATGTATTTCGATCTTGAGTGATTGGTCATGGTCTGCTGGGTATGCCTCAAACACCCTCAGACACTGGCACCCTGCTCCTTATCCAAAAGCACAGTGAATAGCACGCAGATAGTGATAGGATAGGTTTTTCTCAGCACACTGAAAGTGTTTGTGACCACTCTAACCTTTTCATTTAAGGGCTGTCCATAAATTATGTCACACTTAGGGGGGTGGGGGGGGGGGGTATATTGAAAAGTGTGACACAGCCCAAAAATCTTAGGGGGGTGTCCAGAGTTGTGTGACAGAACATGCATTACCTAATTCTGAGACTTTAGAGGTAAGTTTCCAATAATTTAGTGGCAACTTTGCTCATGCTGGAAAAGGTGTTGCAAAAAGTATGATAATAAGCAGTTATGGATGGATATCGTGTTGCATACACAAATCCACTAAAATTGTCCTGAGGAAACACCTGAGGAAAAAGGCAGCCAAATAGGAGAATGTCCAGATCAAGGAAAGTCAGTACATTTGCTACAAGTGGTTAAGTGTAACTGCAGAGAGTGCTGTTACATTAGGAAAAGTTCCTGTTTCAATTTGTTGTAATAAGGAATTAAATTGGTTGCCATGGCAACCAAAAAATGTAAAATAACAGACAAAAGATAGAATTTACATATCATATAAGAATAGAAGCCAAAGTTTGAAAAGAATGTAACACAGCATTATGAAATAACAAACTTCCATACTAGACACATATTTTTACCAGATAACCCCATGGGAGGCTGGTAAGGAAAGGGTTAAGCAATATGGCACCACCTGAGGATATTTTAGCTTGCCAATTAAATGTATCTAGATACATTTAATCAGTGGCAGACTGCATTTTCATACTCTCAATTCTTCAGTGGTCAACTCATGAAAAAGAGGGCCTTTCCCTATGTGATGATGATTTCTACCATAACCCTATTCACACATATAGGAACCCCACCTGTTTGTCTATTGGAAATATGTACTCAGCTGTAGCTTAGGTAGGGATTATCTTCAGGTTTCTCTGTGAGATAGAAAACATACTCCCCCAACCAATGAAGTAAATGCTGAGCAATAAGGTCGAAATGGTCTATTGATGGGGTTGATGATTGTGCACTAGGATAAATCCCCAAATGCGCCACCTGCCAAATTTTGTACAGTGTCCATTTCATGGGCAGGTTGAACTCATAAATGTGTTTCATCATATACTTGGAGGAGGAAAATGTGGAGTACCACCAGAATAGGCTAGGGTAGATGAGATTTATGCTTGATCAAAGTTCAGTACTGCATATGATTGGTTGGTCTAAAATGACAATTACTGGAGTAAAGTATGGTGAAGTATCAATAGCTTTTCAGTCATCTAGTAAATCGGGAGTTTTGTCTCATGTAATATCTCCCACTAAATTAACTCTTTAAGGCATCATCTGGCCGGGGGTGGATGATGCCTCAAGGCATCAACCGGCCGGGGGTGGATGATGCCTTAAGGCATCCTTTGCTGGATATTTATATAATTGTTTTTGAAAAGAAAATATTTTAACAATAAACTTGAAATTTGCACAGAATGTAGGTATAACATCATATTCTTGAATTTTAGATTATAGAAATAAAAATATCAAGGATAACAAATTATATCACATGATAAACCATCAAATTTTGAGTGTAGCACACTCTTATAAGCATGGGGAGGAGCCGGGATTTATGCATATTACAAATTAAAATGTTTGGATATTGCTCTTTTTTTCTTCTAATAAACAATTTGAAAGCGTCATAGTTATCTATATTTCTTCTAGGGTAAGGAATTCCATAATTTAGTACCTTTGTAAAGAGTATTATTTTTATATTTTTCACATTTGGATCTATTGACCCTGAAAATTACAGCATTTTTTGTTTCTTTTAATTTCTTTATTGCTATCCATTAGGCAATTACACTTTCCTTCCTTTGATTGGTACAAAATATGTTCACGTTGGAACCAATAAGGACGGCTTAGCCTCAACCATATAAGTTGATTTTCATGGCCTAGCCCAAACCGGTTGATAGTAATAAGAGAAAACGTGGTTACTGAGCCCGAAGGGATGGCCGTTCGAGGTCTTTTTATACCATAAATACGTCCCGACGCCGCAGGCGGAGGGACGTATTTATGGTATAAAAAGACCGAGAATGGCATCCCTTCGGGCTCAGTCACTACGTTTTCTTATTATTACATACCTAAATATAAAAAACCCCACCTTTTATGTACTTTTATGTACAGTGCAAACTGTACAGCATGGTCAGGATGTTCTATATAAGTACATATAATTTAAGATGTGCTTTTCAACCCGATCCATTCATAATGCATAATGGTATTCAAACTTCAATTCTCCCTCTCAAACCAAATTGTTTTTTATACTGGGTTCTGAGATCAGAAATACTTATCAGGAAATATTTCACAGTTCATCAAATTGATGATCAAGAGTGAGAAATATCTCAATTTCCTTATTCCAAGTCATATGAAACATCTGCTGGGAGAGCTACAGACACTTTCAGGTTGTGGGTGAAGGTGCAACAGATTTTAGATTTTATCATATATTTTGTTTGACATCGGTGTAGGTTATTCTATCGTGATAATATTTAAAAACTATGTCTCTGTATACGCATCGTATACTTTCTGTGTTCCCAAGTCAATTCTGTCATTGATATGAAACTAAACCATGTATATTGTTTCTACAAACATCCTTCACTGGCATTATTTTTGTATAACGAAAGGTCGTATACATATCATCCACCATATCTTTTTAATTTCTTTTTATTCATTTACAACAACAGGACACATACTGTAGTCCAAATACGTTCACATGATGTGACAATCTAAATTCTGCGTCAACACATGTGCAAGACTGCTGCCTGAAATAAAGGCTTATCCTACAATACACAGTGGTGCCACCTGGTGATTTTCAAATACTGTATAAAGTACTGTATTAAGTATTTATATAGAACTTCCTGACCATGCTGTACAAGTCACAGAACGAGATGCTAATTTACAGTTTGTACGGACCGAGGTGTTTACGCCGAGTTCCGTACAAACGGTAAATTATCATCGAGTTCTGTGACTTGTGCAAGCATGGTTGGACGTTATACATTTACTATATACCCGAAATTAGAAAAAAACAACCAAAATTTTAATAAATGTGTATGGGTAGGTAGTCCTATTTTGGTGTACGGACCGCTGGTCCGTACAGTATTTTTACGTCATATGCCAAAACAGTGCATATTTTCAGTATATACGGCATGGGTATATAGTAACAATCAAAATCGGTTCCCTTGACTATACTAGTAAGAAATGAGTGAAATACAACATTTGATCGAGTTCAGCCTAAATCAATAGGTAAATTGGGCCTATTTACTTTTGAGTGATTTATATAAGAAATGGACTGAAAAATATGGTTTTCATCAGTTCTTTCAATAACAAGGACCTATGGTTTTAAAAACCTAAATATGTAGAACTATATATTTATCCTACCCCTAATAAAAACACCATAGGTTTAACATTGACTCTGGAGTTGTATTTGACCGAGCATGTTATTTATGCACCGAGGTGAATAAAAAAAAAGACCAGATATATAAAATAGATCCGGCAGTATTGATAAATGCGGCCATCCTCCGATGAGTGTCAACACACTACTAACATGGATGATTGCAAAATTTTCTCTGTAATTCGGTGATAAAGGGTAGGATAAATACGAAACGAAACTCGAGTTGTCCTTCTCAATGTTTATACCACCACTCTGGTCAGGTCTGCTACTGACTACACTCGGCTAAAGCCTCGTGTAGTAATACACGACCTGTCCATTGTGGAATAAACATTGGCAAGGCCAACTCTCGTTTGGTTTCTACTAAGTATTACATTCGGCGAATGTTTGAGGAAAATGACATGGGTTTTACTATGTGAAAAACTACAGTAGAACCCCGCGTAAGCGGACACCCTCCGTTCCGGGCCAAAGTGTCCGCTTACGCGGGGTGTCCGCTTACACGGGGTTAAATAAACATCTAATATAGGGAACCGTTCCGACCAAAGGTGTCCGTTAACGCGGGGTGTCCGCTTACGCGGGGTGTCCGTTAGGCGGGGTTCTACTGTACTATGTAGAATTTCTATATATTCTATCTTAGTATGTATCTCTAAGTAAAAATTAGCATGGTGACCCTGATTTTTAAGTTTCAGTAGAAACCAAATGAGAGTTAGACTTGACAATGTTTATGCCACGATGGGCTGGTCGTGTATTACTACACGAGGCGTAGCCGAGTGTAGTGAGGAGCAGACCTGACCAGAGTGGCATAGACACTGACAAATCTAACTCGAGTTCGGTTTAGTATTTATCCTACCCCGTCTATGCTTTTGTATTACTAAAAGATAAATATTGACTCAACGACCAACAGGACTTTTTTCATAGTAGCTGACATCCTGCTCTCTGATTGGTCAATATTGTTATTACTCTAGTGGCATAAAAAACACTTTATGTCACGGCCTGCCACATAAAACTTGCCTATGTAAAGTCTATGGCGGTTTTTTTTTTATTAGGGGTAGGATAAAGATATGTGTCCCACAACACCATCATATTCAATTCCAGAAAACCGACATGGGTTTTACTTTTCAAGATAAATTGTCCAATATGCCTTTAAGGTATCATTGTACATACATGTATCTATATCAGGCCACGCTCAACAGTCTAAGAGACACTTCTGTTTTCACTAACATACGGATGTACACTCCAGAGCTAAGAACTCTAGTACAGACCAGCCTGATACCCATCATGAACAGGATACTAATTTTGGCCATATTATACGGATCGCTTAGTGCCGAGAAGATACCACGAGGGAGTAATTCCAGCATGGTCTTATCCAATCTCGTGAGGGACCAGGCTGACCTTGCCAAAGACCAGGCTGACCTTGCCAAAGACCAGGCTGACCTTGCCAAAGACCAGGCTGACCTTGCCACAGACCTGGCTGACCTTGCCAAAGACCAGGCTGACCTTGCCAAAGACCAGGCTGACCTTGCCAAAGACCAGGCTGACCTTGCCACAGACCTGGCTGACCTTAAGGCCCACGTCTTACAGAAGTTCAGCACCCTAGAGGAGAAAACGGAGTGGAGTCTTGGTGGAACTGGAGATGACCCACGAACCAAGTCCTTCCAAAGTATGATGGCCAACCTGATGGCAATGGTGAAGAAGATTCAGGCAGATGTCGAGGATAACATTGCAGAGATTGCAAAGTTAAACCCTCCACCTCGACACTGTGGGGATGTTGCTATGGACAGTAGGAAAAACGGCGTCTTCAACATTTCTATAGCTGGTATAACTACTCAGGTCTACTGTGACTTCATAAAACCTGGAGGTCCATGGACACTGGTCATTAATGTGGAATTTTACATATTCGATTCTAGGACATGGTCTCAGTACAAAGCGGGATTTGGTACACCTGGTCCACAGAGTGAATTCTGGCTCGGTAATGAATACCTCCACCACCTGACAACAGCCCTGAACTGCTCAATGGGTATAACATTGTACCCACCTAAGACTGACTTTTATGATGTAGTGAAAGTTGATGCTGAAGAGGAAAATTATCGAATTCATATTGGGCCTACAACAGGACTCTCATTTATTCAGTCCACGGATGGTCAGCCATTTGTTACATTCGATCACCGATTTGATCGCACATGCGAGCGACGTCCCCTTTTTGGTTGGTGGCAAAGATGCAATTCTGGTTACTTCATATGGAATTTAGCATACCGTCGGTCTGATTTGAAAGCAGAGTTAACATGCAGGGCCACTTTACCATAGACACTCTCGTTCTGAGTGGTCGAATTGGACGCCTGTTGATGTTCACAGCGGTATGTATGGCCACAAAAATAAAAAACTTCGGCCAGAAGTTCAGTAGATGGTTTATAACGTTGATTAAATTTACCTAAACCATGGTTTATTCTCTTCCAAGAGAACATTGCAAGCATATGGAATCTAAATGTCTCCAATGTCGTTTATATAGAACCTATTGTTAATTATAATAATTTGGGACTATGAAATGATTCGTATCAATATTGTTAAGCGATTGACAAGATGTTATGGAATTAGTGTTAGGTGAACCTTATAGTATGGTGGGTTTTTTTTCCACATGTACAAGCTTACTCAAAATCTGAGTATTAATTTAAGGAAATTACTTTGACAATTTGACTGGAGCCAGCGGAGGATAGGAATTGCATTGCCAAGCTGTTCTTACTCCAGTATAGATAAAAACCTTTAAAAAAAATGTCCATGATAAATACGGATCTTTATCTCACCCTGGTGTTTTTTCTCCATAGACTTAACATTGGGAACTCGTATCTAACGCCCATGAGATACTTAGGAATAATATCCAACGGAGGATTATGTCACAAATGTTACCCCATTAATCAATAAGAAGGGTGAGATAAATTCAGAAACCCATTCAAGTTTAGGGTCAGAGCTCTATCCCATCTTATTGGAATCACTACGTAATTCACGCGGCTTCGCCTTGTGAATTCCTACTGGATTCAAACGCGATGGGTTACAAGCTCTGGCCCTAAACTTTCATGGGTTTCCTGTATAGGTTAGTGTTCGTCAATGTGAGGGGTGAGATAGATTCAGAAACCTATACAAGTTTACCATCAGAGCTCGATCTCATCTCGTTTGAATCGCTACGTAATTCACGCGGCTTCGCCTTGTGAATCACTACGCTATTATAACTCGATAGGATACGAGCTCTGACTGTTAACCTTCAAAAGTTTCATCTGTAATATTTCTCCATCTCGAATGAATCAGAAAGTAATTATAAAAACAAAACGTCCTAGGACAGAGAAGTATAGGTGTAGACCAATATATTTAGGAATGAAACTTTGGAACAGTTTTAGCCCGTTCACTCAGTAAATAACAGGAAGAAATGTATTTAAGAGGACAATCAAGGCTCACATGTTGAAAGAGGAAATTTTTAACTTAGTCCAGGAATAGATAAGCCATGAGTCAAAAGACCATGTCGCAACTAGAAAGCTAGTCAAAAGACCGCCTAATTAGCTTAGTAATTGGTGATATCAATATGTTAATGACTATGTTAATGCTGAAAGAAAATACAACTGTGTTGAGGTACCTGTTTCAACTTTCCTACACATTGAGTATTATGTTACATTTGTATGTTATGTGTTGTCATGTATTGCCATGTGATATATACGATATGAATGTGAATTTTCTTTTCATTTGAGGAAATTAACACATTACAAATGGACAATATGAAAACAGGAACTATGAATTATGGAAATGCTTAGAGTCAAAAGACCTAAAGCACAATGAGTAGGAACTAACTACGAAGATTGGCCGCCACTTCTGTCTCCACTCTGTTCCTACTAAGAGGTTGGTTACACTGGCAACCAGAGCTACAAAATATTAGCTCTGGTCGGGTTAAATCCAGATGTCGCCTTGACCCTTTGCTGGTTCCCACCTGTGTAGTGCTTATACCTTAGATAGGAATACGCCATCTGGTGAATATTAGGTGCATTAAAGGGTAAAATATGTTTGTTATTCTATGTCATAACCTCAAAGCCAATTTTCTATTATCTTTATTCCTTTCCTGTGTACTATTTCATTATATTTTGAATGTTATTTGTGGTATCTTTGTCAATTTGTTAGCAATGGATATTTCATATTAAGTATATCTGCTTTTATAGTATACATAGAATACAACTAGGTTTGAGGCGAACACAAAAGGGATACCCAGGGGATACCGTGTGTGATTTAACCCGACCAACCCCTATATCGTAGAAGGGGTTGGTTGCCAAACTAGAGGTTGGTATGGTAGACTCTAGTACAGTCTGTTATCGCCAGGGCCAGGGCGCACAGGCTCAAACTCTAAGACTATGGCGGCGCGGTGCGTAAACGGACTATTGGTATGGTTCAACCACAGCCGTCTACACGAATTCTCTCTCTCGGGCCACATTTTTGTTTTCATAGTGGGTTTTGAGAGCAGAAATACTTATCAAGAAATATTCACAGCTCACTAGATTGACATCGCTAACGTAATGTTACAATGTTACTCTGGCCCAATGGATAATGGGACAGGTAACACACAGCTTGAGAAGTGAGTGAGCGACCTTGAACTTACGATGGTTTCCCGCATATTTGCCTGAGCGCACTCTCCCAGCAGATCTTTCGTGGCGCTAGCGCGGCCGCAGGAAGCAGAGGGCGGGATCTATGCTAGGAGAGTAGCCTGAGTGCCCTGGTCTAGGCGGCGGGACGTGCTACAGTCTAATTTCGCCGCGCCCTCTAGCGAGGAATCAGCGTAAATCCAAAAAATATCTGTCAAGTTGGTAACTGGACCGATGGCACCACGGACCGATGACACCTGGACTGATGGCACATCTTTTCAGTTTTTCCTGGACTGATGGCACTGTTGCCTGGACTAATTGCACTAAACTTATGTTTAGTTTGTGTTTGATGTTTAAGTTTGATTAATGTTAAAAGATTCCACAAGTTACAAGATGCCATATGTATATATCAGAGGTAGGAATTAGGATATATATATCAGATTGCGGCTCCTGCCAGTACCGAGGGGGCCGCTACCGGCACCGAGTGGGCCTCCAGATGCAAATATGATATAGTCGAAAAGTGGTGTAGACATACACAATATTAAGAGAGTGTTCCACTGGACCGACTGTCGCAGATTTGGTAAACAGACACTCGCCGATTCTTATCGGATGCTTTCGAGTTTCTCAAGTCTTTGATAACGGACATTTATTAAATTATTTTTATCAGTATAAAATACATTACGATATGTGACCTTCCTCTTAAAGGCCCAGGAACAATCGATCGGGTGACAATTCGGCCTGGTGGAGCACCCCCTTTAGCATGATGTCGATCTAAGTGGCCGTATTCTCCTCGTAGTTGACGTGAAGTAAATCTCCGAGCGATAGCAGAGAGTATTGCATAGCGTCATTGAATATAGCCACACAGATAGAAATCATGTGTTGTATTTATTACTCACCTTTCAAGTAATTATCAGGAAAAAAATCTAGTATATTATAAGAAATTCGACCCTAGCGCCGTGTTTTGTTTATATGAATTAGTTCCTATAACGCCCGTCAGGAGGCCGAAAAAGCCGTATTCTCCTAGGAAATTCCGGAGGCCCGTATTCTACTCAGTAGCGATCTGTGAGCTCCATAAGCTTAACATGGAGACTACGTACTAGGTGGCTAATAAAGCATAACCCCTATCCCCTAACTAACCCCTATCACTGACTGAATGACTAATGTTTGTGACATCATTACCAATTGAGTAACTTCTTGCAATACTCCATGGGCGTTGATTACAAGTTCACAATCTGAAGTAGATTGGTTAAAAAATACCATTGGTGAGATAAAATAGCTGAATCGTATACAATACATGTAATTGACTGCTAATGACATTGTGCTGCCTACGAACTAAGATTTAAGATCGAAGTTTGTATTCATTTCTACTGATTGGCATATTTCCTAATAAATATAGAGTTGATGTTCTATTCAGAGTTGGTTACTTTTATATACATTTGTATAAGAAGAAAGATTGAAATGATATGGAAAACATTAAGCAATCCATTTGTCCATAATATTCTTGCTTTCTTAGTTATATTCCACAGTTCGAGAGAATAAAGAACATGGCATTTCAGGACCATATATAAACTTAAATGACTAGATATTCAGAGTTCTCCAATCCGGTTTTTATTTTCTTTTATCTCTGGCATGCTAGCAAGTAGGCTATTCCATGAACTCAATCCTTGATACATCGGAAATTCTTTATAAGACATTGTTTTAAACTTTCTCCGTTTAAATCGTATCTTATCATATGTACAGGTTAATTTAAGCCTTAAGTCTAGGTTGTCAGATTGTTTAGATAGTTTGAATATAAGACTGATACTACATTAAAACCATTTCTTTTTGAAATACATGTATGTATAAATTTCTATTGGTATAAATATAGACCCTCTGATAAGCTTACCACCGTTTACTCGCAAAACCTATTTTGATATGTACACATTTTTTTTTATTTATATATTTTTATTTATATATTTAGACACTAGTGACTAGTGAAATTTGATTCCAACTGAATGGATAATTACCATTTTTCAGAGTGGACCAGAGTAATTTACCTTTCTTTTATTGACATCTCAACATCTTCGTGCTCAAGATTGGAAGCCATAACCGTTACAACACATACTTCCCGAATGAAGTCAAAAGGCCATTTTCTTCTGGCCTACTATTTGACACTGGGCAGTAGGGAACCACCGATCGATTTTTAAGCCCCATACCCATCTACCGATTCAGGGATGAACGATTAGTTCCAAAATCGTATAGGAATCGGTGAACTTGTCGCAGTCAAATTACGTAACCCCGAGAGAGGGTGTGGTGGTGTTTGTCCTAAGCAATTCAGTCTACACTTACCGACAGATATACGATTATGTACCCCAGCTGACGGAGATAGGATTTGGGAACAGTCCCTAAGTCGTTGGTCTTTGAGTCTACACCATTTTCCACCGTTCTGTTGTGAGCGACTAGATTTATCAACATGTTGATAAACTTTTAGCCACTGATTTTGGAACATAGAAACCACAACTTGTCGGCGACAAAAGGACGTTTGGAGGAGAAAGTTCACTAAAGCCAGATGCCCATCTACCGATTTAGGTTTGAATGATTAGTTCCCAAATCCTATAGGAGTCTGTCACTTTGTCGCAGGCAAATAACGTAACCCCTCGCTCGACCCGCACACTGATAAAATTGGTGTATGGTCCACTAATTGCTGTGGGAAGGCAAAACCAAAGAAATCTAGTGTTCACTAATCGCTGGGTAGCCTTGCCTAGCTGTCCTACATCTACCGACTCCGTTAGGATGGCTTGGCTGAGACAAATTACCCTCCTTTTGTTGCCGACAAATGTACATAAATGTTCCGAAATCGGTAGATGGGCATTGGGCTTAATCGGTGCCTCACCCTTGCCTAGCTGTCCTACATCTACCGACTACGGCTGTTCCGTAGGATGCCTTGGCTGAGACAAATTACCATCGGTAGATGGGCACTGGGCTATACACAGTACACTCACTGATTTTTAGATACCGACATGCAGTCGTTGATCCCCACCAACCAACTTTTAGGATTATTTTTATATATAAAAAAAACCATATATATATATATATCTCTAGCACTTACGTGCATGTTATTGAGATAAACCAAACAACCAACGCCACGTATTTCACCAACCTCGACTTTTAGGATTACTCAATTAATCAGTGCCGTTTATGCTATCCAGTGGGGAATGGCTTATAGGGAGATGCAACTAAATGATGAGGATGAGGATGAGAAGATGAGAAGTACCATACATCCGTTATATTTTACTATCACGATTTATAAGTTTGTGCACCGGCATCATATTATGGCAGATTTTAAAGTACTCCCTAAGGCCCGGCGTCCACCTACTACGATAGAAATTTAGACCTACCGATATGGCACCGATACAAAAAGCAAATATCGGCGACATATCGGGAAGGTGCAAAATCGTAGACATATGTCTAGACATGCCAATCCACCACACATTGTATGGGGTTTTATCGGTGTCTAATCGCAGAAACGGGGTCAACTGCCCCGATATTAGGTGACCTTCCGACGCGATTTTGGTTTTGCATCGGGAGGTGCATCGTAGGGCATATCGGAGCCATATAGTAGTAGGTGGACGCGGGGCCTTAAAGACAAATGCTGGTAGTTGGGTAATTTCTAAATTCTCTTGAGTTTTGCAAATAACTCAGGATAGTATAAGTTCCACATATCAGTAAATAGAAAATGAAAAAAATGGCATGTCACCATGCTAACTTCTATGGGAGGGCCATCTGGAAATGTGAGTGCTTAACTAATGGTGTCTAAGGGAAAAGGCAATATCTTGACTTTGTTGCTAAATGACACTGATTTTCTATTGCTATCTTCAAATAATTCTAGATTATGATAGTTGGGAGCATGTACAAATGAGAAATGATAGAATAATACTATGTCACCATGCTCATTTCTATTGGAAGGCCATCTGAAGAAGGTAAGTGCTCATCTATTGGTGTCTATGGAAAACTGCTACATTTTCATGAACCCAGATGGCAGCACCAGTGTTAAGTTAGTAGAAACAGGGGGCGCTTCGATACCTACCCGCATTTGTCTTTAAGGGCTACCATACATTATGGTATGTCTATGTATGTTGCTCAGAGGCATCCAGCAAATCCCAAAATTTCCTACCCTTAAAACTAGCGATTTTCAGAACTTATCTTTACAAATAGTATAACTGTGATTCTACTGTCACTTCGGATTTGCCCGATTGCCATGTCAAGGTTTGAAGTTATTTGGAATTTCAACGTTCAACGTTCACAAATATGCAGGCTTGGCTTGACATTTCATTATGGCCTTTAACAAACACCTGCTCTTTTTCCTCTACCTCTTGTGCATTTACCAGACCATTTAATGTTTTTGAATTTAGTTCTGATGAAACCTTCATAAGCTTACTATCCCTATTACCACTGATCTAAATACTTCAAGTGATGTCACAATTCACAATTCATGGATTTTACCGGTCACATTCCTTTAATCCTTCGCCTTTCCTTCACTCTCGTCACTTTGGTAGTTGATTTGCTCTGACTCTACCAGTGCCTCCTTGTCATCTGAGGTCTTGTACTTGAGGCTGATGTAGGCAAAGGTTACCCCGAACATGCCGGCACTAATCGCGAAAATAGCAGCAGCCGAGATGAAGATTGGGTCGTAGCTGTGTGAGACGTCAAATATCAAGCCTATAAAGAAACAAAGGAGGACTCAAGAGTCATGGGAAAACTAGGAACAAACGGTATGTTCACCATTGATAAATGAGCTTGCAATTAGAAACTAGGGACAAACGGTATGTTCATCACACGAATGAGCCTGCAATTAGATTAGAAACTAGGAGCAAAAGGTATGTTCATCATTGATGAATGAGCCTGCAATTAGATTTTTTATTATCAAATGCATACAGTTCTAACTCGGTGGTTAGATCTTCCACTGTAAGATACAAGTACACAAGCAGCATTTTCCTCTTACAATCGGGAATACAGAATTTTTAAAATATTTTTTTAATCAAGTTTATTTTCCGACGAAACAATACATTCACTTGTTACCAAGCGATCTTCCATGTAATTGTCACATAAAGTAACACAACATCATAACGTACTTGCAAATACAGGACAAAAACAGGACACAACAGTCATAATGCATTCACTCACCTTTCATACTGGGCCCTGTGCTAGTTTTCCATTCTCCAATAACCAATATTTTTACTTATCTTCAAGTAGTGTATGTAGAATTTCCTTGATTTTCATCTTGAAAATATCTGTTTTTTCTATATTTTGTAGATCCCCTTTTAATCTGTCCCATTACTGATTTCCACATATATCGGTGAATGTCTGTACTTTTCAAGATTTGGCTTAGCGATTTTGATCTTTATTTTTGAGTCGCTTCTTTATCTATATACCTTGTCCTCAAAAATGTGATTTTTATCCTGTGTCCACCATTTTATGATGTTCAATAAATGACCTGCTCTTCTTATTTGTAATGTTCTTAGAACTATCAAAATTAGGGTAGTTGATTAGGTTGATAGATGATGAAATTGAATAGATCACATGAAGTCGACCATTCATAAACAGAGTACATCATTTTCAATTCCTTTTTAAATTCCCTAACTTTGTTGAGCAGTAATACTTAATCTATTCCAGAGCACCTGTCCTCTATAACATGGCGAGTTAACATATTGACTACAGTTTATTTTAACAGCCTTAAACTTGACTCGAGAGTCACTTCTTGTTTTCCTGACCTTTAGGTCTAAGTTTTCATTTTCACCAGATAATTGGAACATCACTTTCAACAATTGCAACAATTAGATTAGAAACTAGGAGCAAACGGTATGTTCATCGTTGATGACTGAGAATCAATCATAAATGAATAAATAACAATTAAAATGTTTTTGGTACATTTAGTCTATCTACTATTTTCTGTAACCAACTTGCACTTTCTGTAACTGCCTGAGTCTAAGATCCTAACATATCAAGCACCAGTACGTCCATGAGGAAAAAACATAAATGCCTGAGCTCATATTACCTTCAATTAAAGTTTCACACAGGCTACTTGTTGGACTCCTGGTGAACAGTAATGGTACTACTCTCTAAATCTGTCAGTTTCTAAGGGAAATATTTTCGGTTATCGTTTGAAAAAGTTGACATTATTTTGTCTAGTAGTGTCGTTCATTTAAACAAAAATAAAGGTAAAAAGGTTATCGGGGGATCTCGTGGGAGGAGAGGGTTGATTTGTAAATTTGTTTAAAATATCCCTTTACCTGAACCATCATCTATTAGGACTACATTATACCATACCCTATCAACCTTTGTTTCCTGTTATACATATATTCAAGAACTTCATGAGTTAGGAACTATGTAATGTAATGTGTATATTGCAAAGTGATACTGTAAACATGATTTGGTTTGAGAGATCTGTATTTATAAACGAGTAGATGGAAGGGAACGCACTTCAATATCTCACTTCCAAGGGGTCGCATGGTAAACCGCAGTGTATTTTGTACACCTGAACATTAGCCGATGAGAAAGAAGAAATAGATAGATAAATAAAACCTTGACATCGGTTATGTAATAAAGCCATGAACAATTTGATACCTACTCGGTATTTATAAATGCTAAATCTTTCATTCAAGAAATAATTACCACTAGATGTGGATCTAGACTTGTTAGACTTGTGCCCACCTGATAACATATTATTGCTGCCTCGATTCTAGTACGGTAACAGCTAACTAGAGATTACTCTCCTCTACATTTTCTCGGACCTCCCCACTACCTTACCATTTCCATTCTGCATCTCATACATGTAGTAATTACGTCACTTACGGAAGTAGGTACATACAAAAAGTAACTTCTTCATTCTCTTTCTTATTAATTTTTATGTTCAATATTACTATTATTGGCTTTTTCTCTAATATTATATTTACTATTTAACTCCACTATCAATGGACTAGACAATGCCGTATAGATTTAAAACAGTACCGACAGCGAATGTGGAATCTGGATGTGACCCACAATCTACAAATAGAAAACCACCCTCGAGGTTAATTTGTTGACCGTCATTTCGACAGGACGCACTGAGAGAAATTAGAAAAAATCTCATGCTTTGATTGTAATGATAGATTTGTTATGGTTAATATTATATAATTTACATGAACTCGGTAATGAGATTGATTTCCTGTTATAGTCGACATCCGCTGTCTTATAGTTAGTTGAATATTATGAGAACTACCTTGCAATATATTGTATATGAATTTGTCACATTTGCACTTTATTGTTATATCATCATTACAGTGGATCTAAAGCGCCAGGGACCTGTTTCACTAGTTTCGTGACATGTCTAGATGGTGTGACATGTCTAGATGGCGTCTAGATGGTGTGTCCGGTTTCATAAGAACTAGACATTAGACTTCATTTTGTGCGTTCTTGCTTGCACTGTTGGTGCCGCTTTTCATGTCTGTCTAACACTTTTGTCACGAAACTAGTGAAACAGGTCCATGACGTGTAGATTTGTCTAATTCATATGTTTGGGGTCTGTCTTTTCCTAAGGGCAGCTACTTATGGTGTCACAAAACCAGACAACCCAATCTGTCTGTATGGTGTCACAGACATGTCACAAAACTAGTGAAACAGGTCCCAAATCCACTAAGGCGACCAAGCGAATGCGTCTGCGATCCATGCGACTGTGTGAATCCCATGCGATGATATTCAATATATTTAATATTATTGCAAGGCATTCGCATGTCGATGCGAACGTTTGCGACCGTCTGCGAATGTCTGCGAACCCAAATTCGCATGGAAAATCGCCTTAGTGGATCAGGGACCTGTTTCAGTAGTTTCGTGACATGTCTAGATGGCGTCTGTGACACCATACGGACAGATCACAAGATTGTAATCGATGACACGCCGAGTTTCACCCACTTCCCGAAGGAATTAAGCAATGACACTTTAACTTGAGTAGGGGATACATAGAACCTATAATTGTTCCAAATATGAAGAAGATTGGCCACTCTGATTTTCTGATATTTGATAGTCTTTTTCCGCTGTTGCTTGCACTGTTGGTGCCGCTGTTGATGTCTGTCTAGGCCTAATGTCACGAGCCTACTGAAACAGGTCCCTGGTGCTTGAGGATCTGTCTCACCAGTTGTGTTCCCGTTGTGTTCAATCTGCTGCAAACGTCTTGTATGGAAGACCGATATTACGTCGAATACAAATGTCTAAATTAAAAAAAAACGAAAAAAAAAACGAGAAAAAAAACCACGACATACCCGCTGCTGGAAGCCCTGCTATTTGTCCAACGCCGACCACCAAATTCGTGAGACTCCATAGTACATCCCGGGAACCTCCAGGGGGCGCTACCAGGGTGGTGACGCCGAAGAGCACCGTCATGAGGAGACCGTCACAGGCCCCGTGCACTGTCACGGCACAACACCATGTACACAGTTAATGTACTATACGGAAACTGGCTCACTGTCTTCGTACGTCAAAAATACGCGGTAAAATTATTGATCACATACATCCCGATGCCGAAGGCAGAGGGATGTATCTGATTAATAATTTTATTAAGTATTTTGACGTACTATTTAAAGACAGTCAGCCTGTTTTCGTGTTATTATATACTTAAAAATGGCGAAATTTAAGCTAGTCACGTGGTCGCATACCCCGTACGTCACAGTGTGACGTACGGCTATATATACGTCATGGATAGCAGCGGGCAGTATGTGTGGGTCATACGGCCATAGGTATATGTAATAATATCCATCGTATACAAAGACCCGTTGAGAATGTATGCAGAGTGGTCACTGGAGAACTCGACCCGAAACGAACTCGACCCGTAGTTGTCTGGAGAACTCGACCCGTTTTGAAGATTTCGGTTGGAGAACTCGACCCGTTTCAGATACTTATGATTAAGACATTTTCATATAGAATGAAAGCTCTGACTAGTTAGAGATAGAGTTAAGGATAGGTTAAGGTTAGGGATAGGGTTAGGGTTAGGGTTAGGGAAAGGGTTAGGGATAGGGATAAGGTTAGCGTTAGGGTTAGGGTTAGGGTTAGGGAAAGGGTTAGGGATAGGGATAAGGTTAGCGTTAGGGTTAGGGTTAGGGATAGGGTTAGGGATAGGGTTAGGGTTAAGATTAGGGAAAAGGTTAGGGTTAAGGAAAGGTTTAGGATTAGGGTTAGGTTTAGGGTTAGGAAGGGTTTTCTTCCCCAGCGCATGGAGTTGTCCCATTACACGCACTGCCATATAAGGAATAGAGTAGACCCAGTAGCCAATGACTGCATTCACAGCGAACCCCGACCTTCACCCTGACCTCCTAAGGCCTGGCGTCCACCTACTACGATAGAAATTTGGAACTACCGATATGGGACTGATACCAAAAAGCAAATATCGGAGACCTATCGGGAAGGTGCAAAGTCGTAGACAAATGTCTAGACATGCCAGGTCACCATGCATCATAAGGGGTTTTACTTTCGGTGCCTATTCGCAGAAACGTGGTCAACTGCCCCGATATTAGGTGACCTTCTGACGCGATTTTTATCTTTTATCGGGAGGTGCATCGTAGACAATATCGGTGCCATATCGTAGTAAGTGGGCCTTACATGATATTTATAGCGCCTTGGGACCGTTCTAAAGCCGAGAGTTGACCTAGAATCTAGTGGGCCACAACCACCCTCCCAGAGAAGACCAAATTTGAAGCCAAGATAACATACTTACTACTAAATATAGTATTTATCCATAGTTGAGACACTTGAATTGTTCGTTACGGGTTGAGTTCTTAAAAAGGGTCGAGTTCGTTACAGGTCGAGTTTTTTTACGGGTCGAGTTCGTTACGGGTCGAGTTCTCCAGTATTCTGCAGACTCATTGTTATCCATCGTATACAAAGACCCCATTGAGAATGTATGCAGACTCATTTTCATTATCCACCTAATATCCACCTAATACAAAATGTCCATAGAAAAGATATAGAGAGTGTGTATAGAGATATGTTTTATTATCCACCTAATACAAACTATCCATAGAAAACGCATAGGGAGTTTGTATAGACTTACACGGCGCATATGGATGTATTGTATGCTCCGGGTGGCGCATACGGAAAAATAGTGCGTACGGAAAAATAGTGCATAACTAAAACGAACTGATATGGACATGCCACCTGTCTAGACAAGGTGGATAATAAATACAATATAGACTGGTTTAAGATAAAAGCGGTTGTATGCTCCTCGGAGTTGACTCTGCGCAATATCCTCGCATATGCTCGGATATTACGACGCGTCAACTCCTCGGAACATACCGCCGCTTGTATCTGAAACCAGTTAATATTGTGTATGTTACTATCTGTATCCCCAGGTTGCAAAAGCCGGCGCATACAGAAAAATGGTGCATGTGAAAAAATAGTGTACACCTAAATTAACTAATATGAGTACACCACTTGTCAGGAAAAGGTGTATAATAAATACAATATAGACTGGTTTCAGAAAAAAGCAGTTGCATGCTCCTCGGATTGACTCTACGCAATATCCTCGTATGCGCTCGGATATTACTGCACGTCAACTCCTCGGATCATACAGCCGCTTGTATCTGAAACCAGTCAATATTGGGTATTTATCCATCGTATACAAAGACCCCATTGATAATGTATGCAGACTCATTATACCACTACCTATTATTTAAAAACTGTCAGATACCGCGACCATGGTATACATACGAATTCAGATCCATTGTATACGACCTCAAAGCCATTGTATATATAGACAATAAAAGATGGTTTTGTGGACAGGCGGATGAAAATTACGAGAGGTTGACGCGCAGCAATACACAAGCGCTAGCGCGTGTATTACGACGTTAACCTCTAATCAGTAGAATTAGAAGGAAACCCACGAGGTGAAAATAGCTTGGTCCGTACTCCACCGAGTTTGACCACAGAGTAATTCACGAAGCGAAGCTGAGTGAATTACTCTGTGGTCAAACGAGGTGGAGTTCAGACCAAGTTATTTTCATCGAGTGGGTTTCTGATTTTATCTCACCCCGTATAACATTGTTTATTGATGAAATGAATCACCAAATTAGCCATTGAGTATTGGTTACACGAACCTCACGGCCGTGGAGTAAGAGTTCCTAATGTTAAGCCTATGGAGAAAAATACCGGGGTGAGATAATGCATGAGAAACAAGGTGTTCACTGCACCGACTATTTGATACCGACATCCAGTCGGTGGCATCACCAACAGACTTTTAGGAGAACTCAAATAATCTCGTCGACCAATGGAAAATTGTCTCATTGGTAGAGGAAGGATAGCGACTAGGAAGGAACTGCATAGAGATCCATAGATACTGAATATATGCCATGGATTTTTTTTGCGGAGTAATCTCGGGAAGGCAAAGCCGCGTGAGATATACATAGCAAACCAAAATGAGTAGCACATCTTCAGCGGCTATGGTTCTAGTGCAGTTAAGATTTGATCTTACCCCTATCATTGACTAATTGATTAAAGGTTCTAACAAAATCCCCTATTGGTTATTCAAAAAAAATACTCCATAGGCGTTGAGTACGAGTTCCCAATGCTATGTCTATGGGGAAAAATACCAGAGGAGAGATAATTAGTTATCGGTTTCGTATTTATCCTACCTCGTCTATGCTTTTGTAATACTAAAAGATAAATATTAAGTCAAGGACCAACAGAACTTTTTTCATAGTAGCTGACATCCTGCTCTCTGATTGGTCAATATTTGTATTACTCTAGTGGCATAAAAAACACTATATGTCACGGCCTGCCACGTAAAATTTCCCTATGTTAAGTCTATGACGGTTTTTTATTAGGGGTAGGATAATATAAGGTATACTTACTCAAACAGTAGGCGCCCATGGCGTACTGCCCAGACATGAAAGGCAAGACGCCATTAAAACCAGCGAGAGCGGTGGCACTCAACACATACACCAACAGCAGCTTCCGTCCCAACAGATCCCCTGAAACACAAAAATCATCATATAGTATCTGTTCAATACTCTTTTATTTTTGATCCAATATGATAGTGCAAAAATGTATGTTGCATATTACCCTTTATTAACGTATATGCTACCCTGTACCTATGTCGCAATAAGTTACTATCTGTATCACTCTATAGATGTTACTCTGTATCTACATAACACTGAAACATACCTAATCGTTATTTTGTTTAATTATGAATGTCCATAATCAAAGACTTGAGCAAGTCTACATTAGCAATTGAAGTAAAGGCCAACGCACACTTAGCGATATTTTTCCTTGCGATATCGCAAGCATAATTAAGCAGCGGGTGGTTGCGTAAAAACAGTACAATATCTCAAGCAAAAGAATTGATATGTCAATTCCCAAAGTCGCATGAGACTTTCAGCCTTTTGGAGGAAAAATATCGCATGCGACTTTGTACCTCAGCGGGGGGTAAAAGGGGGTGCAAAAGGGGTGGTGCAATATCACAAGGGGTCCAAGGCACACTTAGCGATATTGTACCGGGAAAACATCGCGAGGGTACTTTTACGGCGACTTTTCGCTTGCGATGTGCAAAAGTCGCTAAGTGTGCGTTGGTCTTTAATAACCTCGTAAAAATACCAATGCAACCCATGGAGGGACCGAGCGGCAGAACGGCCAAGGTCGAGCATGTAAGTCTGCTATGCATGACTAGACACTCATAAAAATCCTCAAGGAAATACAAAATGTCCATAGTAAACACAGCACGAACATCATTATTTTACATATGGATGCGCCCGGCGTATATAAGTAGGTATTTTGCGTATACAAGGTCGTCCAATTCCCCGTGTATATAGACCTCACCTGTAGGCGTATATAAGCATCAAGTGAAGAGGGCTTCACTGAGAGCGGGCGGGGGGAGGTGGGGGAGGGCTTCCTACTGAGGACACCTGTACTATTCCAACACAAATAGGCGGGAGGCGTTGGGGGGGAGAGGATATTTCCTCTCATATACGCCGGGTGTGAAATACAGCCAAGACGCGTCCGTATATAAGGCCTGGGCGTATATATATATAAATATATATGAAAACAAGTCAATATTCAGCCAATACATGCACTTCCGCGATGGCGTATATATGAATAAACTGGTGGTTTTTGTTCAGTGAAACCTTTGGGAAATCTGTTTGGCTAAACTTGTATCAGTGGTGAGATAAATGGGTACTATTTTCATATGATTGGTGGTTCTATGTTAACGGTGGACATTACCTGTGAACGATATTATCAACGAGAAGACTGTCTCTGAGACACCACTTAGGGACAGCAGGAGAGCACTTGTCTGAAGTGGAAATCCTTGGCTCACCAGGAAATTGATCTATAACACAGAAAACAGGATAATATTATTAGGAAACGTCCTTACTGTGGACGAAACGGTTCCTGTTCGAGGTCAGTCTTTGATTTCATACTGCCTGACGCTATAGGCGGAGGGCAGGATGAAATCAAAGACTGACCAAGAACAAGAAACGTTTCGCCCACAGTGAAGACGTTTGCTTATTATTATATACCTTAAATCGATGAAAAAACGTTATTTTGATGACTTAATAAGTCACACTCACAGCGGGCACGAACGTTATTATTACTGCACCCCTAGCAGCGGGCAGTATTTCAGAGACATTCACACACAGGTATATAATAATAATTGTAAACAATTTCAGAGTAGTTTTATTGGGCACAAAAGAGAAATAATCACAATTAAGTACGGTCTGAATCTGTGCTTGAATTCCTATTTCATTGAGAAGCTTTTGACCTTTAAGCACCAAATCAACTAAGGTGACCAAGCCAATGCGTCTGCGATCCGTGCGCCTGTGCGAATCACATGCGATAATATTCAATATATTAGATATTGTCGCAAGGCATTCGCATGTCCATGTGAACGTCTGCGAACGTCTGCAAACGTCTGCGAACGTCTGCGAACGTCTGCGAACGTCTGCGAACGTCTGCAAACGTCTGCGAACGTCTGCGAACCCAAATTCGCATGGAAAATCGCCTTAGTGGATCTGGCGCTTTACAATCAGTTGCCATGGTACTGCCGCTCCATCAAGAGCAATGAATGAAACATACATACACAATATTATCATGTTTTTTGAGCTGCTTAGGTGACCCGTAGTAATATCCGAGTGAATGCGAAGATATTGCATAATGTCAACTACAAGGGGAATACGACCATGGATATCAATGCTATTTGATGTAACATCTGCTAGTTTCTCCCACGAAGTGGTATTTAAATGTAAAATCTTGTGAAAACCCTGCCTCTAAAGCCATTGATTCTGTAGTGGCTGGGTGTCGGGTACATACACCATATTACCATGATTTCGATCTGAGTGGCCGTATTCTCCGCGTAGTTGACGCGAAGTAGAACTCCGAGCGATAGCGAGGAGTATTAGGTAGTGTCAACTACAAGGAGAATACGGCCACACAGATCTAAATCATGGTAATGTTTCATTTATTAGGGTAATTATTAGGAAAAAAATCTTGTAAAGTTGATGCAGGCGCCGTGTATTGTTTATATAAATTAGTTCCTATAATGCCCGTCAGGTGGCCGAAAAAGCCGTATTCTCCTAGGAGATTCCGGAGGTCCGTATTCTACTCAGTAGCGATCTGTACAGCGCTGGATCCACTAAGGCGATTTTACATGCGAATTTGGGTTCGCAGACGTTTGCAGGCGTTCACAGACGTTCGCATGGACATGTGAATGCCTTGCAACAATATTTGATATATTGAATATCATCGCATGGAATTCGCACAGTCGCATGGATCGCAGACGCGTTCGCTTAGTCGCCTTTGTGGATCTGGTGCTACGCTTCATAGGCTTAGTATGGAGACTCCGTATTCGGTGGGTAATAAAGCCAAAGCTCCAGTACCACCACAGTTTTGGTCTAGAACGCCATTCTGGTGCTGGTCCCACCCGCGAACCCGCAGCCACCCAGCGCCACCAATCTCCGCCCAGGATCATACAGGGGAAACTCAGAGAGTCTCACATTCCCTGCTGATACCCATTACTCCATCCAAAAAGAAGACCTGAAGGTCAACCCCCTCCCTTCCAGAGATCTGTGACTCCCTGAACCCCGCCCATAGGGGACCCAATGACACTCTATGAGGGTGGTTGTGGCCCCTAAGATTAGAGGTCAACTCTCGACTGCAGAGGCGTCCCAAGGCGCGAGAAAATATTATGTAAGGAGGTCAGGGTGAAGGTCGTGGTTTGCTGCGAATGCAGTCATTGGCTACTCTGTCTACTGCATTCCTTATATGGAATTAAGGTAATGGGACAACTCCATGGTGCGAAGGTCTACCCCAGCAGGGAACAGAGACAGAGCCCTGTAGAGGGACCACACATAGTCCCTCCACCCCAGTCTGTCCAGCTGAGCTTCAGCAGGCTTTATACACACCAGCTGGGTCTCACTGGGCATGTGCAGAACCCTGCTGGGTCCCCACTGGTGATCCTGTGTAAAACTGGTACCCAGCTGACCAGTTGGCTTTGCTGGGACCTTCCTTACCAATATAGAACCAGCCCATGCTCTAAGTACCTGCCAGGTGGCCAGATACCTGTTTAGACTGGTTCTAACATGGTGCTGAAAATAGCAGAGCCTGCACCTACCTAGTGCGGCCACTGCTACACACACAGAGTGGCTAGCAGACGATCTCTGGTCCCCTACAATTCTTTATCCTTGATGCGGAAATAAATAGTATACTCAGCCTCCTACATTACATCATTACTGTCATTATTATTATTATTATTATTATTATTATTAATATTATTATTATCCATGGTATACAAAGTGTCCATTGAGAATGTATTGGGAGTCAGTAAATTACTATCGATTGTTATGAAACTGTCGGATACTATAACCATGGTATACAGATTCAAATCTTTGGTATACGGCCTCAGAACCATGGTATACGAGAATATAGTCTCTTCGTGCTATAGAACAAAGAATAATCCCTAATGATATATCTAATAATATGGAAATTCCTGGGTTTAACTTATTGGAGAAAATGGAGAATAAATACAACAAAAGAGGGTTTTGTTGACAGGCGGCTCTGTATACCGCGAGAAGTTGATTTAATACACCCGCTGACGCTTGTGTATTAATATGCCTTAATCTCTTGTGGTTTACCGCCGTCTGTCTACAAAACCATCGATTATAGTCTATCTATAAAAATCGAAACCATTAAAAATGCCATTAACTGCATTCCTCACTTTAGGACCAATTTTAAGCACCAAATCTACTAAGGCGACTAAAGGTAAACTCATTGAGTGCACGAACTATTAGTTCCGGCACAGTGTGCAGAATGAAATCCGTACAGCTGGCCAGTAGGTGTGAGACATTCGTGCGCAGGTATATGATAATATATACACAATATTGACTGGTTTCAGATACAAGCGGCCGTATGCTCCGAGGAGTTGACGCGTAGGAATATCCGAGCGTATGCGAGGATATTGCGCAGAGTCAACTCCGAGGAGGGTACAACCGCTTTTATCTGAAACCAGTCTATATTGTATTTATTATCCACCTTTTCTGGGCAAGTGGCATGTCGAAATCAGTTCATTTTAATTATGCACTATGTTTTAGTACGCACTATTTTTCCGTATGCGCCACCCGGAGCATGCAACATATCTGTATGCTCCGGGTATGTCCATACAAACTCCCTATGTGTTTTCTATGGACACTTTGTATTAGGTGGATAATAAACTAATATATTTCCTAATTCGGAACTTACAAACATAGTTTTCGGGATGAAGATTGCGCTGCTAACCCCGAAAATCCCCAGGAGCCACGTCAGGGAGGCACAGTTCAACCACTTGCTGGGCCTCCACTTTGAGGTTCCGTCTTCACCCATGTTGCTCGTCTCTGACTCCCCGAGCTGCTCGTAGACGTCGTGGCTCGGCTGACAGACGTAGGTCCGGGTAAGGACGATCACATGCACGCAGGACACGACAAAAATGGCGATGGCAAATATCTTCAAGGTGTCTCTCCAGGAGTAACGCTCTGTGCCGTCAAGGTAGACACTGAGAGGGTTCATGACGACAACACCTGTGGGTAAAGAATATACAGGTAAAGGTCACAATCCACCAGGCCGATTTCTCACCCGATCAATTGTTCCTGGGCTCTTAAGAGGAAGCTCACGTATCATAATTCATTTAATTCTGATAATGATAGTTTAATAAATGACTATTTTCAAAGATTTAAGAAATTCTAGGACATCCGATAATAATCAATGATTGTCTGGCTACGGAATCGGCTACCGTCGGTCCAGTGGAACACCCCCTTTAGGCCTGGCGTCCACATTCAACGATAGAAATTTAGAGTAGTAGGTGGACGCCAGGCCTTAGGCCAGGCCTTAGGTCGTTTTAGGCCCAGTGTCCACCTACTACGATAGAGATTTAGATGTACCGATATGGCACCAATACGAAAACTAAATATCGGAGACCTATCGGGAAGGAGCAAAATCGTAGACATATGTCTAGACATGCCAATCCACCACGCATTGTATGGAGTTTTTATCAGTGTCTAATCGCAGAGACGTGGTCAACTGCCCCGATATTAGGTGACCTTCGGACGCGATTTGGATTTTTTATCGGGAGGTGCATCGAAGACCATATCGGAGCCATATCATAGTAAGTGGATGCCAGGCCTAAAGCGCGAAATCCACTAACGCGAATTTAGCGGTCGCATATGTTTGCCTTGAGTTCACACGGTCGCATGAAAAATTCGCTTCAGTGGGTCAGGCATTTGCATGGTGGGCGCTTGGGAGTTGCATGTTTTATGCGAATTCCTTGAACATGCGACCAGCATGCGACAATATTAAATCATTTAATATTGTAATGGAGGTAAACTCAGCCAAGTGGACAATGGTTGTACATGGTGGTATCAGTAATGTTCACGACGTTTCGTGCATGTTAACCCTTTAAGGATTCATGATGCCTGGAGGCATCACCGTGCTAAAGACGCATGATGCCTGGAGGCATCACCGCACTAAAGACGCATGATGCCTTGAAGCATCATTGTCCAAATATTAACAAACATGTTTTGACAAAGAAGTAATAGAGCAATATTCATGAAATCTTCAGAAAATGAAGATATAACATCATATTTAGTATTTCTATTGAAATGAAATAGAATATTTATGATTATGTACCCATATTGTATGATTACAAACTTGGATATCAGTTTTAACCATAATGTGGCCGTCCTCTAGCCAGACAGACTGCCACCAGCACCCATCCTTATGGGTGTAGCTAGGCCCCAGGCAGCCGTCCTTAAAGGGTTAAATTCACCTCTTCAGGTGATGTTTTAATATTTTCACATGTGATCGCACTGTCGCATGTATTCACGTGGTCACATTTTCACATGGTCTCACGAAAATTCTATCCAAATTTAGTCGCCTTAGTAGATTTGGTGCTTAAAATGGGTCCTAAAGTGAGGAATCCAGTTAAGCGCCAAATCCACTAAGGTGACTGAATTTGTATAGAATTCTCATGAGACCATGCGACAATGCAACTGTGCCAATACATGCGACTGTGTGAGCACATGCAGAAATATTAAAAGATTTGATATTGTTGCATGCCAGTTCCATGTGAATGCAAATTTGCATGAGACAGGCGACTCCCAAGCGCCCACCATGCGAACGCCTTGTAAAGATCTGCAGTCGACAATTCTAACTTTGTGGTATTTTTGCGTTGAAAAAGCAGCATTATTGATTATAATATATATATTAAATCTATTCTAAATTCTTTCCTCCAAATCCAAGATGGCCGACATTGGCCAGGTTAATTGGTCTTTCCTGTTGTAGCTATAATCCCCCCTTTGAACCCGGCTTTGGCCGGCGGTTGTTTGTGAACCCAACTTCCTGGAGATGCGGGCGCGCTCGTTGTTACAAAGGTGACGCTAATTGGCGCCTAACACGACCGCCCGTATAAGCGTCCCCCCACCTGGAGACAAAGGCGTCCCACTGCTATATAAGAGAACCGCAATAAACCCAGGGTATTCAGTCTTACCTGGATTCTGTTACCTACAACATCTATGCGTTGACTTCAACCTCTATCCCACGTATATAGAGCCCGCTAGGAGCAGAACCGCTAATGGTATAGCCGAGAAACTTTACAGCCTGATCCACTGAAGCGAATTTTGTGCGAACTCTAGGCGAACGTGGGCGACCGATGAATTCGCCTTAGTAGATTTGGCGCTGGAGAACAACATCACTGTATTTAGATATTCTTCAGACCAGAATATCAGAACTTACTAATTGTAGATGTTGTTTAAAAACCCTATCGCGCCGGGTACCCGCGGCAGGGCTACAGTCGTGGAGCCGGGCACTAGTGCCAGTGAATGCCGCTAGAGGCCGGGTACATAGGCCTCTTGTGAAAATTTAGTTTTTTGATCACGTGACATGACACGTGATACTTATCATTATTTTTCATTTCACTTTAAAAAATCAAATATGATGTAATATCTACATTCTCCGAAAGTTTCATGTTTATTAAGCCATTATTTTCAATTTTATTAAAAAAACCGTATATTTTGCAAATGATGCCTCAAGGCATCACCCGGCCAGCCCTGGTTGATGCCTTAAGGCATCACCCGGCCAGCCCTGGTTGATGCCTGAAGGCATCACCCGGCTTGAATGGGTAACAAAGTAAGAATAAGAACGTTCAGCAAAAGTCAGAAATTCAAAATTTAAGTCATTTTTTAACCCTATCAGCCCGAGTGATGCCTGAAGACTTTTCTACGGGAGTACCGAAAGATGGAGGCATCTTTCCTCTTAGATTTACATAATCATTGTATTAATGAATGCATGTATTTTGAAACGCTCCAAACTCGATGGCGAATAGGGACTCAGACCAAACACGAATACATTTCTGATTTTATCTTAGCCTGGAAATGCTTATCTGTTTATCGCCCATTGAGTATGAGTTACCGTACTCGCAATCCTGTTGAGTACGAGTTCCAAAAGTTAAGTCTATGGACGTTTATACCAGGCTAAAATAGATAAACTTTAAATGACTGGCCTACTACCACTAGACTCCACCAAACCTAGGCACATGGTCCACTCCCTCAACCAAGCAATGGTGTAGATACCAACACCAGCAAATACGATGTAATTGTGCCTCACCAATGGCAGGACCCAGGTTCACGATTCCCGAGGCTAAAATATGATATCTGTGGCTCTCTGGGTAGTAATGGTTGATGGCCTGCATTGAGAATAAGTATGATTGTGGTAAAATTGGTTAATTGTAGCGTGCCCGTACAAGAATATACGGTGCCTAAAGGTTTAGAGTGGTCACATACACTTCCAGCTTGATGCAAAAACGAGGATTCATTATCTGCATGCTAGTCACTGTGATACTGGGAAAGGAGCAGAGTGCCAGTGTCTGAGTATCATAGAGGCAACACTGCTACCTACCAGTTAACAGTCATTAACACGCGCACACTTACTCCACACTCAATTCACTTCATCTTCACCGATTACTCAACACACTCACCATTTATTTCCCACCCACCATCCCGAAACTTTTATAAACTGCGGCATCACTAGGAATATAGTATCTATTTTTATATTAAATCCACCAAATATGTTCAATTAAATCTTCTTAATAAATATTTAATTAGCCTAGCTCACATTAGTAATCAATCGATTTATAACTTTTTGATAAAATTCAAAAAAGTAGGAGCAACAAGTAAATTGACCACGGTATATATGAATAAAAATGGAACTGTGAGAATTAGCTGATGTAAATTTGGAAAGGAACAAATTTGAGATATTCATCTATGAGAACGACAAATAAATATCTTAGCTAAAAAAAAGATGCCATCTAGACATGTCACGAAACTAGTGAAACAGGTCCCTGATTGGTAATTGCTGTTCACCCCAGCAGACCTAGCAATCTGTAGGCTCCATAGGCTTAATATGGAGACTCCATATTAGGTGGGTAATAATAGAGGGAAACTATGTTCCGTTGAGCAAAAGTTCAAAGTTACGAGGTAAGGCTCGGAAAAATTACATCCCAAAGCCTTGGCCGCGGGCAGTAATTTTTCCGAGCCTTACCGAGTAATTTTGACTTTTGCTTACCGGTACTTGGTTTCTCTATTCCTATATACCTTCAAATATCGATAAAAATGATTATTTCTTTACCTATGATAGTACCAAGAAAAATGGTCACCCTTGTCGAGTAACTGCAAAAGCTACGTTTTCGTCCCGGCGCTCTTTATATCACATGGTCAGCCCGGGACAAAAACTTCAGCCCGGGATGAAAACATCAGCCTGGGACGAAAACGTCACCCTTGCTACATAACTTGTAATTACTGCACCCCAGCAGCGGTATGGGAGTATAAAGTGTTCGGAAATGGGTATATAGGAAAGCGGTATATATCCTTTATTACCCACCTGGTACGGAGTCTCCATACTAAGCCTATGTAGCTTACAGATCCCTACTGAGAAGGATACGGAGCTGCGTACCAGTACCCTCCTAGGAGGATACAGATTTTTGAGATGAAAGTAGTCCCATTGAGATGAAAGTAGTCCCAAACATAACTTCTTAACTATGTTCAAAAGTTTTCTAACGATCATATTTATTGCTTAAATCTAAAAATAAGTGAGTAATAAATACAACATTACCATGATTTTGATCTGTGTGGCCGTATTCTCCTTGTAGTTGACGCTATGCAATACTCCTTGCTATTGCTCGGAGTATTACTACGCGTCAACTACGCGGAGAATACGGCCACTCAGATCGAAATCATGTTAATATTGTGTATTTATTACCCACCTGATACGGAGTCTCCATACTAAGCCTATGTAACTTACAGATCGCTACTGAGTAGGATACGGAGCTGAGTACCCTCCTAGGAGTATGCAGATTTTTTAGATGAAAGTAGTCCCATTGAGATGAAAGTAGTCCCAAACATAACTTCTTAACTATGTTCAAAAGTTTTCTAACGATCATATTCATTGCTTAAATCTAAAAATAAGTGAGTAATAAATACAACATTACCATGATTTCCATCTGTGTGCCCGTATTCTCCTTGTAGTTGACGCTACGCAATAGTACGCGGAGAATACGGCCACTCAGATCGAAATCATGGTAATATTGTGTATTTATCTCACCCCAGATATTTTTTCTCCATAGACTTATCATTGGAAACTCGTATCTAACACGCATTAGATATTTAGGAAATATATCCAATGGGGGAAAATGTCACAAATGTTAGCCCATTAGTCAATATCAAGGGTGAGATAAATTCAGAAACCTATTCAAGTTTAGGGTCAGAGCTCGACCCCATCTCGTTTGAATCACATAGCAATACACGCGGCTTCGCCTTGTGAATTACTTTTTTTTTTTTTATTGATTTCTTTATTGGTTCTAGAGATAAGCATACAGCAAGCTCCATCAGGTTTACAGATCAGTTGCATAACCAATAAAGCGGCAGAAGGTCTCAGCCTATTCATAAGGCTGGTTTAAATGACCAAGCCGTGTCCAAAAGACCTTACAATCCAGTTTCTGTACTGAATTTTAACAGAGAAAGAGAAAAGAAAAGAAAAGAAAGAAAACAAAAACAGGTTCAATCAGGATCTCACTCAACAAGCTAATTACATTCACATAACTAGTATCATTTTACTCATGAACAGCAATCCCAGTTTAACAAACAATCAATATGGCAGAGAAAAATTACAATACCATTAGTTTTGCCATATTGTAGCCTTCATGCTAGCTTTTGTCAGTGCCTTGAACATCTTTAAGGTCTCAGTATTTCGTATTAGAGGCAGCAGACCATTCCATTTCGTACCACCATAGAATATTACAGAACGAGAGTCAAACTCGATGGGATACGAGCTCAGACCCTAAACTTTCATGGGTTTCCTCTAAAGTATCTCACCGTGATTGGGGCGTTGAGCATGAAGCCTCTCAACCAATCAGAATGCGTTATTTCTTCAAAGCACACCATGGGACTGACAAAGCCCACTGTAGGAGGAGTCGCATGCAACATGTATCTGGGTAAAAAGGTATGAGTTTTAATCTTGGCCACCATATGCCATGACTGGAGTTTGGCATAGTGACTACATGAGGCAAAGCCGAGTGAAGACCGGAGACAAAACTCCAGGGCCCTGTTTTTTAGTCAAGATTATCTTAGGCTAAGACCGTCTTAAGACAAAAGTGTGCTATAGACAAGATATCTTAGAGGATCTTTGATATATCTTGGGCTGAGACGACTTAGGGGCGTCATAGCTGTCTTTTAGTCAAGATTATCTTGAGATATCTTAGCTCAAATTGGCTCCAAAACGGTCTCACCCCAAGACAAGGTTGGAGGTGTCCTAGAGGTGTCTTAGAGGTATCTTATGGCCATGTGGCCACATGAGAACAAGAAAACGAGATGCTCCTGTTACTCAACAGTCCTCTGTCACTAGTCCGCACTCACCAGTCCACACTCAACAGTCCGCACTCAACAGTCCGCACTCAACCCTCCACACCCACACCACTCCCACAACCATGCCCACACCCACACCCACATCCACAACCACACCCACCCCTGCACCAACCCCCACACCCATCCCCACACCCATCCCCACACCCACACCCACAACCACAACCACACCCACACCCACACCTAAGAATTTAAGAATAAAATTATCCCCAAAACAAACTGTGGTATTCTCTATCCCATATAGTGCTACTGCCATCAAAATCAGTTCATTGGTTAGACAAAAATACCAAATATTGCAAGACACATTTCCAAAACATTTCCGCGATGATTTGGTTGTTGCATACAAAAGGAATAAAAATCTCAAGGATATTTTGGTATCTAGTCGGCTAAAATAAAGTAACAATGGGTAACTAAAGCAAATAAATTATACTAGATCAAATAAATTCAATTAAATTTAGCTGAAAATTCTCACCCTAAAATAAAAATAAAGGAAATCAAATGAAGTAAATTGAATCAAATATACAGATTAAAATTTAAAATTCCTCCATATAAATTTCCAAATGACTCATTCCCATTTGTTTTTAGTTTTACCTACTTATTCAAATTATGTTTTTATTTTTTCCTTTTTTGATTCTATTTATTATTATTATTTCTTAATTTTTATATATATATATATTTTTTAACCAATTTTATTATAAAAAAGTTTGGTTTTTAATTCTACTTAGTTAAAATTTCAAAATATATATATAATACATTTTTATCTATTTATTATTATCATTTTACTTATTTGATTTTTATCATCATTTATTCTCTATTTTTCTTTTTTACACATCATATTCGATGTAATTCTAATTAAGTATTACCTTATAAATATATTCAACTAATTTATTCATTGCATTCATTGAACAAACTTTCTTTATTCTTAAATTATTCATTTCACATGTATTTCACATGTATATTCAGTATCAATTTCTCTTGATTTATACCTTAATATTTCAAATTTCTATTCAACATTCTTGAAATAAGAAATAAACTGTTGCCAGTACACCAAGGTAGTACACCATTGTATACCTAAATACAAATCACACCTACACCCACAACCACATCCATACCTACAACCACAGCCACAGTCACAGCCACAACCACACCCACAACCACAACCACGAACACAGCCCCACCCACAACCACAACCACAAACACAGCCACACCCACAACCACACCCACAACTACAGCCACAACCACACCCACACCCACAACTACAGCCACAACCACAACCACATCTACAGCCACAACCACAGCCACACCCACACCCACACCTACAACCACACCCACAACCATAGCCACAACCACAGCTACACCCACAACTACAACCACAACCACAACTACAGCCACAACCACAACCACAACCACAACCACATCTACAGCCAAAACCACAGCCACAACCACAACCACATCTACACCCACACCCACAACCACAACCACATCTACAGCCAAAACCACAGCCACAACCACACCCACAACCACGCCCACACCCACACCCACAACCACAACCACATCTACAGCCAAAACCACAGCCACAACCACAGCCACAACCACACCATAATAAATTTCGATCTGAGTGGCCGTATTCTCCGCGTAGTTCACGCGTAGTAATACTCCGAGCAATAGCAAGGAGTATTGCGTAGCGTCAACTACAAGGAGAATACGGCCACAGAGATCGAAATCATGGTAATGTTGTATTTATTACTCACTTATTTTTAGATTTAAGCAATAAATATGATCGTTAGAAAACTTTTCAACATAGTTAAGAAGTTATGTTTGGGACTATTTTCATCTCAATGGGACTACTTTCATCTCAAAAATCCGTATCCTCCTAGGAGGGTACGCAGGTCCGTATCCTACTCAGTAGCGATCTGTAATCTCCATAGGCTTAGTATGGAGACTCTGTATCAGGTGGGTAGGAATAGAGGGAAACTATGTTCCGGTGAAAGGAAGTCAAAGTTACGAGGTAAGGCTTGGAAAAATTACTGCCCAAGGCCCTGGCCGCGGGCAGTAATTTTTCCAAGCCTTACCGAGTAATTTTGACTTCCTTTCACTGGTACTTGGTTTCCCTATTCCTATATACCTTCAAATGTGGTTTAATAAGAGACAATCTGATTGGTCTAAATGTCAACCTTGGGTAGTATACGGCAACCTTGGGTAGTATACCAACCTTGGGTAGTATCAGATAGTTACTCCACCCCCCAGAGCGTGGTGTAAGCATAGAGTGTACAGCCATAGGTATATAGGAATACGCAATATCTCACCGTGATTGGGGCGTTGAGCATGAAGGTGGAGCCGAAGCCGTAGAGCAGAGAGTGTGTGAGGAGGAGAGCGTGGATACTGTTCACGTAGCTGGTGAGCAGCATGCTGAGGTAACACAGCGCTGTGCCTGCCATGAAGAGCGTGGCCACCGAGAACCAGCGCTCCAGCAGCACCTGCACCCAGCACAGCAACCGGAAGTTGGAGATGGCCAGCGCGCTCACCAATCCTGTTGGGAAGAGAGGAAAAGGCAGTTCAGGGGCCCGTTTCATAATCTAGGATCGTACATAATTTTTTTTTTTTTCGTTCGTTCTGCCATTTCCGGCTAATGTGGATTTTTTTTCCAACGTTAGCCAGAGATGGCAAAATGAACGAAAAGATTTTAAAACTAGGGTCGTAAATTTTCTCCCAACGCAAACCTTTCCGAGGTTAAACGAACAGAGAATATTTTCTCATAGGGTCGTACATGGAGACCCTTTTCTGTACCTTGTACAAGGGTTATCGTTTGATAATAGTCTGTTCACTAAGACAGTATTTGCCGTTTGTAAGGTCGTCCATAAGCGTTGAATTAAATTGACCACCATCGTCCCTGGGTCTCTGTGTCATACCGAAAAGGACCTACATCAAGTCCTATAGTCTGGGTGTTGAATTATTATGCAGTGTTTCTATCTGACAACTGGATGGCCACCGATTTTGTCCATGGGTCACTATGGCATGAAGAAAAAGGTCTCTCATCCTGTTGGGAAGAGAGGAAAAGGCAGTTCAGGGGCCCTTTTCATAGTCTAGGATCGTACATAATTAAAAAAAATCTTTTCGTTCGTTCTGCCATTTTCGCCTAATGTTGGTTTCTATTTTTTCAACGTTACCCCGAAATGGCAGAACGAACGAAAAGATTTTTAAACTAGGATTGTACATGGAGACCCTTTCCTGTACCTTGTACAAGGGTTATCGTTTGATAATAGTCCGTTCACTAAGACAGTATTTGCCGTTTGTAAGGTCGTCCATAAGCGTTGAATTAAATTGACCACCATCGTCCCAGGGTCTCTGTGTCATACCGAAAAGGACCTGCATCAAGTCCTATAGTCTGGGTGTTGTAGTAATATGCAGTGTTTCCATCTGACAACTGAATGGCCACCGATTTGTCCATGGGTCACTATGGCATAAAGAAAAGGGTATTTGGTATCAAGTTAAAGCTCCTTATGTCAGGGATGCAGTCAACTTGGTATTATGTGTATTCCTGAAGCCGTGGTATTCATATCTCTCTTCATACTGCCTACACACCCAATAGTTTTGTGCTTCCACCTATTGTCAAACTATCGAACTTGACATTTCAATAGCCATCTTTGATCCAGGAAAAAAAACCCCGCCCTGTCATATTTTTCATGGCGTGGTGAAAAGAAACAGGTTTTTTTGAATGGCCTTGATAATCTAGGATCGTACATAGAGTTTTAAAATCTTTTCGTTCATTCTGCCATTTCTGGCTAATGTGGATTTTTTTCCCAACGTTAGCCAGAAATGACAGAACGAACGAAAAAAAACAAACCAGGATCGTTCATTGAGACCATTTTCTGTGCCTCGTACAAGGTTAATTGTTTGATGATATTTAACGCTAGAATTCCCGGGTGTTTTTCTTGGAAATCCCCTTGTGTGACTCTCTAATGGAATACAACCTCTTTGTCTGAATTGTGGGGCACCATTTACCTGAAACAAGTTTCCCCCCCTGCCACTGTGATGCGACTGGTGCTAGAGATTTTGCACCAAAAATGTCTCAAAAGGGTGCAGCAAACGCAGTAGGCGGTGGTAAAAGTCGGCGACAAAATATGCTCGGGCGTCTGTCATCCCAGCGGGAGGTGGGTTGAGATTTTTCCTGGGATTTTCCTCATTTTACACTGTGAAATAAATCTCAACCATGAATAACTGGAAGTTCTTCTATGGATATACGAAATCTAGAGGATATCAAATTACATTCTTGTGCATTTTGCTGCTGGGGTGACGGACACTCCAGCAAATTTTGTCGCCGTCTTTTACCATCCCCCTGCTGTGTAGGATGTGATGCCTAAAACGGGATTCACACGGAGGGATTCATGTACCTCACAGAGGGTTTGTCTGAGACAAATCCTGCTGAGATTCGGTACTGGAACACAATCTCCTCGTCTGAATGACAGGGTTCCATTTTGCTGAGACAAGTTTTTCCCTTGCAATTGTTGGCGATAATAACCCTGACAAAAAACAGAATCTCATGAGATTTTGACTTTAAACAGGTTTAATATCCATCAGGTCATTTTGGTGAGACAAATGGACATGCTGCGACTATGTACCTGCCCTAGCCAATGTGAGGCCAACAAGCATGATTACATGTTTGTAACACCCCTCACTTCAAGGGTACTTGAGTACAAGGGTGAGTGTTCACTGTGACTATAGCGGAGATTATGTACCAGGTGTGTCTTCCCATGTGAATCCAATTCGCTATTTTCATTGAGACTGATAGAAACACTTTGCCAAAGGAATTTTGTTCCAAGCTGAGACTAGGGGAAAGGTGTGAAGTACACCAGTCTCATGTACCTGAATCTCTACGTGTGAATCCCACTTTAAGCAGGATTCACACGTACAGACTGATGTACCTGAGACCAGTCTCAGGGAACAATGGCGAATGGGAGGGACATACCAGGTACATAATCTCAGACATAGCTACAGTGAACACTCACTCTCACACTCAAGTGCCCTTTTTTATTTTTATTTTTTTTATTTTGATCAACACAGATAAAGATACACAATTCGCCACTACGTAGCGTTCTTCCATTGAATACCAAAAACTTGACACATTACAGCACACATTCTTTCATACAACAACAGACACATTAACCAATTAATCCCATAACCAAATATATAGTCAATTATAATTTAATTCCACACCCACAAACATTTCGTAACTGATCTCAGGATCTAGTTAGATTACACCTCCTAATATCAAGATAAACAGTCCACCATTATAACCCCAGAACATCACTTATTTCATCTTTTAACTTCATTTTAAAATGATCATCAGATTCAGTACATTGTACATCACTTGTCAGTCCATCCCACAATTGTTTCCCTACATTTAGCGGCGATTTTAAATATTTTGTTCTATTTATCCTTTTATTTTCAACTTAATACAGTTATTACTTCTTAGACCTGCAACTCTGTGCCCTTGAGGTGAGGGGTGAAGTTCAGACAAGGAGATTGTGTTTCAGTGCCGAATCTCAGCAGGATTTGTCTCAGACAAGCACCCTGTCAGGAAGGTTCCCGGATGTCTCGGCCCCTTTGGCATCTCGGCCCCCCCTACGGCACCTCGGACCCATCGGCACCTCGGCCCCCCGCTTTCACAGCTTTCCTCCCTTCATGCGCGGAAACGGCACGGATTCCCAGCTTTGCTGTATTATATTATTTGTCTATTTTCCACAATAAAGAATCTTACAAAGCAAAAGCATATCTTACAAAACATATGTGATATCCCTATCCCAAACCTTAACCCTAACCCTAACCCTTTCCCTATCCCTATCCCTAACCTATCCCTAACCCTATCCCTAACCTTAACCCTATCCCTATCCCTTACCCTAACCCAATCCCTATCCCTATCCCAAACCTTAAGAGGGTGCGTCCACCAACCACGACAAGGCTACGACAAGTGCCGACATGAAAGTTCCAATCGCAGCCTTGTCGCAGCCTTGTCGTAGACGTTGCCGGTTTCCGTAAAAAAAGGCGCCCATGGTTCCGACACGCTACGACAGTGATATCGAGGAAACCACAACACTCCACAACAAAGGTCCAGTCGTAGCAAAAATCGAACATGTTCGATGTTGTCGTGGCCTTGTCGGAGGGCCTCCGACAGGCCCCCGACAAGCTTCGTGTCGCAGCCTGTCATGGCCTTGTCGTAGCCTCTTGTCGGGAACTATGTTCCACCAACCACGACAAGGCTATGACAGGCCTTCCAATCGTAGAGCTGTCGTGGACCTTGTCGGAAAGCCATTGTCGCAGCCTTGTCGTGGTTGGTGGACGCACCCTCTAACGCTAACCCTAACCCTAACCCTAACCCTAACCCTATCCCTAACCCTAACCCTTTCCCTAACATTAACCCCTATCCTTAACCCGCGAAAGCGGGAGTGCGAAACGCCGCCGCGAGGGGGCCGAGATGACCGCACAAAAATGGGTCCGAGATGCCGATGGGGCCGATATGACCGTGTACCGACAGGAACAGGAATCCCACCGTGTGAATCCCTTTGCATTTTACCGACAAAATATCGAAAGTTACAAATCGCATGAAGAAATCTCACGGAAAGGGAGAAATAGCAAGGCGTGTATAGTATATACATGTATTCCAATTAATTCATATTCAAAATGATAGGAAATAACCCCAGTGGCTTCAATTATTGTGCATTTTGTTGCTGGGGTGTATAAATTGTTTATCATCCATGTTTTTTTTAGTTTTTTAAAAAATATTTTATTGCATCTCTCGTATACAACAAGTTTTTCAGATACAATAGTTCCGGACATGTATATAGACTAGACATCGAGATTATTATGGTACTTGCTAGGTAGTAAAAAACAATACAATAAACGATATTAGGAGCTAAGTACCTGAACTTGGAAGTGATGAGATGAGATGAATTACACAGTCAAAACGGAAATACTCCACCATGCTATTACAATTGGTTAGACGCAAGTTGTTTGAACTCCATGATATCAGAACTCTTTTGGCATCTGTCAGTCAGGTCATTCCATAGTCTAGCCCCCCTTAAATATGGACCTCGTAGAATCAGATTACTTTTGGTTCGATAGATTTTGAAATTAATCTTTTCTGTAAGTCGTGTTTGTCTTCTAGCTAGCTCTATCCATTCTGTGTTATGACGGGTTTTTGAACATTAGAACGGCTTTTCTTCCTACATTTACCCAGTCTGTCTATGTCGAGTCTCTGATGCAGGCTATCTATTGAGTTACCTCTGATGGCAACCGACAAAGCAATTCTCATACCCCTGTTATGTAATTTTTCAATATTCTGCAATTCGGTTGCAGGGAAGCTATCGTACAGGAAACCACAATACTCCACTAAGGGCAATATACTGGAAACATAGACCAACTTTGCAACGTAAGGAGTCAAATTTGGTCATAGTTTACTGAATTTAAATAATTTGGAACTTACGTTCTTTATTACATTTTTACAATGTGGTACCCATGATAAACCTGTATCGACCTCTACCCCTAAATATCTTTAATGCGCACATTGCTGTATGGTATCCTCACCCATCATTAGTAGCGTTTTCGGACAATCTTTTACTTTATTTACACTGGTGAACCATAGAAATTTGGTCTTGGTTGTATTTATTGTTAAACAATTCTTTTTGCACCAAATAGTAAGTCTGTCAAGGTCTAGTTGTAGTCGTTCCTGTGCAATTGTCGGATTACTATGAGATGTATAGACCACGAGGTCATCAGCATATTGTAAATACTTGCTATGTTTAAAATTTATTCCTAGGTCATTAATAAACAAGATGAATAAAAGTGGTCCAAAGACCGATCCTTGTGGAACACCAAATTTTATACTGGCTAAGTCTGAGTATAATTGGTTGATAAATACCTTTTGTTTAGCAGATAGATAGCTTCTCACCCAAGTAACAAGGTTGCTGGGAAGTTTAACTCCATATTTCAATTTAGTAATTAGTAATTCATGATGGATACTGTCAAAAGCCTTTTTTAGGTCTACAAATCATGCTATTGTATAGGTGTTTTCATTCCGATATTCATAGAGATCCTTTATGAAACTGAATATTGCATCTTGTGTGCCTCGATTGGGCCGAAATCCATATTGCATTGGGTCAAGTATGTTTGCATTGATTAATAAGTCATAGATTACTTTATGTATTATACGTTCTAGAACTTTACTGGGCAACTTAATTAATGATATCGGTCGCCAGTTACCGATTTCAGTTAATCTCCCAGCTTTTGGGATAGGGATCACGACCGCCTGCTGCCATTGGATTGGAAAATATGATTGGTCTATTGAGGAGTTAATTAGATCAGTAAAAGGGTTTAGTAAAAGATTTAGAGATTCTACTTGTATGGAGCTCGGGATATGTTCTAGTCCACTAGAGTTTGAGATATCAATACACTTTAATTGGTCAGCTACAACTTCAGGGGTTATATTAATCACTAACTTATTTACAATCGCATCATTATGTGTTTCTGTGAGATCGTTTATATGGTCGTCCAGACATGGGTTATGCAGTTCTAGTTTACAGAACAGCTTTTCTCCAATCTCTGTGAAAAGTTTATTGAAAAAATTTGGTACCATAGCCGGATCCAGTGTTTTGTCCTCTACAATCAATTCACAATTACCAGACTCCTTATCTTTAGATAATAACTCATTAATGACCGCCCAAAATTTCTTAGGGTTCCCCTTATTTGCATCCAATTTCCCTTTACAGAATATACTTTTCTCTCTTTTGATTCCACTTTTCATTTCTCTATTTATACGTCTTACTTCTTTCATTAGCGATACATCCTTACTTGTTCTATATATCTTTAAGAGGTTGCAACGATGATATATTAGATTTATCAATTTAGTGCTCATCCCTCCAGGTTTTGAATCCCCAAACTTTCTATTCTTTAACGGACAATATCTATCCAGGTATCCATTTACCACTTCAACTATTATTTCCCACTTCCGATCGACATCTAAATATTCCCAAACCGCAGGCCAAGTACAATGATCAATATAATTCTCTAGCAATTTGGGTGCATGATTTTTGTAGCTCCTCCCCACAAATGATTTTGCTACTTTAGCCCTTGTAACCTTTTTTCGAACTGCCATTACTGGATGATGGTCACTTATTAGGTCTTCAAGTACCCCTGAATCCTTCACTATTGGAGAATTTGTAAAAATATGATCAATTATTGTCCCCCCTATCGCATTCGGTCTAGTGATGTTGGAAATTAACTGCCGTAAGCCGGTTAGTCTGATAAAAAGTTGAGCCAATCTATAGTCCAAAGTTCCAGTCTTTTTGAGATCAATGTTTGTGTCTCCTAGTATCCATAATTCTCTTCCATTTAAATCTGGCGAGTTAACGATATTTTCTAGTGCTTCAAAAAATAGTTTGGTGGATTTTGGAGGTGGTTTATAACATGTAATGATTGCAAGTTTTCTTTTATTTGGACTCAGTAGTGGTACTGAGGTTACTTTTTTGCGTGAAGGGAGCATATCTATTATCCACATAACAAGCAACCCCCCCCAACTGCCAGTTTTCCTATCCAGTCTAAATAAACTATACCCCGGCCACCGTAACATGGAATTATCATAACCAGCATGCAGCAGCGTCTCACTTAGACAGACAAAGCTAGCTCCGCTAAAACACACCATCATTTCTTCTCGGTTGGCATATAGACTTCTAATGTTTTGACCAATAAAGGTAGCATGCTTAAATCGCACCATTATATATAAAGTTCAGATGGTCCCCAACATGTATGACTCTACCTTGGATTTGATGAGAGTGTGAATGAGAAAGGAATGAATTTGAAGAAAAAGAAGGTGTGGTTGACCCATCCATATTACAAATATGGCTAAGCCCGAACTGTTCACCCATTACTTTAGTAATCAGGTGCACAGTTTATGATATAAGTTGAGACAGTGATAATGATGCGATACAAGATTCGGTTGTGTGGTTTTAGATGTTGGAAATACGACTAGACACAACCAGCCGAGGACCAATACCTATTCCTATATACCCATTAGCGAACTAACTAGAGTTACATACCGCTGCTGGGGGGTGCATTAAATATAAGTTATGTGTCGAGGTTGACAGTTTCGTCCCGCACTCATGTTTTCATCCCGCTCTGATGAGGAGCGGAACAAAACAATAGCTGCTGTGGTTTCTCGATAAGGTTCGCCATTCTCTTCGGAAGTGTTTTAGGTAAAGAATTAAGCATTTTTATCGATATTTGAAGGTATATAGGAATAGGGAAACCAAGTACCGGTAAGCAAAAGTCAAAATTACTCGGTGACGCCTTGGGCAGTAATTTTCCCAATCCATACCTCGTAACTTTGAACTTTTGCTCACCAGAACATAGTTTCCCTCTATTATTCTATTCCAATACAATAATGAAATGTCAGGACAGTTAATTAATTTACTCATACACAGCATAGCCATTAATGGGGAAGCTTTAAATCCACGAGTTCATGAGTATCAAAAGTAGCGATGCATCAGTAATGTATGGAGTTTTCTTTTTCTATATATGTTTCAATGAGAAGAGTTCGCCGAACTTTTGAAAATAATTACGGAGACCTATCAGTTACTACTACGATTATGATTACGTCCATAAAATTATTTTAGGAACTCATACTCCACAGCCGTAAAGGTTGTGTACCCAATATGATGAATTGTGTTTGAATAAACAAAAAACAAAAAATCTTACTCAGCGTTGCCTAGTTAGAATGCTCCAATATCAAAACTCATGACACATGGCATATTTTCAGTTTTTGATGCAGTTCCTTCTCAGAAGAAACAAGTAGTTGACACAAGGTCTCAGGAAGATGTGTCCGAATTGTAATAGCAATGACTGGTAACTGTCATACTTGGATCTACAAACCAATTATTGTAAAATGGGGAGGGATTTTATAGAGGAAACCCATAAAAGTTTAGGGTGCGAGCTTGTATCCCATCGAGTTTGAATCGCGTAGTTATTCACAAGGCGAAGGCGCGTGAATTATGTAGCGATTCAAACGAGATGGGATTGAGCTCTGCCCCTAAACTTGAATGGGTTTCTGAATTTATCCCAATGTTAAGTCTATGGAGAAAAAATATCTGGGGTGAGATAAAGACCGATACTGTAAAGTGTGCGAACTGAGTTAATTCAATGATTGAAAAAAAAGGGGGGGGGGGAAAGAAATAAATCACTTGGAAATATACATCACAGAATTGTCAATTGTAAGTAATGAATTATATTAAGAAATGACTTGAATTTTGTACGTTAAAGAGAAATAAAAATGTTGCTCAACCAACAAAAAAAAAAAGAAAAAGAAAGAAAAAAATACCTAGGAGATTGAGGCAGCTTGAGGGCTTGCAGAAATCACGGTCGAACATTTCCACAAAGACACCAAAACTCTGGGCGAAGCCAGCCACCGGAACATAGACGAGAAAAGTGGATACCACAAGTAGAACCCCGATCGTGGGCGACCGCTGAGTGCTCGGAATCTCTGCCTCCGCCTCGGCCGCCATCTTGGTAATCAAGTAGTTTCCGATTAAATGATTGTCTCACGCCATTGATAGTGATTGGTGACGAAAATCAAATATGTTGAGAATCCTGATGTTTGGCCTCCAATGCTTATGATGCAGTTTGAGAAAGATAGCCGTGATAGGGTGAGAAAGAGCAGAATGGTATTCCACATCCTATGAAACGCTCAGCCAATGTACACAGACACTCTACCTATGATAGTCAGATATATTTCTGTGGAGGCATGTGAAAACTCATCGATTATAGCGTATGTGTATGGCTTCATCCCTGAAATAAATGTTTGCTCAGATGTCCCTTCGATTTTTTTGACCTACTATTACATCCGCCCAAGCATCCAGTCTATTCGTTTAACAGAAGTATTGTTTCCCTTCCTTGTTTTTTTAATCGATTCCTAAAGGTAGAGCCAACTATATCGCATTTTTCAACGGCTGCCAGCAGTATCCCTAGTTACCATGCTATACAAACTATCAGGGACCCTCCTGCAAGGGGTTGCAAAACTCATAATGTATGCACTGATATATATATATATATATATATATATATATATATATATATAATTTTTGTATATATATATATATATATATATATATATATATATATATATATATATATATATATGTATATAGAGATTAAAAATACGTGTTATCAGGTAGAAAGCGAAAGCAGAATGACCGTTTGAAGGAACCTGGTAACAAAGGAACCACTAGCTACCGCATCGGTTACCAGGTAGCTACCTGAAAAACAACCATGACGTATAACCTGGAGGACCAACGGCCCCGGAGTGAATAGACTGAGATGAGCTCATTGGCTAAAATTTATATTTATATGAACGAGGTTATATGATTATATATATAAATAAATATATATATATATATATAAATATATATATATATATATATATATATATATATATATATATATATATATATATGTCTATATATGTCAATATATTAATATATGTGAGGACGCAAGACAACACTACGCTACTCACCAAGTAACGGTAGCTATGTTAATCCACGTCACGCTTTGGTGTCGTCACGTATCTTAGCAACCGCGCGGTCGTTAGATGCGTGACGTTGTCTTCTATTAATATAAACGGTTAATCCGCCTTTGATCTCGCTTAGATCAGCTGTAGATAGAGAAATATAACAAGAAGGCGAGTTTGGCGGAAAATATCAATAAAACAGGGTTTATTCAATATTGCAATGGGACTTACCCCTGCCTACACATCAAGATATACATAGGCTAAAGTAAAATAAATAATTATATATCGAGGTAAGATTAAAACATGTGTAGATAGTACAAGGTTTAGCAGCGAAATGAACCGTTATCCAGTTGTTCGTTACCACGTTACCTTGAGTTACAGCATCAGATACCTCGATACATAACAATGTCATGGAGTGATGCTAGATAATTGCTCCTGCAGTGAATAAATGTGAGTAGCTCATTGGCTTAATTTATATATACATAAGCAGGGTTAGCCTCCCGACACACTCCGACAATTCCAACATGTTGGAATTGTCGGAAGCGTGTCGGGAGGCCTGCGACACGGCGCCCGTGTCGGAGCGTGTCGCAGGCCATGTCGGGGCGTGTCGCAGTCCTTGTCGGAAACCAAAATCGTAACTAGTGGGTGCGGGGCCTTATATAATAATAATAATAATAATAATAATTATATATACAGTAAAACCCCACTTAAGGGGCCACCCTCCGTTCCGAGCCAACTGTCTCCTTAAGCGGGGTGTCTCCTTAAGCAGGGTGTCCCCTTAAGCGGGGTTTTCAGTGTGTTAATGGTAATATAGTTAAGTATACCTATATAAATTAAGGAAACGTCAGGTATTAGATAAAAGGTTCATCGAATAACCAATTCTAAGCAAATACATGAAACATGAATAAAAAAATGATTTTTAAAAATAGATATGAAATAAATAGATAAATAAAATGAAATGATAAATATTTAGCACCCAACCCAGTTCAATGAACAGTTTCACAGTCCCAGGTAGGCATCCAGGGACCTGTTTCAGTAGTTTTGTGACATTAGGCCTAGACAGACATCAACAGCAGCACCAACAGTGCAAGCAACAGCGGACAAACATTTGTCAGGTTTCAAAACGCATGTCACAGTTGATGTCAAATATCAGAGAATCGGAGCAGCCAATCTTCTTCATATTTGGAACGATTATAGGTTATATGTATCCCTTACTCGTGTTAAAGTTTCATTTCTTCATTTTTACGGGAAGTGAGTGAAATTGTCTAATACTCTTGAAACCGGACACACCATGTTTGGGGTCTGTCTTGTCCTAAGGGCAGCTACTTGTGTTGATCTGTCCGTATGGTGTCACAGACGCCAACTAGACATGTCATAAAACTACTGAAACAGGTCCCTGGTGAAGCCACACTTCGCCCTCGCCACGAACCCATCCTCCGATCCACCCCACCTTCAGCAAGTGCGAAAGTCAGTGGCACTAAAACCAACTCACTATGGGCCGCCCTGGGACCTGTTTCAGTAGTCTAGTGACATTAGGCCTAGACAGACATCAACAGCGGGACCAAAAGTGCAAGCAACAGCGAAAAAAGACTAGCAAATATCTGAAGATCGAAGTCGCCAATCTTCTTCATATTTGGAACAATTATAGGTTTTATGTACCCCCTATTGATGTTAAAGTGTCATTGTTTAATTCCTACGAGAAATGAGTGAAACTCCGTGTGCCATCGACTGCAATATTGTGGTCTGTCCGTATGGTGTCACAGACACCATCTAGACATGTCACGAAACTACTGAAACAGGTCCCAGAGCCTCTAGAGAAGCAGGGATTAGCACAGAATCATCAAACCCGGGCCGCTGGTGCCCGCCCGAGAACCCTTTGTCTTTTGTCTCAGTATCTCTGGGTGTCCCCTTGTTACAAAAACTGTCATGCCAGTTCACACAGACACCATAAACACGGATTTAAGATAATCTGGAGTGTATTTGATATGATGTCCCTCCAAATTGTCCCTTTAAGCGGGGTTCTGAAGCATTTCTGTACAAAAAAACTTCTCCTAAAGCGGGGCGTTTCCTTAAGCGGGGAGTCCCCTTAAACGGAGTTATATTAGACTCTGTGTTTAAAGCTATTCATACATTATTGTCTATTATCCATCCATTATAAAGTCCCGATTGAAAATGTGTGGGATAGAGTAACCCATTACCCATTCTTTCTATGTTGTTAGAAATCATAAACCGGCGTTTAAACTAGACGATTCTGGCCAGCGATTCTGGCATTTTGCATGGCCTGATGACTTTCAGCAGCAAAATGACAGAAATCGTCTAATGTAAAGGCCAAGCGCGTGGTGACTGTAGATCGTCTGATTACATCAGATTACACAGTTCAGCACCACCTCACGACTATTGGTCACACTCTGATGCCTTCGACTATTTCAAGCAGCCTTGAATTAGTCATCTACACAGGTTGCGATTCTGTGGAAACTTATAATCACCAGTGTAAACAGTCAGGCGCATTCTGAGGTCTACGACTTTTGAGGTGGACACTGCCACCACTGGCTTGACGATCTACAGTCGCCACGTATTTAGTCATCTAATGTAAACGCTGGGTAAGATTGAATACAGATTTTAACCCGTTGAATACGGTCTCAAAGCCATTGATTTCGCTCAAACACTCAGTCATCCAAGGCTAACGAATTCGTTGCCAGGGTGTTGTTTGGCTGCAGGCATTGAATAGCCAACCAGATAAAGTGCGACACCGGCCTGTAGCAAAAAAGTTCTGTTCGCTGAGACATTGCATGGTGGGAGACAACGCTGGAAATGGTCGCGCAAGGAACGCTGGGACGTGAGACCTGCATGCGGTCAATATCAAGCGGAGACGCACACTGCACCGCTAGAGCAACCTGAGATCCAATAAACCGGAGCGGCGCAGTGTGGTGGAGACGAGGCAGCACTCTCCTTCACTCTCCACCCACAGGCAGGGTGTGAGGAAGGGCGAATAATCACTACCAGCACTCTCCTATCACAATCGCTCGCTCCTGCATAGAAAGCAGAGCACAGCTCACTCCCATCACATCCATACGGCCCCAGCTGTTGTAGTCTCTACCCAACCTACGGTCATTGACACGGCATTATTTCAAAGAAATCGGATTAAACGCTACACTCTCCAAGCAGAATGCGCTACTAGAAATCAGCTGTCGTTATTCTTTCTCCCAGCATAGGCGGTGGATGGTTTTGAGGCTGGGCTCAGTCGGACGGGCGCTGGAGCCTGCTTGAGAATGCCCTACAGACACCGAAAGGCCCTGACGAACCACTGAGTAGAGACGGGAATTACCCTGCCCCAGTCCGTCGTGCAGGTGAGTAGGACCCTGGAGGAAGGTACACCATACACCTGTGTGTATATATATATATATATGTATATATATCTAACTGGAGTAGTATATCAGGGGTCAGGGGCTCTAGAGGGAGCGGTTGGTTTAGATGATGTAGCGAGCAGCTCATAGCTGAGTGGACAGGCAGGCTGAGTGGATGGTGAGCGGATTGCTACACACAGGAGAAGCTGGTCGGTGACAGAGATGTCTGGAGACCAGCCAGCCAGCCAGGAGGACCTGAGACCTGTTTCAGTAGTCTCGTGACATTAGGCCCAGAAAGACATCAACAACAGCAACACCAACAGTGCAAGCAACAGCGGAAAAATTCTAGCAAATATCAGCGGATCAGAGCGGCTAATCTTCTTCATATTTGGAACGATTATAGGTTATATGTTTCCCCTACTCATGTTAAAGTGTCATTGCATAATTCCTACGGGATATGAGTGAAATTCCGCGTGTCATCGATTGCAGTCTTGTGATCTGTCCGTATGGTGTCACAGACGCCATCTAGAGATGTCACGAAACTACTGAAACAGGTCCCTGAAGGAGAACAACATGGACGATATTGAGGTATTCTATCATTCCTTGCGGGTGTAGGGTCCGGTGTTAGCTGGTTCCCGCCTGTGTTGTTGTACGGTAACACGGTATTATTTCACCCCTGGTATCTTTTCTCGATAGACTTGTACTCAACGGCCATGGAGTATTGTAAAAGAAATACTCAACGGGGGATGATGTCACAAATGTTAATGCGGTGGTCGTATTAGCGAGGTGGTCATTAGATAAAAGCCTACTGTACGATGTATATTCAACGTCTAGAAATGGCATTATAGCTTATGAGTTGGCCATGAGGCAATATAACATTTCATGGTAGCTATAATTCACTTATTCATAGAAGTTAAGTGAATTTAGTCAACGGTTCGGGGACCTTATGTAAGCGAAGAATTATCATTCATAGCAGTATGTGGAGTCCTATATTCTCTCGACATTCAGTGTTCCCTGTGCCAGAGTGGATTTAAATTACATGTAATCACATTGATGCATGATAGAGGACAATACCATGGCAGTGAAATACCGATCAGAGGTTCACTTCTTAACCCTTTAAGGACGGGTGCCTGCGGCTGAGCTACCCCCTTAAGGACGGGTGTTGGTGGCACCTTATACTGCTTGGGGACGAGCACATTGTTGTGAAAACCCATAATTTGAGTGTTTGATCACATGATGTGATACGTAATCCTAAATATCTTGGTTTTTTTAATAGGAAAACTAATTTTAGTGCTAGACCTGCATTCTGTGAAAATTTGAATGATATTGCTAAATTAATTCCGTGTTAAAAAACAATTTTTACATTTTTGAGAAATGATGCCTCAAGGCATCATTCGCCCTGGGCCAGGTGATGCCTCAAGGCATCATTCGCCCTGGGCCGGGTGATGCCTCAAGGCATTATTCGCCCTGGGCCGGGTGATGCCTCAAAGCTTCATTCGCTCTGGGCTGGCTGATGCCTCAAAGCATTATTCGCCCTTAAAGGGTTAAAGAGAGTACTTAAGTGGGATTCACACGGTGGGATTCACGTACCTCACAGGCCGTTTGTCTGAGACAAATCCTGTTGAGATTCGGTACTGGAACACAATCTCCTCGTGTGAATGACAAGGTTCCTTTTTGCTGAGACAACTTTTTTCTCTTGCAATTGTCGGCGACAATCATCCCTAACAAGGAACAGAATCTCATGAGATTTTTACTTTAAACAGGTTTAAAAACTAGAGGGGCATTTTGGTGAGACAAATGTATTTGAAACGTTCTCCCCCAATCTGTGAGTCTCAGTGGTCTCAAATAACACCTACTCACATGGGGAAGTACCCTGAGTCGGCGACTGTGTACCCTGTGTATCCTGTGTACCCTGTGTAGGGGTGTAGAGGTGAGACTATGTACCTGGTAAGTCTTCCCATGTGAATTGAATCTGCCATGTTACCCTGAGACTGTAGTCCTGACACCCCAATCTGTGAAACTTTGTACCCAGCTGGAAATAGGAGCCGACTGGTGCAAAGGTGTGAAGTACACCAGTCTCAGGTCCATTTGTCGCATCGTGTGAATCCCACTTTAGCAGAAACTGAACGAGAGTTAGTAGTGTTTACGTGTTTACTGCACAACATCTGGTCCGAGGAAATTAAGACAGTTTTTATCTTAAACCACTTCATTTTATTTTATGGTCTTGTACCTATATATCATCACGTTCATCTGTTTTCATCTTTTACTACTACATCACATCATCTCGTTTCAACCATAATATCATGACCGACAACACAAATTTCAAATGTAAAGAATGGAACGCAGAGGAGGGAAATATAATACCGCCAACCCTGGCGAGTTTTGTTCGTTAATAATTAAAAAAAAAAAGTATCTATTAACCATCATTTATCGCTAATGATTTTTTTATTATTATTTTTTTTAAATTACGTATTGTAAAAGGATACAAAAGCGGCCTCTGCTTAGCAGTTATTCTGGCACGCTATCAGTGACACAATCAAACTAGACAGGTTACTACAACTGTCCTCATCCAGTACATATATACAAACAAGCGTGATACAGTATATATAATGTGATATATGGGTTTGATGTGATGAGATGAAACAATTTTGTGAGAAAACTCCGATACAGAAAGGGATGTCCCGTGACTATATACAGGTAATATAGAAAGACATGGTCAGTGTGGCCGAATGGAATCTATTCAGAGATATTTTGGTCAGAAATATTCACCAAAGTCGAAGACTGAGGTGAATATTTCTGACCAAAATATCGAGCAACAGATGGAATTCAGACACACTCACTATGTCTTTTTATTATTATATACCGATATTTGATTTAAATGTCATTTTTGTACTTACATTATCAACGTATTTCAACCTCCGAATGTTAGTCTCTCTGCTTGTCAACAAGTCACGTGGTACGGTGTGGCGTAAAAATATTTTACGCCACGGTGCGGCCGAACGGAATCTTTTCTGCTATCGCGTAAAAGTGAGACATTCGTGTACCGGTATATAATAATATCTGATTAAGACTAACCAGAGTTCCCAGTTTAACTCACATAGTTACATATTTGTCAAAGAACTTCTAGTATTTCCAAAGATTTGAAACTCGACAGATCCGTCTTCTTTTTTAATTGTAAAATGGTTCCTACATTGCCCTGAAGTGATAATTCTGACGAACATGACTGTAATTCGGTGTAGCCTTATGTGAAAGACATAGTTCTGATTTTTGATTAACCCTGTAAGGACGAATAATGCCTTGAGGCATCAACCGGCCCAGGCCGAATGATGCCTCAAGGCATCATTTCTCTCAAACCTATAAAATTGTTTTTGACAAGGAAATAATTTATCAATATACATGAAATATTCAGAAAATGTAGGTATAATATCAAAAATAATATTAGTAAGCAAAAATAAGTGAAATGTTATTGATTACCAATAATATCAGGTAATGGAACATAAAATTAGGACTTTATTCAAAGTGTGTTCGTCCTTTAGAGATATACACTATCACTAGCACCTGTCCTTATGGTGACAGCTCTGCCACAGGTGGCCGTCCTTTAAGGGTTAAAATGGTTTATTAGGGGAAAATGTTACATCGAGATAGGGGGCAGTGGTTTAGAGATGGTTACAACGTTTCGTCTATTTTTAGCAGACTTCAGGCAATAATCCGAGGTTAAAGGTTAATTTAAAAATATTTACCAGAATTATTATAATTCTCCCATGTCGCCAGTTTCTAGTAATATATCAGCAGTTTATCAGTTTGTTATGAAATATTGATTTAGGATATCTTTCTGTAAATTCTGTTTTGATATCTTTCTGTAAATTCCTACTTTCACGAGCTGGAGAATACGGATCTCCTGCTTGCAAATTACACACACCCAATGCGTTTCCTAGTGAGGCCATGTAATCGGTAGTTAGCAAATTGTGATAACCTAGTATAATACCTTTAACCCTTTCCATACCGGTGCCTGACACCAAGCTACTCCCTTATGGACCGGTGCTGGTGGCAGTTTGTCCCCCTAGACGACCAGCACATAATGGTTAAAACTCATGATTCAAGTTTATAATTACGTAATACAATATATAATCATAAATATTTTGTTTCTTTTGAATAGAAATACTAAAGATGATGTCATATCTTCATGTTGTGAAGATTTCATAAATATTGCCCTATTCTTTATTTTTATTTTGGTAGCACCGATTTTTCTATGGTGCTGCCATTTGGCAGCAGCGGTTCTCCCGTGGTGCCGCCATATGGCAGCACCGGTATTTCCATGGTGCTGCCATATGGCAGCACCGGTATTTCCATGGTGCTGCCATATGGCAGCAGTGGTCGTGAAAGGGCTAACTGCTACAGGAGATATCTGACGGTATCTGACGGTAGTGATAGACAATCCCTTAGGTTTAAAATAGGGAATCGTGGATAATATCGTAAAACTGGATTAGGTTCAATCTTGTCCATCGTATTCCATGACTGGAGTTTGGCAAAGTGACTTCATGAGGCGAAGCCGAGTGAAGTCCGGAGCCAAAACTCCAGAAGTGGAATTTGGTGGCCAAGATTAAAACGAATCAGGTTTTGATATTCCTACACTATCTCCTCGATTTTGGAATATTACGTGATAACAATGCTGTATGCCACTAGTGGCATATAAAACTCCGTATGCCAGTCAGCGTGACATACGGAAACCCAATGTTAAGCCTATGGGATTTTATATTAGGGGTAGGATAATAGCTCAGAGTACATGGTATGTTCATCATTGATGAACGAGCAAGCAATTATATAAGAATAACAATTAAAAGGTTTGGTTACATTCAGTCTATGGATCGTTTTCTGTAACCCATTTGCACCCAGTTTAATTGCCATTTCTGCAACAGCCTGAGTCTAGGATCCAAACCTATCAAGCACCAGTGGATCAATGAGATAAGTGATTGTACATGGTCAGTTGGGCACACAAGACACTGAGACACTGGCACCCGGCTCCTACCATATGGCCACAGGTTTGAATCCTTATGCCACAGTTGTGGTATCTGATACAACGGGTAGTGGTTTACTGAGTCCCCATAAATTTTCAATGGTGTCTTTCTATACGATGGATAATAAATGTTGTTACAGATTGGCGTGGGTGGCGACAGGGTATCATCCACCATGGACACTGAGACACTGCTCCTTTCACAATATCACAGTGAATAGCACACAGATATTGAAGAGATATCAGTGTTTTTGCAGTACGCTGGAAGTCTATATGTGACCACTCCATATAAATGTTGATACAGATTGGCGCGGGTGGCGACAGGACATCATCCACCATGGACACTGAGACACTGCTCCTTTCACAATATCACAGTGAATAGCACACAGATATTGAAGAGATATCAGTGTTTTTGCAGTACGCTGGAAGTCTATATGTGACCACTCCATATAAATGTTGTTACAGATTGGCGCGGGTGGCGACAGGACATCAGCCACCATGGAGGAGTCGTCAAGCCGCATGGAGAAGGTGCAGGACTTCATCGTGGAGTTTGACAGCCAGGAGGAGGCGTACCAGGCGGGGGGCGAGCTGAGGGGCACCGTCACCCTCCTCCTGTGTGAGGCCATGAAAGTGGGAAGTAAGAGGTTCAATTCTTTATCTCACCCCTGGAATAAATGCCCATAGGCTTAACATTGGGAGCTCGTTCTCCATGCCCCTACGAGTATTGCGGTCCGTTCTCCATGGTCTATATCCTGTGTGTCATCCATTCTTTTAATGTGTATAGGAGTGAGATAAATACAGAAAGCAACTCGTTTTGGTCAAAGAAGTCATTCTACAACCCGTTTGGGTGCTACGTGATATTCACTCGGCTGTCGCCTCGTCAATATCACTCCGCATCAAACTCGTGGAGAACGACGACTTTGACCAAAACTTGTTGGTTTCTTCTTTATTATCTTAATTAACCTAATATTAGGCTCGGCGTCCACCTACTACGATATGGCTCCGATATGGTCTACGATGCACCTCCCAATACAAAATCAGAATCGCGTCGGAAGGTCACCGAATATCGGGGCAGTTGACCACGTTTCTGAGATTAGGCACCGAAAAAACCCATTGAGATGCATGGTGGATTGGCATGTCTAGACATTTGTCTACGATATTACACGTCCCCGATAGGTCTCCGATATTTGCTTTTTGTATCGGACCCATATCGGTAGGTCTAAATTTTTATCGTAGTAGGTGGACACCAGGCCTTAATGTCCATAGGCTTAACACTAGTAACTCGTTCTCAACAGGCATGCGAGTACGGTAATTCATACTCAATTGGTGATAAACAGATAACCATCATCAATAAAACTTTCCAACTCTACTTGAAGTAGTCTGGTTTTGTGTGGGAAACTCCCTTCTACTAAATCTTTTATTTCTTTCTTTTTTAAATCTTTTTTTATTTGCTTTATTTCAATTTCTCCTACAAGAGGAGTTCTTCCAATTGAGATACATCGAGATACGTCCAACAATCGCTGTAACATCCAGTTTTTCTCCAGTATAGTATATGGATTAATGAGATGGAATGAAAAGAATATTTTGCAAGTGCCATATCCATGTAGTGGTCCATTTGTCTCCAAATTTTTTTTATCATGACTACCTCTCGGCCAGTTCATTTAAAATATAAAAATCGTATACCCTTATCAAGTATCTAATGCTTTTAGTTTCCTCTTAAACTCTTCTTTTTTATTCAAATGTTGCAGCTCCGGCGCTAATCGATCCCATAAGCGTATACCTCTAAGATAGGGACTTTTTTCATACTTACTCGTCTTAAATTTCTTCGTCTTAAGTTTTACCTTTGTCGAACTTCAAGTATTTCTAGTACTACTCACAGTATAATCTGCCTTTTTTGAAAGTTTAAACATTTTTTTAAGTAGTTGGTTATTCCTCCTTACATCGAGATATGTTGGTTTAATACTCAAACGGATATAGATGTCAAAGAGATGTAATGACGCAATTTCATCTGTACATTTTCATTCATATTTGTTCGTCCTGTTCTTGTACCACATGCTGTTGCTGGAGGAGCGATTTACGTAGAATCGAAGCAATAAAGCTTTCCAAAAAAACCCCCCCAAAACAACCAATATTCTACATCACATGCCTAGTGAAGAGATGCTATGCTCATTCTCACAGGTGTACGGGTACAATGCTTTGGAAAGGGTAAGGTGAGATGGTTTGACAGTTCTGCGACAGGGGACGGGGCCGACCCTGTGTATAGAGGTCAGGAGGTCTACATCAACAAGGAGGTCTACCTCTACGAGTCAAGTAAGTCTTTTAATTCTTTTTATAAAATTATATTAGGGATCAAGAACATACATAGATTACAGATCACAAAGGCAGACTGAGTTCATTCCCAGCCGTCCATGCATCAATAGAATTATTGACGTTAGATGCAAAACAAATCTTATCTCAACCAAGGTATCATTTACTGTATATTATGTACTATGACATCATCATTATTGGAATACATCTGTCTCTCATTGTATGTTATTTGTATGTACATATATGTTAGATATAAGGTGCTTGACATGAACGACTAGGTTGTAAATCAAACACTATATGGATGCAACGAATGATAAACTATAATTGTATATAAAACTATGTTAACCTGCTGTACTTGATGTAACTATTAAGAGAAGTATAACGAAATTAAGTCACTGAGTAACATACTTCCCCTGTGATTTCACTTTGCAATTTATTCATGTCATTCACAACGATGTAAGTTAGCTAGCAAGCCATGCATTATACAGCCTTATAATTGATTCATTTTACGAAGCCACCACTGCTGGTGTTGACTGAAAACAGACATAGTTTTGCCTTGTTAATGCCAGGATAAATAAAGCGATCTAAAAAAAAAAAAAAGGCCACACACCCTTAACAACTTCCGGGCCCAGTTATAGTCCAAAAGTTGCTAGACATGAGAATAATTATATATGTATAATCTGTGAGGAGTTTTTATTGAGGGAAACTATGAAATCTTAGGGTCAGAGCTCGTATCCCATCGAGTTTGAATCGCATAGTAATTCACAAGGCAAAGATGTGTGAATTGCGTAGCGATTCATACGGGATGGGATCGAGCTCTGACCATAAACTTGAATAGGTTTCTGAATTTATCTCACCCTTCATATTGACTAATAGGCTAACCTCTGTGACATAATCCCCCATTGAGTATTTTTTCTAGATACTCAATGGGTGTCGGATACGAGTTCCCAATGTTAAGTTTATGAGGAAAAATAGCAGGGATATGATTATTATTGATATAATCATTGTCCAATCTAAAAACCTTTCATTAGACTTATCCCCTACTGTCTGCTGTTTGTCCTGTCTGCCCCCTGTGTCTGTCCTATTGATTGTCCTTGAGATAGATACTTCTGAATCTTTTATAACCACACTGAAGATGTACAATACCTCTAATAAACACCGGAAATTAAGTAGTTATTAGACCCCATTAGATTAGTAGGTAACCTCAGTTAAGACATACCTCCAGAACCTGATGTCCACTACCTCTTATAAACACCTGATATGAGTTAGTTCTGTAGCACTCGCGCTCATACTCTACTTTGTCTGGCGAAGTATCTAAGTATCCATAAAAAATGAGCAGCAATAATTTCATCGTTGTATAACTCTTTATTGTTTGAGGCGAATGGGAAAAAATACCAGGGGGTGAGATAAACATTGATAAAGTCCATGTAATGGACGAAATGTCGGTTCTAAATAAACGCCAATTATTAATCAGATTCCTTGATGGTTATGCTATTCACTACTAAACATCCATGAAAATAGTTTGGTCCGCACTCCGCCGAGTTTGACTGCAAAGTAATTCACGAAGCGAAGCTGAGTCAATTACTCTGTGGTCAAACGAGGTGGAGTACATACCAAGTTATTTTCATAGAGTGGGTTTCTGATTTTATCTCACCCCGTATAACATTAATTATTGATGAAATGAATCACCCAATTAGCCATTGAGTATTGGGTACACGAACCTCACGGCCGTGGAGTACGAGTTCCTAATGTCAAGCCTATGGAGAAAAATACCTTGGTGAGATAAATATAATCATCATCTAATCTAAAAACCTTTCATCAGCCTTATCCCAGAATGTCATGGATATCTCATTATATTTGAATCTTTTTTATGTCAATAAACGCTGCTATTGAAAGATAAATAAATACCTTTCATTGTTACTTTTTGCTGTGAAGGTTCTCGACATGGGGACCTGCTGGCTAAAGGTCCTCACGTGTACACGTTCACCTTCCCCCTGCCCAGGGAACTGCCGTCGTCGTTTGAAGGAGAGTACGGGTACGTGCGGTATACGTGTAACGCCCACGTGTATCGTCCAGGGTCTACCATGCCGGACTACACGTACCACAAAATCATCTCCGTCTCCCGCTGTCTGGACCTCAACGAGGAGCCGTCAGAAATCAGGGTCAGTACCATGGTTTATTACCCACCAAATACGGAGTCTCCGTAGGAAATGTATAGAGCACCTGGTATCAACTACCCGGAGATTCTGACATGTGAGAATCTCCTGCAGGAGATTCCGGAGAAAAAGTCCCATCCATAATGAGGTCAAATTATCATGTACTTCAAAATCAGTTTTTGGAATGTTCATTCAAAATCAATTATTTAAAATCAGTCATAATAATCTCATTTACCATCAGAAATCACTTTCATAGCATGCTTTTCACGCTAAAATCATGGGGAAATGGCGAACTCTATTTTTGGTGTAGGTCTACACCGAATTACTGCTAGGCTTGACAGTGCTGTGGTGTTTGGAACTAAATGTCTTGCAGAAACATATCTATTGCAATAGATTTGTTATTAATCTTGAAGGTGGGTAATAAATACAATAATGACTGGTTTTGTATACGAGTGACCATAATTTCCCTATAGTTGACGAGCGATTAGCGAGGTTATTACTATGTGTCAACTGCTTGGAGATTACGGCCACTCGTATACAAAACCAGTCATTATTGTGTATTCATCCTACCCAAATATAAAATCCCATAGGCTTAACATTGAGTTTCCGTATGCCACGCTGACTTGCATACAGAGTTTTTTTATGCCACTAGTGCCATACAGAATTGTTGTCACATAATATTCCAGAATCGAATCCTCTTCTTTCCTCTATAGCACAAAGGGACTAATTTCCTCGTATATATAATGGCTTTGAGGCCGTATACCACAGATCTGAATCCGTATACCACAGTTATGGTATCTGACAAGTTTGACATAATGGGGCATGGTTTACTGAGTCCCCATACATCTTCGATAGGTTCTTTGTACATATGATGGATAATAAAATAAATGAAATATACTGTGTCTGACACGATAACGACCACTGTTTTCCAGTCTACATTGCCAAGTAAGGCCATATGTCGTCAACAATTCATTCAAACATGTTTGATATTTAAAAACGGGGTACATACGGTGTGCCCAGTCTGAGAGGGAAACTTGCTCTCTCCACTGGCGTTTTGCCGTGTTGCGATCCTGAAGGTACGCCCAGTCTCAGAATGGGCGTACCTATATACATTGTATCGCACTGTGGAGACAGGGCTTTAGGGGTGGGATAAAGCCCTTTATTAATGTGTGTAAATCTTCTCTGTCGGGCTGGGCTTTCCTCCGTCAACCAAACGTTGGTGTTGTGGAGAGGAATTCAATCCATCTAGAAAAAATTTTGACACGGTTCTCATGTACATCCATAGTCGACTTCCAGTGACCATTTGAGCAAAACCTGCGAAAACATTCATTGAGGAATCCCCAATGATTCCCTAAACAAAGACAGGAAAGGGAGCCGTCATCTCGACCCCCCCAGTCACAGACCCAAAAATAGCTGCTATACAAACGCCTGAAGAGACATATTCTGTCAAAACTAACGAGTAAGTACGGTGGGAGTACAAATGATCACTCCCCACCCCATATGTATACACAGAACACACTCCCCCAAGCCTCCATAGAGGGCAGGAGTGGTAGCACAAAAGTTAGTTCCAGCTACTCTCACCAGATGCCACCACCACTCAGACACAGAGTGGTGGTGCCACAGGTAGAGTAAACAAAGCCAGGAACAACAGCTGCAAGGATTGGTTAATACACAGATTCAAGTGTCTTTGTCTGCTAGATCAGCCAAAGAAAACACAGGATCTAGGTCACCTGACTGCACACAACCAACCATGGTCAAGTTCTGTAACTCACAGGTAAATTTCCGCGCGAAATTCGCCGAAATCCGCGCTCAAATCGGTCACTTACTCGCTAGTCGCCAAACAGCCTTGTCCCTCACCATAAAGCCCTTTATTATCCACCTAATAAAAAGTGTCAATAGAAAACACTTAGGGCGTTTGTATGGACATACCCGGCGCACACGGATATGTTGTATGCTCCGGGTGGCGCATACGGAAAAATAGTGCGTATGGAAAAATAGTGCATAGCTAAAACAAACTGATATTGACATGCCACTTATCCAGAAAATAGTGGATAATAAATACAATAGAGACTGGTTTCAGATACAAGCGGTTGTATGCTCCTCGGAGTTGACTCTCCGCAATATCCTCGCGTACGCTCGGATATTACTACACGTCAACTCCTCGGAGCATACGGCCGCTTGTATCTGAAACCAGTCAATATTGTGTATGTCTCCACTGTGCGATCCAAGGTACCAGTCGCACAGTGGAGAAAGGCCTTAATGTGGCTGACACATACGTACCATTGTGTTTCAGTCACATACGTACCATTGTGTTTCAGTCACATACGTACCATTGTGTTTCAGTCACATACGTACCATTGTGTTTCAGTCACATACGTACCATTGTGTTTCAGTCACATACGTACCATTGTGTTTCAGTCACATACGTACCATTGTGTTTCAGTCTACAGTGATGGGGGAGGAGGTGCAGCCCGTGAGCTGCTGCTGCCTCCTGTCGGGCAGCGTGGCGGCGCGCTTCCACATGGACCGTCGGGCCTACGTGCCGGGGGAAGACCTCCGCTGGAAGGCGGAGGTACGACAAGACGTGCGCATCTCCATCGTCAAGTGCTGCTCCGTCACACTCAAACAGGTCAGTGAGAGAGCTTTCAATCTTACACTGACCCCCAGAGCGACACTACATTAGCTCTGGTCGGGTTAAATCTGTGACCACCTTGACCCAATACCGGGAAATGTCCGTAGACTGGATTGTAGTGTGTGATTATGTGAAATATGGGAACTAAGGCAGGATGATGGTGGATTATTATGGCAGCATTTATTCCTATGTCTTCATGGTACCAAGGCTATGGTCACAGAGAGAGAAGTATGTCACAATCCCCTGTTCTTAGAAACACCACATAGAGGTCATACATGAGTAGTTGTTAGAGCTGCTCACAGATGGCAGCAGCTTACAGTAAGTGTGTCATGTTAACAGTAACACACATATAGAGACCAAACATTAGACAGTAGATGTAATAGTATACAAGGATACTACAGACTGGTTCCCTATCCCGATGAAATGAAATATGGGACAGGTTACGCTAACCCGTCCCATATTTCAATGGCAGAATTTAGGTTTATATGTTATCCTACCCCTGATATAATATCCCATAGGCTTAACATTGGGTTTCCGTATGCCACGCTGACTGGCATACGGAGTTTTATATGCCACTAGTGGCATACAGCATTGTTATCAGTTAATATTCCAAAATCGAGGAGATAAAATCAAAACCTGATTCGTTTTTATCTTGGCCACCGCATTCCACTCCTGAAGTTTTGGCTGCGGACTTCACTCGGCTTCGCCTCATGAAGTCACTATGCCAAACTCCAGTCGTGGAATACGGTGGACAAGATTAAACCTCATCCAGTTTTACAATATCCCTCACAAAATTCAAACCTTTCCTTACGGAGCACTTGTGTAATGCACGAGTCCTGAGCAAAATTTTGAATACATTAGCCACCAGAGCTACATTACGTTTGCTCTGGTGGAGTTAAATCCGCAGCCACTGTGACTCACATCCTGTATGTGTTTGTCACTCTCCCTGCACATCTTTTGTACTGACTACTACTATCCGAAAAAAGTTTGGAGGCATCCTCAGGATTCATCAGTGCAATGCCTGGAGGCATCTTCAGGATCCGCCAAGGGAATGCCTAAAGGGAAACCTAGAACTGAAAGTGGGATTCACACGATGGGATTCATGTACCTCACAGAGTGTTTGTCTCAGACAAATCCTGCAGTGATTCTGTAATTGAACACAATTTCTTCGTCTAAATTGTAGGGATCCATTTCCCTGAGACATGTTCTCCCCCTGCAATTATTGGCGACATTTTCCCTTAAAAAGGACCAGAATCTCATGAGATTTTGAACCATGCGAGGTACATGTCCTATAATTATAGTCATACCTGTTTTGTCTGTCGCATTGTATTGTACTGCTTGTGAGTGAGGTGTATCCCCACTAGGTTAAGTACCTTCATATACTTCTCATAAATTGTCTCGTCAGCGCTTTATACATGTGTGAGGCCAGGCAATGAAAACCAGCAGCCATGATAGCAGCTGATGCCATGGCCACTTTATTGGCACCAATCCGTTTGGAAAATGTACTACACAGATATCTTTGTACTTCGTTCATGTCAATAAAGAAATTCCTTAAAAAAAAAAAAAAAGTATGGATCCCACCGTGTGAATTTCACTTCGGCGTGTGTGTCACAAACTGTGTGAACAGTGATGATATACAGACAAGACTTTGTATGTGTAATATAAAGTTGGGCGTTTTTTTTTTTTTAGACTTGTTTATTTTAGAAACTTCAAACTGAAGTCCTCCCACTTGAAGCATATCATCAACTCTACATGAGTATACATGAGGGCCCGGCCTGTGGTATCAATTAACAAAAACAACAGCACAACATCAACACAACTTAAAATAAAAAGCTTGGACTAGGAATGTTTCACCCCGCCTCATCATCTCATAATATATCACCAATTCTATAAATTAAGGTCATCTGGATGTGTTTTTTTCTGAAAAACTTGCTATGGGCGAGAGAAAGCAACAAAGTAATTAAAAAAACACAACACAGGTACAATTTATAGATCAGAAGTTATGCTTGAGGTGTTGACCAATAGAAACTTTTCTTGCAGAACTCTAAGATTTGTTTCTTCCATTGCAGTTTGTGGACTACACAGGCGTGTCGGATGCCTTTTTCTCGTCTGGAAGGTCCAAGCCTCACTTCCAGAAGATAAGCATATGCAGCAAGCACCACACCGGGCCCCGCAAGGGGGAGCCACTGATCTGGGAGGGGCACATGTCTGTGCCGCCATTACCGCCCAGTCGTCTAGACGGGTGTAAACTCATCTCCATAGCCTATGCGCTACAGGTGGGTAGATATGCTTGGTGTTGGTTCTGGACAACTCGTTCTCAACGTCTGCTGCACCCTAAAGCTGGATGCCCATCTACCGATTTAGGGTTGAACGATTAGTTCCTAAATCGTATAGGAGTCGCTCACCTTGTCGCAGGCAAATTACGTAACCCCTTGCTCGATCCGCACACTGATAAAATTGGTGTATGGTCCACTAATCGCTGGGAAGGGCAAAAACCAAACAAACCAAGTGTTCACTAATCGCTGAGTAGCCTTGCCCAGCTGTCCTACATCTAGTGACTCCGTTAGGATGGCTCGGCTGAGACAAATTACCCTCCGTTTGTCGCCGACAAACGTACATAAATGTTCCGAAATCGGTAGATGGGCATTGGGGTTTAGAAAGAAACTGATAAGTGTTTGGTTTGTGTCCTCGATCGCCATCGAGTTTGGAGTGCAAATTATTATGAAGAGGCGATAGCCGAGTGAATATTCTGAAGCATTCCAAACGTGATGGTGAACAAGGACTCAGACCAAGCACAAATATGTTTCTGAATTTGTCTTAGCTTGGAAATATATTTTTCTGTTTATCACCCGTTTAGTATGAGTTACCGTACTCGCAAGACCGTTGAGAACGAGTTCCTAAGGTTAAGACTATAGACGTATATACCAGGCACAGATAATACTTATTGTTTAGACATTTGATAAAAAGTCAATGTATCCGTAGGTTTTCCAGCATAATCAATTACCTCCCACATTACTTGGAATAAAAAGTAAACTTGTAAATAAAAAGTGCCTTAGACCCTTTCAAGTCTAAGGCAAAAAATAAAGTAATGGCAACCTTTTAAAAGATAAAAGATTTTTATGACTGCCGAGCCCCCTAGCTGATGGCCAGGGAACCAGCGTAGTACCAGCTGAACGCTATTACCCATGATGCACCAGAAAAATGGTGGGCGTTACCTGGCCTATTATGTGGAGACATAGGCCAGGCTTCCGGGCTACTCCAGTAGTGAAGAACACCTATTTTTTCACCTCCAGTAGGGAGAACACCTACTTAGGGGTAAAATGTTAACACCCAGGAAACATAATATCCATCTGCCCTCTAGATTTAATCTGTCTCTTGTTATAGGGAGCCAAAGTGAACCAGCTGAAACCACAGATACCCATTTACAAAATAACAGTTCCGGATATAAGCGCTCAGTACTTTGACTATGTAGGTTAGAGATCTTTTAGATCCATATTTTCGATAAACTTAACAACCATCATCGTAGCTTCGAGACAGAGTTATTCAGAAACGAGAGTAGTAAACTCCACCTCAAAAGTAACAAACGAGACCAAAAACAAAAGTCTAGCCTCAAAGCCACATAGGTTTAGCACTAAGCCTCGTTCTTACTGGCCACCGGAAATGGTGTTTTGTAAACGGGTATCTGTGATTTCAGCAGGTTCACCTTGGCTCCCTATGACCTGGGACCTGTTTCAGTAGTTTCCTGACATGTCGAGATGGCGTCTGTGACACCATACGGACAGATCACAAGATTGCAATCGATGACATGCCGAGTTTCACTCACTTCTCGTAGGAATTAGCAATGACACTTTAACATGAGTAGGGGATACATATAACCTATAATCGTTCCAAATATGAAGAAGATTGGCCACTCCGATTTTCTGATATTTGCTAGTCTTTTTCCGCTGTTGCTTCACTGTTGGTGCCGCTGTTGATGTCTGTCTAGGCCTAATGTCACGAGCCTACTGAAACAGGTCCCTGATCGCATGACTCTCTCACAGCATTCTATTATGACAGTGTCTAATTATTGATTCCATCCCTGCTTTTAGTTCAAGGCAGTGGTGGGTTTCGGAGCGGACATCAAAATGATGACGAACCTGGTGATTGGTACGATACCCATGGTGAATCACTTCCGACCGCCACCTTACACAAGCGACGACAGCGGGGGACCAGCGTCGGCGTCTCTGGTACCACTGCTGCCACCTGCCGTCAACTGGAACCTGCGTAAGTATAGTTTGGCAACCAACCCATGTCTGCTCTGGGCTCCGATCTTTCGCAGCGCTAGTGCTAGACTGGTTCCCTGCCCATATGAAATAAGGGGCAGGTAACGGGTTCCACAGGCACGACCTTCAACCTTGGCTGGTGCCCGCCTGTGACTAGGGGATACCCCAGGACCAAGCTTAGTGGTTTGGCTGGTATCCACTTGTCATACACCTAGTTCCGCCGAGCCCTCTAGTGGACTACCGGGGAACCAGGAGGCGTTACCAATAATGCACTATAAAAATGGAACCCGTTACCTGGCCTATAGTCTTACTAGGCCAGGCTTCCAGGCTACGCTAGCGCTGGCTTAATCACTGCCCCAACCCAAAACCTGTTCCCTGGGTATCCACTAAAGACAGGGGAGACCAGCGAACATTTCAGATAAAAAACAAGGTAACTGTCCGATGTTATACACTCAAACAACTCACATATCAGAAGTATAGAAATATGGGAATTGTTAAAGGAACTTCACAGACAATCCAGTTGTTTCTTTTTCATACTTAAACCATTTCATTATGGGAATCCACAGTGGATTAGACTGCCCCTTCAGAGGACCACATGGGCATTGTTGACAAAACAAAGCCCTTTTCACTGTAGAAAGTAATTCCAGAGACTGTAGATATAGATAATAACAGATAGATGATAATAGAAAATAAGAGTATTTTATTCAAATATGTTCATCTATATTTACAAGTAGACACAAATACCCCCCAAAGCCATCAGCATTTAGGATATTCCAAAAACTGGTGTAGGTTGGGGCACAGGTACAAGCGACCGCAGGAAGTAGAGCGCAGGATCTCTGCTGCGAGAGTGGGCTCCGATATAGGGGTTGATTGCGTTAAATCGCACACGGGATCACTCGGGGTGCGCTTCGATCCAGGTAGTTATGTTCTATGTAGTCTCTATAGGCAGAAATACTTGGTGATAAATATTCATAGTTAGAAAAATTGATAAAGAAACCAAGATTTATTTCATTATATTTTGAAAAAAATTAACAGGAAAGGAAATAGAAGATTGGCCTCGAGGTTAGGACATAACACACTCTCCAAGCAGTGCGACAGATCTAATAGACGAGTAACAAACAGGTCCCGCTACTGGGTCAAGGCGGCCGCTTATTTTTAAAAACTTTTGTTGTTGTTGATAAGTTTTATTCAAATTCTGAGCAAATGCACAGTTCTTCCATTTGAACATGGTTTTCACATTGCGTCTTGGATACGCAGAAAGAAACTCCAACAAAAACACAAAAAAAAACAAAAAAAACAAAAAAAACCCCGACCAGAGCTAAGTTTATGTAGCTCTGGTTGCCAGTGTAACGTAAGTCATGTAAATTGTCTCCAGTCCGTTCTGGAACGGAGGGACGTATGATTATTCTTTCGTCACTCAGTGATGAACGGAGTGGGTACTTCTGGTTAGTTGAAGTGAGACATTCGCCCACAGGTATATAATAATAAAATGGGGTATATGATAGAATCCCCAGTATGTTCCAATAATACATTCTAATGTCATTGGTCATACTATAGCAATTTCATTTACGGCATATATTTAAAGGCTATTTCTTTAAAACCTTCACTATTGTCAGACCGCGTACCTTCGATCTCTCAATTAAAGCCAATGCCCATCTACCGATTTTGGAAATTTATGTACGTTTGTCGGTGACAAACGGGCGGTAATTTGTCTCAGGCAACCCAGGAAATGGAGTCAGTAGATGTAGCATAGCTAGGCAAGGCTTCCCACCGATTAGTGAACCACCGCCTTCAGACGTCCTTTTGTCGCCAACAAGTTGTGTTTTCAAAGTTCCAAAATCGGTGAGGATCAGTTTATCAACATGTTGATAAATGTTGTCGGCGACAACGGAACGTTGGGAAAGGAGGGTTGATTGGTTGGCCGACAAGGGCCGATGATGGACCTTCAATAATCGCTTGGTGAGGCTTGTAGGGGGTGCCACACTTGGTTTCTTTGGTTTTTGCACTCCCGCACTGATTAGTGGACCATACACCAACGCTTGAAGGCACTGTTCCCAAATCCTAACTCAGTCGGTGGGGTGCATAATCGTTTCTCTGTCAGTAGGTGTAGACTGATTTGCTTAAGACTAATACCCTCTACCCCCTTTCCTCGAGGGTCGCGGGTCGAGCGAGGTATTACATAATTTGCCTGCGACAAGGTGACCGACTCGTATACGATTTGGGAACTAATCGTTCATACCGAAATCGGTAGATGGACATCCGGCATTAGGTCTTAGACATTTTATACATTATGTGATCGTCCATTATATTTTGCAGTCATTCTAGCTCACAAATATTGTGCAATTCGTGACATGCACGTGTTATGATTAACTTTTATCTCACCCCTGGTATCCCCTCCATAGACTTAATATTGGGAAGTCATCCTCAATTCCCATTGGGTATTTAGAACACATATTCAATGGGGGATTATGCCAAAAACTTGTGCCAATTCGTCAATGTGAGGAGAGAGATAAATTCAGAAATCTGTTCAAGATTACGGCCAGAGCTTGAGCTCATCTCATTTGAATCTCTACGTAATTCACGCTGCTTCGCCATGTGAATTACTATACCATTCAAACTCGATTGGATATGAGCTCTGATCGTAAACTTTCATAGCTTTCCTCTATAGAAACAACTCTCAAACCGCTTTATTTTCAATTCTTGTTCACTTGTTTCAGCCACCCCTGTATTCGAGAAATGCAAGCTAGGAGTTGCCCAGAAGCATTTGGATTGCTACGTAATTCATGGGGCTTTGCCTTGTGAATTACTGCGCTATAATCGTAAACTTTATGGGCCTCCTCCATAGTAACAACTCGCAAAGCAACTTTATTTGTAATCCTTTTTTCACTTGTGAACTGCTAAGCTATTCAAACTCGATGGTATACGAGCTCTGATCGTAAACTTTCATATGCTTCCTATAGTAGCCCTTGATCCCTCGTTTCAGCCACCCCTGTATTTGAGAAATGTAAGCTGGGAATTGCCCAGAAGCATTTGAATCACTACGTAATTCATACAGCTTTGCCTTGTGAATTACTGCGCTATTCAAACTCGATGGCATATGACCTCTGATCCTAAAGTTTCATGGCTTTCCTCTATAGTAACAACTCTCAAACCGCTTTATTTCTAATTCTTTTTTCACTCGTTTCAGCCACCCCTGTATTTGAGAAATGTAAGCTGGGAATTGCCCAGAAGCATTTGAATCACTACGTAATTCATACAGCTTTGCCTTGTGAATTACTGCGCTATTCAAACTCGATGGCATATGACCTCTGATCCTAAAGTTTCATGGCTTTCCTCTATAGTAACAACTCTCAAACCGCTTTATTTTTAATTCTTTTTTCACTCATTTCAGCCACCCCTGTATTTGAGAAATGTAAGCTGGGAGTTGCCCAGAAGCATTTGAATCGCTACGTAATTCATGCGGCTTTGCCTTGTGAATTATTACAGTATTCAAACTCGATGGCATATGACCTCTGATCCTAAAGTTTCATGGCTTTCCTCTATAGTAACAACTCTCAAACCGCTTTATTTTTAATTCTTTTTTTCACTCGTTTCAGCCACCCCTGTATTTGAGAAATGTAAGCTTGGAGTTGCCCAGAAGCGCCTTCCGGATACAGAAGGGGAACTGGGAGAAGCTGGTGTCAAGTTTGTACCTCGCTATCCAGTCTACCGCAACCAGCCCATCTTCGCCGAGAAGCGCGGCAGTATCCTAGACACTACTCGGTCAAATGCTTTGTGATCCTTGCACAGCAAATAAAATTCCAGTTTACGAATGTATAATTTCCGCGTATCTATATGTCTCCTAATAGTAAATAATGACGTGAAATTTTCATGCAGTGTTGGACACTGGTCTCTATGTACATTTGTGTACTCCTGTCATTACCTTAGGATATGTGTATAATAACTTTCTCTTATTGGTCACTGTTTTTCTGCTATACTTGAATGCTCACTTTGAAAAGATGCTCCTGTTGTAAATAAACTTAAGAAGGTGAAAGAAAATACCAAGATAAGAGAAAAAACATTACAAAAATGTCTGTGCAGATTGCTGTCAGGGGAAGACTCGCAGCATTGGCAGGTTCTACAGGCACGCACGCACACACACCTACACACACACACACACACACACACACACACACACCTACACACACACACACACACACACGCACACACCTACACACCTGCACACCTACACACCTACACACACACACACCTACACACCTACACACACACACACATACACACACACACTAACACACACGTCTATATTCATTGAACAAACTTTCTTTATTCATAAATTTTTCATTTCACATGTATTTCACATGTATATTCAGTATCAATTTCTCTTGATTTATATCTTAATATTTCAAATTTCTATTCAACATTCTTCAAATAAGAAATAAACTGTTGCCAGTACACCAAGGTAGTACACCATTTGTATTCCGGTTGAAACGCTGAGTAATCCACGCGGCTTCGCTTTATGAATTACTCTGCTATTCAAGCTCGGTGGTATACGAGATTTGACCATAAACTTTCATAGGTTTCCCCTATGATGTTCACGAGAACCCTTGCCTTTACATAAATGTGATTGTCATAAACCATTGTATGTATATTACAGATTCGGTTAGACCTTTCTGGTTAGATGTGAACGAATCTACTTTTTGCTCAGCAATGGAAAATGTCGATCATTCAAGTAAGGACCGATTGAAATCTGGATGCACTATATCAATAAAATGAATTAAAAAAGGTGAATTTATCCCAGATTTCTTTCATTCAAGAACATCTATACATGTTAATAATGTATGGTTCAATTACTCAAATGGTAAGTAGTTATGCTGTACTAATGTATATACAGCTACTACTTGAATATAACTGACACCAAATTGTAAATATGATATTCTTACATTTGAATAAAATCAGATATGTTACTGTTGCTTCCATTGATTTTTAATAATTGTGAACTAACCCACTGTATTCTGAGCTCATTCCTCGAACATGTAATCAGTTTGCTATATTTATGTTTGACATTTCACATCCGGAACCTGCATCTAAACGCAGATTTGTACGTAGACACATAAAACGTGGTTCTATTAGCTAGTAGTATAGGGAGATATGGTAAGTGGGGCTGATTGGAATCTGTTCCATGTTGATGTAATTCATACACAATCACTCAATTCTCCTTATTATTATACCTGGAAGTTTGTATATGAAGCAGGTGATAACAGCGTTGTCTCCGCCTGCTTCCTAGACTTCAAAAAAGCTTTTGATAGTGTACATCATTAATTGCTCTGGCTAAAACTACAGTAGTTGTTTAAAATGCCTGAGAATATTCTAGGATGGGTTGCTTAAGTTATTAAAAAGATAGACATAACCTAGTATCTATGAGCGAGACTTTCCAACTCTTATGATATCACAGGGATTCGTGTTTGGTCCCTTTTTGTTTGTTTTATTTAACAACGATTGAGGTGGGTGTCTTAAACACTCAAACTTTATTCAATACGCTGAGGATCTCGTTGTTTAAGTGGAAAAAACGGAAGCGAAATCATGTAATGAACTCTTACAAGAAGATCTCATAAATTTTGTAAATGGTGATAAGTGAATGGTTTTACTGTAAATCTAAAGAAAAACAACAAAAAATGTATATTTCGCTAATCAAATTCTGTTAAAAAAAAGTTATCATCCCAGAATTATACTATGCATGAACAAAAGATCAACCAGAGTGAACATTATTGTTAACTGGGTCTGAGATTGACAAATCTTTATGCTGGATTCCCTTTGCAAACAAAACTTTCAAAAATAAAAGTGCACGTCTGTTTAAGTTCCGTAAATGAAGACATTGCTTAACAAAGTTAGTTTCAAGTATCCAACCTGTCATAGACTACTGTTCATCTATTACCAATAGCTTCAGGGAACGTGAAAAGTGAGAATAGAAACAACACACAATCAAGGAATGAGAGTAGCCTTAGGTTTAGTTGGGAGAAGACATTCGGTAGACGATATGGAAAAAAATAATGGGTTAGGCATCGCATGTATATGCTAGGCTGGCTCATTGCTGTTCACTCCCACCTGGCGCCTACACTCACAATTAATTGATACTCACATCTATATAGGCGCCACCTACAAGCACCACTCATAGCTTGACTTGCAATTTCATCAGTGAACTGTGATGCACCCAAAGGACGTGCTGAGTGCAATAATTGGCGAGATCACTATAGCATGAACACTTAGCCAACCAAACGTCGCAGCAATACTGCTGCCTGTGATCCTTTTGGTCACTTTACCACTTGTAGGTTATTATGTTGATATTCATTAAGTTAAGTTTTATTGTGTAATCCGGTTTGTAAGGGTGTACCGTTACTGTAAGGACACTCATACCGGCCCAGTCGCCGATGTCTTTACAGTCTAAATAAACAACTTTAAAAAAAATCACCACATACCCACAACCCATTGCACCTCCTTCTTCTTCCTCACAACCTTTTTTATATATATATATTTTTTTTATTGTAAGCAGTTTATTGAGGTAACTTACAGAGTAGATACAAGGTAGGTTCGTTATAGTACGCTCCATTGCTTTCGCAGTACTAATGAAATGTCTATCCTTAAGTCCATTTAACAAAGAGACTGCTTAATTTTTGTATTTTGCGAGAGAAGTGTCTTCCTCACAACCTTCTTCTAACACTCACAACCTACAATCCTTATATTCATTTTTACCCACCCACCCACCCACCCAACACCGAATACTATTTTAATCATATCTTACCACAGTCGTCTCATTTCATGTTTACCCCTTTTTTTTATTATTATCACCACCAATTTAATACATTTTATGCATATTTTAATAATACAATTTTAGCAGTCTTATATAAAATTTATGAACTATACAAAAATAAATTTTATTAACTCTTTACGTTGTTTGTCACCTGGGGGGAGGAACGTTTAAGTAATGTGATTTAATAGATTCGATCACCACCCAACCAAAGTAAGTCTAATAGAACATATTGGACATTAAACTAATCAAACAACAACTGGTTAGAACAATACATTTTGAGGTAGATCATCTTTGTATTGGTATAAGCTGTAAATCTGGCTTGTCAGGTAGCCCTCAGGGTTGAAGCCTGTCGCCTGCTAAACAAAAGACTGCAGCTTAGGAATTTGCCTTTGAAGGAACTATTGGTAGCAACTAGATGGATATGTTATTGCTTAGATACTTACTTCTTGTGCAAAGGTGGATGGCAGTAATAGATTACACATCAACAAGTATTACTTTTTATTATCCATGGTATACAAAGCCTCCATTCACTCGGATATTACTACGCGTCTACTACGCGGAGAATACGACCAAGCAGATCAAAACCATGGTAGTATACACGTTTGTATCCCGTCCCTGTGATAAACGCTTTATGCTATAGAACAAAATAAATAGTTCCTATTGATATACCCTTTAGTATAGCAATGCCTGGATTTAATGTACACGAGAAGATAGAAAATTAATACAATGAACAATATTTTGTGTTCTTATCAGACAATGTAACATTAGGAACTCATACTCCACGGCCGTGAATTTCGTGTACCCAATACTCAATGGCTAATTGGGTCATTCATTTTTATCAGTAAATAATGTTATACGGGGTGAGATAAAATCAGAAACTACTCGATGAAAATAGCTTGGTCCGTACTCCACCGAGTTTGACTGCAGAATAATTCACGAAGCCAAATATTCAATAGAATAAGCTCCCTTTTTGGACACAACTGTAATATGATGTACCACTTCTCCGGATCGGGACCATATTCTTTATTATTATATACCTGTGTCAGTATATCCTACACATACTGCCCGCTCCTGCCCATGTCGTATTTATGTCCGCAAGACACCTAGGTGTCGTACGGGGTATGTATGTGGGGTACGGGGCATGTACGGTGGCGAAATTAAAAAACTCGCCCAGAAGCAAAGTTAAAAATTGGATATTTTAAGGTATATAATAATACGAAAACAGGTATACTGTGCCTGTACATAATAAATACTTGGTAAATTGACATTAATTCGAACCTCTGCCTGCGGCATCGGTTCGTTCTATTGTCAATTTTATCCTACCCCTAATAAAAAACGCCATAGGTTTAACATTGACTCAATGTATTTGACGGAGCGTTGAATAAAGTGTTATTTATGCACCGAGGTGAATAAAAAACGGACCAATCAGGGACGAGATAACGAAAGTAGATCCGGCAGCATTGATAACTACTAACATGGATAATTACAAATATTCTCTGTATATCGGTGAGATGGGGTAGGATAAATACGAAACTGAACTCGAGTTAGCCTTCTCAATGTTTATACCACTCTGGTCAGGACTGCTACTCACTAAACTCGGCTAACGCCTCGTGTAGTAATACACAACCTGCCCATCGTGGCATAAACATTGACAAGGCTAACTCTCGTTTGGTTTCTACTAATTACCGCATATTTAACACATACAGGCACAGTAACCCTGTTTCCGTATAGTATGAGTTGAAGAATGACTACATCTTAAAGAATCTAGATAAAATAGCTTTTTAATTAACCTATATGTACACACGATCACAGTCACGGTTTAATGCCCTGTCTTTGGTCGTTTGGCTGGTGTAGGTGTTTCTCTGATGTCAGTGTTCGGCTGGGTACCAGTCAAATCACCGGATGTAAAGGACAACTCCTTCTGGTCTCTTGCCTTCTTCCGCTCTATCTCCAATTGGCGGAACTCGTAGCGCTTTACTTTTCCAGACACAGGACGAGGAATGAAGTCCACGAACTCTACGCCACCTCTCAGTCTCTTCGGCGGAGAGACTTGATCTGTGACATAGATAATGATGTTTATTATCCATCGTATACAAAGTCCCCATTGAAAATGTATGGGGACTCAGTAAACCACGACCCATTATATAAAACCTGTCAGATACCATAACTGTGGTATACGGATTAAAACCTGTGGTATACGGCCTCAAAACAATGGTATACGGGAGAAATAGTCCCTTTTTGCTATAGAGCAAAGAAATAGTTCCTAATGTTATACCCGTTAATATGGCAATTACTGGGTTTAATTTATTCGAAAAGATGGATAATAAATGCAACAAACGATGGTTTTGTGGACAGGCAGCTCTGTAAACCACTTGCGGTTGACCTCGTAATACACTCGCTAGCGCTCGTGTATTACTACGCGTCAACCTCTCGTGGTTTACGGCCGCCTGTCCACAAAACCATCGATTATTGTCTATATACATGGGGAACTTGTACACAACGTCCATGGGGTATTATAAAAGAAATACTCAATGGGGATGATGTCACAGATGCTAGCCAATTAGTCGGTGATAGGGGTGAGATAAAATCTTAACCACACTCGAGGCTTGATTTGATCTATGACATAAATACTGTTCTATTAATTGGGAACTTTTATCCTACCCCTAATATAAAATCCCATTGGCTTAACATTGAGTTTCCGTATGCCACGCTGACTGGCATACGGAGTTTTATATAGTGGCTTACAGAATTTTTATCAGGTAATATTCTAAATTGAGGAGACGAGGTAGGATGAAATCAAAACCTGATTCGTTTTAATCATGGCCACCGAATTCCACTCCACATTTTGTCTCCGCATTTCACTCGGCTCTGCCTCGTGAAATCACTATGCCAAATTCCAGTCGTGGCATACAGTGGCCCAGATTAAAACTCATCTATTTTTACGATAGTACTCAACGCCCATGGCATATTTTTAAAAGATATACTCAATGAGGGATAATGTCCCCGATGCTAGCCAATTAGTCACTGATAGGGGTGAGATAAAAGCTTAACTGAACTCGAGGCTTTACTTCATCTTTGACATAGATAAGGATTTAGACATTGGGAACTTGTACTCAATGCCCATTGAGTATTGTAAATGAAGTACTCAATGTTGAATGATGTTACCGATGCTAGCCAATTAGTCGGTGATAGGGGTGAGATAAAATCTTAACCGCACTCGAGGCTTGATTTGATCTATGACATAAATACTGTTCTATTAATTGGGAACTTTTATCCTACCCCTAATATAAAATCCCATTGGCTTAACATTGAGTTTCCGTATGCCACGCTGACTGGCATACGGAGTTTTATAAAAGAAATACTCAGTGGGAGATGATGTCACAAATGTTAGCGAATGGTCAGTGATATTGGCGAGATACTATCTTAACCGCACTCGATCCCTAGCCATTGAAAATATGCAATTCATTCGGCTTAGTCAGAATCTCCTGCAGGAGATTCCGGAAAAATAGACCTGTTTATAATGAGGTCGAATTATCATGTACTTTGATATTAAGTTCCTTGAAGGTTCATTCAATGTTTATTATTTAGAATCAATCATAATAATCTCATTTACCATCAGAAATCACTGTCATAACATACTTTCCATGTTAAAAGTACAGGTTAATGGCGAACTATATTATTGGTGTAAGTCTACACCAAATTACTGCCACACTTGAAAGTGCTGTGATGTCAGGAACTAAATGGCTTACAGAAACTTTTTAATTGCAATAGATTTGTTATTAATCTTGTAGGTGGGTAATAAATACAATAACGACTGGTTTTGTATACGAATGGCCGCAATCTCCTCGTAGTTGACGACGTAATATCCTCGCTAATCACTCGGATATTACTACGCGTCAACTACTCGGAGATTACGGCCACTCGTACACAAAACCAGTCATTATTGTGTATGTATTCTGTATTGTCAATTGTAATCATTTAGGAGGCACTGCTATGAAAGAAAAAGAGTGAATGAAAACTAGATATATAATTTGAACTCATGACCAATAAAAAAAAAGAAAAGAAAGTCGGTATAGATCTGGAGGATAGCCTTCTGAAACACCATATCATGAAGAAAGAACACTAGATATTCATACTTGTATGCATCTGTGTGTGTAAATATATTTATTTATTTATGCCTATCACATAACATTTAAAATCTGTTAATTAACCATTAAATAATCCTGATTGTATCCGAATGGAAATAAGATTGTATTAACACTTAAACTTACAGTGAATCATTAACAACTGCTCATTAACTAATAAATTAGCCATAAAATTATCATAACCGATCAGCCACTTTGGCAACAGATCAGTAACAGCCGTACATATATAGTATACAGTAAAACCCCGCTTAAAGGTTTACCCAAAGTGGCCCCTTCAGCGAGATGTCACTTTAAGCGGGGTTAAAATAAATTAAGTAAAAGATTTCTGTGCCGAACAAAATGTCTCCTTAAGCGAGGTGTCCCAGAAGCGGGGTTTTACTGTACAATATAGATGCTCATGTATCCACTTGAGAATGATAATTACAGACATCTATGCTCGAAAAAAGGCAACTAATAGAAGCCGAAACGTTGTAAATAAATTGTTCTAATAAAGCCTACTTGCATTCCTATCTGTTTAAAAAGAAAAAAAAAACGACCCACAAAACACATGCCGACCTGAGATGAAGTCCATGAGCTGGGTGGCTGTGACTGTGGAGTTTGGAGACTTCATGACGAAGGCTTTGGGCAGTTCACCCACCACCTCGGCCGGTACACCCACGACGACCGCGTCCACCACACCAGGGTGCGTCCTCAGCAACGCCTCCAACTCCGACGGCGGCACCTGGTGGCAAGAGAGGACACCAATGAGCAGCTCACTCCCTACACTGGCCACCAGAGCTACAAAACATTAAGGCCCGGCGTCCACCTACTACGATATAGCTCCGATGTGGTCTGCGATGCACCTCCCGGTAAAAAAAAACAAAATCGCGTCGGAAGGTCACCTAATATCGGAGCAGTTGACAACGTTTCTGTGATTAGACACCGATAAAACCCCATACAATGCGTGGTGGATTGGCATGTCTAGACTTATGTCTATGATTTTGTATCTTCCCGATATGTCTCCGATATTTGCTTTTCGTATCGTAGTAGGTGGACGCCAGGCCTTACTCTGGTCGAGGATTACGGCCACCTGGACCAAATAGCAGGATCAGTGGTAGAAATTATATCTTCTTTCATTATTGTATTATTATTTTCATGATTCAATTCATGTTGCACTCAATAGAAAATGAAAACATGAAAAGTGGGTTGGAGGGCGTTTGTGTTAGCTGCAAGAGGCAAGCAGTGATTTTGTCATGAATTTGGGTTAAAAAGATTAATCAACCAATGCACCAGACCATTCAAAGAAAACGGATCTTGCACTGATAACGTCCTTACAGATTGTATAAATATAAACAAGGCAGGAGTCCTTAATTTTCTAACGAGTGACCACTTGCCAGTTTATGCCATCTGGCAAGTAAGTTGGCCAGCAAAAACTATAATAAACGTAGAAGGGAGGATATATAGAAAACACAACACTGAAAATCTGACTAACTGGATCGAACACGTTGTCTGGGTAGACTTTTATAACATTACATCACCAAATGAACAATGGGAATTTCTGCTGTCGGTGTATCTAGATTACTACTGCCCTGTAAAAACTTGGCGCATGTCGGATAAGGGAGTAGTTTGGATGAATGACGACATTAGAGGAATGATACTAGAACGGGCCGAAAACCTAAGAGACTTTGAATCTACTGGTCAAAACATATCCCTAGACAGAGCGAGACAGCTGAAACGGGAAATACACAAAACAATCAGGAATGCGAAAGCATCGTATGTTAGCGATAAACTTGATCAAAGTGCTGACAACCCCAGGAAGTTCTGGCGTGAAATTAATAATATTTTTAAACAGTCTCAAACGTTAGTGCCACCACCGCTAGAAGACCCAGATAGTGGAGAAACAATAGCGTCTGATATGACCCCAGATTTTCTCAATGAATATTTTTCTACAATAGGAAAAATTCTATCAGATAAAATTGAAACTCCACAAACCGAATTGAATTATGATATAGATACGAACATAAACGTTTTACTCACTGTCGACCCGGAAACAGTCAGGCAATGGATAAATGAGATCCAAATAGGAAAATCGTCAGGCCTAGACGGTATACAAACTTCGGTTCTTCGAACATACATGCAATTGACCATTGAACACTTTGTCCATTTGTACCAAACAAGCTTTAACAAAGGAATATTCCCTCAAAGCTGGAAATTTGCGACAGTAATTCCCCTACAAAAACAAGGTAATCCGAAAAATCCTTCCAACTGCGTCCAATATTGCTGTTACCAGTGCCCGGGAAATTCTGCGAAAAGATATTTCATGCATACCTTATGTCGTTACTTGAAAGTAATAATATTTTAAGTGAACACCAATACGGGTACCGTAAAGCAAAGAGTACTATTGACGCAATTTATAAGTTCACACACGACTTATATGAAGCAAGGGATAAAAAAGAAATAACGTGCGCTATTTTCGTCGATCTGAAGAAAGCATTCGACAGTGTGCATCACGGCCTCATCCTGAAAAAGCTAAGGAAACTAAGGTTACCACAAAATCAACTAGCCTGGGTGGAGTCATATTTAGGTAACAGATCTCAAAGAACCAGGTTCGGCAATAAGGTCTCGGATTGGAACACGGTTGAATTTGGCGTGCCTCAGGGCTCAATCCTGGGCCCGCTCCTATTTATCTACTATATAAATGATATAGTCTCAAGTATCAAGAATGTACACCATCTGCTTTATGCAGACAATTTAGTGTTATATGCCTCTGGAGCTGGCCTGGGATTGATCCGCACCCAACTTCAGAGTTGTTTGAATGATCTCGTAGCCTGGACCAATAGTAACCGGTTAACGGTGAATATTAGTAAAACTAAGTACTGTTGGTATACGGCTGCAAACAAACTACGTCAGACTGCTGGTCTGGGCTACCAAGTAGGCCAGACACACCTGATGGGAGTGAGTTCATACATGTACCTAGGAGTAGAAATCGACAGCTGCTTAACATTTGAATGACAAATAAAATCAATGATAAAAAAGGTTAACCACAGGCTATTTAGTTTTAGCAGAGCAAGACATATTGTAAAGTTTCTCGCCTATACCATAGCGGTTCTGCTCCTAACGGTCTATATACGTAGAATAGAGGTTTGAAGTCAACACATAGATGTTGTAGGTAACAGAATCCAGGTAAGACTGAATGGTTCTTTATTCTGGGCCCGGGTTTATATACCATCGAAGCGCCTTTGTCTCCAGGTGGGGGACGCTTATACGGGCGGTCGTGTTAGGCGCCAGTTAGCGTCACCTTTGTAACAACGAGCGCGCCCGCATCTCCAGGAAGTTGGGTTCACAAACAACCGCCGGCCTAAGCCGGGTTCAAAGGGGGGATTATAACTACAGCAGGAAAGACCAATTAACCTAGCCAATGTCGGCCATCTTGGATTTGGAGGAAAGAATTTAGAATAGATTCAATATATATAATATAATTAATAATGCTGCTTTTTCAATGCAAAAATACCACAAAGTTAGAATTATCGACTGCAGATCTTTACAATATGATGAATCAGGAAATAGCAAGTAGGGTCTATAAACAAACGATAGCACCTCTTTTTGAATACTGTTGTTTAGTACTGGAAGGAACTACCGTATTTATGCTCAGAAAGCTCCAAAGACTACAGTATAGAGGCTTGCGCATTTGTCTGGGGAAAGGACCCGTGGTGCACACTGTGGACAAACTTCATTCGTTAACAAGGACAAAGACACTTCAAAGGAGGAGAGAAGAGCTCACTCTAACGTACATGAGAAACGTCTATAGACGCTACTCAACCACTCAGCAACAAAATGTAGATAACGAGGATGTACCTGAGAATCTCAGACTGAATGAAGTTTGAGCTCAACGACATTTGCGCTCTCAAAATCAGATGAGGTCTAAATTACCAAAACCAAGGACCGAACATTTTAAGCATTCTCCACACTACAGGGGGGCCACTTTATGGAACGCTCAAAACTTAACCTTAAAACAAGCCGCCACCAAATCCACCTTCAAAGCCATACTGAAACGTACGCCCACAATCCCTAACCCAACCAGCCGAATTTAGTTAGTCAATGTATGGGACTGAGAGTAACATGATAAAAGACAAAACTTATTAAGCCAATCCATGAGGAGTAACAATTCATACTGGAACGACCAATTGTTTGCTGTGTGTATTTTCTGTTTATCATTCATGGGTAAATTACATCTATCATTCCTGTGCATAATGTGTATCAACACATATCATACTGTTAGTAGAACTTACAAGAAATGGAACATAGATATCGTCTGATGCAAAATGTAAGACCACCAGAATTGGTGAATTTTGTTGATAAATAAAAAACAAACAAAAAAACATGTCCATATGTTACACTGTACGAAACCTACCGCTTTACATATGTATGCGAAACACGTCTAACAGTAGGATTTTCCGTCTAGAAGTTCGACCTGTTATCCGTCTCGTAGACGCCTGGTGCGGTCTTATATACGTCATATATACGCCTGATTCTGTTGTATATACACCACCGTCCAATAGTTACAATCTTTGCAACTTGGGGACACTACTGGTAGCATATTTCATTTTTTGTTGGTATCATGTCTATGCCTGGCGTATATATAACTTGCGAAGAGTATGTTTTATCTTGAATGCGCCAGGTGTGAAATACAGCCAAGTCGCGCGCGTCTACATAAGGAAACTGTCTCTTAGACACCTCATATGCAGGTGCGGATTACAGGCGTATACAAATGAAAACAAGTCGATTTACGGCCAATATGTGCGATACCGCGATTGCGCATACATATATAAAGGCGTTAGTTTCATGCAGTTGTACTAACTTTGGCCTCAGAAGAAACGAAATATGAACACATCATTATGAGATGGTAGTACAAATGTCATATGTATTCTTTGACAATGATAGCAAGAGGAATGTAAGTCACACCATATATAAATTATTTTAATAGTTTCTATATGAAATACTGTGACACATACCTGCAATCCTTCAAATTTAATTATGTCCTTTACACGATCTATGAAGTAGAAATATCCATTGATGTCAAATCTGAAAAGGTCTCCTGAAGACCAAAGAGAGCTTTATGAATCTTGTTCTAATAAATTTATGTGTGGTCCTGACTTAGCTAAAAGGGCTAGCGTCAAACGTACATGATACTCATTTTTTTAAAAGATTTTTATTCATTTCTGTTGCATAACAAATCTTCTAAAGATTCATACAATTAGTCTAATTGTCTTACTAGATACAACACACTGTCTTCTTATGGTAAGATGAGAATTAACCTTGCTAGAGTGTTATATTTTCCAGAAATACATATATATTAAGAAAGAAACCCATCAAGGAGCGTTTGGACTGTGTCCCCATTTGCCACCAAGTATGGACCGTGCAGGAATATGAACGAGGTGATAACCGAGTAAACATTCCGAAGCGTTCCAAACAAGATGACAATTGGGGATACCAACTAAACAATTGATGATAAGAAGGTGATGCATATTTGTATATATGTTTTCATTTTTAGTACTGAACTTTTGGCTGATATGGCAACAAGGTTCATCAAATATGTGTGGAAATGATATCATCCATTAGAACTCATGAAGACAGTTATTTTGAGGTGCCACATGCCTATATTCGTAGCAAAGTTATATTCTTTTGGATTTTTGTTCCATTTGTGGCGGCCATTTCAAATTTTGGCTTCTAACTCAAATTCTCCACCCTTCAAGGAGGTTGAACCCAGATAGAATAAAAAAGCAGAAAAAAACTGTCATGGAAACAATTTACAGAAATTGGTAGGCTCAAAATGATTATGGGGTTCATGAAATGACACCCTACTATGCTATCGTAAAACTGGATGAGTTTTAATCTTGGCCACTGTATGCCACGACTGAAGTTTGACATAGTGACTTCATGAGGCAAAGCCGAGTGAAGTCCAGAGCCAAAACTCCAGGAGTGGAATGCGGTGGCCACGATTAAAACGAATCATGTTTTGATTTTATCCTACCCTGTCTCCTCGATTTTGTAATATTACATGATAATAATTCTGTATGCCACTAGCGGCATATAAAACTCCGTATGCCAGTCAGCGTGGCATATGGAAACTCAATGTTAAGCCTATGGGATTTTATATTAGGGGTAGGATAATGACTCATCTCACCTGTCTGAAACCAGCCATCTTCAGTCGGAGTGTTGGTGGACTCGTCCTCAGGCTGGAGGTAGCCCAGGCAGACCTGGGGTCCCTGGATCCGCAGCTCTCCCGTCTCACCCGCACCACACAGATGCCCATCCTCAAGGTCAACCACCTGTAATACATACACAATAATCGATGGTTTTGTGGACAGGCGGCGGTAAACCACGAGAGGTTGACGCGTAGTAATACACAAGAGCTAGCGAGTGTATTACGACGTCATCCTCGGATGGTTTACAGAGCCGCTTGTTCACATAACCATCGTTTGTTGTATTTATTATCCATCTTTTCAAAGAAATTAAACCCAGTAATTACCATATTAAATGGTATAACAATAGGGACTTTTTCTTTGCTCTTTAGCAAAAGTGACTATTTTCCCTGTATGCCATGGTTTTGAGGCTGTATGCCACAGGTTTCAATCCGTATACCACAGTTATGGTACCTGACATGTTTTATACGATGGGGCATGGTTTACTAAGTCCCCATACATTTTCAATGGGGTCTTTGTATACGATGGATAATAAAGTAAAGGTTTGTTTGTTTCAGGCAAATACACAAGCTGCAGTTTTTTGTGTAGCAGGAGAGGGCTACCTGACTAGCCAGATTTACAACTCATAACAGTACAAATAGGATCTACCTGAAAATGTGTTGTTGTTTGGGTAATTCAACGTCCAATATGTTCTATTAGGGGTCCCTTCCACCTACTACGATTAAGTCAACGATTAACCCTTTGGCCGTGTCGGTGTCGCCGACAAACTCCTCAATTAGTCAGTTTTTGTCGCCGACGAACTCGCTCCGCGCCGACGGGCTACAATGCGCTACAACAAAAAAGTATATCGTAGAGGGTCTACGAAATTCAAACATGTTTGAATTTCGTATCCCGTCGTATCCCGTCGTAGCCCGTCGTAGCCCGTCGGAAGGTTAATTGCAGAGCACGGCGGGTTGTCGCCGAAATAATGCCTCCCACCTACTACGACGGGCTACGATTAAGTCTGCTATTGGGTACTTAATCGTAGACCGTCGTAGCCCGTCGTAGTAGGTGGGAGGGACCCCTTAGCCTTACTTGCATTTGATGGTGTTCGAATATATTAGATGAATTTAGGTAGAAATCTGACCCCTAGTGATCTATCAAGGTGAGAGTTCTTTTGGCTACCACACCACATAGACATGGTATGACAAGGATCAGCATTTGATATCGGAGTAAATCTACCACTGGTGGCTCGGGGTGCAGGAGAAAGGTAGCTGCAGTTGGCGAACATGTATGAGAGCAAATTAAAAGACATTCTACCTTAGTGGGTCTGGGAGGTGTTTTTAAAACCAAGAACGATACTGGCTGAATGATTACGATTTGGACTAGCCGCAGGCGATATTGACTATGACAGGATTGTCAGTCCGTTTCATAAATGTGTTTCTCAAAATTCCATGATATCCTTTGTAATTTTTATCATTTATCTTTTCCTTTCATAGTGGAAGACATCGAACTTATCTAGCAACAGACCTGAGAAATGGTAAAACCTGTGACCTTTTAAAAAGATAAAAATAAATATATATACTCCTGATCGTCTTGTCAGACCATCCTATATATATTTTTTTTGGTTGAAAATACGTTTATTCAATCTGTCTGGTGACAGGTCTTCCATGAATAAATACAGTAAGCTTGTCAGATGTAGCTACAACATAGGCATTGATGAGTGATTGATGAGATGGATAAGGAACACAAATAGTCTTACATACTGACAGATGGTACTTATACAATGTCAGGATTCATAATATTATAAGCAACGACATGTTTACAGCTCAGTTTATCTCTATAGACTGTTGAGCTCAAGGCGGACCATGTGTTGAAAGTCTGTTTAGTCGGAGCCTTTTGGGTTTCAGATGATAAGTTGTTCCAGATTTGCAGACTTCAGTACGCAGGGCTTCCTTTGTAGCCATTTGATATAAACTTTCGCTCATGGAAGCAGAGCTTATTACTACTTCGAGTCTGTCGATACTCAATTGAGACATTTTTAGGTACCATGGAAAACTTATAGAAGATAGACATTAGTTGCCGTGCTCTTCTGATATACAACTTCTCAATTCTACATTCCGCGTGCAATTGGTCTACTCCATATCAGCAACACCGACCTTTGTAATCAACCTCAAGCCACGGTTCTGCAACCGCTGTAACTTCACCACATCAGTCTGGTTCCCTCCGTCATGCAAGAAGCATGCGTATTCCATTAGCGGACAAATAGTGGATAAGTAAACTAAACGGGCTACTTCTCTGGTCATGTTGCATCTCAGCTTAGCTAGCTTGAACAAGCGGGCATTAGCACTTTTCTTTACCTGCCTAAGGTTTTCATTCAGGCTGAGGCAGCCGTCAAGGCTTGTCTTGTCAGGCCATCCTATATAAAAACGGATGACTTTAGGTAACAAGAATGCAACAAGATGCAAGATAAGATCGTTTTTGTATCATTCTTAGTTAAAAAAATACATCCCTGGTGCTTAACTCACTTGATTTCTAACAATATTGTAAATTGCTTACCTTACAGTTGATATTTGCCAGAACTCGACCCACCGACCCTACGGGGTCATCCTTTGACCCGATAATGACCGCAGCGCATTCTGTTAGTCCATAAACTGAAAGCATTACAAGCACGCTTTCAAAATGGTAGTTAATGTAAGTATATGGCACCAAGAATATTTGTAAAGGATACTAGGCATAGAATGAGCTATCGTACAGACACATTGCCTTCTTTAGGTTAGCATCACAATACCTACGAATTACTTTTGATAGCATGAAATATATGTTTAATATATAAAACTAAATCTTAATTATAAGATAGAATATTATAGAAAAGTATAGTTCGTCACATAGTCATAGGAGGTAGCTTAAAATTCCGAGAGTTCGATTACTAAGCAAACAACACATATTTTTTGTGTTTATCATTATTCTTTCAAGCCTTTCGTGCCACCTTTGTGCTACACCTTCCAGCACACTAGTGTGATAACAAGAGTACTATAAAGAGCGTTTGATCATGGCTCAGTCTGCAATACATATGATTTGTTGTCTATGGGGATCACTTTAATAATTCTTATTCTTATAAGAATAACTGTTTCTGGACCATTACGAAGTTATCACGAACTGTAGGTATTTCTCAACTATTACGAAATTATCACCAACAATAGACTGAATGTATACCGGCAGAAAACTATGGGAAACTACAATTCTTGAATATTTCTAACAGGGATGGGTGCTAGATGTCTCTTTTTCATTCAGCATCCAGAGGATCATACGCAAACTCTGGAAAAAGCTAAGAGGAACGTTACGCATACATAATAAAAAAGTAAAACCGAGTAGAGACAAATACAAACACCAACAATGTGTACTTAAGATTCTGTACTATACGAAAACTGGGTGGCAATGACATGAAACCCAATTGCTGCGCAATTTAGTTACATGCTCTTTTATTGGGCAAATATTGTCAAAAGGCACACATAAGTATGTAGAAGAAAATTGCACTATACTAAATATCTAATAAAGAAACTGTAAAAAAGTCAAAATGTCAAATTGTAAGGTAAAGAATGAGGATGCTAAACATTAAAAGGTCATAGAAAAGTCAATTAGGTTTGTTAGGAAAGATAAGTTCTTCTCTAATTCTTAAAAAAGAAAAAAATCTTTAAGAAGGGGAGCCAATCAGAAACAAGATCACCATGCATACATTGAATGGTTTATAGGTTATTCTATCTCACAGACCAATTGGGAACACCCTGCCTAAGGAAACACAAGACAAATCGTTATACATTTTCCAAAAGTATGTGAAGATGAAAATTAGTAATTCATATGAAGACGGTCACTAACATATTACTTATTTCCTATTGGTAGGAGTATAGTTAGGAACCCTATTATACAGCAGCTTTGTACTTCTGCCGTCTCAATCATCATTACCTCATCCACCAAAATACTAAAGAAGAAACAAACCAACAAGTTTTGGTCAAAGTCGTCGTTCTCCATGAGTTTGATGCAGAGTGATATGAACAAGGCGACAGCCGAGTGAATATCACATAGCATTCAAACGAGTTGGAGAAGGACTTCTTTGACCAAAACGAGTTCCTTTCTGTATTTATCTCACCCCTGTATACAATAAAAGAATAGACGACACACAGGATATAGACTATGGAGAATGGACTTCAATACTTGTAGGAGCATGGAGAACGAGTTCCCAATGCTAAGCCTATGGACATTTATTCCAGGGGTGAGATTAATATTGTATATTTCGCTATTAGACGAGATTTGTTTCCATTGTGTAAACCTATCAGTTTTCAGAATGACCAGAATACCTGCTATGGCAGAGGCCATTAATTGTACTACCTTCTTGTGCAATTGATAAGAAAATATTGTAATGGAAACAATAAAGAAATTAATAGAAACTATTTGCTTAAAAATCAGAGGAAGGAGAATTCATACTCTGTCTAAAGCGGCCCTGTGCAGGCAGCACGCTCCTCAGTTGAAGCTCAACCGTGGGACAGAGGTAAGACGCAGTGTTACTGATGGTGTGCACACTGCTGAGCTTGTCGCGTATGTTGGGCGTGGAGAGCAGTTCATCAATGATTGGCGGTATCAACATCAACACATCTGGCTGTCCAAAAAAGAGGTCATACTTGAATTGATAGTTTGCTGTGTAATTTTTCGTTAGGAATTGTGAATATTGATTCAAACAAACTAAAGGGCTCGATGGAAGAGAAATAAACAGAAGATATCATTCATCTCATGACTTCAATTTGGAAGACCGCTCATGAGAGTGAATACTGGGCTCTGTTTTTCAGTCACGATATCATAGGTCTACGATACCGTATGATCCTCCAGCGAATCCACAACATTTTGGAACACACAAGATGGCCGGTGTTCTATAGACATGATTGTAGTGCGCCACGGACGATCGCCGCTAAAAGTGTTGGTGCTACGACAAGTGTAGAATTTGTCTTAGGTTCTAACAAAGACCCAGAGGACCATTTCAGTTATATCTGCGGATCGGGTAGTCCGATCTTCTTCATATTTGGTATGCTTATAGATCATATGTGTCCCTAGTTTCATTGCTGAATTCGTATGGGAAGTTCCGTTACATGTTTGGTTCTGACACAGACTGTAACTCGCTGACAGACAGTGCACTGCACCTCTCCGGTTCCAAATTGATCAAGTGTTGCTGTGTGACGGGGACAATGTCAAGGTCACTGCATAAATAAGTGGAGGCGTGAGGGGAAAGTACACTGGCCACCAGAGCAGACATTTGCTATGACGAAATTCAAACGCCGATATCGGCGGATCGGTGGGGCCGATCTTCTTCATATTTGGTACGATTACCCCTGGTACAAGTTTAGCCATAGAAATAACATAGAACAGATTATATGCAACAATCACCCATGTAAAGTGACAATACTATGACATGATAATGGGAAAGTTATGTTAGATGATGTCATAAGCGGCTGGCCAATCAGCAGCTAGGATTTGAGAAAGTAGACATGACATCAACATGGAGACATGTTCCTAACCTAATTTGCGTAAGTGATTTTAATTATTCAGATATTGTGATGCTATTCTAATGTCCGTGAAAGGGGGCATACTATTGCGTTTGTTACTGCATTTACTGTTTGTTACTACATATTACGATCTAAAGACATATTTGTGAATGCATATACAAGGCAAATGTATCTGCTAAAACAAAGCAATAGGTAAACTGTACATCCCATGGCATGGTCCAAATGATACAGGGGAATGTTATTATAGTGTGAATTTGATCCAACGTACCTTGTATTTCTGGATAGCCTCAATGAAATATGGAGTGTTACGGACGGGTAAGATAATAAACGTGGTGCCGTGGACTATCGCGGCGTTAACATACGCAGTCAGCACAAAAGGATGGCTCATGGAGAGGTTGAGTAGGAGAACGTCATCCTCATACAGCAGGGCAAGGTCAGGGTGCCTGCAGGATATCAGAAAGGACATATTCCAACATTCATCTCACCCCTGCTATTTCTACCCTATACTCTTAACATTGGGAACTCGTATCCAACGCCCGTAAGTACATCAGTAAAGCGCCAGATCCACTAAGGCGACCAAGCGAATGCGTCTGTGACCCATGCAACTGTGCGAATCCCATGCGATAATATTCAATATATTAAATATTGTCGCAAGGCGATCGCATGTCCAAGCGAACGTCTGCGAAAGTCTGCGAACGTCTGCAAACCCAAATTCGCATGGAAAATCGCCTTAGTGGATCTGGCACTTAAGAACATATTCATCTCACCCCTTGTATTTTTCCCCAAACTCTTAATATTGCGAACTCGTATCTAACGCCTGTTGGATATTTAGAAAAAAAAGATACGCATTTGTTACCCATCTATGGGATTAATAACAAGGCCACGGCTCAAATGGTTGGGTGGTATATGTATTAAGAATTCACAGGGTGCCTCTAAAGAGGTCCTCGCTCCAGATAGTGGTTAAGGCCCAACTGTTTGGACTGCCACTCCCAGCGTTTGAACCGTCCCCTATCTTCGTTTGGACTGACCCCCCAATAGGGTATGTAAGGAGGCAGATTTGCACTTACAGCTCACTTTGAACCCAGACACTGAGACGTCAACATCTCCAGGCTGCTCAGCATTACCACCACTACAATGTCAGGCTTGAAGACCAAAGTACACTAGGCTACAGAGGCCTTTACTTAGGATTGGGCTTCTCCATGAGCTGCTATCATCCCAGCGCTGGCGGAACAGAGATTGAGTGACTGCTACCACCATATGCTACTGCTTTGGATCATCTATATCCACAAGTCAAGGAGACAATGGACAATACCAGAAAGTGACAGACTGTGAGTACTGCTATACCAAAGAGGACTTGTATTATCATATGAACACTACAGAAGTGAATGCGATTTTGTATGTTGATGAGAATTGTTATGTAACTGTACACTTTGTTATAATATATGTTATTGATGCATATCTGTGTATGGTCATCTGTCTTCTTCATTGAGTATAGAAGATATTCTGAATTCTCTTTTCTTGTCACTGGGTTAGCTAGTCTATAAGATTAGGCCTTAGCTACTGTATGTGACAATCGTAATTATTTTATGACAGTGACCTCTGATGATAAACGAGATGATTATGACTGGTTATAAACAATTAATGTATCTAGGTCCTGGTAGCGAAATCTAGTACAAGACAGTGCAAATATATTCTATGATAAGCTAAACTCAACCAATCCTGCAGCCTAGCAGTTGTGTCATGCACAAGTCCTGAGCTTAACTTTGAATAAACCTGCTAGGATCTTGTATTTGACTGATATCATATAATGTGACGTATGCATTAGGAACTATCTCCATGGTACCCAGGTTTTTTTTTTTTTTTTTTTTTTTTTTTTCTAAATTTAACAAACCAACAGTTCTGCCCAGGGCAGATCTTCCACTGAAGTACATACATCACTTTGTACACCAAGCAAACATACAATATGCAGAAATGAGATGGGTTGGCAAAAGGAAGTCGGAAAACAGGAAGTCAGTCAGCATACTCCAGATCTATCTCCAATCATATTCTGAGAATATGTTTTCACTATACGTTTAAATTCCTCGGGACAGTGTTCTAACCCAGAATTAATAAGATAGATATGCGTGTATTCTAAATATATCCTAAAAAAATATGAAACAATATAAATTATTTCCCCTCAAAATTGCTTTTAAAAAAAGCCCAAAGGATATCTAGAGACATCTTCAAGACTCCCCAGGGGAATGCCTGGAGGCATCTTCATGATCCACCAGAGGAATGCCTCCAGGCATTCTCAGAACTAAAAGGGATTGAAAGTGAATCAATTGGTAAAAACACAAGTACTGACATGAGTTGGCACATCTGGGCGACCCAGTTGTAGTGGCAGGTCCTGACTGGCTTCTCCAGGCCTGTGGTGCCGCTGCTGAAGTTGAGTGTGGCCAAGTCCTGACGCACGTTGAAGAAGACCACCGGGTACTCAGAGGCATCGTCCCTCAGGAGTTCCTCATACGACACGCACCCCTCAGAGTGGCCTATGACGAACACCTTCTGTTGGTGAAACGCAGATTAACCCTTTAAGGTCGGATGATGTCTTAAAGGATCACCCGGCTGGGGGCGGATGATGCCTTAAGGCATCACCCAGCCGGGGCCGGATGATGCCTTAAGGCATCATTTGCTGGATATTTATGAAATTGCTTTTGAAAAGGAAATGTTTTAACAATAAACTTGAAATTTGCACAGAATGTAGGTATAACTTCAAATTTTAGAATTCTAAATAATGGAAATACAAATATCAAGGATAACAAATTTTATCACATGAGAAACCTTCAAATTTTGAGTTCAGAGGACAATGCCCCCGTCCCCTAGAACAGTACATGGTCTCTAATGGCCGTCCCCAAGTGTGGAGTTCGGCCATGGGTGGCCGTCCTTAAAGGGTTAATGGGGGGCGTCCACCAGCCATGACAGAGCTACGACAATCGCATCCCGACAAGGCCCACAAATAGCCTAAGATTGGAGGCCTTGTCATGGTTGGTGGACCCCAGTTCCCGACAAGAGTCTATGACAAGGCCATGACAAGGCCACGATTGGAAGCTTCTCGGGAGCCTTCTGACAAGGCTACGACAACATCGAACATGTTCAATTTTTCCCAGGACTGGATCCTTGTCATGGAGTGTCATGGTATGTCGAGAGCGTGTCGCAGAGGTCTACAATAGTAAATTTTGGTGGAGTGTGCACTTCCCGACACCCTCCGACAATGCTGTCTTAAAGCCCTCCTTCTTACGACAAGGCTGCGACAAGCGCCGATTGGAACTTTTTTGTTGCTGCTTGTTGTAGCCTTGTCGTGGTGGGTGGATGCCCCCCTTTAAGCCCGGCGTCCACCTACTACGATATGGCTCCGATATGGTCTACGATGCACCTCCCGATATAAAATCTAAATCGCGTTGGAAGGTCACCTAATATCGGGGCAATTAATCACGTCTCTGCGATTAGGCACCAATGAAAAATGGGGGTCTACCCCTGACGATGCATGATGAATTGGCATGTCCAGACATACGTCTACGATTTTGCACCTTCTCGATATGTCTAGAATATTTGCTTTTTGTATAGGTGCCATATCGGTAGGTCTAAATTTCTATCGTAGTAGGTGGACGCCAGGCCTTACTTTAAAAAGGGTTATCGAAAATATGAAAATTGAATTTTATGCAATGCCAACTTTACATTGCAAATCAAACCTATATATCTATTTTTCTTTGCAGCCTATATTTATGTAGTAGTTGCCGGATTAATCTATTCTAACCACGGATCCAGCAATTATATGTGCTACCCTTTAAATGTGGTAACCTAAAGGTTGCTTTATTTTTTATGTAATGCCAGGTGATCCGGTAACCCCTATTCTCAAAACACTAGATATAAAATCTTTCATTTCTATCAATGTTACCTATAAATACGACACTTTCCAAAACATTTTCAACCATGTGACCCTAAGATTATCATGACTATAGCACACCTCAGACCACCCTTAGTGTCTTAGACCTAAGATCTTTGGCAGATCACCCAAGATATCACGTCTATAGGAAACTGACGCCTGTAAGATGTTATTCAAAATGGTTGTCGTGACTGAATAACAGGGCCCTGGCTTTTTATACGAGCCGGGTTACGTAATAAGGGCAAACCTGTGGCACTTCTGTGCACAGGCCAACCTAAATCGCAAATACCATTCACACATTTTGCAAGGTACAGTTTGTTTGCTTTTCGGTTTTCCCCTTGTTTGTTTGTATATGATAACCTTCTACTTCTATCCTTTTATGTCAATATTGTCGATAAAAATCCAATATTCTTGACTAAATTTATAATATCAATAGTAGTTGTTGTACAATGATTTCTACGTAGGTCACTATAAGGCATTTCTTTAGTACATTGATAAAGAGAACTAACCTTAATTGAGAAGTCGACTGGTATGGCCTCCTTGATTTGGGGTATCAGTTCAGGTGTTGTGACAATGTGGCATACATCTCCCATTGTGATTCGTGCACGGACCTCATCTAAAAAGCCGAGATTTCAGTTAACAATTCTTCCTCCTACCTTTAACTTAAAAGTGAACTTTTCTGTTCTTCAGTGTCAACGAATATAGGATTATTTTGTCATTTCTGAATATACAAGCACTCTTTTATGGAAAATAAATTAACAAATTGAAAAAGGCATTAGTCCTTTACAGTGATACTCATATCAATAGAATAATAAAATAGATTTAAATTTCCTTAACTGGATTTGCAAAGTAATTTGAATTATTCTGATATTGCAATGCTATTCTATTTTCAGTGAAAGGGGTGAGAAAAATCCAGAACCGCACTCGAATTGTAAAATAATCAACACTCCACTCGCTTGGATGCACCGTAATTGTTGCTCGGCTTCGCATCGCGGACGATTGTGGAGCATCTAAACTCGTGGAGTATTGTCTATGCAGTTCTTAGAAGGAAACTCACGAGATAAATATAACTTGGTCTGTACTCCACTGAGTTTGACTGCAGAGTAATAATTCACTCAGTTTCGCTTCGTGAATTACTCTGCAGTCAAACGAATAGGAGTAAAGACCAAGTTATTTTCATCGTGTGAGTTTCCGATTTTACCCTACCCCTAATAAAAAACGCCATAGGCTTAACATTCGATTTGTTTATGTCACGGGTAGTGACATAAAGTGTTGTTTATGCCACTTCTTTCTGACACTGAAAAAATATGGAAACGGGGTAGGATAAAATCTAGACGCCACTCGTTTGAGATTGAGTTTATTTCTGCTACTCATTTTGTTGGCTTCGTGAATTACTCTGCAGTCAAACGAATAGGAATACAGACCAAGTTATTTTCATCGTGTGAGTTTCCGATTTTATCTCACCCCGTATTACATTATTAATTAATAAAGTAAATCATCCAATTAGCCATTGAGTATTGGGTACACTGCCTTCACGGCCGTGGAGTATGAGTTCCTAACGTTAAGCCTATGGAGACAAATACCGGGGTGAGATGATATTTAAGAGACTCCGACCAATGACGGACAAGCTAGCAAGTAACGCTGACGGCCCAACCAATCAGAAACGAGCTTACAGGACTGAATGGGAGGAGCTATAAAATAGCACCCCCATCCCCGATCCCCTCTAGAGTGGTCGTGTCGGTGCTCTCTCTTTGGACAAAATTCCAGCCACGTTCACTGAATTGATGTAGACAATAATCGATGGTTTTGTGGACAGGCGGCCGTAAACCACGAGTGGTTGACGCGTAGTAATACACGAGTGCTAGCGTTGGTATTATGACGTCAACCGCGAGTGGCTTACAGAGCTGCCTGTCCACAAAATCATCGTTTGTTGTATTTATTATCCATCTTTTCGAATAAATTAAACCCAGTAATTGCCATATTAAAAGGTAAAACAATAGGGACTATTTCTTTGCTCTATAGCAAAAGGGACTATTTTTCCTGTATACCATGGTTTTGAGGCTGTATACCACAGGTTTGAATCGGTATACCACAGTTATGGTATCTGACATGTTGTATACAATCGGTCATGCTTTACTGAGTCCCCATACATTTTCAATGGGGTCTATGTATACGATGGATAATAAATATTATCGTAAAACCGGATGAGTTTTAATCTGGGCTCCCGTATGCGATGACCGGACTTTGGCGGAGTGATATCCGGAGCCTAAAACTCCACAAGTCGCATGCGGGAGCCCAGATTTAAACGAATAAGGTTTTTGATTTTATCCTATCCCCTATGAATGATATTTTTATGTGAGGATGATAATAACAAAAAACACGATCAAAACTGTCTGAAGTCCTCCATATAGCTCTCCTTGCTGCTCTGAAGGCGATTGGAACTACTTTCAGCTGCTGATCTCTGATTGGTCCATTTTTTGTAAGCTCCTAGGAGCGATTTTTTTATCCGTATGCGAAATACGGGCGTATACGGAAAGTAAATGTTAAGCCTATGGGGTATTATATTAGGGGTAGGATAAAAATACTTACCTGGTGGGGTGGACATGCGGCATGCCGTGACGACACCCCCCAGTGAGAGGACGGCGTGGAAGATGACCGGGTACTCCATACAGTTAGGCAGCAAGATGAGCACCACGTCACCCTTACACACGCCATGCTTGTAGAGCCCGCAGCGTACGTGACGTACAGACGTCACCAGCTCGGCGTACGTCATCTGCCGCTCACCCACAGGATCAATCTGGTACAAATATGTATGAAGTTTTTATTTTTTTATATTTTTTTATATTCATTTATTTTACCTGGAAAAGTTTAGGCTCTTTGGACTGTCTTACAACAATCCAGTACAATGTTCCTCTTTTTTTGGTTTAGCATTATAGTACTGTATAATTCTAGTAAATCATGATCCAAACTGTTAAATTTAATATGGGCTTATTGCCCTTTACTAATATGGTTAGTAAATGGTCATATACAGTAGAACCCCGCCTAACGGACTCGTAACGGAAATTTTCCCCTCTATTAGATGTTTAATTTAACCCCGTGTAAGCGGACACCTCGCGTTAGCGGACACCCCGCGTAAGCGGTCAGTTATTTAGGTACGAAAAGGCCTAAAGAACCCGTGTAAGCGGATACTTCAGACGGACACCCTACCAAAAATGGATTAATCTTTGTTTTTTATCAGTGAGTCTGAGTATATTCATAAAAAATGCATTCATAATTTAAAGTTGAATGACTTCAGATCCAATGAAAATCTATTTTAGATTCACCATCCCCTCTGTCCCCCCTACTTATCGGTATATAATATTCAATATTGGCCAGGAGAAAACTTGAAAACCCAGCAGAAGTGGTCACCCCGCGTAAGTGGACATTTGTCCCGGAGCGAAGGGTGTCCGCTTATGCGGGGTTTTACTGTATGTGTGTGTTTGTGAGTTTATCATGAAACCAAAAAATACAAGACTAGGAGCAAAAAGTATGTTCATCATTGATGAATGAGCGTGCAATTATGAATGAATAATAATCAAAAGGTTTGGGGTACATTTATTCAATGGATAGTTTTCTGTAATCAACTTGCACCCAGTCAACTTGTCATTTCTCTAACTGCCTGAGTCTAGGATCAAAACATATCAAGCAACAGTGGGTCAATGAGGTATTTCAGTCTTGAGTGATTGGTCATGGTCAGCTGGGCACACCTCTGAGACCCTGAGACACTGGCTCCCTGCTCTGTTCTCACTATCACATTGAACAGCATGCAGATAGTAAAGGGATAGTTTTGCGGAAGCACACTGAAAGTTCAATGTGATCACTCTAACCCTGGCTCTAACCTCTAGATGATATATTTAGCAGTGCAAGCACGCTCTAAATATCACCAGCAGTGAGGGTTTCATAGTACCAGTGGCATAGGTACTATACAGAAACTGTGTTTTTAACATTGCGTTGGCGGCGACTACTGAGGAAGTGACCGATCGGCGACTCTCCCGCGGTGCGGCGAGGGTACGCTGTTGTTGCTGGTCGATGAAACTATGATTCCCATTGGTCAGTTTTGTTTACTGGATGTGAGTATGCGATTCATTGGTCCAGATCGATCACACCGGCGTTGATGTGGCCGATCCGGTCCAGTGGTTCGCATGTCACTCTGTTTCATGCAGTTTGTGGTGGAGTAGACCCTGTGGGGTTTCGGTGCTGCCACCTAGTAGGGAGTTTGGGAAAACGGGTTCCCTGTCTACCTACACTGCTCAGCCTTGCTGTGTGTGGAAGTTTCAAAAGTGTGGCACCCGTTAGGTGTGAGCCTGTAGGTGTCTTTTTTGTATCTGGAGGGTCTGTAGATCATCTCAGTAGTTTTGATTCTGAAAATCTCGTCAGGCCTATGCCAAGGCTTGGATACGTAGTATCGTATTTTTTAATGCCAACTTTCATTGGTCGGTCACTTCAGTGGTCTTATGGATAGGACGAGGGTGATTAATTTAGTTCAAATTTTTCTCGTTATGGCGTACTGTAGCTCTCTGCGTAGGTTCGATGCTTCAAAAATTAAAGGCAAATCGGACAATTATAACCGATGTCATTATCCGAAAGTTTTAATATGATCTCTAAGTGTTGTGGAATACATGACTAACTTTAAAAATGGGGGTCACCGTATTAGTTTTTAATTTAGAGATCAATATTATGACAATTCTATAATATAGAAAGACATGGTTAGTGTGGCCGAATGGAATCTGTTCAGAGATATTTTGGTCAGAAATACTCACCGAAGTCGTAGACTGAGGTGAGTATTTCTGACCAAAATATCGAGGAACAGATGGAATTCGGCCACACTCACTTTGTCTTTTTATTACTATATACCGATATCCGATTTAAATGCCATTTTGGTACTCACTTTATCAATGATTTCAACCTCCGAAATAAGATTACGTGGTACGGTGTGGCGTAAAAATATTTTACGCCATGGTGCGGCCGAACGGAATCTTTTCTCTTAGCGCGTAAAAGTGAGACATTCGTGCACCGGTATATAGTAATAGAATATATAGAAATTCCAAGAAGTTTTTTTTTCACATAGTAAAACCCATGTCATTTTCCTCATACTTTCAAAAGATATTGTAGATGTATAGCACTACACATTTAAGTTTTGAAAACCATAGGCCACCGTCCTTAATCCTAAAATAATTGAAGAAGACCCTATTTTTCAGTACAGTTCCTATGTAAATCAAGCAAATATAAATTAGCCAATCATACCTATCAAAATTGGATAAACTGGACAAAACATCAAATTTACTCATTTAGAATTAGAATGAATTCCAAGGAACCAGTTTTGACAGATAATTGACAATATTATAGAATCCCCAGGTGGCGCCACCGAGAATTGTATGATATGCCTTTAAAGAAGGTTAAATAATCACCATTGCGACTTTATCTCCATATTTCGCGGCATATTCTAGGACCAGCTGCGGCAGTGAAGTGGCTTCCGGGATATCGACAGGGGAGAAGCGACTTCGTAACACTCCCTCCTCCTCCTCTCCTTTCCTCATTTGGTACATCGTGCTAGTCTTCAGAGATCAAGCAGGTGCTTTAAAATATGAATGTAAAGGAAATTGATAAGTATAAAACTTTCAAAACACAGACAAAAACTCGAATGCTTGACAGTATTCCTAATAATTAGATGTATGGTGAACCTTCCGTGTGTTTGGTTATAGTGTTTTTAAAGGACAATATCTTAGCCATATTTTGCTGTGCAATTGCTGGTGTTGTCCATGGGTTATAAGGTGCACCCCTGCAGTTACCTTTTATTTAATGAAAATGTATCGTATGAGTTTTGTTTGCTCTAGAGTATTAACTGATAGGGGGTGGGGTAGGTTATGAAACACAGGCCTGATATCCGCCCTGGTTTTATTGTTGCTATCACCTTTGTGAAATACATTTCTTAAGCCAATGTCTGTATTCAGTACTATTAGGAAACAGGCTTACTGTGACTGTACGTGATGAATACGCGGTAAAATTTACGATAAAACGAACCGATGCCGAAGGCAGAAGTTCGTTTTTTCATCAATATTACCAAGTGTTTATCACGTACAAACACAGTAAACCTGTTTTCGTATTATTATTATTTACCTTAGAATGTAAAATTTTTACCTATGCTTTTGGGCGAGTTTTCTTTTATTATGCTGCCGTACATGCCCCGTACGCCACATACATACCCCGTACGTCACCTAGGTGTCGTACAGATATAAATACGACATGGGTAGGAGTGGGCCGTATGTGTGGGATATACTACCACAGGTATATAATGATAAGCAAATATGGTGTACTCAATGAATGTAACTGAGAGACTGTGAACAAAACATGAATCATGTAAAATCCAAGAAGCAATGATGAAATAAAAAGTTCTGAAAAAATATATTGTAACGTGTAACCTACCTTCCAGGCAAAAGACTGATTAAACAGTTCTCAGATCACATACTCCGTGAAGTTATTAATAAGATAAGGCTTATCTGGAATAGAGCAGGTGTAGCAGAGAATAGTGCAGTATTGTCCATAGTCAGCAGCATTTGTATTTGATCCACGGCTTATTAAAAGGCTACATCGATGACTGACCAATAGTCCTGTCAATGTTTCCAAGACGTGAAAGGATTATATACAAACTGTAGGTATACCTTTACGGCCTTCACCTTTGTCAAGTGTTGTTTTTATAGGAATATCAATAAGTTTAAGGTTATGTAGATTAGTGCGTTGTTTCCATGTCACTTCTCGCAGCAGGAGAATAGAAACCAACCAAAACCTGTGGTACATAATAGAGACTCCATCTCTGCTTTTATCCTACCCCTAATATAAAATCCCATAGGCTTAACATTGGGTTTCCGTATGCCACGCTGACTGGCATACAGAGTTTTATATGCCACTAGTGGCATACAGCATTGTTATCACGTAATATTCCAAAATCGAGGAGACAGGGTAGGATAAAATCAAAACCTGATTCGTTTTAATCTTGGCCACCGCATTCCACTCCTAAAGTTTTGGCTCCGGACTTCACTCGGCTTCGCCTCGTGAAATCACTATGCCAAACTCCAGTCGTGGCATACGGTGACCAAGATTAAAACTCATCCAGTTTTACGATAATATGTCACTGCTGATTGGTCAGTCATCATGGTGTCGGTGGACGACATCCATGTTCCCAGTTTTTTTTGTTTTGTTTTTTTTTTTGTTTTTTTTTTTGGGGGGGGGGGGGACTTAATTGACATTAGGATTCATAGAAATTACTCGATTACCTAATCCGTCCATGGAATGTATATGATATTCACAAAACATTAACACATTGCCACGAGTGCGATTTATATTGTCCGAATATTAAAATTAAAAATTAAGTAAGGTCAAGGACCTCCTATCGCAGTTTGAAGTAGCCAAAGTGGGTAATCCGTATTTATACTTGCATCTCATGGTGTCGAATTGTATTCATGATTAATTATTTTTCCAATAAACATGGCTAACTAACACGATACAGAGATATACAGGCAAGCAAAATACACAATAGTCACAGGAGGAACATGGTATCACAGAAAAGAATATGCACAAAAGACAAATTGAGCAAATGACAACAAAAGGGAGGATGAGTTTTACCACAGGGACCAAGGTTTCACAAGCTAATGGCGCTATAGACACGAGAGAAACATATGAGCCAGTGAGTTCCCGACACACGACAACAAGGTTTCCGACATGCTTCAGAGAGAAAATCATGTTTTCTGTAGGAAGGCATGGGTTTATCGCAGCAGGGGGCCCAGTGCTCTTAAATGGCTTCCGACATGTTTCCGCCACATATAACAAGTTGTAGGCCTTCTGACAGAATCATTTAAGATCAGTTAAGCGTGGCGTCCACCAACCATGACAGGGCTACGACAAGCGCAGACAAGAAAGTTCCAATCGTCGCTTGTCGTAGCCTTGTCGTAAGAAGGGGAGCTTTATGACAGCGTTGTTGGGGCGTGTCAGGAAGTGCACGCTCCACAAAAATTTCCTATCGTAGACCCCTGCGACATGCTCCCGACACGCCATGACACTCTACGACAAGGGTCCAGTTGTGAGAAAAATCGAACATGCTCGATGTTGTCGTAGCCTTGTCCGAAGACTCCTGACAAGCTTCTAATTGTGGCCTTGTCATAGACTCTTGTCAGGAAATGGTTTCCACCAACCACGACAAGACCTCCAATCGTAGGCCAATCGTGGACCTTGTCGGGAAGCCATTGTCGTAGCCTTGTCGTGGTTGGTAGACGCTCCCCTTTACTGTAGCCGCAAAACCTTTATAGGATGTATCGGAGCATGTCGGAAGGACATCATAAAGTGCTACGATGAAAGAATGCACTTGGCGTGTCGTAACATTCTGAGACACTCTGATACACTGCGATACAGCCCTCCTGACAGTGCTACTATTGGAAAATTCAAGTTTTAGCCTTAACCTAGCCATGTGGGGAGTTCGTTGGGAGCAGTGGGTTCCTGGCCTAACAATAAACCAAAGTCTCATGGAATGAAACACTTAATCTTTCTGCTTTTCCTAAACAACGCTGACTGGATCTATACATCTTGGGTCAGACCAGATAAGGGCAATCTGACCTGTCAATTTGACCCTCTTGTTAAGGCAAGCCTTATCAGCGCTAAAGTCTGTATTGGAAAGATTGTGTTTGATATTTCGCCACGTTCTGACTTTTGTCATATTCACTAGATCTCAACAATGACTAGGCTAATTCATGTATATATGCAAGAACGTGCTTATATTGCATCAACTCTTACTTCAAAGCGTTGTGTATGTATTTTGGGCAACACTATTGGAAAACAAATGAGGCCTTGCAGTGACATGATGAAATTGCTAGCATGTTCATTACGTTTGCAAGTATTTTGTTTTTCATTGACTGAATAAACGGTTCTTACCGAAGTTAGATCTTCCAACGCGTATTGCGTATGGAGTAACAAGTTACATACACATCTTTAAAGTACATTCTATTACACAAGGAATAATATAGCAATATAGACAAAAGTAGGGTGATGAAAATGATGAGTAGATGAAAGAAGATAACTCTCAAACAATTTTTAGCCTTTAACGCCAATCGTAACTTGAATACTGTTGTTTGACATTTTTTATTAAATCATTTTAGACTATCAGTGTTTTGTTCTTTGGAACCCAGAGAATTCCATAATTATAGTCCCCTATAGAATGGCGATTTGTAATAAGTACTGCTATGTACACGTTCAGTAATAAGACAGAGTTTGTTTTTGCTTCTGGTTCTACGATCACGTAAATCTAGGTTTTTTTTAGAATTCTGGCATTGTTTGTACATCATTGTTAATAATTGAATGTTACGCCTACAATCTAAATAATCTAATCCTATTTCTTTGTGCAGTTCATCATTAATGCTATAACAATGGAAACCTGTGATAATAATTTCCTTTCGAAGTTTTGAACAAATAGCCAATGATCGATGGTTTTGTGGACAGGCAGTCGTAAACTACAGGAGGATGGCACATAGTAATATACGAGCTTTAGCGAATCATTAGAAAGCCAACTTTGACTGCTTTACAGAGCCGCCTGTCTAAAATACTACCACAATTGTTTGTTGTATCTAATACCCATCCTCACGACTAAAATCAACTCAGTAGTTATTACTCTATAGAGTATATCGTTGGAGACCATTCTTCTGCTGTCCAGTACAATGGGACTATTTTCCCGTAGTCAATGGCGTCGTAAGAAAATCCCTGAAGTTATTTGCAAGAAGAAAATCTTTTTCTACCCCCCTCCCCCAGCCACCAGACTAGAATGCTTCCTATGAACTCAGATGCGATGAAAACTGTGTCCCCTGATGATTAGGATTAGTATCACTGTCTGTACTGACGACACAGAATCGCCGCTGTAGCAATTTCAGTATTATCTATGGGGAGCTTGTCAGGGAAAACCTTGAAAGTCATGGAAGTAATAATACAAATACTTCTTATATATACATACACACACACACACACACCCACCCACACACCTACAAACACACACACACACACACACACACACACACACACACACACACACCCACACACACCTACACACACACACACACACACACACACACACACACACACACACACGTATATGTATATGGGGTACGTGGAATAATATGGGGTTTACATAAATAGGTTCTATTGAGGCTTTTAAATAGTGAGGACGATATTTCTGCGTCCTATAAAAACCCTGATTTCAGGGATTTCCCGACATCCCTCAATCATCACATTTAATGCATGTAAACGTGCCAGTTACAAGCATTGAAGCAAGCATGGTACCATCTGGTGAGAGTGGGCTACACTAAAGGATGTTATAACAGTAAGAAGACCCATTGGGTGGGAAACAGGGAACGGAAGGGCTATGTACGTATACCCATTGTAGGACACCTATCATGGCATTTCACCTTCTGAAGGCTTGCATATTGACCCACCCATCATTACGGTATCAACAGTCTCATGCGTCTAGTTCATGGCTACACTGCGAGAGGCGTGGCCGTGCCGGACTGTACCTACTCTGGTCTCCAGAGCTACACTGATGTTAGCTCTGGTGGAATCCAGAGGAGGTGTGAAGCGCAGAGCCCCCTATAGGGACCCAACTCATATATGCATCGCGGCAGGGTTCAAGGCGCCACTTTCAAACCTGCCAGCAGAGGGGAAGGAGCTCTTGAGAATGGACTGTATGAGGCTTGTAAGCCATAGCCTATGAGAAATAACGTTGTATTAAACAACACCAAACAGCCATAAAACGTGGAGCTCTATTGAGCTCTATTGTGGTTTGGAGTACATTAGATATCACTTTATCAATATCTGAAAAGATTTTTGATAAAGCTCTAACAGTTTGTATGTAGTAGCTGTTACTAGTTAGCCTATTTTAGTATAGGAATCCGCATTCAGCTGTCATTTGAGACCATGCCAAAACGATAGGGGGCGCTACGCTTCACACCTCCTCTCGGTAGAATCCAATCTGAACAACTTTGACTTTCATTCGCCTGGCTGATCTTCTTTCTACCAGAGTCAGAATCTGTGCTGGAAGAGTGAATCATTCTTCCAGCAGATCTTTTGTCTTGGTAGTGTCTGTCACAGGCTTTTGTGGTTTTATAGTACTCTCGAAGCCCTTTATCAATATCATTATTTTATGTATTCGTAGTAAGTAATTAAAGTTTACATACCACTATGTCTCAAAAGTCTACCCTGCTTCGAAATATTTGTGTCAAGCTCTCTGGCCAGAAAGCGATCGACCAGACAACCCCCTAAGTTGGCGACAGGGGTCGGTTGCCAATCTAGAGTATTTTGAGCGATAATACAGAACCAAAACAAAGCACAATGAATGCTCTGACAGGCTGCCATGTAACTCACACAGAATCTCTTATACAGACATTTTGGAGCGTTTCTAGATGAAGATAAGCTACCAAAAGGTCCATGATACTTTGTTCTGTTGCTCCATTGCTCGTTTTCGGAATTTTATTATCTATGAATTATGCAAATCGACCTGGACTCAAATGACAGCTGATGCAGATTACTATACGAAAATATTGCCAAAATGGGCTAATTAAGAACACCTACTACATATAAACTGTTAGAGGTCTATCAAAAATCTTTTCAGATATTGATAGAGTGACATCTAATGTACTCCACAATAGAGCTCAATAGAGCTCCATGTTTTATGCCTGTTTTGTGTTGTGGAATACAGCCTTATTTCTCACACATATCGCTAGGCTAGGGCTTGCTAACTAGTAAAACCAGCCCTGGCTCAATGATGCAGAGATCCTTCCCCATCGATGTCATGATTGAAAGTGGCGCCCTGAGGCCGTCGAGATATGCGTCGGGTCGGTATAGGGGGCGCTGCGCTTCACACCTTCTCTGGTACCTCCCATACATCACTTGGAGTAGTTAATCATCGCTCCACCAGGGAGTGTTGCAGTGCCACAGACATCCCGATTGCCATCTGCCTGTTGTTGTCCATATCATATCATATACAGGTTTGAGAGTATTCTGTGTGCTGTACACGCTCTCCATGCCCTGTATGCATACTCGAGAACTCGACCCGGAACAAACTCGACCCGTAAAAAACTCGACCCAAAAAAACTCGACCCGTTCCAGTCTTCTCTGGGGAAGAGAACAAGCAGAAAACACTACCCTTTATCTTATTCCTAACCCTAACCCTATTCTTATCCCTATCCCTAGCCCTAATCCTAATCCTATTCCTACCCCTATCCATAACCCTAATCCTAACCCTCTTCCTATCCCTAACCCTACACATAAACATAACTGGACTTACTTTCTATATCTGTTGGTTTATTTATCTAAAAGCTAAATAGTCAGACCTTTCCTTCTATATGAAAATGTCTTATTCATAAGTATCTGAAACAGTGAGTAATTATATGTGAGATTTGTATTTAGGTATACAATGGTGTACTACCTTGGTGTACTGGCAACAGTTTATCTCTTATTTCAAGAATGTTGAATAGAAATTTGAAATATTAAGATATAAATCAAGAGAAATTGACACTGAATATACATGTGAAATGAATAATTTAAGAATAAAGGAAGTTTGTTCAATGAATGCAATGAATAAATTAGTTGAATATATTTATAAGGTAATACTTAATTAGAATTACATCGAATATAATGTATAAGAAAAAACATTACTGAAGTGCGTCGAAGTGCGTCGTCTTCAGCACAAAAGGAGTGTCACTCATCAAAGCTTTTACACACATCACAGTTTATATAGAGATATAAGCTAAACCATCCCTATCTAGAAACGGGTTCAAACCAGAACTGGTGTGCGTTTTATCGCCCTTTCCCCATTAACCCTTTCAGGGCGGATAATGCCTTCAGGCATTCCATAGCATAGACTGGATAATGCCCTGAGGCATTCCCCAGCATAGACCGGATAATGCCCTGAGGCATTCCCCAGCAGAGCCCGGATAATGCCTTGAGGCATTATTTATGAAATTTAGTAATATTTACCATTTCATTGTTTTATGAAGAAATAACTGATCAATAAATCTGAAAGATATATCAGAGAATATATCTATGATGTAGTATTTGATATTATTTAGTAAAACAAATGATATAAATATGAATATATATAATATCACGTGATGAAATAATAGAATATGGGTTAGGTAGAAATTGGCTCTTCCCCAGGAGTTATACCAGTGCCAAGTACCCGCCCCAGCCAACAGGGCTCTGCCACAGACCCCCGTCTTTAAAGGGTTAATCATGAAGGTTACTTGTAATTGATAATTGTGTTTACACCAACATATATGTGAGTAGTTGACCGTCACCTAAAGTAGATAGATTGCCCAAAGGAGAGAGGTACATACTAAAATGCGAGGATAGTTTTTAATGCAGCAGCTATTAGTGTCACTCAAGAAATGCACTCACTAATTTAGTATGCGCACAACAAATAGCGTGAAACGATTCACACTGTCCATGTAACAGGCCACAAGCTAATACACAAAATGATGTCGGGATTTTGTTTGCTGGCTAGGATTGTTTTTTTTTGTGGTCGTCCATTTTCCAGTCCGGAAATGAGACTTTGGGAAAGGCTAATTGTCCAGAATTGAAGTCGATGTTCCTATTTGGGTAACCTACTCTCCCAGACTAATGCATTTGAGGGACGGAAATTATGTTAGAGAGAGAAAGAGATGAAATCCGACCTTGAAGTGAATGGATTATCTGCTCTTTTTTTTTTATCAAATGTATTTCTTACAGACAGGGACATTATAGGGTTTATTATCCACCTAATACAAAGTGTCCATAGAAAACACATAGTGAAAGTGTATCCCCATCCCTGGAGCATACTTAGTAGAAACCGAACGAGAGTTAGACTTGACAATGTTTATGCCACGACGGGAAAGTCGCGTTTTACTACACGAGGTGTAGCCGAGTGTAGTGAGGAACAGACCTGACCAGAGTGGCATAGACATTGACAAATCTAACTCGAGTTCGGTTTCGTATTTATCCTACCTCGTCTATGCTTTTGTATTACTAAAAGATAAATATTGAGCCAATAACCAACACAACTTTTTTTCATAGTAGCTGACATCCTGCTCTCTGATTGGTCAATATTGTTATTACTGTAGTGGCATAAAAACACTTTATGTCACGGCCTGCCACATAAAATTTCCCTATGTTAAGTCTATGGCGGTTTTTTTATTAGGGGTAGGATAAAGATGCTTTATGCTCCGGGCTCAAAAGCCGGCGAAAAAACGGAAAAATAATGCATATGGAAAGATTATGCATACCTAATTAATGAACTGATATCAGTACCCCACTTGTCAGAAAAAGGTGGATAATAGGTACAATATAGACTGGCTGCAGAGAAAAGCGGTTGTATACTCCTCGGAAATGCCTCTTCGCAAAATCATCGCATACGCTCGAATGTAACTACGCATCAACTCATCGGAGCAGACGGCCGCTTTTGTCTGAAACTAGTTAGATTATTGTATATTTATGTCCCACATAATACAGAGTCTTTATAATAAATCTGTAGAGCATGCAGAGCGCTACTGAGTAGAATGCGGAAAGCCGTAGTCTACTTTATAGAATACGGCTTTTCTGCAACCTCAAGGGCAAATTAGGAACTATTTTATACAAACAATGCACTTCGCTTCCGTTGAGTTTCTCCTCATTTATATGATTTTGTTTTTGATGATTAGTCGAGAGTTGGTAATAAATACCACATTCCCATGATTTTGGTTTGTGTGGCCGTATTCCCCTTGTAGTTGACACAACGCAGTACTCTTTGCTATTGCTCGGAGTTTTACTACGCATCAACTAAACAGAGAATACAGCCACGCAGATCAGGCATATAAAAATCATGGTAACATTGTGTATGTACCCAATACTTACAGTTGTACTGGATGGTATTTAGAAGAAAAGGTCAAATCTCTAACGATTTCTGACAATAAGTGACCAGTAAACACCTTATTGTAGTTCACTTTCTCTTGATGGGTGCACCATTACGTGTTTATTTCACAACGGATCTTCCATTGGATATTTTGTGGTTCACCAAAGTTCACAAAACTGGCAACAGCTATAACTATGAAAACTGAGCGTGGAACGAATTTCTAATCATTTATATAAACATTTCTACTAGAAATCTTCTATTTTGTACATAGTTTGAATTATAGCATATCAATAACTGTGGTAAACATAAATGGCCCTGGGGCCTACTGAAAATAGGACGACTCAGTCCTAGTAGCTAAACTCCAGAATAAAGATTATCTTAAAAAAAAAAAAAATTATACTTTGCCTAAATGTTATATTGATTACATAGACTTTGAGCTTGCTGCAAAAAATAGCCTCCATCATCTGCATGCTAACATTGTGACATTGGGAAATGAGCAGAAGGCTAGTGTCCCAGTGTCATAGAGGCATGGCCAACTCACCATGACCAAACACTCTAGACTGAAATACCTCATTGACAATCCAACTTCATGATTTACAGTGTGGCCTGGCAATGAAAACCAGATGCAAAAGTAGCAACTGATGCCTTGGCCACTTTATTGACACAGTTCTAACAAGCGCAAATATCGCTACTCTGTAACCTTTTGTAGTCAATAAAGAAATTCCTAAAAAAAAAAAAAAACAGTTGTAGAAATGGCAGGTTTACTAGGTGCAAGTGGGTTACAGTGATTCGTAGACTGAACCTTTTAATTGTTATCTATTTATAATTCTACAATAATGAACATACCATTTGCTCCTAGTATTATAATTGGTAGTACTGCCACATAAAGTAATAGGGATTAGGTAGGTAGACAGAACTGTGCGATCATTCCCTGATTGCGAGGATATATATGAAAAAGTAATGCTTTACTGGGGGCCGTTTAATAACTATGGCCATACATACTATGACGTACCATATGAAACATGCCAAACTAGCCTGTACTTGTATATTATGGATTCAATAAAAAAAAATCTTACTAAAAAACAAAAAAAAACTAAAGAAAGTGCATGCCTGGTCCTATGAGGTCTAGCATTTAACTATAGGACACATAGTGATTGGTAGTTCCGCCATCATCCACCAGGAAATTGCCAGAGTGCCACTGGAGTCGGGGGACAACCAATATTTTTTGCTGTCATAATCTATATATAATCCTGAGACAAGGCTAAAATCCTTTTATTGCAAACCTCCAAAAATATTTTTGATAAAATACATGGATAACTAGACCCGCCACAAGGATTTTGCTTGGCGTTGTGGGGCAAGATGGCGGTTTCCATAAGGCAATATCTATGTGCCCTAAGGACAATCTTCTTGGGGGTCAAAGAAAAGTGACCCATTTTTAAATTATTTTTTTATATTTGGTATATTAACGACATACAATAATCGCCATACTTTAGTAGGCGCTCTTCCATATAGTTGTCGGAACTATGTACAAAGAACATTTACAAGACAATTCTTTCATACACAACATTCATAACAATTAATACATGAATACTAATTCATATCCCATTATCATATAAATTCAAAAACCATCAAGTGAGAATTCATACATAGATCAATATACCCTTTTGGATCTATTGATCCATAATTTCTTTTGTTTTTTTTGGTTTGAAAAATACTTTTATTCAATCTGTCCAAGGACAGTTCTTCCATGAATAAATACAGTTAGCTTGTCCGTTACAGTATAGGTAGTAGGAAAATTTGATGAAGATGAGATGTTGGTAACAACAACAAAAATACATTGTCGAACAATGGCGATAAACATTAGTTTACGCTATACAGTTCAACACTGCTAACTCAACAATGATTATAAACAATGGCTATACTGTTTACAGTTCAACTTTACTTGTAAAAACCACTGGCTCATTTATTAGTCCTATACCATGGCCTGGTTCAGTTCTTGGCGGACCAAGTATTTAAACATCTCTTTACTTGGCGCTTTCTGGGTTTCAGGAGTAAGATTGTTCCAGATTCGCTGCCCACGGTAGGCAGGACTGCGTTTATAACCATTTGTTTTAAACTTACGTTCATGGAAGCGCACCTTATTATCGCTACGGGTTCCACGCTGCTCGTTTACAGTATACTGTGGTAACCTGGATAGTTTGTAGAAAAAGCTCATCATTTGCCTCTGTCTCCGTAGGTATAGTTTTTCGACTTTACATGTCAGGTGCAGCTGATAAACTCCAATGTCAGGAACTTTAACCCCAGCTATCAGCCTTAGGCCCCAGTTTTGGAGCTGCTGGTGTTTCGATACTTCAGTCTGATTGCCCCCATCATGTAGGAAACATGCATATTCCATCAGGGGTCAAACAGTGGCCAGATAGACCAATCGAGCAATGTCTTTTGTTATGCATCCTCTAAGCTTTGCCAGCTTGTATAATCGGGCATTGGTGGTTTTTTTCACATGCTTCAAATTCTCATTTAAACTAAGTGAGGCATCAAGGAACACACCCAGATATCGATATATATGATAATGAGGCAGGACATGATTCCCACACAAGAGCTTCATGTTGTCCAATCGCTTTAGACGCGGTTTGGTTCCGTACCAACAGGTCATAGTTTTGTTGCTGTTGACGGTTAGGCCATTGGCGTTACACCAGATGTTGATACAATGTACTGCAGCTTACAGCGTGTTAGCAGCGCAGCGTTCATTGAGATCAGAGACATAAAGCACAAGATCGTCAGCATATTGTATTGACGAGCAGTCTTCAACCATTTCACACATGTCATTTATATGTAAGATAAAGAGCAGGGGGCCGAGCACCGACCCCTGAGGAAGGCCAAACGGTACCCCCATACTACTCGAACGGGTACCATTTGCAATGGTTATTTGGGCTCTGTCGGAGAGGTAATTTGTCAACCAATTAGTGTAACACATGGGGAGTTTATACAGATGCTTCAATTTTGAAATGAGGAGGTTGTGTGGGACGCAGTCAAACGCCTTGCGAATATCAACATAACAAACAGCAGTTACCATAGAGTTATCACAAGCAGTGTAGAGATCATTAGTAAACCTGTATAACACATCTATAGTCCCCAGATTTGGTCGGAAGCCGTATTGGTCTGGCGAGAGCATGCCACCATCATTAACAAATGTATAGATCCTTGTATGCATAATCTTCTCGAGTATTTTTACAGGTAAAGGGAGGATACTGATTGGCCGCCAATTATTGATATCCGATTTAGAGCCAGCCTTGGGAATAGGGGTCACACACCCTACCTCCCATTCAGTCGGCACCACGCTCGCAGACAGTGAACAGTTATACAAGTATTCAAACTCGTCCACCAGGATAGCAATGGCGTCTCTCATGACCCGCGAAGATACATCAGTAATTCCCGACGATTTATGAATTGATACTTCAGACAGCAGTCGCTTTATTTCTGCAGTATCTGTCAGGGGTAGCTCAGGCAGGTAGTCTGCTCTAGCATCAACATTGTTACCCTCATCACACCCGGGGTCTATCGTTAGTAACTCAAGATTACGTAATGTCTCACCCATCTCAGCCTGTCCACAGCAATCATATAACTTCTAAGTTCATTTGTAATATTTCCTTTTTTACTCTACTTTTAAATAAGTTCATTCTATCTGTCTTTTGTGTTACTTCGCTAAGATAATTCCAGACCTTATAACCTATGTACAAGGGACATTTTTTAAAAGCCTCTGTACTCAGCTTCTTCATTTTAAGCTTCACCTTACTAGAACTTTTTGTTTTACTTAGACCCATTTCGGCGATATTGTCCCCCATGTTTGTCCACCACTTAATGAGCTGCATCATATGATGTATTCTTCTCACTAGGGCATTCCTAATCTTACATTCTGCATGCAACTGATTTGTGTTCAGATCCCTTGGATTTTTTATCCTCTTAGCCACTCTAAGTCCATGATTAATATTTACCTGTATGTGTTTTCGCAGTTTAGAAGTCATATACCAATGTGTGAAATCCGCATATTCAAGAACCGGGATCAAAAACTGTTTTTAGACTCACCTCAAAGCTCAATAAATACCTTATCTTCTTGAATCTAAATAGCTTTCTTTGTATTCACTAATAATTTAGCATAATGTGAGTTGAATTTTAATCTATCGTCTATAATAACACCAAGATATTTTATTTCATGTACTTCTTCTAAAAGTTCATTGTTAATATGTATCGTTGGTGTAAGTAACTTTAGTCTATTATTACTAAACCACATAAGTTTGCTTTCTTATAATTCAAAGTTAGTTTAGACTCCATAGTCCACTTTTGGAATAGATCAATATCAGTCTTTATAGTTTCAAATATTACTTCTGTACTTTTCCCCTCCTGATACATAACAATGTCATCTGCATACATAATAATATTCGATGTTAGATTTAGGCTCGTAACTGTATTTATATAAATGATGAACATAAGTGGCCCTAATATTGAGCCTTGGGGCACTCCATAGGTGATTGTTGCTTCATTTGATATCTTTTCACTAAGTTTGATCTGTTGTTTTCTATTAATAAAGTAAGTGGTAAGTAATTCCAAAACATTGTCTTCAATTTTTATGTCTTTTAATCTTTTTAATAAAATTTTATGATCTACGCTGTCAAATGCCTTTTTAAAGTAAAAAAAAGGCTAATACCTTGTTATTACTATCTAGATTAATGCTTATGTCAGTTAAAAGTTTGAAAATTGCTTGACTTGTCGACCTACCAGCCATAAATCCGAATTGTTTATTGCTTATATTATTTACTATCAGATGTCTATATATTCTAATGTGTACTACTTTTTCAACAACTTTTGATAGTAGTGGTAGTATTGTTATAGGTCTCCAGTTTGTTAAGTTTCCAAGGTCACCCTCCTTTGGAATGGGTGTTATTATTCCTTTCTTTAGGCTGTCTGGGAACCTTTTTTCACTAAGTACATAATTAATAAATTTAGTAAAAATGTCTAAATTCTCTACAATTAGTCGTTTAAAGAACGTATAATTGTAGCAATCTATACCAGTACTTTTATAGTTATCCAGAGTTTTAGTTACTTTTTCATTTCTTCCGCTTTCGTTAAGTCAAATTCCATTTCATGATCAATAAATATTTCATTGTTATCTACTGTATCGCCAGGAGGCCTGATTTTATCCGCTAATTTTTTCCCAATTTCTGTGAAAAATGTATTCAATTCTTCAGGAAGATCCTCATTTATATTGTTGTTGTTACTATCTGATTTTGTGGTCTTGCCACCTGGATCCCATACATCCCTCAGTTCACGCCAAAATTTTCGTGGATTGTTCTTATTTCTCTCAAGATTCTGTTGAATCTCAGCGGCTTTAATTTCATTTATCCCTTGGTTTATCCTTTTGCGTAAATATCTGTTGTCTTTCAATTATACAGGGTATTCTTCATTTGTACTCTTTAATCTTTTTGATTTTTTTAACAGGTCTGCTCTCTTTTTTATCTTTTTAGTTATATCTCTAGTTAATATTATTTCATCTTTATTTTTTAATTCAATATTTTTTAATGGATGTTTGTCGTCTAGATAACTTGATATGTGATCTGTTACATCTTGTCCTAAGTCGCTTTCATTGCTCAAGTTATCTTGAATTTTTAACTTATTCATATGATTATCTCGATTCAGCTTCTTTAAGTTTCTGGTGGTAATTTTTTTTTTACATATTTTTGTACGGATTTTTTTTCGAATAGCAAAAATGGCTACATGATCAGATATATAATAGTTGTAATTTCCAGATGTACTTACAAACAATGAGTTAGTATATATATGATCTATTGTACTCTTGCCTTTCTTATGAAGATACGTCTAGATATTTCACACTTGTTTTACATTTTGTATTTATGTTCATGTCTCCCATGATCCAAATTTCATCCTGCTTATGCTGGTTATCTTGTAGTATTTCTTCCAGAAAATTATAACAAAATTCAGTGTCATTATTGGGGGGTCTATACAGGGAAATAAGTAATAATAACTTCTGTTAGGGTACTGTTACCCTACAAACAAGACATTCTATACATAGTTCAGATACACAATATTTGTCAACAGTTGTGATGTACGGGTGGAATTTTTCACTGTAACACCCCCCCCCCCTATTTTGGGAGTAACATAATTCCTGTCACACCTTGCAATTTTCTTTCCTGTCAAATTAATCTACCAAGAGCAGCCTTATTAATCAATTAATCCAGCAGAAACATGTTTATAATGGTCTAAATACAGCTTATTAGTGTCAAATAACGATGGAATTTACTTGAATGAGACTACTTATACAGAATCTCTACAGTAGATCTCCTTGCTGGTAGAACTGTATACTATGATCTATGGTCATATATTTTTTCCTATTTTGTTATGTGCTGTCCTGTATTGTATTGTCTGTCCAGCAATGGATTGTAGCTGTCTTTGTTAACTGAATTTAAAAAGGAGATAGATTAAAAAAAAATTATCCTCTGATAGTACATTGCACCTCATGTCATTTTGTATTATAATATTTCTGCAATATGCATTTTATTGTTTTTTAGTTAGTATCTTCTTTCGATTTCTTATGAAACCATTTCAGTAATTTATCCTTTGTGTGCTACTTCACATACTCGCATCAGTTCCGTGAGCTCCAGTTTCTAGTTGAAGGAAAGTATTTGACGTTTCATATATTCACGTCTACGGGATGAGGCGAGATTTGCTATGAAGTGGAATTCACACGATGGGATTCATGTATCTCACAGGGTATTTGTCTGAGACAAATCCTGCTGAGATTCTGTACCAGAACGCAATATCCTCATCTGAATTGTAGGGTACCATTTCCCTGAGAGACGTTTTCCCCCTGTTATTCTTGGCGATTATAACAGCTAACGAGGTACAGAATCTCAAGAGATTTTGATTTTAAACATTTTAAAAATTCATAAGGGCATTTTGGTGAGACAAATGTACCCACTGATCAGTTAAGCAGGATTCACACGGTGGGATTCACATACATCACAGTGTGTTTTCCTGAACATTTTGTACTGGAACATGATCTCTTATTTAGATTATAAGGTCCCATTTCCCTGAGACATGTTCTTTCCCCTGCAATTGTTGGCAACAGTTACCACTAAACATGAATAAAATCTCTTGAGATTGTGAACCCTATACCCGGCGTTTACATTAGACGACTAAATATGTGGCGCCTGTAGATCGTCAGCCAATAGTCGCCAGGTAGTGGCAATGTCCACCGCGAAAGTCGTCGACCTCAGAATACACACGAGCGTTTACACTGACGACTTTCAAGTTTTCACTGTATTAACTTTCAATAGAAATGCGCATTGGCGATTAATTGGTGTACTTGTGTATATGTCCATTCATCAGGGGCACACCTGGAGACATAGGGGTACCCCCCCCCCCCACCCGAAATTTTCCCCTGTAGTTTTTTTGTGTTTACATGTAGGCATACACTTTAAAAACGGTGTGTACCTCCACCATAATAATACTTAAAATCACCCTCCTCTACACAGAAGCACCTGAAAAAATTTGCCCCCCCCCCATAATTCTTTTCTTCAAAAAGTGCCCCCCCTTAAAAAACTATTAGGACCACCATGAAAAACAGAGTTAGCCCCAGAGATGTACTAAGATTAAATCCCCTGCCCCAATAAAGATATATAGTGGACAAAATCACAAACACCCTCCACAGTGGCACCTGAAAAAATGTCCACCCCTTGATTTTTTTGTTGGAGCCACCTCCCAAAGAGTCCTTCATAGAAAAATAAATATGAACTACCCCCCCCCCCACAGAGTTATCAATAAAAATCCCCCCCAAAAAAATGAAAGTACAAAAACAATCACCCCCTGCCACAACACAGGAGCACCTGAAAAATGTGCCCTACCCCTCCCCTCATTTCTGTTTGAATCTCCACTTAGAAAAAATAGGTAAATTAGCCCCCCTCCCCCCAGATTTGCCAAAATAAGTCCCCTGCTCCCATGAATATACACCCCCCCCCCCTTCCCCACTGAGGCACTTGAATAAAATTGCACCCTCCCCCCTATTTTTTACATTTTTTATATATATAAATAAAGCCCCCTGTAGATAAGATAAGCAACCCCTGTCCCTAGTTCCCAATATAAATCCCTGCTCAAATAATACAAAAAAAATCACTCCCTCCCCCAACACAAAAGCACCTGGAAAATTGTACTCATCCCCCCCTTCCCCACCCCCACCTATCCCCCCCACTCACCCCCCCCCTCTAAGCCCCCCCCCCCCTCCACCCCCGATGCAAAACACACGTTTTGTGTCCAAAGTGCAGGAGCTAGACGACTCAGGGAGCTGTTTCAAAACCATAGACTTAACCCACGTTTTGAAACAGCTCCCTGTTTTCACAGAATCGCCGCCTATATAGACGACTATTTCAAACCAGCTTAAAATAGTCGCCGGGGTCAGAGCGTGTCTAATAGTCGTGAGGTGGTGCCTTATTGTGTAATCAGACGTATTCAGACGATCTGCAGTCGCCACGCTCTTGGCGTTTACATTAGACGATTTCTAGCATTTTGCTGCTGAAAGTCGTCAGGTTCAAGAATCGCCGCCTATAATCGTCTAGTGTAACCGCCGGGTCATGAGAGGTACATGAATCCCACCGTGTGAATCCTTCTTTAAGTATCCAATCTATTCAAAAGGAAGCCAGCAACTTGGATCACTTGTTTTTTGACAACCCTCACCTCAAGGGTACTTGAATCCGAGGGTGAGTGTTAACTGGAACTATGTTTGAGGCTTCTGTAGCAAGTGTGCCCTTCTATCTGAATCAAATTCACCATTTTTGTCTTGAGACTGGCAATATTTTTTTTTTAAATGGCGCCTTGCCATAAAAACTGTGTACCAAAGGAAAATTGTTTCAGTTTAGGGGACAGGTGTGAAATATAAAGAGACGTCACGAGTTTGAGTCTGAGTTTACTTATGTCACACATTTTGTTGGCTCCATAATATCACGAGTTGAAGATGAGTGACATTACGGAGCCAACAAAATCAGTGACATAAATAAGCTCAAACTAACAAACGAGTGGCATCTAGATTTTATCCTACCCCGTTTCCACATTTTTTCAGTATCAGAAAGTAGTGGCATAAACAACACTTTATGTCACACCCAGTGACATAAACAAATCCCATGTTAAGCCTATGGCGTTTTTATTAGGGGTAGGAAAATATACCAATCTCTACGTGTGAATCCCGCTTAAGCTAACAGTAAATTTCCCTGGCCTACTTTGGGGGTATGGCGCACGGGCTTGAGGTCACACTACAAAACTCTGTACGCTCTCAGCTGGGCTCATATTTCCCCCACTGAGAAGTCGACACAGAGTGAGGACAGAACTTTTCTTCCATGGAGAACAGGTAGGTTATCAGCATATTGCCCTGTCAGTGTAATTGATAACAAATTGAGATCATGATTGTGTCTTCTGGAGGAACATAGTCCGCGATTACATAATGGAGAAGTATTCATTATTAATCATAACGGAGGCCTCAGGATATGTACTAAAAATGTGAAGGGTGAAAAAAGTGTTTTGTCATTGCATTCTGATTGTGGAGTACAATTTCCTGAGAAGCGTACGAACTACTGTTGCATTTATATATGTATAAGTTTAGAAAATGTTTGGACTTAACCGAAAATCCCCGGACAAGGGGAGACTATGAGGTGGGATTGAAAATGCGGCGTCCTAAAAGTAGTTTCTTTAGAAAGAGCCATATGTATATAGACAATAATCGATGGTTTTGTGGATAGGCGGCCGTAAACCACGAGAAGTTGACGCGTAGTAATACACGAGCGCTAGCGAGTGTATTACGATGTCAACCTCGAGTGGTTTACAGAGCCGCCTATCCACATAATCATCGTTTGTTGTATTTATTATCCATTATTTCGAATGAATTAAACCCAGTAATTATTATTTTTAATCTTATTTTGTTTTGACTTCTTGTTCTGTCATTTCCATCTGTAAAGACATTTTCATTGTACCTACTCCACCATCTTATCAGTGTCATTAGGTGCCCCGCCCTCCTTACTGCTAAAGGCCTCACCTTACATAGTATCATAACCTCTTCCATATGCATAGTTTGTCGCAGAGGTCTAGATAGAAAATTTAGGTGGAGCTTGCCCTTCCCGACATGCCCTGACAACGCTGTCGCAGAGCTCCTCTCCTCACGACAAGGCTGCGACAAGGCACCGATTGGAAATTTCTTGTCGGCGTGTGTGGCAGCCCTGTCGTGGTTGGTGGACGCACCCTCTTAGTCTAAGTTCTGACTGGCTATGATAACTTTCTACTATGGGAAGATTGCCACCCTTTTTTTTTTACCTTTCTTTAATGGTACGTTGCACTATGATAATCTGCTTCGTCGTTCCCTTAATGGTTCATACAGTTCTGTCTTCACTGTTAGGCCCGGCGTCCACCTACTACGATAGAATCGTAGACTTCCCGATATGGCACCGATATAAAATGTCAAAATCGGTGCCATATCGGGAAGGTGCAAAATCGTAGAAACGTGGTCAACTGCCCCGATATCAGGTAACATTCCGACGCGATTTTGATTTTTTATCGGGAGGTGCTTCGTAGACCATATCGGTGCCAAATCGTAGTAGGTGGACGCCGGGCCTTACTTCAGTTGCAGAATTAGATATCGAATTATAATTGGCTGTAACTCACCAGATTTATAAAACTAAGATTTGACCGGTTCTATTTTACTAAGTGGTGGATATTTGAATTCTGTCCTCACTTTAAACTTTGTAATAGCCTTTGTCTTTCCATACGAGCATTAAATTCCTTGATTTTACTTTGGAAACACATTTTCCCTAATGTGATCCATGGACGATATCTAACCCGGCGTTTACACTAGACGATTATAGGCAGCGATTCTTGAACCTGACGACTTTCAGCCGTAAAAGTCTAGATATCGTCTAATGTAAACGCTATGCCCGTGGCGACTGCAGATCGTCTGGTTACGTCTGATTATGCAATAAGGCACCACCTCACGACTATTAGACACGCTCTGACCCCGGTGACTATTTTAAGCCGGTTTGAAATAATCGTCTACATAGGCGGCGATTCTGGGAAAAGCCATAGTCGTCAGTATAAACGCTCAGGTGAATTCTGACGTCAACGACTTTTGCGGTGGACATTGCCACCGCCTGACGACTATTGGCTGACGATCTACAGTCGTCACATATTTAGTCATCTAGTGTAAACGCCGGGTTAATCGCCAAGTAGGAAATGCGTGTAGTTTCGGTTTACAGCTAAAGCATATACTTCACATTTGGAACTCGTTCTCCATGTCCCTATGGTTATTGCAGCCCATTCTTCATTTTATTTGTGCAATTCTTTATTGACATATCATACATTTAATGTAATTAAAGTGTCATTTCACAATATAAGGATACACATGTTATGGACATTTTAATTCACATCATAATCATAGGAAGAGGGTTGATAGTAGTCAGGCATGCCATGCCATATGGTATGTTATCAGATTAGTGTCTGCGAGCATTATAGTAACTATCATTTATACAATCATCATATGCGGCATTATCAACTCTGGGTGTTATGAGTTTATCAGCATGTCATTGCGATCAAAGTTTCCCTGGAATCAAATAGTCAAGTCCATATCCTGTGTGTCGTCCATTCTTTCAGTGGTGAGATAAATACAGAAAACAACTAGTTTGGGTCAAAGTCATTGTTCTTTAACTTGTTTGAATGCCACGTGGTATTGACTCTGTCACCTTGTTCATAGTATATCACTCTGCATCAAACTCGTGGAGAATAAGGACTTGGACCAAAACTTGTTGGTTCCTTCTTTATTCTTCATCATGTAATCGAAAGAGAACGGAGACGTTTTTTTCCTCATAGACCCATGTTTATAATATTTTCATTAAAAAAAAAGAAAGTTCATTTCGGACGAATAACAATTCACAGAAACTTGACATCACAGAAAAACAGAGAACGCACCATAAGCATCAGTTCCAACACTATTTTTTTTCATTCCATTGTGGTATGTTCTATACTTCCCTATATAAAAACTTTTGATTTTTGTGGTAGAGACGATTTTGTTTTATCAAGCGGGGCCCCGATTTCTGAAAAAAAGAAATTCATGAACATATTCTTTTTTTGTCATGGATACATGACAAACAAATATCTTATCTTAGTAGCAACTTAGTATATATACTTAGTTGCTAACTAAAAAATACTGAGCTAATCGCACCCTTACTGATTAATTCTTACTTTGGATTTATAGCCACCCTTGTATTCACATCAATAGACTTAGGTGGCTTTCATAAGAGTTCCTCTAGCTGTTTCAAGCTGTTCTATTTCTTTCAGAACTTTTCATTTCACTGATGCATCAAATAGTACATTATTGTCGTTTCAATATATAATTCCAGGTTACAGTTCGACTGATAATTATAACTCACATATTTAGCTTAGGCCCGGCGTCCACCTACTACGATTGAATCGTAGACCTCCCGATATGGCACCGATACAAAATGTCAAAATCGGTGCCATATCGGGAAGGTGCAAAATCGTAGACATGTCTAGACAAGCCAATCCACCATGCATTGTATGGAGTTTTTATCGGTGTCTAATCGCAGAAACATGGTCAACTGCCCCGATATCAGGTAACCTTCCGACGTGATTTTGATTTTTTATCGGGAGGTGCATCGTACACCATATCGGTGCCATATCGTAGTAGGTGGACGCCGGGCCTTACACTTCCCCTCTTTACACATTGCCTCAGTGAAATCAGGGTGGATATCAGGCTTGTTTATCTTGGTTTTCGTATCCTACCCCACTCCTAGCACATCAGGAGTTGGTTTCTCTTACACATATCTCTTGCACAGACAATGATTTAAAATTATTGTAATTGTCAATGTTCCTGATATTAGCATTTAGTGCGTTCAATTTACCAGCCCTGTTGTGAAGTACAGACTTTTAATGGGCATTACTATATACCCATGCCGTATATACTGTAAATACGCACCGTTTTGGCATATGACGTAAGAATACTGTACGGACCACTGGTCCATACACTAAAATATGGACCACCTAGCCCTACACATTTATTAAAATTTTGGTTGTTCGGGTATATAGTAAATACATAACATCCAACCATGCTTGTACAAGTCACAGAACTCGATGCTAATTTACCGTTTGTACGGAACTTGGCGTATACGCCTCGGTCCGTACAAACGGTAAATTAGCATCACGTTCTGTGACTTGTACATCATGGTCAGGACGTTCTATATAATTACAGTTCGGTCGTACTGTTTTTAAAAGTGGTGCTGTTTGAGCTCGAGTATTGGCACTCTGCTTTTTATAATAATCTTCATTTCTAGATCTAGAACACATTAAATTAAACAGATGGCTATACATTCTTTCCTGAAGATATGATACCCTTGCTGTATCATGTAAACTTCTTACAGGTGTATAAACGAGGCGATAGCCGAGTGAATATTCTGAAGCACTCCAAACGCGATGGCGAAGGGGGACTCAGACCAAGCACGAAAATGTTTCTGATTCTATGACGCATTGTTACATGAAACATATTACAATCTTACATGATATTCCTGTTGGGACTTGATATTATTATTACACCAAGACAACTGTTTCCTCAGGCATAGTTTAGTCCGACGTTTCTTCTAATTAATGTGATGGGAATAGATGACAGATACTCACTGCATATATACATCAGCTGTACGTCATTTACATATCAATGCGGGTAGATAGAAGGGATTGCAGAGCACCAGTAGGTTAAGATCAAGACAATAACACTTTAATATGGACCTACATCTGCCACAGATAGTTCGCTATTCATGCAGGATACTGGGAGCACGTTCATATAGCTGACCTCCATCCATATTAATGTAATGCGAGCATTGTAATTCATAAGGAGAGTTATAAGGAGGTGGACAACGTGGTACAAGAGTATGAATATTGTAACACCAAAGTGTGTATACTAAGGCCCGGCGTCCACCTACTACGATAGAATCGTAGACCTCCCGATATGGCACCGATATAAAGTGTCAAAATCGGTGCCATATCGGGAAGGTGCAAAATTGTATACATATGTCTAGACAAGCCAATCCACCACGCGTTGTATGGAGTTTATATCGGTGTCTAATCGCAGAAACGTGGTCAACTGTCTCGATATTAGGTGACCTTCCAACGCGATTTTGATTTTTTATCGGGAGGTGCATTGTAGACCATATCGGAGCCATATCGTAGTAGGTGGATGCCGGACCTTAGAGAAAACGTAGTTGTTTTTTTTTATTGTGGAGAATATTTTATTTTCAACTTTTACAGGATATATACACACAAGTATTTTAGCAGCCATAAAGAAACAGATACATTTCTAAATGATATAGGGTTGTAATGCACTGGTAAATTAATCTACCCTGTTTCTACAGATTTTCGAAATACATGTGTCACATCTCACCCATGGAATATTATTTCTTCTCCCCATATTTTTTTATTTTTTTGTTTTCATACAGGACAAAACATGACAAGACAATATGACAGACACATCAAAACAGTATTTGCAGTTAGTTCTGCCTACCCCCCAAAGGTCCACACTCCCCCCTATTGGATTGTCTCCCACAGTTGAGCTAAATACTTAAATTTATGCATGCGACCTTCCTTCAGAGAAAACGTAGTTAGTGAGCCTGTAGTGATTGCCACTCGAGGTCCTGCGTTCTGTAGCTACGGTCCGATGGCAGAGTTAGAGGGCCGTAGTGATAGGACAAAAGGCCAAGAAGAGAATTGATACGGGTTCGCTCACTACGTTTCTCTTAATTTCATATATCTAAAAAAACATGAAAAAATTCTCCAGCTCTTTAACGAAGACCGGAATATGAGGAGAATGTTTGACTTTATTAATGTGCATAATGATCACTTGATGGTGGATAAAAAAAATGCTGCAAAGGATTACAACCCAAGGTATTTCTTCTCATTGAGCGTGGGATACTTTGGCGATTAGATACTCTGGCTAAGAGTTAGAGGGGTTAACACTGCAAGCCACAACTACACTGATTCTGGTACCTCTCTCATAGGATCTCACATTCTCTTAGTGGTATTCTGTACAAGGTTCTCACTAACTCTATGGGAGAAGAATTCTTAACGAACTAGGCTTAGAGCCTGAGAATCCAAGCCGTATTCTCCTAGGAGAATACCGCTTTCCGGAATCTACTAAGTAGCGATCTGTAGGCTCCATAGGCTTATTATTACGTACCTATGGCCGAACGTCTATGAAATACTACCCGCTGCTAGGGGTGCAGTATAGATAATGTTCGGGCGCACTGAGCCCGTAGTGAATATTCGGGCGCACTGTGACCATCGGGTCAATCGGTAGATTTATTAAAAATATAAAATGGCGTTTTTTTTCAATATTTAGGTATGTAATAATAAGAAAACATAGTGACTGAGCCTGTAGGGATGCCATTCTCGGCCTTTTCATGCCATAAGTACGTCCCTCCATATGAAAAGACCTCGAACGACCACCCCTTCAGGCTCAGTAACCACGTTTTCTCTTAGTAGGGAGACTCCGTATTAGATGGATAATAACAATTCTTTATGTACAGACAGACTTTAACAGCATCGTACTTCGTATACACCAATGGTGCTTGGAATTTCGTCGGTTTCTTGACGTAGAGAAACACAAACGCAAACACACTTAAAAAGATGGAATAAGATCCTCGGAAAAATACCATAGAAAGTCCAGTCACCTTCCGTTCTCTTTGTAATGTATATTTGGTTGAGAGATAAAAACATTGTTCTGGTTGTGGGACAGAACAATGTTGTTTTACATGATTAAGATCTAGTTGCTGAACAATTGCCAACTGTATCTGCTTTAGTATCTTTACCTATAAAAAAACAGCTTATCAGATACTTAATGTCAAATTGTCTATACCTTTTACCTTTTTATCCGTAATGTTGTTTTTTCATAAGTTATATAAGCCTATCGAATAATGTAGGCTTGTGTATGAATATCCTTTTTTAGTACTCCAACGAGGCTCAAGGATGCTGTGGGTCAACTAAATTCAACACTCATGGACGACCGTATGGACGGCTAAGACTGTCTTAGAGAACGAATTTAAATATCTTCAAATGATAACCCTTGAACGAGGGTTTACATGTACGAGCCTTTATAGTTTTAACCATAGAGGGGTAACTAAGGTACAACTACACATAATGGATTTCATTCATAGACATTCGGATATTCGGCTTCATATATCCCGACAATAGACTGGAACGTATTTATATAGAACGACCTGACCATGCTGTACATGCTACAAAACGAGATGGGGAATTGTTGCTTTTTGCATCAATTCCCATCGAGTTTTGTAGCATTTACAGCATGATAGGTCGTTCTATATCTATTATATACCCAAAAGTAATCAAATCTTACCAAATATTGGTAAAGAAGACATGTCTATGTGAAAGCCCAAACACTGCTGGGGTTTCAACGTGTTCAGTAAAACAGTGTACTGCACAGGGTTCAGTATACAATTTATACTGCACAGGGAGCAGCAGTATGTAATTATCAAATATACTACATGGGTATATAATAAGATGTCAAATGTTTTGCTGATCCTGCCAAGGACTGTTGAGACATTGCTTCTTTGACCTCAATATTATTAACCGCCATGTCATATGGATATGAAATGCAAGCCATTCTATTTTTTTTGTAAATTTATTCATCGACTATCTCTTTCACCTGTGTAGGTGTTTCTCAAAGTAAAAGTCACAGGAATATATTACTTCATGGAATTGCTCAATTCATACAGGTAACATCTCAGTTTCCTCAAAATAAACATTTATACCTTTCCCTGTGTCAAGAAACAGTACAGCAAATTACTCAGCAAAGAAAGTTTTGTGGATTCTTCTCCATCAGTTTTGAATTTCTTATATTTGCCATGGAGGTTTTCACAAATATTTCCTCAGTATTCAGAGAGAAAAGATAAATGGCGTTTAACATGCACAAGATTAGATCAGAATTCTTCATAGGCTGATTTGAAATTATGATCCTGTGAACATATAGTCGAAGTTACGAGGTAAGGCTTGGAAAAATTACTGCCCGCGGCTACGCCTTGGGCAGTAATTTTTCCAAGCCTTATCGAGTAAGTTTGACTTATTTCCACTGGTACGTAGTTTCCCTCTATTCCTATATACCTTCAATTGTCGGCTAATATCGATAAAAACCGAATATCTCTGAACGTCAACCTGGGCAGTAAACGTCAACCTGGGCAGTAAATGTCAACCTGGGCAGTAACTTCAACCTGGACAGTAAACAAAAGTTATTCCACCCCCAGCAGCGTTAAGTAATCATAAGTTGTTCGTCCATAGGTATATAGGAATATACATTATTAAATACCGGTGCACAAATGTCTCACTTTTATGCGATAGCAGAAAAGATTCCGTTCGGCCGCACTGTGGCGTAAAATATTTTTACGCCACACCGTACCAAGTGACTTATTTCGGAGGTCGAAATAGGTTAATAATGTAAGTACAAAAATGGCATTTAAATCGAATATCGGTATATAATAATAAAAAGATATAGTGAGTGTGGCCGAATTCCATCTGTTCCTCGATATTTTGGTCAGAAATATTCACCTCAGTCTTCGACTTCGGTGAATATTTCTGACCAAAATATCTCTGAACAGATTCCATTCGGACACACTAACCATGTCTTTATACAATATATACAAGAAGGGGATGAGGTAATAATGAGGTACAGCCGATTAAGAGCATCAGTATCTAACTAGCTTGGCTGACATATATTACATATTTTAATCCAGATTTTCTATCCCATAAGTAAGCTTGATTTTAATATGCTTTTTATAATTATAAAGCGAACCTTCCTGAATATCTTTTGGTAAATTGTTCCAAGCATCCATACCTCTATAAAAAGGACTTTTTTTGAAGAATGATGTTTTTGGCCGTCTTAGCTTTATCGTACGCTTTCCCTGGGCTCTGAATTTTCCTCTGTATTAAAATACAACATACACATTAGTCCAATATATCAAGGCATGCTACTTTGGGACCAACTACCGGCTGAAATACAACGTATCAAAAACACAGAAACTTTAAAATATAATGTAAAGAGATTCCTTTTGACACCTGCTATCTATTTAACACTGGGAGGATGTATTGGGAACTGAGTCAGATGACCAAAAAACTCACTTTTTACATATCTATAGAATGAGAATTGTATGATGATTGTATATGGACGTGTGCTCTTAGCACCTAATATTTATTCAACAATATGATAGTTGAGTTAGCAACCTGAGTCATACGATCGAAAAAGCTCACTCTTTATCTTGTCTATTCAATTATCTACAATATGAGAATTATACGATAATGTCGATGACAAACTAGTATATCTTGACTAGTCTATTTGTGATGTCCTTTAATGTATTGTGCATGTCTAGTTATATTATATTGTTTATTTGATACAGAAAAAAAACTAATGAAGTGAAGTACAGCAAACTTTAAGTAAACTATACTAAAACCGAACAGAGCCACCTGTGGATCGAAGCGAAAAATGAGAGGCAGTTTTACAAAATCGCCAGCTGTCTATGACTAATTGGCTTGAAATAGTTATCGGCTGTCAAGTGATCTACATCATCGCCAGGTGGTGCCAAATTGCATAATCTGGTGTAATCAGATGATCTGCAGTCGCCACATGCTTGGCGTTTAAACTAGACGATTCCCAGCTTGTTACTGCTGAAAGTTGTCAGGTGGTACTAAATTTAAGAATCGCCACATACAGATAATTTTCAAGCGTAAATTCCAAGTAAGATGCAGGCCTGAAGCTAGACTGGTTCCTGTCCGCTCTGCGGCGCACCCCTCTCATAAGATCTCATAGTCTCTAAGGCCCGGCGTCCACCTACTACGATATGGCTCCGATATGGCCCGTTTGCATTGGCCGATTTCCCGTCACCGATCTACAGTCAGGAACCACCGACGTACTTTTGGCACTGCTGACCCAATATCAGTCAATGGAAACAAACAACATCATGAAATGCCCCACGACTTTTTCTGATTATATTATGCAATGTGGCACCACCCACCACTGAGTGAAAGCTTGGTCACTGAGATCACTGAAATCTACTACCCTCAGTGATTTTCCTATACCGACGCACAGTCAGTGGCACCACCGACAGACTTTCTGTGTAACTCATAACGTCTAAGCAATCTTCGTCGGCCAATTGAAACGGGCGTATATGGTCTACGATGCACCTCCCGATACAAAATCAAAATTGCATCGGAAGGTTACCTCATATCGGGCAGTTGACCACGTTTCTGCGATTAGACACCGATAAAAACCCCATACAATGCGTGGTGGATTGGCATGTCTAGAGATTTGTCTACGATTTTTCTCCGATATTTACTTTTTGTATCGGTGCCATATCGGTAGGTCTAAATTTCTATCTTAGTAAGTGGACGCCAGGCCTAAGTCGTAGTCTGTACAAGGTTCTCACTGTGCTCTATGGGAGAAGAATTCCTAACGAACTAAGGTTAGAGCCTTGAGAATCCACTGGCACACAGTATTTACCGCTAGGTAGCATCATTGCGATTATAGGAATCTTTGGTTCCATTGATGTACATCTTTAGCACGGGAGGCAGGCCAGTGGATCTTCAAGGCTCTAAGCCTAGTTGTTAAATAATATGAGAGTGTGAGATCTTATGAGAGGGGTGCTCTGCTTGATGGTTCTTTCGGTGCTATCTATTGCCCTCCCAGCAGATCATTCATGGCGCTAACGCTGTCTAATCTCTGCCTCAGCCCAACACTGGTTTCCCAGGTATCCACTAAAAGCCGAGGGAACCAACCTACATCTCGGATTCAAAAGAATGCAATAAACACTAATATTGCTAACTCGAGTTCAGTTTAATATTTATCCTACCCTGTCACCAAAAATTCATTTGCTACCTGCGTGTAATAAATATAACTTTACTGCACGCTCGCCAGAATACAGTCGGCCAATGTTAAGCCTATGGCGTGTTTTATTAGGGGTTGGATAAAGATTAAATGTTAACCAAGGATGAAATCAGCTCCATAACTACATTGCTGGCAGCCCTGAAGTTACGTATGAAACAGCAATAAAATTTCTTTTCTAACCTAATAAAAACGTCAATCGATAACTGCTGGATGATATATCTATATGCGTTCCCCATACATGACAACTTTTGGATGATATATTTCAATGCATTGGTCACACTTATCCTCACAAAGAAACTCGGTCATTGCTGCAGGGTGCCAAAGTGAAGAGCATAGGGCCAGTGAACTCATAGGACCAATGAACTCATAGGGACGGTGAACCTATAGGGGCACGACACAATTAAATGATCTAAGAGGGGCATATTCATAAAAAAAAATGTGGATAACATTTGAACGATCATATCGCGATATTTGCCATTGTTACCCCTGAAATGGGCAGTTATTTAGCTATTATGAATTATACAAATTTCCCCAGTACACTTTCGTACGTTTTTATCGGATTTTTTAAAATGATCTAAGGCCTATATTCATAAAAAGATGTACATAGCATAGTGATCATATCGCGATATCTGCCATTGTTCCCTCTGAAAAGGACAGTTATTAAGCTACTAATAGACAAATCATATGTTAGCAAGTGAGAACGTGAGGCATTATACGCAGTGAGGTTTTTGTTTTACCATGGTTAAGGTTTTTATTTGCAAAGAGGTAAGTAGAGGATATCCTTGCCAAGAAAACTTCATAGATAAGGTTTAGGTAGATTCTCCTTTCATTCAGAAGTTTGAGATATGGTTCTTATTTTCGTCATTCCCATCCTCATGTCATCATCGTATAATTTTGTAGAGTTTATATTAGCTTTCAGGTTTAGCATAAGGTATAACAGAATATCATAACACTCTTTATCTCACCCCTGGTATTTTTTCTCCATAGACTAATCATTGGGAACACGTATCCAACGCCCATTAGATATTTAGGAAAAATATCCAATGGGGGATTATGACACAAATCTTAGCGCATTAGTCAATGTGGAGGGTGAGATGAATTTAGAAAACCATATAAGTTTAGTGTCAGAGCTTGATCCCATCTCGTTTAAATCGCTGCTTATTTCACGCGGCTTCGCCTTGTGGATTACTATGTGATTCAAACTCGATGGGCTACGAGCTCTGACCCTAAACTTTCATAGGTTTCCTTTATAGAATCCAACAGTAGTTTTGATCTAGAGTTCTATGGTATTCATACAAACATTGGAAATTTTCACAATAGTGCGAAACGCAACCTGATACTACAATTCATGCCTTTGGAGACCGCCATTTGGCGCAATATTGAATAAATGAATTAAAAACACGTGATATCGGCACCTTATTCGAGTGCTCTGTCATAAAGAACAATAAATCATGATGGTATCATACCGTGGGAGGCAACGATTAGCCCATTTATAGTACATTTATAGTGTAACCCTGAGAATCGGCTCGAAATGGGTCAGAAACATACGTAATGATTTAATCATAAGGTGGTTAATCTAGCTATTATTGTGTCGACGCCCGTTTCTGTTTCCCCTTGTGGACCATTTTAATGGAATGAACAAGGCACATTACAGCCATATTAATAATTCAGCTTGCCATGTCTCCATTGTTCTCCTTGACAGCTGACATTAAGATGGGAAACATTAGCCTCAATAGGAAACCCTACAGTGTAAACACAACTACAAAGGTCATTAACTTTCCCATGGCTCCGGTTGGGAGGGATGTATACATGGCATCAAGGTTAGCGTTTAATGTCAAGGGTACAAGTTGGATATATATACAATGGTCGATGGCTTTGTGGACAGACGCGTTGTAATCCTCGAGCGCTGGCGAGTGTATTACGACGTCAACCTCGAGTAGTTTACAGAGCCGCCTGTCCATAAAACCATCATCTGTTGCATTTATTTTCCATCCTTTCGAATAAATTAAACCCAGTAATTGCCATATTAAAGCATATAACAATAGCGACTCTTTTTCTCCTCTATAGCACAAAGGGACTATTTTCCCCGTACACCATGGTTTGGTGGCCGTATACCACAGCTTGAATCCGCATACCAAAGGTATGGTATCTGATGTGGTGTACTGAGTCCCCATACATTTTCAATGTGGTCTTTGTATACGATGGATAATAAAGTGTAAGGTCCATGTTGGGGTTAGGTTTCGTGGTATGTTTTGGGAAGGAGATATCCGGGGGAAATGTGTGGGAGATGCCCAGAAGACCCAGATGCCAGGGGGGCGTTGAACCATGCCGGCCCACTAGGGTACATTATTATATACCTATGCACAAACTCACTACGAATACGGACTGCTGCTACGGGTGTAATATATGTATCATACGGCCGAGGTACTCCATAATTTCTTGTACAGGTCGCCTTTGGATCGGCCGTACGGAGTGCTTTGAAAGTAAAATAACGCAATCTGATTGGACGAGAGTTGGACAGAAAAGGGACAGCGGCAAATTTAAATATGGCGGTCGAATGGCATCGCTTCGATTACGGCAATATTTAGTGGTCAGTTATTGTGAACTACAGCATGTAGGACATTGAAATACATTAAATGAATTATGGAATTACTCCGAAATACAGATGGAATCATCGTGAAAAGCAATATAACTGGTCTTAAGGACACTGAGAGTCAGTGTCTTGACTGCCGATAGGCACGGCAGTGGAAGCGGGATACAAAATGTAAACAAAGCAACAAAAAGTAAAGGAACAGAGAAGGACACATTGTTTAAACATAAAACTAAAATAATTCAGAATAGATTTTAAGTTCGTTTTTATATCCTGTATTGAAGGTCTCTACACTGGCGTTTTTTCCTTTTTTATTTAAAAAGAAAAGCATAAAAATGTTCTACCAAGAGCGGGGATCGTACCCCAGACCCCTCGAATTGGAAGCAAGCACCCTAAACACTACACCACCAAGGTTGTGTCGGCCAGTTGTTATGATTTATATCTTACTATTCACTTTTCAGGCACATATTCCCATACTCTTCACGATTTTAAAAATATGCTGGGTATGTAAAGAATGTGCTAGGAGAGTGTGTGACCGACTGCGCATGCACCATGGGTTAGGAATAAACATCTGGTTGATAATTTCTTGTACAGGGTGCCTTTCGAAGTAAACTTGACAGAGAGGGAGTGTGATTAACGGCCAATTACGGTAAAATTAGACTATTTACGGGCAATTTAAGGCATATAATAATAGGAGAACAATGTGATTATACTTGTACTCCATGATTACCTCTTTCAGATCGGTCAAAATACCCACCTCCGTCTACGACGTCGGTGGGTATTTTGACCGATCTGAAAGTCGGTAATCATTCCGTACAAGTATAATAACATAGTTCTCCCATATTATAGGCCCGTTTCCATTGGCCGATCTCCCGTCACCGATCTACAGTCAGGAACCACCGACGGACTTTTGGCACTGTGGACCCAATATCAGTCAATGGAAACAACCAAGTTCGTGAAATGCCCCACGATCTTTTCTGCTTAGATTATGCAATGTGGCACCACCCACCACTGATTGAAAGCTTGGTCACTCAGTGAAATGTACTACCCTCACTGACTTTTCTTTACTTACGCACAGTCAGTGGCACCACCGACAGACTTTCTGTGTAAATCAAAAAGTCTAAGCAATTTTTGTCAGCCAATGGAAACGGGCATTATCAGTGACCACGCAGCACGACCATTTCCCACCCACCATCCCTACAAGGACAATATTTAGTGTTAGTGACTATTGTGTAGATAATATGCATAATGATGACACAAAGAAGGATTTGGAAATGAGAGTTTATTGAGTAAGTTGAGTAGATTGAGGGTGAAGGTTGTAGGAGTCTTCTAACTATAACAAAGCCCACGAGTGAAGGATGAAGGAGTTGAAGAAAGAGTTTTTGTGGGGTGGGTGGGAGGTAATATTTTTCCGAAGTCCGTTGAAGGGAAGGCGATGTCACGTGGGGACGCCGTGGTCACGTGAGATAGTCCGGTAGTAGGGGGGGGGGGGGGATCCTTCCCGCGCACATTAAACCCAACAAGTTGGGAACAATGATGTTCTCACTGTGACAAACATTGATGAGTGAATTTGATGATGACTACTACCTACAAAGATGATGAATTGTTATACGCCATATATATGCTGTATTTTTAAAAGGTGTCTGCAAATAATAAAAGATCCTTTTACCTGCAAATCTGTTGTTGCCCTTTGCTTGCTATTTAGTTGTGTTATGTCCTATGTCCTTCTGTCTGTGATAATCATATGCACGGTACTGTATTTCATCGAATATCTGACGCATGCTGTTATATCTGTTATATCTGACAATATAAAATAGACTATCAACTACAATCCGTCATGTAAGAGTTGGACAGAATTGTCTAAATGTTGTTTCTATGTTCGTAATTTTCTCGTTCCGTTGGAGTCTTTTTGTTACGAAAAACTCCTTGGTTGGAATTTTTTTTTTTCGTGGTCGCATTGCGGTGGGACAGGACGCACAAATCAACTGCTAAGCCACGTCCAAACCTCATAAATGTTGTTTCTATGTTATGTAATTGTTCGAGGTTTAGGTGTGGAAGAATACCCAATAAGGCGAACGCTGTAACCCAAATTCTTTCCTGAATAAAAAAAAAAAAAAAAAATTATGCTAGCCGAGTTCCCCATGAGTGGCCACTCAGTCAATAGGGGGGCAAATTGAACGCTTACACACATATCCGCCATGTTAAAATTTATGTGATGCGATAAGAGCTCATCAAATATAGCGGAATAATGCAGCTAACAGAATAATGAAGGTAAATAAAGACATGCATTGATGTTATTAAATGTTTACAGCATATTCTGGTGCTAAGATTCTGGCAAAATTATCAGAACTTTCAGTCACCACTTGCGGGTTAATATGCTTCAAAGGAATTCTTTGACGAACAACCATCTACTCTGTTGCCCAGTATCACAGCCATTAGCGATTATCTTCGTTGTTGTAAAAAGAAATTGTCGCGGGAGACTTGGCGGATGATTAAAGTTGGATCTACTGAAAGATGGGGTAATTATTACCCCAAGTGTTTCTCCATGGTAAAATGAAATATTAAAAAAGACGAAAATTATACATAAGTGGAATATGGCCATTGCTTCGACGTAACACACTTAATATAGTTAATATATATTGTTACATGAGACACTATCGTAAAACCTGACGAGTTTTAATCTGGGCTCCTGTATGCGACGACTGGAGTTTGGCGTAGTGATATCCAGAGCCAAAACTCCAGGAATAAGGTTTTGATTTTATCCTACCCCCTGTGAACGATATTTTTATGTGAGGATAATAACAAAAAACATGATAAAAACCTTCTGAAGTCCACCATATAGCTCTCCTTGCTGCTCTGAAGGCGCTTGGAACTACTTTCAGCTGCTGATCTCTGATTGGTCCATTTTTTGTACGCTCCTAGGAGCGATTTTTATCCGTATGCGACATACGGGCGCATACGGAAAGTCAATGTTAAGCCTATGGGATTTTATATTAGGGGTAGGATAAACATGATAAATGTAGCATTGTTTGATACAGACACACTATTGACTGGTTTCAAATAAAAACAGCCGTATGCTCCTAGGCAACGAGGTATGGTAATAACCAAGCGCATGCAAGGATAGTGCGTTGGGTCAACTCCGAGGGGCTTCTATCTGAAACCAAACCACTTTAGTATGCACTATTTCTTGAAAGACACTAGTTATTTTTCCGTATGCGCCGCTTTTTGCAGCCTAGACCATACAGCACATACATATATGCCGGGTATGTCCATGCAGAGTTCCTATAGTTTTCCTGTGGACGCTATGTATAAGGTGGATAATATACATCATTATGCGTCGTTGTTCTACACGTTACCCGATGGGGGATAAACTCCATGTTAGAGATAAGTAGGGAATGCAAGTCCATGACATCAAAAATGGGTTCTCCGAAGTAATTATAGATAAATGAATTCGACACACAAGAAGTGATTCTAGATGGAAATTTAGAACTAACAAGATAAACTGTAGTAACTATACAAATCCCCATATTACAGGGTTCAGAAGCTCGGGGACATGTTAAGTGAGTCTATTCAACGTATAGAAACTGTTAAAGATTTAAAAAAAGAGAAAAATGGTGTACCCTGTGAACGATTGGGTCTCATTACGCCAATGTTGCTATCAAGGCCAGTATCTATATACCATCCACTTTATTACTCGTCCTATGTAATTTTGTATATTTAATATTTATCATTTTTGTATAATTAGTATTATATATACCTGTGGCCGAACGTCTATAAAATACTGCCCGCTGCTGGGGTGTAGTATAAATAATGTTCGCGCCCGCTGTGATAGCAGGCCGTAGTGAATGGCAGTGGCTTTTCGCCGAGCAGAAAAGTCCCTAAAACGGGTTTCTAAACAAGTAGGAGGCATATAGTAATAAGAAAACGTAGTGACTGAGCCCGTTCAGTGTCCGTTCTCGGTCATTTGATAAAAATACGGCCCTCTAGCCTACGGCATCGGGCTGTATTTCTTTTATCAAATGACCTCGAACAGCCACCACAACGGGCTCAGTAACCACGTTTTCTCATATTATTGACTACGCATGTTAAAGGAAACAGAATGTTTGTGTACTTGAACCTTACAGTGGAAGATATACCATTGTGTCAGAACTGTTTGTATAGAATAAAAAAAAGATCATATTTGATTTGAGAATATCATATTACTAAAATGTCATAATAAACTAACCTTATCATCTTTGAATATTTCAGAAAGAAGTTAGAGACCTCACCAGCTAAGACATGGGACTGCAACCCGTGGGTCATCTGTGTGGCGTCCTTCCTCAATCAGGTGATTCAGGGAGGCATTGTCTACTCCTCGGGAGTGTTCTACATCATATTAAAGGACGCCCTCGATACTACTGATGGAGCAGTCGCACTCATACCCTCTCTTCATTTCGCCGGCCTCAACCTCATCGGTAAATATACGGCATAATTTATTAATCATATTTATTATATACCTGTGCCAGTATGTTACACAAATACCAACCTCTACTATAGGGTATTGATATTAAATATATACCGGCACGGTATGGTGGTATAAAATGATTTACCACCCTACTTTGAATACAAATTTTGATTGGCTGAAAAAAAATTGCACTGACCTACTTAGGAAGTGCTGGCAGTGACTTGCACAAGGATCACAGGAGTTAAATGGAAAAAAAAGAGTAAAAAATGTGCTTGGAGCATGTTCTGTGCTTGAATTTCACTAAGATGTCAAGAGATATACCAGCACACTTTGAATCCAGCTCGGACGTTGTCATATTTTCTTATGTAATTCATCAAATACTTATATTTGAAGGTATATAATAAAATAAAAATGTATTACCTTGCTGGTACATACCCACGTACCTTGTTTCTTTTGATAAAAATATTCCACTCGCTCTGTAAGGTATATACATTTTATCTTAGTATCCAAATGCAAGGCCTACAATTTTGTGTGATAATAAGGGAAAACGTGGTTACCGAGCCTGTATAGAGATGGTCGTTTGAGGTCTCATGTCCCATAAGGAATTCGTAATTTATTGCATAAAAGCCCGAGAATGGCAACTTTACAGGCTCAATCACTATGTCTTCTTATTATGATTTACCTAAATATCATGAGAAATCGCAATCCTATTTACTTATGAAGTATTTATAAGGTCACAGTGCGCCCGAACATTCACTATTATACGGGCACAGTGCGCCCGAACATTATTGATACTGCACCCCTAGCAGCGGGTAGTATTCGCAAAATGTTCTGCCAATGAGTGATATCATATCAAATGATATATCATATTGAACTTTTAACGTACATGGTCGTCTTTCTGAGTCTTCTTGTTTTTTATGCATGGTATATTGTCTCTAAACACATGCCAGCTCATTAGCTACAATATAGAATCCTAAACATTGCCTGTAGTGATTTCATTACCAAACAGAATTATTGTAAATATTGATCCTGAGTGTTATTTCTGGTGCATTTCCTAAGATAATCCAGCTGTCAAACCTTACTAGAAGTCAATATGGAAAGAACTTTAAAGAAGAAACCAACAAGTTACGGTTTAAGTCATCGTTCTCTATGAGTTTTATGCGAAGTGATATGAACGAAGTGACAGCCGAGTGAATATCATGTAGCGACAAATGAGAACCATGGCTTTGATCAAAACGAGTTACTTTTTGTATTCATCTCACCCATGTAGACATTAGAATATTGCTGTTGCACATAATATATAACATGGGGAACGGACTCCAATACTCGCAGGGGCAAGAAGAACGAGTTCCCAATGTTAGGGCTGTGGGACAAAAACACCAGGGGTGAGATAAAAATCGGTATTTATGATCAATGGAAATAATTCTTCATATATAAATCATCGTAACTAGTGCGTCAGCGGTGCCTCTATAGCTTTATCCTTAAAGGCTTTCAGCTTCTGAGATCTAAATACATCACATATCTTTTGTTAGAACATTCCGCCAGCAGCCCAAAGGAAGGATGTTGAACCTAAATCCCGTTTAGGTGCTTATATTTCAGACGAGAAACACCAGGGGGCACTGCCAGCTGAAGGATAACAACTTCCGCCCAACTGGAGCTAACATACACCCCTGACGCCATTGAAACAAATATGAGGAAAAAAAAATTATATTAAAAAAAAAAAAAAAAAAAAAAAATGCAGTGGATATGTGCGTACATGTAACAATGTCGTCAGGGGGGTATGTTAGCTCCAGTTGGGTGGATACTTTGAAACAGAGTTATCTTGATATGGTATCGCCGTATGGGATCGGTGACGAACAGATAAAACCTATGAGTGTGCACTGATTTCACACATATTTTTCCTTTTTTACTTTGAAGATATTTTTCATTGAGCTCTCTTTTCTATACGTCTTGTCAATCTCCCCTATACATAGACGTGTCATCAATGCTTAACACCCGCTAATTAGCTGCCGCTAGAGTTTCTCAAGAAAAAAAAAAGACACTGACTGGAACAAAACATATTGAAAGGTCAGCCGGGTGTAGAACCTTTGAGAACGAACATACGTGCTTTGAGTTGTTATATCCCATCTATTATCCTACCCCTAATATAAAATCCCATAGGCTTAACATTGGGTTTCCGTATGCGACGCCGACTGGCATACGGAGTTTTATATGCCACTAGTGGCATGCAGCATTGTTATCACGTAATATTCCAAAATCGATGAGATAGGGTAGGATAAAATCAAAACCTGATTCGTTTTAATCTTGGCAACCGCATTCCACTCCTGAAGTTTTGGCTCCGGACTTCACTCGGCTTTGCCTCATGAAGTCACATTGCCAAACTCCAGTCGTGGAATACGGTGGACAAGATTAAACCTCATCCAGTTTTACGATAATATCATACTGGTTTGAAAAAGGTTATACTGCGTCAATCAGGAACCACTGCTAGACCAAAAGCAAATGGGTTCCTGGAAAATTGTTGCCTGTCACTAAAGTGCCCTGAATTTGGCTGCTGGCGACTAAATAAAAAAAGAAATTATTGCTACGAAAAAACTACAAACGGCGACTAAAAGCCCACGGATAATTTTCATGCTGTAAGTGAGTCGGTTGGTGGTTCTCCTTGTGAAAGGCTGGTGGTACATAATCAGTGAACTGAACTGCAAAGATGTGGCGGATGCTCACCGACTTTTGGTAGTGAAATACAGAGTATCACTGATTGATAGATGAGCTTTAACTTCGTAGGTGGGTGCAGTGGTTGCAGGACATTAGGGCCCACCACCTTAAAGTCGGGACGTTAGGGCCCACCCTACACCGGGGGGTGTGAAAGCCTCAGTCGCGCCTCGGCCGCACGGCGATGCTACAGTCATACTTATGGTGCCGGCAGGGAGATGCGGCATAAATAGACTTTAGGACCCACCCAATTTTGCATAATTGCTTAATGTTTGAATACTGGAGAACTCGACCCGTAAAAAACTCGACCCGTAACAAACTCGACCCGTTTTAAATCTTCCCTACTCAAGCATCTCAACTGTGAATAAATACTATATCTAGTAGTAGCTATAAGTAAGTAATCCTATCCCTAACCCTAACCCTTATCCTTACCCTAACCCTAACCCTAACCCTAACCCTAACCCTAACCCTATCCCTATCCCTAACCCTATCCCTATCCCTATCCCTATCCCTATCCCTTACCCTAACCCTTATCCTAACCCTTATCCTAACCCTAACCATAGGTTGGCTTCAGGCGGGCCCTAACGTCCCGATGAGTGGGCCCTAACGTCCCGACTTTCGGATGGTGGGCCCTAACGTCTACATACCGGTGCAGTTGTCGGTCGATGGTGCCATATTGCATGAGGTAGCGGAGAAAAATCATTGACCAATTTTATTTCCACCTGAGGATTATTGCACTAAATCTATTGCATAATTGGTCGGCAGTGCGAAATGCCATAATCGGCAGGTTGAAACTCGATATCACTTACTCTCCAGCGTTGTTGAGCACATCAGAAGGAAAGCATTTTCTGTGTTGGTGTGTATAGGGGACAGAGCCATTGTTAGTTCACAAAGCAGTCACTAGGTGTTTGGGGGACAAACCTGTATTCTGGCTCTTTGTTCTTACGAAATTCAACTGCCTTTCAATATTTTACCATGGTTCCCTTGACTCTCTACACCCATCCCAAAGCAGGATGACATAATGATTAAACTCAAGACATGATATTTTCCATATGGAACACTTTATATAAATATGTGAGCAAGGAAAAAGTTGTGACATTTTCCAATTATCACTCACTTCTTTTGCACCTCCATTAGTGAAGAACACCTACTTTTTCACCTCCATTAGTGAAGAACACCTACTCGGGGGCGTCATGGCGGCGCTCATGGGTCATAGGCTATATGCGGTATATCTCAGTGCGTCTGGACACATAAGGCCTTTTTCCATTGGCTGACAAAAAGGGTGTAGATTTTTTTAGTTACCCAGAAAGTCTGTCGGTGGTGCCACTCAGTGTGCGTCTATATAGAAGGGTAGTAGATTTCACTCAGCGACTAACCTTTCACTCAGTGATGAGTGGTGCCACATTGCATAATCTAAGCAGAAAAAGTTGTGGGTCATTTCACGAGCTGGGTCGTTTCCATTGACCGATTTTGGGTCAGCAGTGCCAAAAGTCTGTTGGTGGCTCCTCACTGTATATCGGTGACGGGAGATCGGCCAATGGAAATGGGCCTTTAGGATGACAAAAGGTATACATGGTCAAGGTGCAGGCTACACCGTAAACCCGTTCCGACGCACTGTGATGCACACCAACGCAGAAATCCTTCCTTCTGACCGGGTTTAAGGGGGGTGTCCACTGAGCTTCCGACACACTACGACACACTACGACAAGCCTTCCGACAAGCGTTACGACACAGAATCGAACGTTTTTGGTTTTTGTCGTAGCAGTGGACACACCGTTCCGACACGGCTTCCGACACACTCTGACACACTCCGACATGGCTACGACACAGCGCGCTTGTCGTAGCCGTGTCATAGCCCTTCCGACAAAATTAAACATGTTTAATTTATTGTAGAAGTCGGCTTGTGTCGTAGTGTGTCGGGAGCATTCCTACTATGTAAAGGCTATGAACCGCCCCCCCTCACACACACATGCGCCTTTATAAACTGATAAGTACTGATACACATGGTATCTGATACTAGATCATTATTAACAACTGTAACTATGACTATTACACGTAGATAGACTATAATAATGTAGTCTATACTGTAATAAGGGTTTAAGATACACGATTATTGATATTCGTTTGTATTTCTGATACAATTGATAAAAAACACCAATTCACTTAGTTTTTTGGGAGAAAATTGAAGAAAATCATATTTTCTATATGTTTCCTATATTGATAAAGCCCTGCAAGTGAGCTGGTTGTGTCGGAGTGTGTCGGTACCGTGGCAACCTTTCTTTTCCCGCCAAACCGTTACGACACACTCCGACAAGGCCTTACAACACACTCCAACACACTCCGACATAGCCCTTCCGACAGGGATTTTCTTTGTCGTAGTGTGTCGTAAGGCTTGTCGGAGTGTGTCGTAAGCAGTGGGTACCCCCCTTTACGATACAGAATGTCAGCATGGTAGAGCGCGGCGGTGTCCATCGGAGGGTCTGAATTGTGCATCAGCTTTGGTGCGTGTGCGACCTTTTCCTCAATGGTTTTGTGTAAAACTTTCTCCTATGGATGGGTTATCTCTCCTCGACTCTCTGCGAGTCTGTTGGGAAAAGTGCTGTTGGAAAAAACGTACTCATTGGTCGCGAAGCAGTCTTGTTTTCCAATATTTTCCTCAATGGTTAGTTCAAGCGGTGTTGATTTATTTAAGAGTTTTAGATTCGAATCGGATTCTCAACACTGCATTCGAGCTAGAAAAGTACATCACATAGCACATATACACAATATTGACTGGTTTTAGATACAATCAGTCCTATGCTCCGAGGAGTACAGTTCACAGAACGAGATGGTAATTTACAGTTTTACGGACCGAGGAATTTACGCCGAGTTCCTTACAAACTCTAAATTACCATCGAGTTCTGTGAATTGTACAGCATGGTTGGACATTATATATTTACTCTATACCCGAAATCTAAAAAAAATCATTAATTTCATTTAGCTTAAGGCCCGGCGTCCACCTACTACGATATGGCACCGATATGCCCTCCGATGCACCTCCCGATAAAAAATCAAAATCGCGTCGGAAGGTTACCTAATATCGGGGCAGTTGACCACGGTTCTGCGATTAGACACCGATAAAACCCCCATACAATGCGTGGTGGATTGGCATGTCTAGACATATGTCTACGATTTTGCAACTTCCCGATATGGCACCGATTTTGACATTTTGTATCGGTGCCATATCGGGAGGTCTACGATTCTATCATAGTAGGTGGACGCCGGGCCTTACAACCAATATCTTAATAAACGTTTATGGCAACGTGGTCCGTATTTTAGAGTACGGACCAGTGGTCCGTACAGTATTTTTACGTTATATGGCGAAACGGTGCGTATTTACAGTATATACGGCATGGGTATATAGTACACTCTTACTTTAAAGGACCCTTCTTTGATCTACCTCAGGGCCTGTGGCGGGCGTTTTCATACAGCGATACGGGGAGCGGACGATATCTCTTGCCGGAGCTACTCTGGGAGCGAGTGGATTGATCATAAGTTCCTTCTCAACTCAGGTATGTTTTCTGATGAGACATTTGACATTTATGAAGCTACAATTATATGTAAATGGTGGCCATCATAGCTATTTATTATAAAATTGTAATTTCAATGATTATGAAACAGATTTGTTTATTAGTTTATAGTGTCGAGTAGTATCAATCATGAATTGTAGTGTGATGTAAACCATTAGATGTCTATCAAATTGAGCTATCAAATTATAAGTGTATATAATTTTTTTTGTCTTAACTAGATATTTGTTATACATCTTATAATTATTACAAAAGTCTCCTCAAGTAATACTTGCATTGAATTGTCTTTTGGTATGTTTACCGCAGTATAAAAATTGCTTTAATATTCTGGTATAAGACAATACTTTCGGTATTATATGAATAGGCAATAATCGATGGTTTTGTCCACATATATCTTATCTGCCCTTATATGACGTCATCTCGTATCCCTCCTCCATAGCCATGGAGTAGTATTGTCACTTTACTGGGGTGATGGTTGAGTTTGTTTTTGATGTTTTACCCCAACCCTAATATAAAATCCCATAGGTTTAACATTGAGTTTCCGTATGCCACGCACCTTGGCATACGGAGTTTTATATGCCACTAGTGGCATACAGGATTGTTTTCACGTAATATTCCAAAATCGAGGAGACGGGGTAAGATTAAATCAAAACCTGATTCGTTTTAACCGTGGCGACCGCATTCCCATAAGCTTAACATTAGGAACTCGTTCTCTATACCCCTACGGATATTGCAGTCCATTCTCCTTGATCTATATCCTGTAGAGCATCCATTCTTTTAGTGTGTACATGGGTGAGATAAATACAGAAATCAACTCGTTTTTATCAAAGTCGTTCTTCTCCAACTCGTTTGAATGCTACGTGATATCCACTCAGCTGTCGCCTCGTTCATATCACTCCACAGCAAACTCGTGGAGGGCAGAGACTTTGACGAAGACTTGTTGTTTTCTTATGTAATCTTTCAGGCATCAACAGGAGTTGTAAATACATGCTGAGTCCATTATATTAACCCTTTACGGACGGCTGCTTGGAGCCTAGCTACTCCCATAAGGACGGGTGCTGCCGGCAGTCTGTCTGGCTAGACGACGGGCACATAATAGTTAAAACTGATATCCAGATTTGTAATCATGCAGTGTGATATAGAATCATAAATATTTTATTTCTTTTTAATAGAAATACTAAATATGATGTTATACTACATTTTCTGAAGATTTCATGAATATTGTTCAGGCATTTCTTGGTTAAAACATTTTGGTTAATATTGGGACTATGATGCCTCAAGGCAACATGCGTCTTTAGTGCTGTGATGCCTGCAGGCATCATGCATCTTTAGTGCGGTGATGCCTCAATGCATCATGTGTCTTTAGTGCGGTGATGCCTCAAGGCATCAGGTGTCTTTAGCGCGGTGATGCCTCCAGCCATCATGCGTCCTCAAAGGGTTAAAACAGCTTCGGTTTTTTTCTTCTTTTTTTAGGTTTACCACATGTACATCGCTTTCAGTATCATGAATGGCATTGGACTAGGGATGGTGTACATAGCCTCACTCACCATCATAGACAAATACTTCGTGAGACAGAAACACATCGCTACGGGGCTGGCAGTGAGTGGAATCGGCGTCGGATCGTTCGTCTTCCCACCCTTGATAAGTCTAGTCACCAGATTATACGGCTGGAGGGGAGCTTTACTAATACTCGGAGGGATCAACGCCAACGCTCTCATCATGTGTGCTTTGTACCGACCCAGGCGAACCCCCATCCATTCCGATTTCACCAGAGAAGTTGTCATTGAACAAGAAACCTCTCCAATGGAAACCAAAGAAATAAGATTAAAAAATCCAGAAATGCAAATCCCCAGGAGCCCACAGCAATCACAACCAAACTGTTGTAGCAGCGTGGGATCCCTACTCAGAGTCCAATACATTTGCCTGCTGCTGCACACGCTAACTTTCATGTTCTCATTCTACTTAATTTTCACGCATCTCGGCGCCTTCACCATGTCAATTGGGTTTACTGAGGCGGACGTGGTGGGGATCTACACGGCAGCGGGTATTACGGCCACAGTGTCGCGGTTCCTGGCAGGATGCGTCTCACAGATTCCAGGTGTCAGTGCAGTGGTACTGTCCCATGGATGTGTGCTCGTGCTTGGAGTGTTGACTTTCTGTTGCCCATTGCTGCGGTCTCTCACCATGCTGTACCTATACGCCGTGGCATTACTGGCTCTCAGTGCACCCTACATGGGCATGTGCATGCCTATGATTTCTGAGTGCATTCCCCAACGGTTGGTGCCAACAGGTCTTGGGCTGGTGTGCCTGTTTTGTGTGCCAGGGACGACAGCTGGACCTCCTTTGGCAGGTGGGTGATTTTTATCCCTTTAAGGACGCATGGTGCCTGGAGGCATCACCGTGCTAAAGACGCATGATGCCTGGAGGCATCATTGTCCCAATATTAACAAAAATGTTTTAACAAAGAAATAATAGAGCACTATTCATGAAATCTTCAGAATATGTAGACATAACATCATATTTAGTATTTCTATTAAATAGAAATAAAATATGTATGATTATGTATCATACTGCATGATTACAAACTTGGATATCAGTTTTAACTATTATGTGGCTGTCCTCTAGCCAGACGAACTACTATGGGAGTCGCCAAGCCCCACGCAGCCGTCCTTACAGGGTTAAGATATCATTTCTTTATGATAGTTTTAATGATTTTATTTCTATTCAATATTATAGCTAGTTCTTACAGAAAAAGGCAACTTACAAACATGGAAAGAATATGACAATAAAAGGATCCAAATGAAATAATGCATGGCTTTACCTATGACTATATATTATCTCGTCCCTGGATTTTCTCTCCCATAGACTTAACATAAGAATCTCGTACTCAACGCCCGTGGAGTACTGTAAAGAAAATACTCAATGGGCGATGACGTTGCACATGTTAGCCAATTAGTCGTAGATAGGGATGAGATAAAATCTGAACCGTACTAGATCCGTAGCTACTGAAAATATGCCATCCATATTGGTGTGCGACCTAATCCATATGGGAAGACTTAAATGGGAAGGTGCACATTGGATTAAAGTGTGGATGCTTGCAAAATTTCCAAACATTTTGACTCCCCATGTCTCCATAATTATATAGAACGTCCTGACCATGCTGTACAAGTCACAGAACGAGATGGTAATTTACGGTTTGTACGGAACGAGGCATTTAAAATGTATCATTAATTTAATTTTTAACAACCGATATGTTAATAAACGTGTTTGGCAAGGTGATCCGTATTTTAGTGTACGGACAACTGGGCCGTACAGTATTTTTACGTTATATGTCAAAACAGTACGTATTTACAGTAAATATGGCATGGGTAAATAGTAAATTGTTGTACCTAACTATCTAGGGTGAAAGCAAAGGGAGACTGCCTGGAAGTCAGGGAGAACAATAGGCCTACCTATTTGGCCAATCATAATAGATATAAAATGCGATGGACACTCTATTTATCTAGAAAAGGGGCCAACATTAAAGTATGTACGCACTGAGGGGGGGGGTGGGGTGAAAAAAATGGGAAATTTGACATATGCTCCCTCTTTGTTCTATTGCGTACAAGATAGGGAGAGGAGTGGGGTGGGGGGTCCAAAATTTCAGAAATTCTGCGTACATAGTTTAATGGATGGCCCCGAATGCTTTCTGGTTTGACTGAAATTCGTGAATTATATGATACTTGAATTCTTCTCTTTCAGCGTGGGTGTACGAAACTACTGGTATATACGCGTATTCCTTCTATTTGGCAGCAGCATTGTTTATTATGTCTGGACTCTTCCTTGTTCCTGCCTTACCCATGTGTCGAAGAAAGTGGGCCACTGCATATAAATAAGCATCCATTTTACACGTAAAATATACAGTAAAGCCCTGCCTCTGGGACACCCCGCTTAAGGGGCCGTCCCGCTTAAGGGGTCACCCCGCTTAAAGGGACACCCTGCTTCAAGACAAATGCGGGTAGGTATCGAAACACCCCCTGGTTTAACACTGGTGCTGCAATCTGGGGCCATGAAAATATAGCAGTTTCTCATAGAAACCAATAGATAAGCACTTACCTTTTTCAAATGGCCTTTCCATAGAAATTAGCAAGGTGACAGTATTCTTTAGCATTTCTTATTTGTACATGATCCCAACTATCATAATCCAGAATTATTTGAAGATAGCAATAGAACATCAGTGTCATTTAGCAAAATAGTAAAAATGTTGCATTTTCCCATAGACACCAATAGTTAAGCACTTACATTTTCAGATGGCTCTCCCATAGAAGTTAGTATGGTGACATGCCATTTCTTTTTGCATTTTCTATTTGCTGATATAGTGAACTTGTATTATCCTGAGTTATTTGAAATCCCAATAGAATTTAGAAATCACCCAACTACCAGCATTTATCTTTAAGGGGAAAGATTTGCTCAGAACGGAAACTCTTCCCTCTATTAAGAGTTTATTTTAATCTAGTTGGTTCAAAATCCACAAAAAAAACAGACAAGCTGATTTAGGTATAAATATTTTATTGGGGGATTTAGTTTGACATCGAGATGGGGGCAGGGGGGAGGTTCAATATATCTTAGCAACGTTTCGTCCCTATCGATGGGACTTCATAAGGCAATCAGGCACCGATACAAAATGGGGGTCTAAGATTTGGTACCGATGAAAAACGTGTATCGTAGGGTGTCTACGACATTTCAACATGTTGAAATTGCGGTGGCTAATCGGGAGCATCGCAGAGTATTCTGCCAGAAAAATTGCCATCACGTGTGAGATACTGATCAGAAAATTATGAAATTTTGGAATTAGATAGACAATTCATATGCTCGTATGCCCTGCAAATTTAATGATTTTTGATTAGGTTTAAGTGCCTTAATCGATATTTTCTTAGATTGACTTGGAACAAAGCTTTTAGTGCCTGAAAAAATATACATTTTTGTTCTATGTACCCTGGGAAACATTATTGATGCGATATTTCCTGAATTATAGTGTATCATATATCTAAAAAGGAAGATACCACCTCAAGATATGCACTTTAGCACTGGTAATAGCGTGGGGCATATCGGAGCCATGATCACCTTTTTTCACAGGAGAGCCCACCACGATGCGTGGTGAATTGGCATGTCTAGACATATGTCTACGATTTTGCACCTTCCCGATATGTCTCCGATATTTGCTTTTAGTATCTGTGCCATATCATTAGGTCTAAATTTCTATCTTTTAGGTGGACGCCAGGCCTAAAAGTATCAAATAGTTGGCGGATAGCACTAAAAGCCCGAATTCGTGACCAGAATCGTCAAATAGAAACACCGCATCGCAAATGTATGCATGTAGCTTTGTAAAGTAGATGTCAGAACATGCCAAACTGTTGGATTAGGCCTATGTGATATATGAGTCCATGGCATACCTAGTACATGGATTATCTGAATTCGATATATCAAGCCCCTTTAAAGTTTATTAAAACCCCATTAAAACCCATTATATAAAGAGGCCTAGGATGAAAGCAGACAGATCCATGTATCATAATATACCTATAGCCAAGTATCTATGAAATACTAACCACTGCTAGGGATGGAGAATCAATAATGTTAGGGTGCACTGTGACCATAGTGGATGTTCGGGTACACTGTGCCCGTAGTGAATGTTTGGGTGCACTGTGCCCGTAGTTGATGTTCGGATGCACTGTGCCCGTAGTTGATGTTCGGGTGCACTGTGCCTGTAATGGATGTTCGGGTGCACTGTGCCCGTAGTTGATGTTCGAGTGCCCTGTGCCCATAGTGGATGTTCAGGTACACTATACCCGTAGTGGATATTCGGGTACACTGTGCCCGTAGTGGATGTTCGAGTACACTGTGCCCGTAGTGGATGTTCGAGTGCACTGTGGCCGCAGTGAATGTTACTCTGTCTCGTCTGAATGGTATACTCTACTTGCTATGCAGCATTTGATGGCATTGATGAGTTTCTTCTTGTTAGGGCATGCAAACAGCTCCATACACAGCACTACAGATGCCATGATTAACAGTGCCAGGGTCACGCAGAATAGGCCCGAGAGATCTTTGACACTAATACTGGCGTTTGGTGTGGGCTTCAAGCACGACGTTTGCTTCGGCCAGTATTGTTTGATCCACTTAGTTAGCAAGCCCGTCTGACTCAGCTTCATAATTCTGTAATCGAGATGAGAGACTGGTTATACAAAATAACTCAGCTATCATGTTCATCACTTCATCAATTGTTTAGTATTAAGTGCTACTTTTTATCTCACCCCTGGTATAAGTTTAGCCATAGGAATAACATTAAGAGAAAAATACTCAACGATCACCCCCGTAAAGTGAAAATACTACGGAACGGCCGTGCCTGCCCAAATGACCCTGCCATGGCAGGCACCTTTTTCTTGGAAATAGCAATGTTACATGATGTGTCACATGATTTAAGTAATTTACCTTGGTGACTGATCATATTTTGTTATACCAAATCAAAGGTCAATATGGCTCTTATACATTGTAAAAATTTCTTTTGAATCAAACAATCATCTTTTTATCTATTGAATTTTGTATATAAGTATCAATGATGCCTCTAAGATGCCTGGAGGCATCTTCCTGCCGTAGCCAGGGGAATGTCTTCATGGTAACTGGACAGTGGGGGTGTTACTCCACCTTTTGCGGATCCGTGTATATGAGTAAAATCTTATTTATTATCTTAGCCTGGTATAAACGTCCATAGCCTTAGCATTACGAACTCGTTCTCAACAGGCTTGCGAGAACGGTATCTCATTCTCAACAGGTGAAAAAGAGATGGATATTTCCAGGCTAAGATAAAATCAGAAACATATTCGTGCTTGGTCTGAGTCCCTGTTCACCATCTCGTATGGAGTGCTTCAGAATATTCACTCGGCGATCGCCTCGTTCATATTACTGAGCACTCCAAACTCGATGGCGAACGGGGACACTTAGTAGAAACTGAACGAGAGTTAGACTTGTCAATGTTTATGCCACGACGGGAAGGTCGTGATTTACTACGCGAAGCGTTAGCTGAGCGTAGTGAGGAACAGACCTGACCAGAGTGGCATAGACACGTCTAGACAAGTCTAACTCGAGTTCAGTTTCGCATTTATCCTACCCCGTCTCTACCCTTTTGGATTACTCAAATATAAATATCGATTGAACAACCAACCGAAGTCCAACCAGAACTTTTGAGTCCAACCAGAACTTTTTCGGAGCAGCTCACAATCTGGTCACTGATTGGTCGATTTTTTTATGCCCCTAGAGGCATAAATCGCACTTTATGTCATGGCATGCCGCATAAAAATTGCCCATGTTATGCCTATGGACCGTTTTTATTAGGGGTAGGATAAAGACCAAACACTCATCAATTTCCTTCTTAGTTCCTACAAACAGAGATTCTTCTTTGGAATCCTGAATACTCACACTTTGGATGCTTCCATGCTATATGCAGAATTATTCTGAAAGCCCATAGCATATTGAAGAGGGAAAAGCTTGTCTCTGAAGAGCCTAAGGTCGCAGGCCCCTGCAGTGTGGATCAAAGCTGATGTTGAATCAGTTAAGTAAGCGTAATGTCCCTTGTCGACCAGATCCATTTGGGCCTGATGTGAGGTACTGGTCGCTGGAAACCCCTCACTCTCCCACTTCTCCATTCTCCTCCACATAGTTTTATATATACCCTGAGAATTCTGAAACATCAAGAGGATATCTGATTAGAATTCGCGTGGTAATATAGTGGAACATGTTCACCTTGTTGGGATGACACCTTGTACCGCATTTATTTTTTGATAGAAATTTTGCACGAGATCACAGAGCGAGTGAAATAATTTATTAAAACAAAAGGAACACGGTACGAGGGGCCGTCTCAATGAGGTTAACAAGTTTCACTTCTTTCGTATTCCTATAGATATTGATAATTGCTTTATTATTTTTTAATTTTTCGGTATGAATTTCTAGTTTGTATATTATCTATTTCTTTTTTATTTACGAATTTTTGTGTTAAGTGCAACCGATTGTATTCAAAGTATGGTGGTACGTCGCCATACCGGCACAGTATGGTTGTACGTGTTAATTACCACTTCTCTAGCAGAGATTGTTATTCACAGTTGTTTCTGGTATAGTTATATGATACTTGTATTTTATTATCCAGCTAATACCGAGTTTCCATAGTAAAGTATAGAGCCTAAAGATCGCTATTGAGTAGAATACGCATATATCACATATCATTGTCATGCTCAATAATGGCATTCATCTCTTAGCACATGATTGTAACTATGAATAGTCAGTACTATCGAGAAACGCCACAAAATTTCATTTTATTGTCTATATCGCATGAGCTGGTTTCACAAAGCGGAGCTGGGTGATATCTGTAGCGGAAGGCAACAAATACAATGTAAGCAATTTTATGAAATTGTGTATATATTTAGATTTTATAATAACCCCATCACCTGTTTTTAACTTCATATGTAACCCGTGCATATAAATATTTATGGCATAGCCATGGCATACGCTTAAGGCCTGGCGTCCACCTGCTACGATAGAATCGTATACCTCCCGATATGGCACCGATACAAAATGTCAAAATCGGTGCCATATCGGGAAGGTGCAAAATCGTAGACATATATCTAGACATGCCAATCCACCACGCGTTGTATGGGGTTTTTATCGGTGTCTGCAATTACGTATGAGTGTCTAATCGCAGAAACGTGGTCAACTGCCCCGATAATAGGTAACCTTCCGACACGATTTTGATTTTTTATCGGGATGTGCATCGTAGGGCATATCGGTGCCATATAGTAGTAGGTGGACGCCGGGCCTTAGTCTTTGGAGATTTATATTAGTAGGGGTGGGTTAAAAATATTTATTGCATGTTTTATACGACTAGAATACTCTGAAGAAGTCACTACACGTAGTCCATATAATATAGAACGTTTATATTGAATAAAGTCATACTTCCTCTGTTCTGAGCAACAAAGGGGTCAATAAAAAGTGCTGTTCATGTCTAAAACAATATGAGAGGTTGAATCTGAGTCCAGGAGGTTTAAAAAGAATGAGCCGTACAAGTCAACAAAGCTTGAATCTCATGTCATATAGGGTTTCTGGAGAACTCGACCAGAAACGAACTCAACCCGTAGTTGCCAGGAGAACTCGACCCATTTTGGAGAACTAGACCAGTGAAGTCGACCCATTTTACATACTACTGGATAAGACATATAAAAGGAAAGGTCTGACATGACTTAAGTTTAGGGTAAATATTAAGGATATGGCGAGGGATAAGATTAGGGATAGGGATAAGATTAAGGATAGGGATATGGTTAGGGATAGAGATATGGTTAGGGATATGGATATGGATAGGGATATGGTTAGGGATAGAGATATAGTTAGGGATAGGGATATGGTTAGGGATATGGTTAGGGATAGAGATATGGTTAGGGATAGAGATATGGTTAGGGATAGGGATATGGTTAGGGATAGGGATATGGTTAGGGATAGAGATATGGTTAGGGATAGGGATATGGTTAGGGATAGGGATATGGTTAGGGATAGGGATATGGTTAGGGATAGGGATATGGTTAGGGATAGGGATAGGGTTAGGGATAGGGATAAGATTAGGGATAGGGATATGGTTAGGGATAGAGATATGGCTAGGGATAGGGATAGGGTTAGGGATAGGGATATGGTTAGGGATAGAGATATGGTTAGGGATAGGGATAGGGTTAGGGATAGGGATATAGTTAGGGATAGGGATAAGATTAGGGATAGGGATATGGTTAGGATAGAGATATGGTTAGGGATAGGGATAAGATTAGGGATAGGGATATGGTTAGGGATAGGGATATGGTTAGGGATAGGGATATGGTTAGGGATAGGGATATGGTTAGGGATAGGGATATGGTTAGGGATAGGGATATGGTTAGGGATAGGGATAGGGTTAGGGATAGGGATATGGTTAGGGATAGAGATATGGTTAGGGATAGGATATGGTTAGGGATAGGGATATGGTTAGGGATAGGGATATGGTTAGGGATAGGGATATGGTTAGGGATAGGGATAGGGTTAGGGATAGGGATATGGTTAGGGATAGAGATATGGTTAGGGATAGGATATGGTTAGGGATAGGGATATGGTTAGGGATAGGGATATGGTTAGGGATAGGGATAGGGTTAGGATAGGGATATGGTTAGGGATAGAGATATGGTTAGGGATAGAGATATGGTTAGGGATAGAGATATGGTTAGGATAGGGATGTGGTTAGGGATAGAGATATGGTTAGGGATAGAGATATGGTTAGGGATAGGGGTATGGTTAGGGATAGGGATATGGTTAGGGATAGGGATAGGGTTAAGAGATGGGATTTCTGTTTGTTTTCTTCCCTAGAGAAAACCATATTTGAAGCTAAGATAACATGCTAACTACTAGGTATAGTATTTATCCACAGTTGCATTAATAAGATACCTGAGTTGGGAAGATATAAAACGGGTCGAGTTTGTTACGGGTCGAGTATTTCTAACGGGTCGAGTTCGTTTCGGGTCGAATATTTCACGGGTCGGATTCGTTTCGGGTCGAATTCTCCAGTTTTTCAAATAGATATATGCCACTTCTTTCACCCAGGCTCGGTTAATTTCTCTTAAATGAAATGAAAATCTACCCGGATGATGCTGGTATAGACACTAGCTCCCTGGACTCCGTATCGATAGTCTTGTTGTGTTGCGAGCTCCTCCAATGTACGGAACGGAGTCTGGACGACTTCCACTGAAAGAAGTGCCACCAGGTTGCTACTGTAGGTCGCTGTGTAGGCGACGCAGACGAAAAGCCAGAATATAAACACCAAGCGGACCACGTGAGACATCGCCTTGTTCGAAGTACCTGAGACAAGAAAATAATTTGGAAGCTCAACAAGGACCCATGCCGAATAATTGGCCAATGGAAACGAGCTTATGATATGTTTTTTAGAATGTATTTGTGGTATTTGCCCGTTGAATAATCTAGGTTCGTACATAAAGACCCTATTCTGTACCTTGTACAAGGGTTATGGTTTGATAATATTTAAGTTTGTTTGCTAAGAGAGTCTTAGCCGTCCATAAGGTCGTCCATAAGTGTTGAATTAAGTTGATCCACATAGTCCGTGGGTCTCCTTGACGTACAGAAAAGGGTCTTCATGTACGATCCTACCATAGTCAGCAGGCCCTGTCAGAGCTGTAGAAACGGATTCATTATAAACCACATATCCATGAGTTATATAGGTATAATATAACAGGTGCACAAGCTATACTGTCAAAACGCTTGATTCATTGTACAGCCAAAGAAAACCAGTTTCCTACTGATAGCTGTACCTTTGTTGGAACTACACATCACTATGTAGTCGACGAATGAAATGTCACCTATCGAATGAACCAACAAAGAAACTATGAGCAAAAAAAAATAATCTGTAAATTGGTTACTTACAAAAAGTATGAGAACTTAATCTTGTAACTTCGAATTCGATATTTTGGAGCTATATCTATGCGGACTCTTAAGGCATATCAAGACTTATACTTGTACTGCGAGGGAAATGCACATGTATTTATGTATTTGTTCAACGGTGGAATGTGTACATGTCGCACAGTGGATATGCAATTATGCATCGGTGGATTGGACACATGTAAATAAGTTAAGCATAAACAAGCTTCACATGTATCGGATAAATTGATTAATAAACAGAGCAAAGCTCGTGTACAAAGTATCCCAATAATTACACTACATCAACTTTTCTTACTTCTATTTAATCCACACCCGGGAATTTTTACATTTTTATTCAAATTTCTAAGTGAACAGATTCATCTATATTTACTATATACCCATGCCATTTATACTGTAAATATGCACCGTTTCGCCATATAACGTAACAATACTGTACGGACCACTGGTCTGTACACTAAAATACGGACCACCTTGCCATACACGTTTATTAAGATATTGGTTGTAAAGCTGAATGAAATTAATGATTTAAAAAGAAATTTCGGGTATATAGTAAAAATATATAACGTCCAACCATGCTTGTTCAAGTCACAGAACTCGATAATTTACGGTCTGTACGGAACTCGGCTTAAAGCCTCGGTCCGTACAAACCGTAAATTACCATCTCGTTCTGTGACTTGTACAGCATGGTCAGGACGTTCTATTTAAGTACCTACCTCCAGTTAATATAAAAAGAAATCGCCTTCGGTGTGGCGAAAGAATAATTATATAGATCCCGGCCTTATTCCAAGATTTAACTATCATAAAATGTACTTACCCTGGCAAAACGCTGCGCCATACACAATCCAGATATTTTCGTAGAGTGGTTGGACAGTGATTCTGTCCTGCCAATAAGTTCTATTCATAATTTGCTCCAAACACCACGCCACAAGTCCAATACCCAGAATGACCATGCCAAAGCAGACCCACACTTGCCATTTATATGGCCTTACGAACAGAAATGCCTCTAGGAGTTGACTAGGTGAGTGTTTGTATATGAAAGCCGTCTCTTCTATGTAGAAGGGGAAGGTGCTGTCCATCACATATTCCCGCCTCGCCTGCACTGCAAGTGGCGCCGCCATCATGTCTGCCGTCTGCAAGCGGAAGTCAAGGAGGTAATTTAGGGAAACTAGTTAACCTAATTGGGACGGCTTAACGTACCGCGTTACTATCGGTATAATCATACCGATGATCATACCGATAGTAACAAGGTGCGACAAGTCGTCCCGATTAGGTTAACTAGTTTCACTTGTACTATACACCTCTAAATATCTGTAAATATTCAAAAACTTACCAAGATAAGTCGACTTCAAAACGGAAATCAATCTCGCTTGAGAGGGCGGAAGTTGTTTTCTACTACACACCACGCACGATATTCATAGCCGCGATTTCGTAAATAAAATTTAAACTGTTTTAAAATCAATTTCTTTGGTATTAATATTCTCATAATATTATCTATTAATTTCCTGTTCGATTTTTTGGTCTGAATTCTGATCACGCCATAAATAGGTCACTTGATTTTCTTAATCAATGAGAGCGAGCTTTCAAAGTATGCTGGTACGGCGCCATACCGGCACAGTATGCTGGTACGTCTCGACTACCACTTGCATAGCAGAGGTTGGTATTTGGAGTATTTTGAGGCATAGGTGTATAGTACCTGGACTGATGGCACCATGACTGATGGCACAATGACTGATGGCACCATGAATGTTGGCACCTGGGACCTGTTTCACTAGTTTGTGACATATCTAGATGGCGTCTAGATGGTGTGTTCGGTTTCATAAGAGCTAGACATTAGACTTCGTTTTGTCCGTTCTTGCTTGCACTGTTGGTGCTGCTTTTCATATCTGTCTAACACTTTTGTCACAAAACTAGTGAAACCATGATCCATGATGTGTAGATTTGTCTAATTCTTATGTTTGGGGTCTGTCTTTTCCTAAGGGCAGGTACTTGTGTTGTCACGAAACTAGACAACCCCAATTTCTGTATGGTGTCACAGACATGTCACGATACTAGTAAAACAGGTCCCAGGACTGATGGCACCATGACTGATGGCACCATGACTGATGGCACCTGGACTGATGGCACCTGGACTGATGGCACCTCTTTTCAGTTTTACCTGGACTAACGGCACCCGTGCCTGGACTGATGGCACCACTTGCCTAGACTGATGGCACCACCTTTATTTTTTACCTGGACTTAAGCTGGATACACACCAAGCGAATAATGCAGTGATTTCTGGAATCGCCAACACAAAATGGCCTATATGTGAGCTATTATTTCATGTTTCACCTTATTTTTGCTTGTGATATGCAAAAATATTGGTGAGAGATATTCCTATAAAATAATATCTCACATATATATGCTATTTTGTGTTGGCGATTCTGGAGATCGCCACCTGGACTCGCTTGATGTGTCTTCGGTATTATGGACATCACTTGATCTATGTTTAGTTTGAGTTTAAAGTTTTATAAATGTTAAAAAAACTTTTAGATTTATGAAGATTTCACATACTCTAGAATATTTAGAATAAGGGTGGTAATAGCTCCCCGAGGAGGCCACTGCCGCTGCCGAGACGGTCGGCGCTGGAGCTTTTTTTTCTATCATCACATAAATTCACCTGTAGAAGTAGATTCATATTGTCATAAGGTTGAAGCAAGAATATGATAAAGGGTAGTGACTTTGTGATTGGTGCCGTAAGTCTAAGCATTGGTGCCATTGGTCAAGGGAAAATGTTGCCATCGGTCTGAAGAGGTGCCATCAGTCCAGATGACTGATGGCACCTTGGACCTGTTTCACTAGTTTGTGACATATCTAGATGGCGTCTAGATGGTGTGTTCGGTTTCATAAGAACTAGACATTAGACTTCGTTTTGTCCGTTCTTGCTTGCACTGTTGGTGCCGCTTTTCATATCTGTCTAACACTTTTGTCACAAAACTAGTGAAACAGGTCCATGATGTGTAGATTTTTCTAATTCTTATGTTTGGGGTCTGTCTTTTCCTAAGGGCAGCTACTTGTGTTGTCACAAAACTAGACAACCCCAATGTCTGTATGGTGTCACAGACATGTCACGATACTTGTGAAACAGGTCCCAGGACTGAAGGCACCTGGACCGATGGCACCTCTTTTCAGTTTCACCTGGACTGACGGCACCCGTGCCTGGACTGATGGTACCACTTGCCTAGACTGATGGCACCACCAATATTTTTCACCTGGACCTGTGGACATCACTTGATCTATGTTTAGTTTTTGTTTAAAATTTTATGAATGTTAAAAAACTTTTAGATTTATGAAGATTTCACATACTCTAGAATATTTAGAATATGGGTGGTAATAGCCACCCGAGGAGGCCGCTACCGCTGCCGAGAGGGTCGGCGCTAGAGCTTTTTTTTCTATCATCACATAAATTCACCTGTAGAAGTATGTTCATAGTGTCATAAGGTTGAAGCAAGAATATGATAAAGGGTAGTGACTTTGTGAGTGATGCCATCAGTCTAAGCATTGGTGCCATTGGTCTAGGGAATATGTTCCCATCGGTCTGAAGGGGTGCCATCAGTCCAGGTGCCATCGGTCCGTGGTGCCATCGGTCTAGTAATCGTGAAGGAACAGCTAATTTCATTGGGCAACAGATTTATCAATGTCCTACAGCTTGGATGTACCAACATTTAATTGGTCATGACAGTCTTCAGGCCATTTTCCATTGGCTAACGAAAATGACACCGTTTGTGTTCTCCTAAAACCCCGCATCCTGGATAAAAGGGATCAGTCACAATGTAATACTTTAATTCAATCATTAATAAACCAGTGGAAGAAACCCCAGGTACTGCACCAGTGTTACTATCACAATGTTATGACACAGATCAGAATGAATGAAGTCTTATTCCACATTCCCATTACAAGTTTTATTGCTGGGACCTGTTTCAGTAGTTCCGTGACATATCTAGATGGCGTCTGTGACACCATACAGACAGATCACAAGATTGCAATCGATGACACATGGAGTTTCACTCACTTCTCGTAAGAATTAAGCAATGACACTTTAACATGAGTAGGAGATACATATAATCTATAATCGTTCCAAATATGAAGAAGATTAGCCTCTTCGATCTTCTGATATTAGCTAGTCTTTTTCCGCTGTTGCTTGCACTGTTGGTGCCGCTGTTGATGTCTGTCTAGGCCTAATGTCACGAGACTACTGAAACAGGTCACTGATGTTACTGCAATATTGGCTAGCTGTGGACTAGTTGCTAGTAAGGCCCGTTCCCATTGGCCGATTTCCCGTCACCGATCTAGAGCCAGGAACCACCGACGGACTTTTGGCACTGCTGACCCAAAATCGGTCAATGGAATCGATGCAGAACATGAAATGACCTACTCCTTTTTCTGCTTAGATTATGCAATGTGGCACCACTGAGTGAAAGCTTGGTCACTGAGTGAAATCCTCAACCCTACTATATCGATGCACAGTCAGTAGCACCACTGACATACTTTCTAGGTAATTCAGAAAGTGTCCGCCGTTTTTATCAGCCGATGGAAGCGGGCCTATCCGTGGAGTTGCCACATTACATATTTTACTCTGTTATGAGTAGGGGAGGTTCCGCTGATGGTTGCTAAGGTCCCCCGCGCTGGAGTATTAGGCCTCGATAGAGAAATTGGCAATAACACAAGGTACTATCGTAAAACTGGATGAGTTTTAATCTTTGCCAACGTATGCCACGACTGGAGTTTGGCATAGTGATTTCACAAGTCGAAGCAGAGTGAAGTCTGGAACCCAAACTCCAGGAGTGGCATGCCATGGCCAAGATTTAAATGAATCAGGTTTTGACTTTATCCTACCCTGTCTCCTCAATTTTGGAATATTACGTGATAACAATTCTGTATGCCACTAGAGGCATATAAAACTCCGTATGCCAGTCAGCGTGGTATACGGAAACCCAATGTTGTAGAAATGGTGTCACATGACCCATATCTGTATCCCAAAGTACCGCAACTAAGGAACAAAAGCTGTAGCGTGAAAACATGGTGATACTAATATACACTGAATTGGTTGGTCAGTATTGAACAAGAAAAGTCAGTCGCTGTACCTTGTGTGTAATTATAGAATATAGATATATTGGTTGGTGCTATTTATGTAATAAAGTGATATTTACATTGATGGTGAGCTCACAACTGGACTACTCTAATGGCTACATTGTTTTGTCCTGTTTGTTCTGTCTGTCCTGTCCTGTAATTTATTTTGTGTTGGACTGTACAAGGAAGAACGCCCGCGATAGGGTGATTGTGATGTCTGTTTTTGAAAAAAAAAAAAAAAAAAAAAAAAAAAAAAAAGTTAATCCTTTGGGATTTTATATTAGGGGTAGGATAAACCTGAATATGAGACAGTGACGGAACATATAAGCAACAATTGCTGGACCACAATGAATATTACAAGGTTTATCAGTGGATTTTTAATTCATATATATAAAAACATTGATATTATGATGTATCGTTTCATGCTAAATTGCACCTTCATTAAATTAGCCACTAAAGAAGAATGTCTACCTTATAAGCCAGCTGTGCAACCAGCCCTGTCCAGGTGCCATTGACGACATCACCCCACTGCCCATCAGGCGGCTTCGTGAACTCGTATCTGAAAGATGAAAATCTAAATTGATGATGACCTCACATCTACCAAGTGTATCGCCTGAATAGACGAAGCAGGGTTCAGTATTGATCAATTTGTCATAATGGTAATTGGATAGAACTGCGTGAACAGTAAGTGCAGGAGGTATCTCATATAATCTAATAGTTTGACAAGTTCTGAATCATATCACATGGCTGAACTTGTCATTCCCGCTTTTGTCACAGGATGTACATTAAGGTTTCTTACCCATATGTTAAGTCACCATTAAACATGTAGGCATCTTGTCTTCGCCTGGATGGCATATGCTATGATAAACTCTTCAACTACAATGCTTAGGCCCGGTGTCCACCTATTACGATAGAAATTTAGACCTACCGATATGGCTCCGATACAAAAAGTCAATATCGGAGACATATCGGGAAGGTGCGAAATCGTAGACATATGTCTAGACATGACAATCCACCACGCATTGTATGGGTTTTTTATCAGTGTCTTATCGCAGAAACGTAGTCAACCACCCCGATATTAGGTGACCTTCCGACGCGATTTTTATTATTTATCGGGAGGTACATCGTAGACCATTTCAGGGCCATATCGTTGTAGGTGGACGCCGGGCCTTAGTTTACTGCATGTATAACTCCAAATTTCATGTTCAATCTGCATGAATAACTCCAATTTTCATGTTCAATCTTATACTCATCAATCGTATGAATTTGCCAACGTATGATAAATTTCTCGCTCCATTTTGACTGCCTAAGCCATTAGACCGAATGGGATATTATATTAGAAGTCACCGTTAGTTGATATAATCAGAGTTAATTGCTATTGGATTATATAAACAATAATGACTGGTTTTGTGTACGAGTGGCCGTAATCTCCGTGTAGTTGACACGTAGTAATATCCGAGCGATTAGTAAGGATATTACTAAGAGGAGATTACGGTTATCAGGTTATTAGATTACGATTATGCGGTTATTAAATTACCCACCTACAAGATTAATAACAAGTCTATTGCAACTAAAAAGTTTCTGCAAACATTTAGTTCAAGACACCACAGCACTGTAAACCATGGCAGAAATTCGGTGTAGACTTACACCAATAATATAGTTCATCATTAACCTTTGATTATAGCATGCAAAGTGTTTTATGATAGTGATTTCTGTTGGTAAATGAGATGATTATGAATGATTCTAAATAAAAAACATTGAAGTAACATTCAAGAAACCTATTTCGAAGTGCATGATGATTCAACCTTATTATGGACAGGACTATTTTTCCGGAATCTCCTGCAGGATATTCTGACATGCCAGAATCTCTGGGTAGCTATTTCCAGGTGCCCTATACATTTCCTATGGAGACTCCGTAATAGGTAGGCAATAAATTTGAATAATGGTCTAATTTCATGTAGCTAACTTCAGTCCCATTGTCCCTCCGGACCATAGATGTGGTATATAATTGATGTTCACCTGTGTAATGGAATAGTCCAATCCCGTTGCCGACCTTTCAGTGGTCCCATTAAAGTTATGTCACCCAGCTTTACTCTCTCCCAGGGACCTGGGGCCCGTTTCAATAGTCTGTAGGACGTCCGTTATTGAGTGTAGTGACACAATAGCGACAGGTTGCGTTGCAGTAGTTTAGTGACAACCGATTCTGTGACTCCGGTTCACAGACGGGCGCTAATAGTCGCCCGACCATTTCATAAGACCGACGTCCGGTCACTGTAGTGGTCACTATTGTGTCCTAAATAGTGAGAGGGTATACCCTCTCACTTCTATTGTCACAAACATGTAACTTTACTTCCTGTAGGAAGTAAGCTATGGAACTTTAATCCCAGTTAGGAACACATACAACATATCAACATGCCAAATATGAAGGAGATCGCCTCATGCAATCCAATGATATTCACATTTGAATTCTGTCATAGCAAATGCTGCTCTGGTGGCCAGTGTAGAATTATTCAAGTGCTGTCGCTAATTTATGTAGTGACCTTCACCTTGATGGCACTTGTTCCCGGTAGGACATGAGTATGTGAGATGGGGTACCCCACATGTTTTTCGGCTATGCTGTCCCAAACTAGGGACACCTCCACAACAATGACAAGACACACCTCCCCTACAGTGACATGCCTTATGAAATGAAACTTAAATTTTGTCACTATTCCTGTCACTATTGCTGTCACTAGTCATGTCACTAAGTGGTTTAATCACGCATTCTATTGAAACGGGTCCCAGTATCACTAGTTTCGTGACATGTCTAGATGGCGTCTAGATGGTGTGTCCGGTTTCATAAGAACTAGACATTAGACTTCGTTTTGTCCATTCTTGCTTGCACTGTTGGTGCTGCTTTTCATGCCTGTCTAACACTTTTGTCATGAAACTAGTGAAACAGGTCTATGATGTGTAGATTTGTCTAATTTTTATGTTTAGGGTCTGTCTTTTCCTAAGGGCAGCTACTTGTGTTGTTACAAATCTAGACAACCCCAATCTGTCTGTATGGTGTCACAGACATGTCACGAAACTAGTGAAACAGGTCCCAGAAGATTTTTTGCAGCGCTAGCACATATTAATCTCTGCCTTAACCCAACACAGGTTACCTGGGTATCCACTTAGAACTGGTGGAACCAGCCAGCATTTAGGAATTAAACCACGGTAACTGTCAGGAGTTTTGAAATTCGAACAACTCATGTATCATGAGTTGGGAAATACTGTAATTGTTGAATTAGCTTCACAGACAATCTAGCTTTTTTTTTGTTGTTTAGCTCTAAACCACTTTATAATGTGAATCAACAGTTGCTTAGACTGTCCCTTTGAATCAGCACATGTGTTCGGTTGACAAATAAAGCCCTGCAACACATAAGGTTTTTTCCACTGAAGAAAGTAATCCCTAAGATCATGTCTGGTTTGACATAATAGATATAAAAAATGAGTGTATATTATTTACCATATAAATATGTGCATCTCTATTTACAAGTTAATCACAAAATGTTCCTCAAACTGTTCAGATATATGAGAATCTGATGCATGGTGCAAATTCCGAAATACAAGCAGGGCTGGAGGTAAGGCGCAGGATCTATGCTAGGAGAGTGCCGGTTTTAAAGCACCCTCTCATAAGATCTCACACTTGCTAAGTGGTATTCTGTAGTCTCACCTTGTAGTGAGAACCTTGTACAGAATACCACTTAGAGAGTGTGAGATCTTATGAGAGGGGAACTTTCAATTGCATCTCCCTAGTAGTCATCGGTGGTTAAATCAAAGGAACGCTAAAGGAACTGCAATTTGGTCTACACCCGACAATTGCCTGATGTAAATAGACAGTAATTATATAGAACGTCCTGACCATGCTGTACAATTCACAGAACGAGATGGTAATTTAAGGTTTGTACGGACCGAGGCATTTATGCCGAGTTCCGTACAAACCGTAAATTATCATTGAGTTCTGTGACTTGTACAAGCATGGTTGGACGTTATATATTTACTATATACCCAATTTTTTTTAAAATCATTAATTAAATTTGTAACAACCGATATGTTAGTAAACATGTATGGCAAGGTGGTCCGTATTTTAGTGTACGGACTAGTATTTTTACGTCATATGCCAAAACGGTGCGTATTTACAGAATATACGGCATGGGTATATAGTAATCTATGATTTTGTGGAGAGGCAGCTGTAAATTACGTGTGGTTGGTGCGTAGTAATACATGAGCACTAGTGAGTGTCTTGCGACGTCAACCTCGAGTGGATTACAGAGCCACCTGTCGACAAAACCATTGTATGTTGCATTTATTTTCCATCTTCTTGAATAAATTGAACCCAGTAATTGCCATATTAAAGGGTATGATATGAGAGACTATTCCTTTCTCTCTATATCACAAAGGGACTATTTTTCCCGTATACCATGGCTTTGAGGCTGTATACCACAGGTTTGTATCCGTATACCACAGTTATGGTATCTGACAGGTTTTATATAATAGCTCATGGCTTACTGAGTCCCTATACATTTCCAATGGGATCTTTGTATACGATGGATAATAAATACGGATCGATAATAAAGCGTCAGTCCAGATAGAGCCAGAGAGACCCCAGGCCAACATGGGGGGAAATTTGGCGAATTGTAATCTGATCTTTACTCTGAAACTTACGTGAAATTCATTTGGTCTGCGATTATCTGAAGAGTCTCGATCGAAAATCCTGAGTAATTTGCCATCCCATTGTCATCTGTGGTCTCTGATATAAAGGGTGCCCACTGTAAAGGTAAGAATACATAAATATGATAATACAAACATACTCTTGAGAAAGAAATCGATCATTTGTTTTGAAATAGTTTCTTTATATTTCTTTTATTCAATAACGTTTTATGACAAAAGTAATTGGCATTCTTGCTTATAGAAGTCAATGGACAGTACAATAATGATTGAAACATAATTTTAATTTTTGATATTTCTAATTATACCCACTAAAGAAGAGCCTGCATGAAATCATTCTTATAATTCTTAAAAAGATACATAGCTCCTTTGGTTATAAAAGGTTTTTCGGAACAACATGTAGTTTACAATCTATATTCTGAGAATGGAAATATAAGTAAAAAGGTACCGTTGTAATTGTCACACGAAATTTACGTCCGTTTAGACCATATTTCAGGGTAGGAAACACTTCTCCTGATATTGATCCATTGGTAATCCGTGCAGACAACTCAAATCTCCGCCCCACAGGAGTCCAAGATGCTGAATACACATTGCATGTCTGTAAAGATAGATAGATTGCAATCAATTCAACCTTTTCCCTGTAGCATCCAGTTTCCCTACTCAGCATTACACGGCAGACATTGCCTGCATAAACGACCCTGCTATGACAGGCACCTGTTTTGGAAATAGCAATGTCATATGGTGTGATTTGAGTAATTTACATTGGTGACTGATGATATTTTGTTTTACCACATCAAAGGTCAATATGGCTCTTACACATTGAATTTCTTTTGATTCAAACAATTATCTTTTTATTTATTGATTTAAAAAAAGAAGAAGATACCTGCAGGATGCCTGGAACATCCGTTATACATCAGCAAAATATTGATAGATGATTGATGAGGGATGAAAAGTGTAAATTAAGTTACCAAATATCATATTAGGAAACCTTCCGACGCGATTTTGATTTTTTATCGGGATGTGTATCGTGGACCATATCGGAGCCATATCGTAGTAGGTAGACGCCGGACCTAGTAAGGTAGTAAGAATTCAAGCATAGATGTACTATGTACTACTATGAGTCAAGACCTTAACTAACTTTAATGACAGATTTTTTAGCTAATATACAGACAGCAGATGGCACACATCTTGCTACAGGGTGAGCTTGCAAGCTCTGTGCTGTGCTAATAAATACGGGCAATTAAGATAATCCATTCGCATAGAAACCAATAGGACCCGCCTAACGGACACCCCGCGTAAGCAGACACCCCGCGTAAGCAGACACCCCGTGTAAGCGGCCACTTTTGCTTGGAACGGAAATTTTTTCCCCTCTATTAAATGTTTAATTTAACTCCGCGTAAGCGATCACCTCACGTAAGCAGATACCCCGCTTTAGCGGACAGTTATTTAGGTATGAAAAGGCCTAAAACCCCGTGTAAGCGAACACTTCGGACGGACGCCCTACCAAAAATAGATCAACCTGTGCTTTTTATGAGTGTGTTTGAGTATTTTCATAGAAAAAACATTTTGTAGTTGAAGGTTTAATAACTTCGGATCCAATTAAGATAGTGGGAAAGGGATTTCAGATCCACCATCCTCTATGTTTCCCCTACATATCGGTATAAAAGATTTTTATATTAGGCCGGGGGAAAATTGAAAACCCCGCGTATCCTACCCCTAATAAAAAACTCCATAGGCTTAACATTGGGTCACTGTATTCGGTCTGGAGTTCAGAAAAAATGAAAAATATCGCTCTAGTGGGATACACTTGACAAATGAGGTCATCTGTTAATGTAGAAGTAATTTAGACGGGTAGGGTAGGATAAATTCTAAACCAAACTCGAGTTAGTTGTGTTATTGTTCATCGCACTCTGGCAAGATCGCGTATTACTGCTCTTGGCTTCGCCTCTCGCAGTAATACACGATCTTGCCATTGTGCAATAAACAACAACACAACTAACTCCTGTTTGGTTTCTCCATATTCCTGTACTCAAACACAATTTCCTCATCTACATTGTAGGGTTCCATTTCCGTAAGACATGTTTTTTTCCCTACAATTGTTGGCGATATTTACCCCTAAAAAGGAACATAAATTTTGAACCCTATAAGGTAGATGAATCTCACAGTGTGAAGTCCACTTTACCTCTAATGACGTAGAGATTCTCAAGAGATTTTGATTATAAACCCGTTAAAAAAGTGTAGGGGCGTTTTGGTGAGACAAATATACCCAGTGCTGAGTTGCCGACTTAAGTGGGATTCACACGTAGAGACTTACGTACCTTCGACTGGTGTAATTCACACCTTTCCCGTAGTCTTAGACAATTCCTGGTTGGTACAAAGTTCTCATGGCAAAGTGCTTTTATTAGTCTCAAGGAAAAATGGCGAATTCCATTCACATGGGAGGACACACCTGGTGCATAATCTCAGACATAGTCACAGTGAACACTCACCCTGGGACTCAAGTACCCTTGAGGTGAGGGGTATTACAAAGAAATCATCCTTGCTGGCCCACATCCTTGCAAACAGGACCATATGTTTTTCATATCACTGTCCACAAGAGTTCCAGAGTGTGTGTTGAACTGGACTATATGTCTGTGTATAGCTATTTATCTGATGTGTGAAAATTTGGTATTTTTCCTTGAGAATGGTAAAGATACTTTGCCATGAGAATTTTCTACAAAAAGGAGAATTGTCTGAGACTAGGGGAAAGGTGTGAAGTATACCAGTCTCAGGTATATTAATCTGTACGTGTGAATCCCACTTTAGACTCTGGAAAAGTTGTGAAGTACACCCGTCTCAGGTTCGTTAGTCCCTAGTGTGAATCCCACTTCAGGATTGAGAAAGGGAAACTTTACATATGGTGGATGAGGACTTGACAATTATACACCGGGTAGAAAATCAATGTAGAGGCAAGTATTTATCTCACCCCTGGAATAAATGTCCTTATGCTTAACATTGGGAACTCGTTCTCCATGCCCGTACAAATGTTGCAGTCCGTTCTCCATGGTCTATATCCTGTGTGTCGTCCACTCTTTAGGTGTGTACAGGGGTGAGATAAATACAGAAACCAACTCGTTTCGGTCAAAGAAGTCATTCTCCATCTCGTTTGAATGCTACGTGATATTCACTCGGCTGTCGCTTCCTTCATATAACCCCACATCAAACTCATGGAGAACGACGACTTTGACCAAAACTTGTTGGTTTCTTCTTTAGTATTTTGGTGGCTGAGGTAATGATGATTGAGATGGCAGAAGTACAAAGCTGCTGTATAATAGGGTTCCTAACTATGCTCCTACCAGTACTACCCTACTCAAAATATGCAGTGCACTCACTCCTGGTTCATCCTTTAACATCAAAACACTGAGGTTGGTAATGTTGCCGACATGTTGTTGTATGAAGGTAAGATTCACACTGTCGTCTGCCACGATCAGCCAGCGGGGGCGGTAGGTGAGAGCGCCTTGCTCCTGGTAATGCATGTCATGAATATTGACCTAAAAAGAGCGGATCAGGATTATCCTCAATTCATCTCACTTCAATGAATGAATTTGGCACTGCTCCTATCTGAAATAAAACACAATCTGAAATATGTTTAACCCTTAACTTGCCAATGATGTCTCAGGACAATCCCTTAGCTAGTGCAAATGATGCCTCAGGGCACTCCCATAGCTAGTGCAAATGATGCCTCAGGGCACTCCCTTAGCTAGTGCAAATGGTGCATCAAAGCACTCCTGTAGCTAGAGCGAATTGTGCCTCAAGGCATTTTATATTTAATTTATTTTTATTAAAATGCCATTCATCTCAGATGATTCAACATGACTCTTCATAATCTTTTTTTTCTTTTAAAGGTTTTTATTTATCCTGGAGTGAAAAAAAACCGCTTGGGGAATATAAGTTTCCCTATCTACCAGCGTCTCCAGATAAAAAATCTCTCATCCGCACTATTGCCTTCTTAGATAGGCTTGCATAGCATAGCGGTACATATCTTCTTTACATGCATACATACTTACAGCAAATTTCAACAGTTATTTATACAAAAGACTATTTAGAGATTATAAGATGCCTTTATAGTGGTAATTAATCAGTAATCTTATAGTTTTCACCATTGAATCATCGGCAGACAACTTTGAATATGATGGAAATAAAAGGATCAATCTCCTCAACAATTGTAACATAGGCTTGCACCACAGAGTCGGTGATGTGTCATACATGCTGAATTCAGAGATGTGCACCTGCAACTAGACTCAGAAATGAAAGGGTTAATAAAGCTCCAATTGTGACATAGTGTTAAGATTGACACAGGGTGCCTCCTATCAGGTAGGTGCTCTAGATAGTGCCATAGCTCTGAACTGCCCTCTGTTCTCTTTTTGCATTGACCTCCCACGAAAGTATAAAAACAGCCAGATGTGCACACAGCAGTCACTCTTTACCCAGACACCAGGGGCTTGTTTAATTTTACACCCCGACGCTACTTGAAGGTCCGAGGAGAGGTCGTGGGAGGGTTTGGGTTTAATAATTCGATTTATCGTGGGGAAGGGCAGTTGTGCTTGACGATCCATGAGGTATCAAGGCTTCCAAAGACTGTGTATTTTGTCCTGGGTCACGATCGAGGTCACTCAAACGAGACTTTGACTTAGGATTTCACTCCCCATGGACGACAGGGATAATTAAATGCGTTTGACGAGCTATCACTGAAATGTTGTCACTCAAGAGACCTCAAAATTAAACGAACCCCAGAGCATCAACATCTCCAAGACTGCTGAGCATTACCACCACTACAGGCACCCCTCTCATAAGATCTCACACTCTCTAAGTGGCATTCTCTACAAGGTTCTCACTACGCTTTATGGGAGAAGAATTCTTAATGAACTAGGCTTAGAGCCTTGAGAATCCACTGGCTTGCCTCCCGTGCTAAACCCAAAGATTCCTATAATCTCAATGATGGCACCCAGCGAGAATACTGTGTACTTGGCGCCCTAGTGGCTTTATTTGGACTGGAATACCACTTACAGAGTGTGAAATCTTAAGAGAGGGGTGCATCCGCGAGGAAGTTGGGGGTCGTTTAATTTTGAGGTCTCTTGAGTGACGACATTTCAGCGATAGCTCGTCAAATGCGTTTAATTATCCCTGTCGTCCATGGGGAGTGAAATCCTGAGTGAAAGTCTCGTTTGAGTGACCTAGATCGTGGCCCAGGACAAAATACACCTTCAAGACACTCTTGGAGAGACTTGATACCTCGTGGATCGTCAGGCACAACTGCCATTCCCCACGATAAATCGAATTATTAAACCCAAAACCTCCCACGACCTCTCCTCAGACCTTCAAGTATCGTTGGGGTGTAAAATTAAACAGGCCCCTGGAACACCATAGGGCTCTAGGCTATACAGAAACAAAGGCCTACACTGAGGATGGGAGCTCCTATTATCCCAGCAATGGTGTAAATGGGGAAGAGGGATTGATGACTACTGCCACCACATCCTACCACCAATGGATCATCTCTATCTACATGCTAAGCAGGCATTAGCAAATTACTGAAAGGAGTATCAGGAGGACTGATAGACTGTGAGTACAGCTGCCACCAAGAGGACTTATATCATATGAACTCCACAGAATTGAATGTGGTTGTATGTTGTTGGTAATTGTTATGTAACTTTGAACACTGTCATGATATATAGGAAATAGAAAACCTTAGCCATAAGACGCCTTTGTACATTTGTCATTACATGATAAAGAATCAAAATGATATTGAATTACGCTACAAATCTGTACCATGTACTTAACGTACTGAAATAACGATAACTTAGAGAGGTGGCCAAGTGTGTTGGCAGGTTTACCATTTATTCTTCCCATAGTTCTAAGATATGTTATATATTGTATATCACTGAATCTGCTGGGCCATGACTGTATGTCCATAATCTGGACATTACGGCTACTTATTAATATGAGCTGGAGCCAGTGGAAGATAGGCACGAACTGTTGCCAAACTGATTACTCCAGGGTAATAAAAACCTTTAAAAAAATGTTATAAATGCATATCTGTTTATGGTCATCTGTCTTCATCATTGTAAGAAATATTGATGATGAAAAAATGTTCAAAAAGCTGTCGAAAACCGTAATGTATAGCGAAATTTGGAATCTGTAAGTTGAATGAAACTTGGTCTTTGTTATAATGTACTAGTGTTGACTATTAGTTTATACTTTTGCTCCAATCTTTAACTATGTTCTGTTGAACTTGAAGAGCCATAGAGAAAATGCGTTTAAGGTATTTAACTGTAAAAGGAGTGGCAGGACCATGGAAACCAGCCCTATGTATGGGCTGAGGTCCAGTGCCACTTTATTTAGTGAAATGTTGTACGATGAAACCCTTGTATGTCAAATGATCATATATTCAATAAAGAAATTTTTGAAAAAAATAAAAAAATTAAGAACACAAGATATTTTGAATTCTCTTTTTTTCGTCACTGTGTAATTAGCTAGTCTATAAGATCAGGCCTTAGTTCCTGTGCATTGCACAATAGACTTCCGGGAGTGAAGGGAATGCCAAGGTAGAAATCACTTTGCCAGTTAGCCTAGGAATTAATTTCTTAGGGACAAGAGTAGGATATTCAGAATTCATATGAATTTAATAAAATGACAAAATACAGAGTTCATAAAAAAGATAAAGAAAAATAGTACAAAAAGATCTCTAATACAGTGATTTTTTATATACCCATGTAAAACTAACAGAGTGATTTATTATATACCCATGCAGTATATTTAGTGATTTATTATATACCCATGCTGTATATTTGATGATAATGTACTGCTGCTCCCTGTGCAGTATGTATTGTATACTGAACTCTATGCAGTACACTGTTATACTGAACACGTTGAAACATCAGCAGTGTGTGAGCTTTCACGTAGACATGCCATCTATGCCAAGATATGGTAAGATTTTATTAATTTGGGGTATATGATAAATATAGAACGACCTACCATGCTTCTACATGCTACAAAACCCGAAGGGAATTGTTGTTTTGTACACAACAATTCCCCATCTCGTTTTATAGCATGTGCAGCATGGGCAGGTCGTTCTATATAAGTAATGATCAATTGCTGGTAAGGATATAAAAGCTCTCACAGCTGGAGAAAAATGTTGATAACTGGGTTCGTGGAAGGAGAAGTGATACAAAAATCGAAGCTATGCATTATTTGACAGCAGAACTTACCTTATGGAGAATGTTTAGGATACATGTGGTGGGACACTTGATGACGAATAGTGTCGACGATTGTATGGGGTCACTATTCTGGTCTAGAACCATCTCAACATCCGAGTCGTTGTTGGCGTCAGTCATGACGAGTGTGGCCCTTCTTCCTAAATCCAACGCTTCCACCGGGAACGATTCATAGGGCTCTACAAAATGCAGTGTATGATGTAGGGGATTGAATATTAGTGCTGAATTCGGGGCACATAACATTCTAAAAGAGATTGCAATGTACAATAATCTGTACATTGTCTTGCCTAATGTGGGATTCACACGATGGGACAAATGGACCTGAGATTGGCGTACTTCACACCTTTGCACCAGTCGGCTACTATTTCCAGCTCGGTACAAAGTTTCACAGGGTTGGGTGTTCTACAGTCTCAGGGTAACATGGCAGATTCAATTAACATGGGGAGACTTAACAGGTACATAGTCTCACTCCTACACCCCTACACAGGGTACACAGGGTACAAAAGGTACACAGTCCGTGACTCAGGGTACTTCCCCATGTCAATAGGTGTTATTTGAGACCACTGAGACTCACAGATTGGGCGAAAACGTGTGAAATACATTTGTCTCACCTAAATGTCCCTCTAAATTTCAAACCAGTTTTAACTTAAAGTCAAAATATCATGTGATTCTGTTCCTTGTTAGGGGTGATTGTCGACGACAATTGCAAGAGAAAAAGGTTGTCTCAGCAAAAACGAACCCAGACATTCACACGAGGAGATTGTGTTCCAGTACCGAATCTAAACAGGATTTGTCTCAGGCACACGGCCGGTGAGGTACCTGAATCCCACCGTGTGAATCCAACTTCAGACAAAATACCATTCCTTTGTCGCCGATAAAGGTACATGGATTTTCCGAAATCGCTTCATGGGAATTGGACTTTAGTTTTGGTTGCTAAAAGACGAATTCTGGACAGTATAAAATTTGGCAACATCTCTGCTGTGCCTCGCGCAAAAGAAAGAGAGAGAAGGGAAGTTTTGGAAAATAGAATTAATTGGTTTCAGAGAAAAACGGTCGTATTCCTCTGTGCAATATCCTTGCATTTTCTCGGATATTACTACGGGTCTTCTACTCGGAGCATATACCTGCTTTTACTATATACCCATGCCATATATACTGTAAATATGCACCGTTTCGGTGGTCCAGACACTTAAATACGGACCACCTTGCCATACACGTTTATTAAGAAATTGGTTGTTAAGCCAAATGAAATTGATTTTTTTTTAAATTTCGAGTAGATAGAAAATATTTAACGTCCAACCATGCTTGTACAAGTCACAGAACTCGATGATAATTTACCGTTTGTCCGGAACTCGGCATAAATGCCTCGGTCCGTACAAACCGTAAATTATCATCTCGTTCCGTGAATTGTACAGCATGGCCAGGACGTTCTATATAAGTATCTGAAACCAGTCATATATATATATATATATATATATATCTATTATCTACCTAATACAAGGTGTCCTTCTCTTAAGCGGGAATCACAGGATGGGACTACTGTACCTGAGACAGACCTGTATTCTTCACACCTTTCCACTTGTCTCAGACAATTCTCTGCTGGTAAAGAAATCTTATTGCAAGGTGCTTTGGCAAGCCTCAAGGAACACTGGCGAATTGGATTGATCAAAATCTCATCAGATTCTGTACCTTGTAAAGTGGGATTCACACGAAGAGACTCATGTACTTGAGACTGGTGTACTTCACACCTTTCCCCTATAGGTTGGTACAAAATTCTCATGGTAAAATGCTCTTATCAGTCTCAAGGAAAAATGGCAGATTTGATTCACATGGGAGGACACACCTGGTACATAATCTCACACATAGCCATAGTGACCAATCACCCTGGGACTCAATTACCCTCGATGTGAAGGGTGTTACAAACATGTAATCATGCTTGCTGGCCTCCTATTGGCTAGGGTAGGTACATAGTCGCAGCAGGTCCATTTGTCTCACCAAAATAGCCCTCTCTTTAAAATTTTAAGCCTGTTCAAGGTCAAAATCTCATTAGATTATGTTCCTTGTTAAGGGTGATTGTCGCCGACAATTCCAAGGGAAAAAAATTGTCTCAGCAAAATGGAACCATACAATTCAGACGAGGAGATTCTGTTCCAGTACCAAATCTCAACAGGATTTGTCTCAGACAAACACTTTGTGAGGTACATGAATCCCATCGTGTGAATCCCTCTTTCGGGGTAATTGTCTTCGAAAAATGCATGGGGAAATACTTGTCTCGGAGAATTGGAACCGTACAATTCAGACAAAGAGATTCTGTTCCAGTACAGAATCTCAGCATGATTTATCCCAGACAACCACCCTGTGAGGTACATGAATCCCATCGTGTGAATCCCACAAAATACCATTCCTTTGTCGCTGACAAAGGTACATGGATGTTCCGAAATCGCTTCATGTGAATTGTACTTTAATAAGCTTTGGTTGCTAAAAGACATATTCTGAACAGTAGAAATTGGCAACATCTCTGCTGTGCCTCGCGCAAAAGAAAGAGAGATAAGGGAAGTTTTGGAAAATAAAATCCATTGGTTTCAGAAAAAAGCGGTTGTATTCCTCTGCGCAAGATCCCTGCATTTTCTCAGATATCACTACGGGTCTACTACTCGGAGCATATAACCGCTTGTATCTGAAACCAGTCAATATTGTGTGTGTGTCTATATATTTATATGTATAAAATTATATAACCCTGGTTATGTATATATAAATTCAGCCAATGAGCTACTCTCATTCTATTCACTTAGGGGGCCCGAGCTGCTCCTTGTACTACGTCATTGATTGTTTTCAGGTAGCTACTTGGTTACCTATGCGGTAGTTAGTGGTTCCATAGTGTCCAGGTTCGCTCAAACGGTCATTCCGCTATCGCTTTTCTACCTGATAACACGTATTGTTAATCTTACTCGATGTATAACTACTGTATTAGTTTTGTACATCTGGATGTGTAGGACTGGGGTTTGTCCCATTGTATTTTTTTTAATAAACCCTGTTTTAATTCAATTTCCGCCAAATTCGCCTTCGTGTCTATTCTTTTAATAAAAACTCATATACATTAATTATTCATTGGTCTAATAATATTATATATATATATATATATATATATATATATATATATATATATATATATATATATATATATATATAGATAGATAGATAGATATATATAGATATATATATATCCATGCTCTTACCGTCGGTGAAGATGACGAGGACTTGCCACAGGAGGCAGCGGAGGACCACGGACACGGGATTTGACGGGACGTGGGCGGGTGTCGGCCGCCTGCAGACCCCAGAGAACAGCGGGCTCCCGGGCGTGAGCGCCATGGCTCTCTCACAGCTTACTGCCTGGAGAAATCCGTGCCAGCCGTGCCGTACAGAGAAGTATTGATCAGGCACCGAGTGAGGAGGACTGAGAGCTGCAAAACACGCCGGACGGGGAGTTATCCAGGGTTTAAATCCGTAGCGATCCTTATGGCCAAATCACACTGGCGTTAATTTGGGCGTTTTTTTCTACGTATTTGAAAGGATGCGAGTTCCGCGTATTTATCCTACCCCTAATAAAAAACTACCATAGACTAAACATAGGGAAATTTTATGTGGCAGGCCGTGACATAAAGTGTTTTTTATGCCACTAGAGTAATGACAGTATTGTCCAATCAGAGAGCAGGATGTCAGCTACTATGAAAAAAAGTTCTGTTGGTCATTGACTCAATATTTATCTTTTAGTAATACAAAAGCATAGACGAGGTAGGATAAATACAAAAACATTGTCAAGTCTAACTCTCGTTCGGTTTCTACTAATTACTACGCAAATACAACGCTTTTGTTATTTAGTACGCAATCCAGTCAGACTTGTGTAAATTCTAGCGTTTTTACTGCGTATTTGAGACTGTTGGCCCCACGTATCTGCTGCGGATTGGAAACGTATCTGTTTACTTTGCTTTAACGTTTTGGTGCGTTTCTCAACGTTCTTCAACGCTTATTTACGCTTCTTTACTATATACCCATGCCGTATCTATTGCAAATACGCACCGTTTTGGCATATGACGTAAAAATACTGTACGGTTGTTAAGAAAAATGAATTTTTGTGTGTGTTGAATTTCGGGTATATAGTAAATATATAACGTCCAACCATGCTTGTACAAGTCACAGAACTCGATGCTAATTTACCGTTTGTACGGAACTCGGCGTAAACGCCTCGGTCCGTACAAATTGTAAATTAGCATCTCGTTCTGTGACTTGTACAGCATGGTCAGGACGTTCTATATAAGTCCGTATTTTTGCGTTTTACTGGGTTCATTTACTCATTGGAAATGCGAAGAGATACGTTTTTGAATTTTTAAAACTCATTCTGACACTACGTTATTCCTGCAGATCGCCAAGCATTTGTTTATTTCAAAATACGTCGAAGACCCTAGACGTGCGTAGACGGGAAAAAGTAGGTTTTTAGGCTAGTGTGACTGCTGCATTAGGGGAGGAAAAAGTTTATTTACACAATACTGACTGGTTTCAGATACAAACACCCGTGTGGTCTGGGAGGTTGATGCGTAGTAATATCCGAGTGCATGCGACGATATTGCGTAGAGTGAACTCCCAAGAGGATACAACCACTTTTATCTGAAACCAGTGTACATTGTAGCTATTATCCACCTTTATCCAATTGGTGGCGATCGAATTTTAGTTCGCTTTAGGTACGCACTATTTTCATGTATGCACTATCTTTTTTCCGTATGCACGCTGCATCGCTACCCGAAGCATATGACATATCTGTAGCATCTCTAGCATATATATAGGCTGTGAATGAAAAAATTATCTTTCTCCATTTCTACATCCTTACCTCATGGAGATCCAATAAAATATACATCTTAGGAACTCCCTTCCCTTCCAAAATCCCAACATTGTTTTACAATATTTTGAATACGCTACTACATCTATTGTGATATCTTTCGCTTTGGGGTATTATCATCGATTTGCTGACTTTATGAAACAACGATGTAGATCGAGCCTATTTATATACACAACACTCGGTGCCACCCTGGTATACATACCTGGGTGTATCGGCAAAGTTTGTTCTGTTAAGTCTGTCCAGCTGGTGACTTTCCCAGGCCGGATCTACGATTTATTATCCACGTATTATTCATTCCCGCCTTTGTCACAGGATGTACATTTAGGTTTCTTACCAATATGTTATGAAGTTCCCATTAAACATGTAGGCATCTTGTCTTCGCCTGGATGGCATATGCTATGATAAACTCTTCAACTACAATACTTAGGCCCGGCGTCCACCTACTACGATAGAAATTTAGACCTACCGATATGGCTCCGATACTAAAAGCAAATATCGGAATCTTATCGGGAAGGTGCAAAATCGTAGACATATGTCTAGACATACAATCCAGCACGCATTGTATGGGGTTTTTATCAGTGTCTAATCGCAGAAACGTGGTCAACTGCCTCGATATGAGGTGACCTTACGACGCGATTTTTATTTTTATCGGGAGGTGTATTGTAGACCATATCAGAGCCATATCGTAGTAGGTGGACACCGGGCCTTACAGTATAGACCTTGGGAAACACATGGGCAGCGTGTATCTAAACACCCGGAGCATACGATCATGTTGTATGCTCCGGGTTGCAAAAGTCGGTGCATACGGAAAAATAGTGCGTGCAAAAAGAAAGAGCGTACCTAAACGAACTAATATCAGTACTCCACTTATCAGGAAAAGGTGGATGATAGATACAATATTTATGAACTGGTTTCAGATAAAATTGGCAGTATGCTCCTCTGAGTTGCCTCTGCGCAACATCCTCGGATGCGCTCTGATATTACTACGTGTCAACTCCTCAGAGCATACGTCCGCTTGTATCTGAAACCAGTCAATATTGTGTATACAGTAAAACCCCGCTTCTGGAACACCTCGCTTAAGGCCCCCCCCCCCCGCTTAAAGGGGACAATTTGCTCGGAACAGAAATTTTTATCCTTGGAATGTATCAAAGAATGTCTTATATGGTGAAATTCTTCGCACGATAAATCGTATTTATAAGCGTCCGAAATCGCCAGAAAAAAATGAGTGCTTCCACCGCCAGCTATGCTTGTACGATATTTCCCGATTTCCATTTCGGCAAGCTTCGGTTGCTCGGTGGAATCAACGCTTTAGTTTATTTCAACCCACTTTGCTCGGAACGGAGGCTGCCCCCTTAGGCGGGGTTTTACTGTATAGGATATGGCATGTCCACCTTCCGACGAGAACCCCACCGAATATGTGCACCCTGTGTATGGTCGGTGGTCCTCTTTGATAAATTGGTAGCCCATGGCCGTAGGGTCAGGGGCGGTCATTGCTCCACCTAGCGCACTCCCTCTGTACTCGCGCTCCCTGCGCGCCCCCTCGTGCGAACCACGTGAACTATTAGGTCACGTGGTGAAGCACGCTCTCACAGTCTCTCTCACTCTCTTCTCGCGCTTCACTCCGTTCAGACGCACTCCAATTTTCTCCGCTATTTTTGGCCCAACATCGCTCGCGGCACCGGATACTCCACGAGTATCGGCCCGAGGTCGTTAAGGTTTAAAAGTACGGGTTATTGACCGCCAGAACAACGTGAGGATGCCGAAGACACGAGCAGGCCCCAGCACATCGCACGCCGATGCGGAGGCTGAAGTCACGTCGGAATCGACCCAACGACCGTCAGAGGACCACGTGGACTCGGCCTCCGAGGTAGGCAGTGTGAAGACGGTCAGGCTCGTGGCCATTGAGAAAGGCTTCGCCGACTTCAAGAATGACATGAAAGATCAGATCGGGGGAGTCCTGGCAGCGATCAACCGGCTGGCGGAACAGAGGACCAACGACCGGGCCTCACGGCCACCAACCGTCCAGTCGGCCGTGGATCGACGCACCCAGGAGTGGGCCGAGGACCAGGCCTCACGGGTCCTGCCTGCGCCACGTCAGCTGAGGGAGCGGTATGCAGCCGACTCCTACATCCAACGCGAGCTGGACCGTGAGGCCATCAGACACGACAGGACTACGGGTAAGCTCCATTCGGACTTAAACATCTCTAGGTTGACCTCGAAGCCTTTTATGTTTGTTGACCGCGAGGGCGTATTTACATTGTCTCAGAAACTGGAGGTGCGGGGGTCCCTAGGGCCGATGGAATACGTTAGCGCGTTCCTCGGTCTGCTAGGGGACGACCGAGCCGTGGAGCCCGCCGACCGTGAACACATGTTCAAGCATCTCCACCAAGTCTCCATCGATGCACAGTCTCGACCGTGGGCGGGAGTTAGGCGATGGAGCCAGTTTGTGTTCGACCAAATCGAGGCCAGGAGGCTTAGCTGGTCCAACTACGGATTGATACAGGAGGAGCGAGTCCGGCTCGCTATGACGACCTCGACCCAGTCGGCCGAACGGGACAACGCAGGGAAGAACAAAGCTAGAGAGCTGCCATGCCGGCAGTTTAACTCGGAGAGAGGGTGCAGGCATAGGAGCGGGCACGAGGACGGGCCCGTGAAATGGGTTCACATTTGCTCGTTCTGTGATTCGGTCGGGAAACAGTGCGGGCACTCGCTCCATGCCTGCAATCGTAAGCTGGGGTACACCATGGGGTACGAGTCCCAGCCGGTAGCCCCTCAACCAACACGATACACGATGAGGGCGGCCGACCATGGACCGGATGCCCTCTACAAACACGGACTTCCACAGCCGGCAAAAAACGGGCACGGTGCGCCCCGGGAGTAACCGGAGCGCACCCGACTACAGGATGTTCACGTGTGCCCCCCACCCGGGCTCCCGGGGTCAGAGGGTGCGCGGCACGTGAGATCACAGAGCGGCCCACTGCTGAAACAACACGGGACAGGAAACCGCCCCCGGCCACGTGGGCACAGGTGGTCAGCGGCCGACTCCCGGTCGGGACCTCCCCACGTGAGGCCGCCCGGACACGTGACGTCACAGAGGGAGTGAGGATTCCCCCACGTGACAGGGAGGCGGTCCAAAACAACAATAACAACACGACTCCGCGGGACCACGTGGCCGTGCCGGTGGGCGTCCCCCACCCGGGAACGACCGGCCACGGGACCGAGGGCAGGGCCACTCCTGGCACGCCCCCGGACTTCGCTAAGCTCGAGGAAGTGTGTCGGACCGGGATTGTTGCTGCCTGGACTCGTACGGACCCGGAGGCGTTCAGAGCACATCGGCGCGCGGAGTGGCCGCGGATGCAGGACGGTGCCCTGCCGGCGCACGGCCACATCTACGAGGCAGTGCGGGCCTCGGGCCTGCCCAACGCGATGTGCAGCAAGATTACTCTCCCCACGGACCTACGGCTACGGGCGTGGGAGAAATACCTCACGGGCATGAGGGGGAAGCAGGAGCTACTGGGCTTCATACGGTACGGCTTCCCCCTAGGATACCTTGGTCCCGCGACGGATACCAGAGGGGTGCCTAACCACCCCAGCGCCACCGGGTATCCGACCGAGGTGGGGCAGTTTGTGAAAAAGGAGCTGTCGTTCTCCAACCTGCTCGGTCCATTCTCCGACGCCCCGTTCAGCCCGTGGTGCCACGTGTCTCCCCTGATGTCGCGGGAGAAGCGGGACTCCGAGGCCCGGAGAGTAATAACGGACATGACGTTCCCGCGGCAACAGAGCTTCAATGCCTTCGTGATGAAGAACTTGGTCTACGGGGAGGAAAGGGAGCACAGCCTCCCTACCATCGACGGGTTCGTCTCCCGCCTCCTGAGATCGGGCCCCGGGGCCTACATGGCCTCGATCGACATCGCGAGGGCATACAAGAACTTTCGCTGTGACCCCCTAGACTGGCCCCTCCTATGCTTCATGTGGGACGGCGGGTATTATTGTGATACGGCCATGCCGTTCGGTGCCCGCGCGTCCTCCTACCACATGCAGTGCGTAGCGGATACCATAGTGGAGATTCTGGCCGGCAAGGGGGTCGAGGGGGCGATGTACCTCGACGACCTAATCATCATCTCGCCGTCGAAGGAGAAAGCCGCGGCGGACTTCGCGACCGCTTGGGAGCTCTTCCGCGAGCTGGGCCTCCCCGAGGCCCGGGACAAAGCTCAGGAACCGTCGCAGGTGGTCCGCTGGCTGGGAATTGACATCGATGCCCCGAACATGACGCTGTCGATCCCGGAAGACAAACTGCAGGATGTGCGGCAACACGTCGCGGCCGTCTCCCGGAAGCGGTCCCTCACGAAGCGGCAGCTACAGTCGGTACTGGGGAAAATACTGCACGTCGCGAAGTGCATCCGGCCGGCAAGGGCATTCGTCAGCAAGCTTCTCGAGGCACTGCGAGGCATTCTACATCAACATCTCGTCGGACATGCGGCAGGACCTCGACTGGTTCTCGAGATTCGCTGACGGGTGGAATGGACGTGCCTTGATCCCCAGGGGCCCCCCGACGAAGTGTATCACCGTGGACGCCTGCCTCACCGGCGTAGGGGGCACCGACGGCCGCCTAGCGTACTCCGGTCAGGTCTGCCCGGTCGGGGACCCGGTGGAGTGTATCTCGGAGCTGGAGGCCCTCAATACCATCTATGCCCTCAACACGTCGGGGCACGAGGGTGGAGGTGTTCTGCGACAATATGGGAACTGTCCAGGCACTCACGTCGGGGCGGGCACGCAACCGGGTCCTCGCCGAGTGCGCGCGCCAGGCCTGGATGGTGCAGGCGAAACTACAAGTGGACCTCCTGTACACCCATATCCCGGGGGTCCTCAACTCGGTCGCGGACGCCCTCAGCCGGTCGCACCTCACCTCCAGGGACAATGCTAGAGCTGAATATTACATGTCACTTCATAATCTCATGTCTGTCGTGCCTTGTAACCACTCCTCATTTGTGCCTGTCCTCCGGCTCTCCTGCAGATCCGGCGCTACGTTGTCTCCAGCAGAGGGCATCTGCGCGGCAAGCCGCGGCGCGTGCCCCCGACATGGTCGCGAACCAGCGAAGCGCCGTATCGACCTACATCGCATTCTGCCGGAGGATTGGCACGGATCCACAGCAGGCGTCGGTCAGCCTCGTCACGTCCTACCTGGAGTATGTCCGGGACCACGCCCCCTCGCCCGCGACCGTGGCCAACCACTTGTCGCACCTACGGTCGCACCTGCGTCTGTCCGGGGGCAACGTCGCGGCAACTGAGGACGCGAGAGTAAAGAGGGCCATCGACGCGATGAAGAGGGACAAGTCCTACACGCCAAACATCAAACCACCCATCCTGATGGAGGCCCTCAGGGGCGTCCTCGGTGGACTAACGGCCACGCCCCTTGACCGGTCCACGAGAGCGGCCTGCCTGCTGATGTTCTTCGCGGCCCTGCGGCAGAGCGAGGTCGCCCCACCATCCGTCCAAGGATTCGATCCGGACAGGCACCTAACTCGCGGGGATGTGAAAGTCACGTCAGCTCACGTCACCGTCCGGGTAAAAGCGGCGAAAAACCTCCAGTGTGTTGGAGAGGAGAAGCACGTGACGCTCCAGCCTTCTCCCGACCGGAGGTCGTGCCCGCTGCAAGCCGTGAGAGAAATGATCGCGGCCGTACCCACGTCTAGCGACCGAGACCCGTTCTTGATGAACGCCGATCGGTCACCGATAACGACCAGGTCGCTGACCAAGGAATGGGACAGACTTACGGCTCTGGCGGGGATCCCGGCGAAAACGTATACGTTGCACAGCCTGAGAAAGGCCGCGGCCACTCAGGCCTTCCAGGCCGGGGTCCCCGAACTCTCCATCCAGAGATACGGGGGGTGGCGCTCGAACGCTCACAGGAGCTACATCCGAGTGTCGAGTGCCACTCAGGTTAATGACTCTCTGATCAAGTCTATTAACAAGTGACTCGAACTTTTCTCCCACCCTCCACGCCACTTCCTTGATTTTTCCTGGATTTTTGGCTATTTTATACACACTGTATATTCATATATACCATTATACTTTATACATGTATATCCATATGTATTATACTATTACATATCAACATATGTAATACCTTATACCTTATCACGTATAACATATACCATATTACCATATATGTATCATATCTACCAATATGTTATCATATAACATAACATATCTTCCATATGTATATTGTTATCTTTAAGATATTACTATCACGTATTAATATCTTCTCTTCTCGCTCATAAAATTAAAATAAATTTTATTTGCCCAAACTCTGCTTTCTACTTTTGTGTTGCGGGTTAAGGGGTAATGGGTAGCCCATGGCCATAGGGTCAGGGGCGGTCATTGCTCCACCTAGCGCACTCCCTCTGTACTCGCGCTCCCTGCGCGCCCCCTCGTGCGAACCACGTGAACTATTAGGTCACGTGGTGAAGCACGCTCTCGCAGTCTCTCTCACTCTCTACTCGCGCTTCACTCCGTTCAGACGCACTCCAATTTTCTCCCACCCACCCTCACCTATATCTTCCTACTCTCGTAGGGCTATTTTATACACACTGTATATTCATATATACCATTATACTTTATACATGTATATCCATATGTATTATACTATTACATATCAACATATGTAATACCTTATACCTTATCACGTATAACATATACCATATTACCATATATGTATCATATCTACCAATATGTTATCATATAACATAACATATCTTCCATATGTATATTGTTATCTTTAAGATATTACTATCACGTATTAATATCTTCTCTTCTCGCTCATAAAATTAAAATAAATTTTATTTGCCCAAACTCTGCTTTCTACTTTTGTGTTGCGGGTTAAGGGGTAATGGTCTGTGCTAAAAATTGTTAGACCCACAGCACACACTCTGTTTCCACCTGAGGACCGATTATGCGTTGCAATTACTCCGATTATTCAATATGTAAAGCCTGGCGTCCACTACGATATAACTTTAGGCTTCAGCTATAGCACCGATATGAAAAGCAAATATCGGAGACAAATCGGGAAGGTGCAAAATCGTGGACATATGTCTAGACATGCCAATCCACCATGCATTGTATGGGTATTTTTTCGGTGTCTAATCGCAGAAACTTAGTCAACTGCCCCGATATCGGGAGGTGCATCGTAGACCATATCGGAGCCATATCGTAGTAGTGGACGCCGGGCCTAAAGGACCTGACCAGCCTGAAAATTAACCCTCCCTAAATAAACATAGAAATCGGTGGCGTTGAGTAAAAAAACGTTTTTTTAGACCAAAATGGAGGTGGTCATCAACTGATTTCTATGGTTGCCGCCGCCGACTAATTCAACAAAAAAAAAGTCGCTCAGTGATGCCATATTGTGTAATGTTGGAGAAAAAAATCATTGACCTTCTTTGTTTCCACCTGACGATTTATTGCAAAAAAATATCACGTCGTCGGTCAGCGGTGCTAAATGCCATAATCGGTGGTCATAGTCGGCAGATGGAAAGGCCACATGAAGCAATTGTCCGGCCAACGAAAACAGCACGGATTGATTAAGTTCCTCTAAAAGTCTGTCAGCGGCTTTCATATATTTTGGTCCTTTTAAAAAAAATTTCTGGTTTATTTTCAACAAAATTGATTTGTTCTTCCACTAATAGCATGTATCTGAATTCTTATGTCTGAATATATTCTCTGGTACCTTCTTAACCCATTTGTACTTGAATAAAATGCAAAATATGTACCTTTTTATACATAAGGGGAAAGGTAATACTCCTCGCTATCGCTCCGAGTTTTACTACATGTCAACTACACGGAGAATACGGCCACTCAGATCGAAATCATGGTAATATTGTGTATGTATAACACTGAAGAAGAAACCAACAATTTTGATTAAAATCGGCGTTCTCCACGAGTTTTACATGGAGCGATATGAAGGACCCGAAGCCAAGTGAATATTGCATATCATTCAAATGAGTTGGAGAAGGATGACTTTGATCAAAACGAGTCGCTTTCTGTATTTATTATCCACCGACTACATACTAAGCCTATGAAGCCTACAGATCGCTACTGAGTAGAATACGGACCTCCGGAATCTCCTAGGAGAATACGGCTTTTTCGGCCACCTGACGGGCATTATAGGAACTAATTCATACAAACAAAGCACGGCGCCAGGGTCTAATTTCTAATCATATACATGATTTTTTTCCTAATGATAACTCGAAAGGCGAGTAATAAATACACCATTACCATGATTTCGACCTGTGTGGCCGTATTCTCCTTGTAGTTGACACTACGTGATACTCCTCGCTATCGCTCAGACTACGCATCAACTACGCGGAGAATACGGCCAATCAGATCGAAATCATGGTAATATTGTGTATTTATCTCACCCCTGTACACACGACTAGAATAGACGACATACTGGATATATGACGTCATAGACAATGGATATTCGACTGTAATCCTCATAGAGGTCTGGAGGACGAGTTTCCAATGTTAAACCTTAGGGACAAAAATACCAGGTGTGAGATAAAACAGCGTCTGCATCAGAAAACGTGATCTAAATGGTGGACGGGTGATTTGTCTTAGGGAATCCATGTGTTAGGACATAGGGGTCGAATACAGGTGTTGCCGTTCAGCGCCACCTAACGATGCGAACGTTAGTTAAGCCGTCACTCAGACAAACACTGTCGAGTTCGGTCACATGCGTATAGGGAAACACAGCAATCACAGCTAAAGTGTGAACGGTGGGTGCGATTGCAGGAGTGTCGTTTTGTAACAGATTAAAATGCTGGAACAATCTAGGGTATTGTGATAAGAGAAAACGTGATAACTGAGCCTGAAGGGATGGCCACTCGAGGTCTTTTGATGCTATAAATACGTCCCGATGCCGCAGGTAGAGGGACGTATCTATGGCATCAAAAGGCTGAGAATGGCATCCTTACGGGCTCAGCTACTACCTTTTCTATTATTACATACCTAATATTATTAATTACCTAAATATCAAGAAAAATGTCATTTTATATACTAATTTATGTAGATTTTAACCTGATACATTCACTATGGTCACAGTGCGCCCGAATATTCACTCCGGGCACAGTGCGCCTGAACATTATTTATACTATACCCCTAGTAGCGGGTAGTATTTCATAGACGTTCAGACATTGGTATGTAATAATAACAAGTCTGGGCTGTCTAAATTTCATAATCGATTATAATCTTGGTTTTAACTTGGAAAAAGGTATGCGTTATAGCTAGGCCTGTCAATGTATCAGTATGTATCCAGTTTTGGTGTTCCTTTGTTATCTAAAGTATATCTAAAGTATCATTGAGGTGGAATTTCTCTGGAAATAATGTACATGGGTATCATGAACGTAATATGTACATACGCCTAACCATCCAGTGCTAAAGAATACGTTGTCAAGCTTTAGCTTGGCTGCAGGTGTTGCAGTAACCAGGCAGATAAGGTGCGACACGGACCATGGGAAAAAGGCCCATTGAAGGAGCCTTTATTGATGACTTACTATGTTTCAGTCAATGATTACAGGTGGAAAGGAAAGCAAGCCGAACACATGTTTGTCTTGGTTATTGACCTTCATGACAAGTCCTTGACAGAGCAATCCACATTCCCTTCTATTATCAATAGGGACACTCCATATGATCTCAACCCAGGTATTTCCCCCTATTGACTTAACATTGGGAACTTGTACTCAACGCCCGTGGAGTATTGTAAAAAAACAAACCATAATGGGACTTGGGACCTGTTTCACTAGTTTCGTGACATGTCTAGATGGTGTCTAGATGGTGTGTCCGGTTTCATAAGAACTAGACATTAGACTTCGTTTTGTCCATTCTTGCTTGCACTTTTGGTTCCGCTTTTCATATCTGTCTAACACTTTTGTCACGAAACTAGTGAAACAGGACCATGATGTGTAGATTTGTCTAGTTCTTATGTTTGGGGTCTGTTTTTTCCTAAATGCAGCTACTTGTGTTGTCACGAAACTAGACAACCCCAATGTCTGTATGGTGTCACAGACATGTCACGAAACTAGTGAAACAGGTCCCAGATGTGACAAATGTTAACTAATCAGTCAGTGTAAGGGGTAACATAAAATCTAGCTAGCTGGTAATATTAGGTGTGGCGTCCACCTAGTATGATATGTCTCCGATATGGTCTTAGGCCCGGCGTCCACCTACTACGATAGAATCCTAGACCTCCCGATATGGCACCGATACAAAATGTCAAAATCGGTGCCATATCGGGAAGGTGCAAAATCGTAGACATATATCTAGACATGCCAATCCACCACGCATTGTATGGGGGTTTTATCGGTGTCTAATCACAGAAACGTGGTCAACTGCCCCGATATTAGGTAACCTTCCGACGCGATTTTGATTTCTTATGGGGAGGTGCATCGTAGGGCATATCGGTGCCAAATCGTAGTAGGTGGACGCCGGGCCTAAGATGCACCCTCCGATAAAAAATCAAAATTGCGTCGTAAGGTCACCTAATATCGGGGCAGTTGACCACGTCTCTGCGATTAGACATAGATAAAAACCCCATACAATGCATGCTGGATTGGCATGTTTAGACATATGTCTACAATTCTGCACCCTCCCGATATGTGTCCGATATTTGCTTTTTGTATCGGTGCCATATCGGGAGGTCTAAATTTCTATCACAGTACATGGACGCCTGGCCTAAGATTGGACCTTCCGTATAAGATGGACATGGATGATTGAAAATGAAACAGTAATGAGTAATTTGACAGTAATATAATTAGAAGGAAACTCGCGAGATGATAATAGGGCCCGGCGTCCACCTACTACGACTTAGAGAATGTGAGATCTTATGAGAGGGGTGCGAAAACAGCTGAGAAGAGGGAGACACGACCTCTTCTATCGTCACTCAAGACTGTAAGGAAGCACAAGTAGTAAGACTTGGTTTGTTTACCCACCAATGAATATCTAAAAAGGACAAGCTTAAATTACATGAGAAGTGCTCCAACTAATGGACCGGTCGATACAACTGTCATGTTTTATTCCTAAACCAACATCATATAACCCTCGACCTTGTTTCTCCAAGGTCCAATGACATGTCCCGTTTCCGCGAAGGATATCCGCGACGGAATTTTAGGTTTAAACCTGGTGAAAATTTGTGAAGATATCTAAATATGTTTAGATTATACGAGCTAAATATTAACCATACTTGTTATCTGGGTTAATTATACTAGTTAACATATGTTTCCAACCATTTGATTTGCAGATTAACTCTTAATTATTCAGTATACATTAAATATACTAATCACTAAAAATCACTAATCACTGATAAAGTATTTATATGAATCCGAAACGTTGTTATCTAAAATAAGCAAATAAATACCATCCTGAACTTTTACTTCAATTCACTGTCGTGAGTTGTATCTTCCTTACAAACAAAACGTTAAATATAATATTTCAATGCTTTGCCATGCTTCAAATCCCCCTTTTATCCCAATTTTGGATAGGTGACCACACTTTTCCGCGAAACGAAAATACGAAATATCAAAATCCCCTTTTCACCAAATTTCAATGTCTTATACAAAAGACATACAGAAAAGGTATTAAATTTGTGGTTTAACCTTAGAAATGAAAGTCCGTTTTCACCTGCTCACTACCATTGATTTCATATCGCGATAGCAGCTCTTATTTGCTCTCTTCAATTGACCTGGAAATATGTATTTTCTGTCATATCTCAGCTTATGAATAGACAATGATCGATGGTTTTGTAGGCAGGCGCCAGTAAACCACGAGAGGTTGACGTGTAGTAATACCTCGAGTAGTTTCAGAGCTGCCTGTTCATAAAATCATCGTTTGTTTTATTCATCATCCATCTTCTCGAACTGTCAGACAATAAAACTGTGGGACAAGAATAAAATTCCATGGCGTATGGCCATCAAAACTATTGTATACGGGGATATGGTGACTTTCTGCTATAGCACAAAGAAAAATCGTCCCTATTGTTATATCCTTTAATATGGCAATCACTGGGTTTAATTCATTCGAAAAGATGGATAATAAATACTACGCAATACTCCTCGCTATCGCTCGGAGTATTACTACGCATCAACTACGCGGAGAATACGGCCACTCAGATCGAAATCATGGTAATGTTGTATTTATTACTCACTTATTTTTAGATTTAAGCAATAAATATGATCGTTAGAAAACTTTTCAACGTAATTAAGAAGTTATGTTTGGGACTACTTTCATCTCAAAAATCCGTATCCTCCTAGGAGGGTACGGAGCTCCGTATCCTCCTCAGTAGCGATCTGTAATCTCCATAGGCTTAGTATGGAGACTCCGTATCAGGTGGGTAATAAATACATAGACTGGCTCCAGTCCCTGCATCCTATGGCTACCCTCCTCGTTGCGATACATTTGATTCATGGGTCAGTCAGAGAAGGATACATACCTTAATGAACTTTATTCTTATTGTGTTTAATCATTTAATGAATGTTCATAATCAAAGACTTGAGCAAGTCTAATAAATACAATAAGCGATGGTTTTGTGGACAGGCGGCTCTGTAAACCACTCAAGGTTGATGTCGTAATAAACTCAGTGACGCTCATCTATCACTACGCGTCAATCACTCGTGGTTTACGGCCGCCTGTCTGCAATACCATCGATTATCCTACCCCTAATAAATACGATATATGATACTGAAAAAATATGGAAACGGGGTAGGATAAAATCTAGACGCCACTCGTTTGAGTTTGAGCTTATTGATGCCACTCATTTTGTTGGCTCCGTAATGTCACTCCTCTTTGACTCGTGAAATTATGGAGCCAACAAAATGCGTGGCATAAATAAACTCAGACTCAAACTCGTGACATCTCTTGATATTATTGTCAATTTACACACTGGCCTATTATACCCTGAAAAAATGGGATAGTAAATTCCGACGATATGCCAGTATCCAAAGGTACAGTCTCCTCTCCGTTTGATTAGGTTTGCTTTGTTTATTGTTGAAGACACAGTTTTATTATTGCATTTTTTATTCAGTCTCAGTCTCAGCCGTCCATATCGACAGCCATGAGGACCTTTGTTACATGTAGTCTAGATCAGATAAAAAAAAAGACAGGACAGACAGGAACAGTTGGGACTCAAAACACTTAAAGGCATATCAGACAATGTGCCTTGAAAATTAAACGTTTAATCCAGTAATCTCAAGGCATTACAGAGCGCATTTCTAATTTTAGATTTAGGGTTCACCATACTAGCATTGATCTAAAGATTGTCATCATGATGATATTTAAAAAAAAATTGAATTTCATAAAGAACAACCCAGGCAATTTTCTCCAGACTTTCACGGGATATAGCGAATATTGAGTATTATAGATTTAAGTTTTAAAAACATTTCTTATTTTTTAAAGAATTGAAGAAAACCATATTTTTTAAGTATATGGTCTATGCAAATCAAGCAAAGGATAATGAGCCTATCGTACCTATTTTGTTGGGTTAAACTGGAGAAAATGTCATACTATATCCGTTTTGCATTAGAACAAATCTCAACGAAAGAGTTTAGAATGGCAATTATCAATATCAAACCAAACACCCTATGGCGCCACTGTGAATTGTATAGATTATACCTTTAAATGATAATATTTCATACACTAACATATCCGGATAAAAAATATCTGCATCGTATTTTATTTGGATCATGCACAACACAATCATAAGGGGCCATCTATAAAGGATATGTACACACTTAAGGGGTAGGGGGTGGGGTGGTCACAAATTTCAGAAATTGTGCGTATCCTCCTTCTTTGTTTTATTAGGTACACAGTTGAGAGGGGGGGGGGGGGCAACAATTTCAGAGGTTCTGCGTACATACTTCATGAATGGCCCTTACTACGATATAGATCTGAAACAATATTGGTGTGTTTAATTTAGGAGCTGGTTCCAGGGGCCCGTTCAATAGATTAGAATTCATTTTTAGTTTAAGCTAATTTTTTTCCAATAATAAAATCATTTCATTTTGGAGAAGGCTACATAAATATTCCTCTCAATTCACATGAAAATCAAATAGATTTCTTAATTAAGACTTCCGGCATCGTCTGTCTCGAGAATCTTTGAGTTACATACAGGGTTCCTTAATTGTGCAGTAATTGTAAATTACATATAATTTACTGCCGGGCTGCTTTTGTCAACGTCTAATCGAACATACTTTTGTAACAGGTAACACTGCGGTGGTTGATCGAACATTTTATGTTAATTACTTTTCTGGTCACATGACCAGCTGACGCCTCTACTAGCGTCATTCCTGCTATTGCATTCACTGTCGATGCACGGGAATTTTTTCATTACTGCTCCGCTCAAATTTTTACTACCGTTTTCGGTTTTTACCAACACATTTACACTACCTTTTAACGAGCACAAGATGCCCAGACGGAAGCAGGCTATTTCTCCGAAAAAACGGAGTCAAACCCGGAAAAAGAACCAGGAGAACCCGGCAAACATGTCAGACCAAGATGGCGACCACAATGGCGTCCCTGGGTCGCCGGCGTCCTCCTCCAGCTCCGGACCATTGGCAAGAAGAAATGCGGCAGAAATTCAAGATGTTGCCGGAAGGGTTGACGCGATCGACGGCAGGCTGGAAAGCATTACATCGATGTTATCGCAGCTTGTCCGGAATTCTAATACCCATGACGCTTCTAACTAGGCGCCAGGGCAGCCCGACCGGCACGCGGGAAACGACGCACGCCGCTCGTCCAGCCGTGACCACGAACACCGCTCGGGCTTGTATAACCACCCTCACCACCCTGCCCGCCTACCGACGCCAGTACTCCCAGAGAGGATGTCGGACCTGGATCTACAGGGGGATGCCGCGGACCGGGTGGCCCAGGCTGTCCGGGCCGCTCTTCAACCGGACATCAAAGGTAACTGCACGATGCCCCACCATTTTATATTTAGGGGCCCTAAGAGAACTAAGACGGGAGTGGATGATCTAACCATCCCGGAGTACGCCTATGGGTTCCTGCAATTAGTGAAGATTGCCCCGGACGAGGAGACCCGGGAGGCCATGGGGGCCCACCTGGAGGCCATCTTGGACGACGCCAGGGATTTCCCGTGGGCCAATGTCCAATGTCCGAGGAGGTGTGCGACAGGGTCGCAAACGGAAGGATCACGTGGTTAAATTCTTATGAAATTGACCGACTGCAAACACGGCTGGCTCACGTGCCAGGCGGCCAAGCGACGACAGCCCAAAAGACAAAGGAAGCAGCCAGACCGGGACAAACCGCCATGGACTTACCGCATCACGTGGCTAGGGCCCGCCCCGGGCCGCCATGTCAGCCATACCAGCGAGACGAATGCCCGGAAGCTACCCATCACGTGCAAGGAGGCATACGGAAGCTGCACATATGCGTATCATGTCTCCATAACAAGGCGGCAACCTTCCCGCACCCGCAAATCAACTGCCGGTCCGGACAAAAGGCCCCCGCTGCTCCGGGGTTTGGAAAGTAAAGAACCGGAACACAAAAAGGTACAGAACCCGTGTATTTTATAACTCTACCAGGTCGGGCGCGCTTTCACGCGACGCGGGCACTGCACATGTATGTTTCAACCGCCGCCCTGATTTGTGTACACGGTTCTGTTCTCCGCGTGCCGGCCAACGCCATGTGCTCTCGACAAACATAAACAGTGCGAGTCACGTGCAGACTGGTCACGTGGTGGGCGACTACCATAACAAAAACAAACCCACACGTGGTCGCACCCCGGCACGCGTTCTACCTCTTACTGACTATGGCAGTGTATCTTTGGGATGTATTGTTGAACCTGAAAATGATCGTGATGTTTCCTTTTCCTTTTCACGTGTTTGTTCTACTGTACCAGATGAGTCTGACCATGTTGTTTCTCATGTTCCTGACATTTGTGATCAATCTGTTCCTCATGTTCTCATGACCGTGGCCGGTCCAGCTGGCCCCTCCACGCCGTGCCGCCCCACACGGGACGCGCCCTTAGACCGACGGCTGGAGGGAATTGTGCCTAAACTGGACATTGGTATCGGCTCCCTACGGGAGGAATACCCCGACCCTGGAGAGGCGGTCGGTGCACCGATACCCCCGGTCCATGTTTTTTCAAATGTTTTCACAACAACAGAATGTGCTGAGGGTGCCTATTACACCCCCGCTTTCGCCCCCAACGACTTGGAGGGCACCGTGGAGGCATTGATTCGCGATACAGAACTTTCACCAATTGCTACAAGTACTCCACGGAGAACCATCACTCACGTCTCAGTCGAAATGAACGACCAGACGGACTCTCGCGTAACTGGACCGGCTGCTGGAGGCGCCCGGGCTGTCCCAATCAGCCCTAAGAAGTACATGGAATTGGTGCTCAGGGCCTGGCCGCACCCCTCAGCAGCCGCCGCCCGGAACGCCCCGGATCATATGAGTATTTATCGGGAGGTACGCCGCTCCGGAGTCCCAAATTACTTGGGGGCCCGGATACCGATTCCCTCAAACATGAACTGTGACGCCTGGAGTGATGCTTTGACCGGATATCACGACCGAGGCATAGTTGACCACCTTCGCTTTGGCTGGCCTAGCTCGTATTCAGCCGACAGACCTCCAGTACCCACGTACAAGAACCACGCGTCTGCTATCGCTTTTCCAGCGGCAGTGGATTCGTTCTTAGCGAAAGAAAAACGGCTAGGCGCCATGCTTGGACCGTTCGACTCCCCTCCGTTTTCACCTTGGACTCAGGTGAGTCCTTTGTTGACTCGCCCTAAGCCGGGGGACCCGATGGAGAGACGGGTAATAATGGATCTCAGTTTCCCCAAAGGCGCTAGTGTTAACGACGGGATCGCTAAGAACTATTTCCAAGGACATGAAAGCCAATATACTCTCCCTACCATCGCGGACCTCGCTACCCTCGTGCTGCGCGCCGGACGTGGCGCTCTCATCTGGAAGGCTGATCTCCGGAGGGCATACTGCCAGCTCGGGATTGATCCGCTAGACTACCCCCTACTCGGACTCCAACAACACGGGAAATACTACGTGGACATCTGCCCTTCATTTGGCTGTCGTTTTTCCGGGGGAGCTCAGCAGAGAGTCTCTAACGCTCTATGCTGGGTAATGAACCGGAAGTGTGGCGCTCAACTGTTGGCGTATGTAGATGATTTCGTATCCGTTGACTCAGATTTTTCTACCGCTGTCCGGTCTTTTGCCGGCTTTGAGGAGATATGCCAGCGGCTGGGGGCGGAATTGGCCCCGGAAAAATCTATCTTTCCCACAACTCATATCGACTGGTTGGGTTTTACAATCGACACTATCGATATGCAAATCACCATCCCCCAGACCAAGCTCCAAGCCGTCATAGACGAGTGTCGGGCTTGGGAGACGAGAACTCATGCCACCAAGCAGCAGTTACAGTCAATCTGCGGCAAACTAAACCACATATCCCAGTGCATTCCTCCGGCGCGACGATACATGTCCCGGTTGTTGGATACACTGCGAAGATCACAGGACGACGTACCGGTCGAGCTGGACATCGAGTGCAAGAAAGACCTGGTCTGGTTTGCTGACTTCGCGAAAAACTCAAACGGAAAAAAGCTGATCATCAAAGACCGGCCCTCGGTCGAGATTGAATGCGATGCCTGCCCGAGGGGCCTCGGCGCTTTCTGCGAGACAGCAAAAACTTATTATAGTATTCCCCTCCCAGAGGCATATCGAGAGGCGTATCATATCAGCCAGATCGAGGCAATCAACTGCCTCCTCTCGGTCAAGTCGCTGAGACCACCCGGAACGCGAGGCCATATCATCCAAGTCACTACGGATAATTCAGCGGCAATGTACGCTTTGAACTCCGGAAGGACTCGAGACCCAATTCTGGCCGCCTGCGCGCGAGAAATCGCGTTAATCGAAGCCCTACACGATGTGATAGTTCGCATAGTCCATAAGCCGGGGGACCAACTCGTTCTCGCAGACGCCCTCTCCCGCGCGAGTTTCGACCAGGATAAGGCTAAACTCGCCCTGAAATTAGTTAAGGATCGAAATTTGTCCCGTCGAGATCCAGCACCGCTATCATATGTGTTGTCTCCAACGTAGTTTTCTTTTTCTGTGTTCCAGATAACGCAAACCCCTGCCTCATCTCGTCCCTCCGGAATTCGTGGACGGCAGCAGCATCCATCGGCACCGCACAGAACCTACATCGCCAGATGCAGGCATACGTCTCGTTTATGATGGCACACAGTTTCAACCACCTCGACCCGTCCCCAACTCAACTCGCCCTCTTCATACAGTTTTTGGCGAACAGCTTCAAAAGCCCGGCGTCTGTCCGGAACTATTTTTCCGGGGCGCGGACCTTTTTACGGGCAAGCGGTAGCGCGACCGGAGTCTGCGAGTCCATCCTCGTTACTCGCGCTATCAAGGGCGCCCAGCGCTTATCCTCGCACCAGGCGTCTCCGGCCGCCCCGGTCCCGCTGGACATCTTCAAAGTCGTGTTAATGGCGCTGGATGCCCCCGGCCCGGTCCAGCTGGCGGCCCGGTCCCTTCTCCTCCTCTGCTACACGACGCTGTTACGTCAGTCAAACCTCCTCACGACAGGCCCGGTCGGGGCCTCTCTTCATACCCTGCGCCGCAGGGACATCTTGGTCTCGGATGAGGGCCTAACCATAACGGTTCGCTCGACAAAGACCTCGGCTGGACCGGCGAGCTTTTTCTCAATTCCCGTGACGCGCACCAACGGCATGTTCTGCCCGGTCGGGGCATGGGAGAGATACCGCGACTCCGTCCCGGCGCTTCCTTCCGCCGCGGCTTATGTCTCTAAGTGCGGCGCCCCTCTACGACCTGACGCCATACTTCCGGTTGTGCGATCAGCCCTCCGGGCGACAGGATACCCACAATGGCACTCCTTTACCCTCCACGCTCTCAGGAGGATGGGAGCCCAACAAGCAGCACTTTCGGGCGTCCCCGAGGACAAAATAATGGCCCACGGGGCCTGGACCTCGGTCGGGGGCTTCCGAGCATACGTACCCAAGCCGGTCCCCCCCCAAACTTCTACTGCCCTAGCCTCCTCTTTGGCTCATAATGTATAATCGTTTATCTTTCTTATCGTTTTATCAATTCCATGTGCAATAAATACATTTTTCTGCAGCCCGGTCTTTGTTAATTATAGTGCCTCTTATAGTTTGTTTGTTTGGGTTTCTTTTGTGTTTTTTTTGTCCCGTCTGTCTATAAGAAGAAAAATAAAGAAGTCTCTCTTCAGTAACTGCAACTTCATTCCATGTTGACAAAACCTTAGAATTGTTATGTGCGAGTCTTGCACTAATTTTCCTATATCATTTGTAACAAAATACACTGGAAAGAGATCCTATGATGGAAGTGAACTAGGATCTTACTTGAAGAGCCTTTTCTGTAACTCGTGCAAGGGTTATCGCTTAATAATGTTTAAGTCAATGCCCATCTACCGATTTCGGAACATTTATGTACGTTTGTCGGCGACAAACGGAGGGTAATTTGTCTCAGCCCAGCCATCCTAACGGAGTCGGTAGATGTAGGACAGCTAGGCAAGGCTACCCAGCGATTAGTGAACACTCGGTTTCTTTGGTTTTTGCCCTCCCCCAGCGATTAGTGGACCATACACCGATTTTATCAGTGTGCAGGTCGAGCGAGGTGTTACGTAATTTGCCTGCGACAAAGTGACAGACTCCTATACGATTTGGGAACTAATCGTTCAACCCTAAATCGGTAGATGGGCATCCGGCTTAAGATGAGTACTATACGAGTGCCCATAATCTCCACCTCACACAGAGTTTTTTAATTTTTTTTATTTCATTCTTTATACTGCTTCCAAACAGCTTATGAGGCTGGTTTGACGTTGGAGACAGTCCAACTTGGTTGATTACACTGTTATAGCAAAAAATAGATATCCAATTAACTCTAACAAGTACGATATACATATTGTCTTGTTGTGTTTTGTCCTGTATGAAAATTAAAAAAAAAAAATCGGGAGAAGAAATAATATTCCATGGGTGAGATGTGACACATGTATTTCGAAAATCTGTAGAAACAGGGTAGATTACTTTACCAGTGCATGACAAACCTATATCATTTAGAAATGTATCTGTTTCTTTATGGCTGCTAGAATAGTTGTGTGTATATATCCTGTACAATTTGTATCTCATTCTGAAGTTACAAGTCACATTGAAACATGATTTTCATGACTAGTTGACAATAAAATATTCTCCACAATAAAATAAAACCAAGTACGATATACATTTAAATGGAAAAAATAACCATGAGTACAAGGGACATCATTGAATAATCTTATAATATGGTGTGTTCGGTAAGACAGTCTCAGCCGTCCATACAACCATCCATAAGTGTTGAACACAGTTGACCCACATCGTCCCTGAGTCTCTATGGCATACAGAAAAGGGTCTACATTTAAAATCCTAGATTATCAAAGGGGCCCCAGGTTCCTGGCAGCTCGACAAAGTCTCACATAACAGGATAGAAAACTGTTAGGAATTCACTAAGAAAATACATCCTTTTTGAGCCATACTCTGTTACCTTTTTAAGTGTTGCTTACCGTTTGAGGCTGAATTCAATATATACGAACGATCCAACGCTGATATTACTTTGTTATGTTTTTAGGAGGCATTCACACGCTCGGTGACGTCCAGGGGTATTCTCTAACCGTAAACATCGGATGACATAAACAAGTCAGCCGATTGTATTTCTCTTAAAACGATTCTGGAATGCCTTTAAAGGCATATCGAATATATGACCTATTTTGAAGATCGTTTTGTATCATAAAAGAGTATGTTGTGTCGATAAACACGTATATTTACACAAAAAAAGGTTTGACTTGAATATTAAAACTATGTCATTTTCCTCAGATTGAATATGATAATCTCAAAGTATTGTAGAAGAGATATAGGGCGGAATAATTCCTCAGGGCACATCTAATTCATACTTGTATAATATTTACTATTTAAACACCTCAAGCGTATTTTCATGAAATAATGAAGCACTGAGGTATTGGGATATTCTTACCCATGGGTACAAAGTCCCCAATGAAAACGTATGGGGCCACAGTTAACCATGACCCATCGTACATATTAGGGACCGTAAACTAGACCCATGGTTCACGACTTTCAAATGGCTTTTACCAAATGTTTAGCAATAGAAATTATTATTAATATCCATGGGTAAGAAATGCAACAATCGAGAACTAGCACAACCTCTCTCCCTGACGAGATTCCCCAAATAATTCACTTTTACTTACCTATAATGAAAGATGACACAAAATAAAGTAAAAGCAACCTTTCAAAAGATAAAAGATAACTAATAACAAAAATAGCAGATTTCGCTGCGCCCTCCGGCGGGGAACCAACGTATTCTCGATCTACTCTCTTTCTCAAAACTGATACTAACATTTAGATCTACTAACTTACTAATTACTCCATTTAATTAAACCTTACTTCTTCTTTCCTTTCTTTTCAAACCTTTTGTTTTGTTTCTGATCCTGAAATATTGGTTGTAGATCTAGATGTATTTGCGAGAAAGGCCCATTGGAAGAACTGTACTGTACAGAAATGGACAATAAATTAATAAAAAAAAACACAAAAAAAACCGTAAAATCCAACAAGTATCTGTCAGATATCAGCAGAATGCAATCCCGCAATGCACCAGGAAAATGGTGGTAGTTACCTCGCCTAATATGTGAGTGCACATTGGCCAGGCTTCCAGACTACCCGACAATGGGCTCTCCCCGCTGCCCCCTAGTGAATGACCGGGGAACCAGCGTAGCGTTCCAGGCTTGATGAGAATTCATGGACAAGGGTCCCGTTTAATAATCTAGGATCGTAAAAAAAGACCTTTTTCTGTACCTCGTACAAGGGTTGTCGTTTAATAATATGGAATTACTATGTTAGCGCTCGTGTATGGTAGCCGTACGGCGAGGTTAGGCTCACGGCCGTACTCACCAAGGCCGTAGGCCGCGGTGAGTACGGCCGTGAGCATCCGCCATTTTTAAATTTTGCGCCCAGCCAAGTGCTTCGGCCTCTCGGCCAATTAGATTGCGTTATTTTTCAAAGCACTCTGTATGTCGTTCAAAGCACTCCGTATGTCAATTCCAAAGGCGATTTGTACTAAGCTAGATGGAGTACCTTTGGTGTATGGTATTATTACTATACCCCTAGGAGCAGTCAGTAATCGTAGTGAGTTTGAGCACAGGTATATAATAACATCTAAATCTTTTCGCTAAGATTCGTCCATAATGGGTGACCCATGGCCGTTGGTCAGGGGTGGTCATTGCTCCCCCTGACACTCACCCCGCGCACCCTGCGCACTCCCCCCTGGTGTCGGTCACGTGAACCCCGCGGTCACGTGGCCCACCGCCGCTCTGACCTCCTCCTCATTCTGTTCCTGTACTTCACTACGTACACACATACTTTTTCTTTCTCCCACTTTTTGGCCTTCTCTCCACGCCATCTTTAGATACTCCCCGAGTGTCTGACCGTGCAGAGACAGTGTCTAAATACGGGTAAAGTTTAGTGAAAATAGAGGACAGATAGGATGGCACCACCAACGACACGCGTGCAAGCGAGCGCCTCCACGACCACGGACCAGGCCTCGGAGTTAACCGTGAGGGAGAGCGACCACGTGGAGTCCGCGTCTCAGGCCGGTAGCCACCGGTCGGCCCGCCTCGTGGCCGTAGAGACGGGACTGTCGGATATGAGCAAGAAGTTAGACGCCCTCATCCAAATGCAGACGCAACGGTCAGCGAGACACGCCTCCCCCCCTACGGTTCGTTCGGTCGACGAAGTACGGACTCGGGACTGGGCCGAGGAACAAGCCGGCCGCGCCATGCCTCCCCCCCGCCAGCTTCGAGACCGCTACGCCGGAGACCCTTACATCCAACGTGAGCTCGACCGTGAGGCCATCCCACATGACAGAACGGCTGGTAAGCTTCAATCTGATATACACGTTACTCGTTTGATTAGCAAGCCATACATGTTCGTGGATAGGGAGGGGGTCTACACGTTGTCCCAGAAGCTAGAGTTGAGGGGGACCCTAGGACCCCTTGAATACCTGAGTGCGTTCATCGGTCTGCTCGGGACGACCATGGAGTGGACCCCGTGGACCGTGAGGCCATGTTCAAACATTTGCATCAAATATCAATCGATGCCCAGACCCGGCCGTGGGCCGGAGTGAGGAGATGGTCGAACTACGTGTTTGATCAGGTCGAGACCGGGAGGTTGGCCTGGTGTGATTACTCCCGTATCCAGGAGGAGCGAGTCCGACTCGCAATGACGACCGGGACGCTCACTAGCGGCGCAGACGCGGGAAAGGCCCGAGGACGGGAGTTGCCATGCAGGCAATTTAATTCTGAGAAGGGGTGCCGCCATAGGAACGGCCACGACGACGGACCCGTGAGATGGCTGCACGTGTGCTCGTACTGCGACTCCGTGGGGAGGCAGTGCGGCCATTCGTTACATGCGTGTAACCGGAAACTTGGCTACACGATGGGATATGACAACGGGCAGGCTGCGCCCACACCGGCACCCCGGCGAGCACCCCAGGGCGGACACGCACCCCAGGCCGGACACACGCCCCGGGCGGTCGACCCGAGGGCGGATATGCTCCCACAACAAGGACACGGGGCAAAAAACGGTTACGGTGCGCCCTGCGAGTGAGCGGTGCGCACCCGCAAGCTGTCACAACACATGCACCCCACCCCGGGCCCGGGGTCACCAGGTGCGATCAAAGTGACATAACACCAGCGTGCCCTGTGATCTCTCCCGCCACCTCCAGGATTTCCGGTGACCGGACGTGGGCGGAGGTCGTAAAAGCAGATTTCCCGGCGACCCCTGCCGACCCCCACCCCCCCCCCCGCATGCAGGGGGGGGCAGGCGTGGGGTGCACGTGACCACAACACGGAGGCTGGCCGGCCACGTGGTCATGTGCCAACCCAAAACAACAACAAAGGAGGGGGCGGGACCAGACACATGGATGACAGTGACACGGGGCGCCTACCGGCTCGCTCCTCGTGTCCGAGTGTTAGTGTTACCGCGCCAGCTAGGGACGACACAAGTAACACTCCGGATTTTGTCAAACTAAAAGAAGTTTGCCGGACCGGAATTCCCGGGAACACGTCATGGGACCGTTCACGGAGGCGCCGTTCGAGCCGTGGTGCCACGTTTCGCCATCGATGTCCCGGGAGAAGCGCGGGTCCGAGGCCCGCCGCGTCATAACGGATATGACCTTCCCCCGGGACCGTAGTGTCAATGCCTATGTAATGAAAAATGCAGTCTACGGAGAAGAACGGGAACACAGCCTCCCTACGGTCGACGGTTTCGTCGCCCGGCTCCTGGCCTCGGGGTCAGGGAGTTACATGGCGACCATCGACATTTCGCGCGCCTATAAGAACTTTAGGTGCGACCCCCTCGACTGGCCTCTGCTGTGCTCCATGTGAGACGGCGGGTATTATTGTGATACGGCCATGCCGTTCGGTGCCCGCGCGTCCTCGTATCACATGCAGTGTGTGGCCGAGGCCATCGTGGGGATACTCGCCGGAAAGGGGGTCGAGGCCGCCATGTTTCTGGACGACCTCATCATACTGTCACCATCCAGGGAGAAAGCTGCCTCGGACTTTGCCATAGCCCGAGACCTGTTCGCCGAGCTCGGCCTCCCCGAGGCCCGGGAAAAAGCACAGGCACCTAGTCAGACCGTGCGCTGGCTAGGCATCGACATCAACGCGGCAGAGATGTCCCTCTCCATCCCTCAGGACAAGCTGGAGGACGTGCGGGAACACGTTGGGGAGGTCGCCAAGAAGCGGTCGCTCACGAAGCGACAGCTTCAATCCGTCCTCGGAAAAATCCTGCACGTCGCCAAATGTATCCACCCGGCGAGGCCGTTCGTCAGCAAACTACTGGAGGCCCTACGGTCGATGGACGGGTTCTACATCAACGTAAGCTCGGACATGCGACAGGACCTCCAGTGGTTCCTCAGGTTTGCCGCCGGGTGGAATGGACACGCCCTCATCCCTCGAGGGCCGGCGACAAAGTGTATCACGGTCGACGCCTGCCTCTCGGGCGTGGGGGGAACCGACGGCCGTGCGGCCTACGTGTGTCAGGTCTGTCCCATCAACGACCCCGTGGACTGCATTTCCGAACTAGAGGCCCTGAACACCATTTATGCTTTCCACACGTTCCTCGGGGACCGTGATCGTGGGACCAGGATCGAGGTCTTCTGTGACAACATGGGGACCGTCCAGGCACTCACGTCGGGGCGGGCACGGAACCACGTCCTCGCCGAGTGTGCCCGACAGGCCTGGATGGTTCAGGCCAAGCTACAAGTCGACCTGGTCTACACGCACATCCCCGGGGTCCTCAACACGGTCGCCGACGCACTCAGTAGGGCCCACCTGTCCTCAAGAGATTTTAATAATGCCGCATGCCTTATGAGATATCATGATCTGTGGTCCGTGATGCCGTGTAATCATTCCTCATTTGTGCCTGTGCTTCGGCTGTCCTGCAGATCCGGCGCTACGCTATCTCCAACGGAAGGCATCTGCGCGGCAGGCCGAGGCACGTGCCCCAGGCACGGTCGCGAACCAGAAGAGCGCCGTGTCCACCTACCTTGCCTTCTGCCGACGGACGAGGACCGACCCGCAGACACCGTCCGTGAGTTTCATCACGGCCTTCCTCGAATACCTCGCGGACCACGCCCCCTCGCCAGCGACCATGGCCAACCAGCTGTCCCACGTGAGGACCCACCTACGGCTCTCCGGCGGGGACGTTACGGCTACCGAGGACGTGAGGGTCAGGAGGGCCCTCGACGCCATGAAGAGGAACAAGGCATACACCCCGAATGTGAAGCCTCCGATCCCGATGGCGGCCCTTCAGGCGGTCCTCGATCAGTTGTCGGACACGCCCCTCGACTTGACCCTACGGGCCGCGTTCCTCCTACTATATTACGCCGCCCTGCGACAGAGCGAGATCGCCCCACCTACGGCCAGGGCATTCGATCCCGTGCGCCACCTTTCACGTGGGGACGTGGTGGTCACGGGAACTCACGTGGCGGTCTGCGTCAAGGCCGCCGGGAACCTCTAGTGCATCGGGGAGGAGAAACACGTGAATCTACAATCCTCCCCGGACCGGAGGTCGCGCCCAGTGACAGCCGTGAGGAATATGATCGCCGCTGTGCCTACGATGTTACCAACGGATCCGTTCCTGCTGAACACAGACAGGTCCCTTATAACAACGCGGTCGTTATCTAAGGAGTGGGAGCGACTTAATGCTTCAGCAGGCCACCCCCCTAAGACCTATACTCTCCACAGCCTGAGAAAGGCCGCGGCCACCCAGGCCTTTCAGGCTGGGGTCTCAGAGCTGTCCATACAGCGTTATGGGGGGTGGCGCTCCAACGCACATCGGAGGTACATCAAAGACTCCAACGCCCGAGAGGTCAACACCTCCCTCATACAGTCCCTCAACCAGTGACTCTACTCCTCACAAACATTTTTCCCCCCCACCTCGCCTCATTTTTCTGGTCTTGGCGTTTTTATACTCATTTTATACTCATATTGTATAACCATATATACTCATTGTTATACAACCATATATACTTATACCAATTGACATATCATTATACCTGTCAATTACCAATATGTATCTTAAACGTAATTGACCTCATTATATATCTGTCAATTACTTTCTTTTACCTTATATCATATTAATATTTACTGTATTAATATTCATGTCGGTGAAGGTATATAAAATTAAAATAAATTTTATTATTCCAAACTTTCGACTCATACTTTTGTGTTCAGGGGTAGGGGTAATGGGTGACCCATGGCCGTTGGTCAGGGATGGTCATTGCTCCCCCTGACACTCACCCCGCGCACCCTGCGCACTCCCCCCTGGTGTCGGTCACGTGAACCCCGTGGTCACGTGGCCCACCGCCGCTCTGACCTCCTCCTCATTCTGTTCCTGTACTTCACTACGTACACACGTACTTTTTCTTTCCCACCCACCCTCACCTTTTCTTATTTTCCTACTCCGTAGGCCGTTTTTATACTAATTTTATACTCATATTGTATAACCATATATACTCATTGTTATACAACCATATATACTTATACCAATTGACATATCATTATACCTGTCAATTACCAATATGTATCTTAAACGTAATTGACCTCATTATATATCTGTCAATTACTTTTTTTTACCTTATATCATATTAATATTTACCGTATTAATATTCATGTCGGTGAAGGTATATAAAACCGGAAACTTGCAGATCCGGCGCTACGCTATCTCCAACGGAAGGCATCTGCGCGGCAGGCCGAGGCACGTGCCCCAGGCACGGTCGCGAACCAGAAGAGCGCCGTGTCCACCTACCTTGCCTTCTGCCGACGGACGAGGACCGACCCGCAGACACCGTCCGTGAGTTTCATCATGGCCTTCCTCGAATACCTCGCGGACCACGCCCCCTCGCCAGCGACCATGGCCAACCAGCTGTCCCACGTGAGGACCCACCTACGGCTCTCCGGCGGGGACGTTACGGCTACCGAGGACGTGAGGGTCAGGAGGGCCCTCGACGCCATGAAGAGGAACAAGGCATACACCCCGAATGTGAAGCCTCCGATCCCGATGGCGGCCCTTCAGGCGGTCCTCGATCAGTTGTCGGACATGCCCCTCGACTTGACCCTACGGGCCGCGTTCCTCCTGCTATATTACGCCGCCCTGCGGCAGAGCGAGATCGCCCCACCTACGGCCAGGGCATTCGATCCCGTGCGCCACCTTTCACGTGGGGACGTGGTGGTCACGGGAACTCACGTGGTGGTCTGCGTCAAGGCCGCCGGGAACCTCTAGTGCATCGGGGAGGAGAAACACGTGAATCTACAATCCTCCCCGGACCGGAGGTCGTGCCCAGTGACAGCCGTGAGGAATATGATCGCCGCTGTGCCTACGATGTTACCAACGGATCCGTTCCTGCTGAACACAGACAGGTCCCTTATAACGACGCGGTCGTTATCTAAGGAGTGGGAGCGACTTAATGCTTCAGCAGGCCACCCCCCTAAGACCTATACTCTCCACAGCCTGAGAAAGGCCGCGGCCACCCAGGCCTTTCAGGCCGGGGTCTCAGAGCTGTCCATACAGCGTTATGGGGGGTGGCGCTCCAACGCACATCGGAGGTACATCAAAGACTCCAACGCCCGAGAGGTCAACACCTCCCTCATACAGTCCTTCAACCAGTGACTCTACTCCTCACAAACATTTTTCCCCCCCACCTCGCCTCATTTTTCTGGTCTTGGCGTTTTTATACTCATTTTATACTCATATTGTATAACCATATATATTCATTGTTATACAACCATATATACTTATACCAATTGACATATCATTATACCTGTCAATTACCAATATGTATCTTAAACGTAATTGACCTCATTATATATCTGTCAATTACTTTCTTTTACCTTATATCATATTAATATTTACCGTATTAATATTCATGTCGGTGAAGGTATATAAAATTAAATTATATTTTATTATTCCCAACTCTCGACTCATACTTTTGTGTTCAGGGGTAGGGGTAATGACTAACACAAAGCGCGGGTATGGACATACAATTTATTAAGTACGAGTAGAAGTACGAGATAAGTTTTAGTAGTTCAATATGAGATACGAGTCAGAGATAAGAGATAGTTGACGAGCTATTGATAAGCCCTACGGAGTTGGACAATTTGAGAAAAGAGATTTAAGAGTTTTTGTAGGGTGGGTGGGTGGTTCCTTCTCGTTGGCAGCCCAGGGTTGAAGTGAACGCAGGCGGGTTGGGGTGGCGTGGTCACGTGAGGGACCACATGACCGGTGTAGTGCCAAAAACGGTTACCCTGCCAAAAATGGTAATTATCGCCCACTAGTATCTTGTGTGCATGCGTGAACATGCACAGTGTTGAAGTCCACGATTGGAGAGTGAGAAATTCATCGGCGCTCAAGCACTAGTTTGTACTTGCGCACTTAGCAAATCACAAGTTGAATCACAAGTTGAATCACAAGAGGATGAAGTACAACTACGGTTACTTTGAGTGGGAAAGAATATTAAGTGCGAAAATTGTACGTAATCATGATGTAATATCATCAGTTAACAACATGACCCCCAATAGTCTGTGAAATCTGAACGGAAGAGGGTGTACATAAGCATGCGCATATAGAGTGGGCGATAATTACCATTTTTGGTAGGGTAACTGTTTTTGGCACTACACCTGAACCACGTGAGAGTCCTTAACGACGAGAGTGAGTCCGTAACGACCGCGACTTGCATCGCATTAAAGCCAACTCTTCAGTTAGCCCCAATGTTGAGAACACATCTAGCGAGTAACGCAGCCGATTTCTGGAATCGCCAACACAAAATGGCGTATATGTGAGCTACTATTTCATATTTCACCTGATTATTTCATCAGGGATGCTAAATTTTTGGTGGAAGATATTACTATGAAATAATATCGCAGATGCACGCAAACTCTTGTTGGCGATTCTGGAAGCTGCCGTTACTCACTTGGTGTGTTCCCGGCATGAGTGTTAAGTAAAGTTGACCCACATCGTCCCTGGGTCTGTACGGCATACATAAAGGATCTAAATATATAATCCTAGATCATTGAACTGGCCCAAGGCCCTGGACTGAACCACACCAACCTGTTAGTCGGTACAGAATGGAGACAGAGGTGGCGGCCAATCTATCAACCAAGATTTGTTCTATTGATAAGACGACTAAACTCTCGGGTCACGCCATGGATATTTGTTTCCGGGAATATTTCATCAATTCGTGCAAAAATGAAAGGCATACCTAGCAGCATGGACTGCAATTGGAGGTGCGGGGGGGTTTCAAGGACCTCGAAACATATATAGCGGGAAATGATAGCAGTCACGAAATGCACTTCATCTACAGTAATATCTCTTTGGCATCTCGGATAAAGCTGATGAGACATTAGACATTTTTCCACAGGGGGTGCCACCTATCTACTTGGTTATGCAATGCTATCGGCCATACAATCACATAACAACGTATTCTTAATCATTAGAGTTCTGAGTGCATGAGCGAAATACGGTTGTAATACCCGTTTAGAGAAAAACAGGGATTGCATCGTGGCCTATGATATTGTAGCTCCGATCTCGTGGGTCATCTCACACTGTTTCTTCAGATATGGTAAAGATAACAGAGGAACACTGCATGTGGTACAACAACACATTCGCAGGCGTGGCCAGGATAGACCTATCTTTGTTTATAGGAGAACCTAGACAATTATCAAGCATCATGTTCAGACAACCCAGACTCGTTATTGCCATATCCTAAGTGTTCATATCTTGGGGAAAATAGAAGTCTTGCATTCACACAAACCGTTCACACTCTAATGCAGAGTTTCCATCGGCCAATAATGACCACCAGCAGCAGGGGGTAACGTATAGTGGCATCTCTAAAACGTGATTTATAGTGGCAGGATTTATAGTGGCAGTGGAGGTGTCTGTATAGGGGGGAAATAGAGGGATGCCACTATAACCACCCCTCCCTCTCTTCAGGTCGGCCTAGGACCAAAAAGTATTGACCAAGAATGGATTAACTGTACCCTATTGTATTGATGGATGGCCAATTAAGAGCAATGGGGAGGCTTGCATAGAAAACAATAGACCTCATGCTTTGGGGTAACAATAGGCCAATGATGGCCAATCAGGGGATTAAAACGTCTCCCTTAATTGCAATTAGAGAGGTGGGGGTGTGTTCTATCCTTCAATGAGACACTTCAGCACAGGCCTGACATTTCAACATCCTTTTTATCATATTATTCACACATATTTCACCATGATTGGTGGTTTTTCAATTTGCTGATATTAAAATCAATAGGAGCATTATCTCAGTAGTCTATATGGTAAAACCCAGCTTCTGGAAAACTTCACTTTAGGGGACACCCCGCTTAAGGGGAAAATTTGCTCAGAAGAGAGATTTTTATTCAGTTTATTTCACGAGTGGCATGCCACTATAAAAGCCCACCTCACTCTCCCTCTCCAACAGATTCCAGAGTGGGGATTTGACATTTTTTATCCATCGTATTCAAAGACCCCATTGAAAATGTATGCAAACCAATATCCATTATATAAAACCTGTCAGATACCACAAATGTCCCTTTGTGCTATAGAGCAGAGAAATAGTTCCTATTATTATACCCTTTAATATAGCAATTAATGTGTTTAAATTGATTCGAATAGATGAATGATAAAGATAACAAACGATGATTTTGTAGACGGGCCGCTCTGTAAACCACTCGAGGTTAACATCTGTGCAAACGGCATCACAGCCAGGAGTGGTTGAGTGTAAAGTAACTGGTAACATGCAGCCCTGATGGTTGTAGCTGTGTCTGTAAGAGTATGGGTGTATCTGTGGTTCCAGAGTGTCTGCCTCTATGTGTATATGCAGTGTAAGGACTGGCGTCCACCTATTCCAATAGAAATTTAGACCTCCCGATATGGCACCGCTACAAAAAGCAAATATCGGAGACATGTCGTGAAGGTTCAAAATTGTTGACATATGTCTAAACATGCCAATCCACCACGCATAAGTGTTTTTGTGCTAATCCTTAAAAAAGATATCATCCACAAATTTTATTGATACTGTCAGCCTGTACATATTGTAAAATATGATCGCATATAATAAACCAACAGAAACATTTCTTGTTCAATGTTTATCTATCACTAGTTTAGATAAGATTCTCTTTGAAGAATATATTTCTAGCACAACTACATTCAGGCTAAACCACACCTCTATTGGAACTTTTGAATGAGATTTATGAACTCGATAAGGAATGAAAAACCCACCACACAAAAGAATGATTTCAAACTCTTTATTTAGAATTCATGTTATTCACCAGTGTACATCTCAATGATATCATAGAACTCATAATAGAAAGTTTTAGTCTCAGCTAGCTGAGTCTCATAGTCTACTGTTTTGAGAAAATCAACCACATCTTCAATGGTGGCCATTTTATCCATCTTATACCATTTGGCCATGATTTGATAAGCTTGGACAATATGTTGAGGTGTTTGATGTATGAGATTATGACACTTCCTGCCATAGGCACTGATTTGGTTCTCTCTTGTGTCCAGACAGCCACCATCTTGCATGTGATCACATTGAGAGTTTCTGTTAAATCGACAGCCATAACAGTTGGCATTCACTCTGTCCTTTATCTCTTTCTGTAGGATAAAGGTATAAATCAGCTTTAAAAGTTCATCCGTGGTTGGCTGAATTACGATGTGGCTGCAAATCTGTATATCGGCAGTGTTTTGGTAAAGAGAGTGTGACAGGGCAACCCGTTCACATGTTGTCTTGTCTAGAAATTCAGTTTCACTTTTCTGTTGTCCTTCAGATGTACTGAGAGACCATGAGTATATGGTTATGGTCTTCTCTGTATTTTTCGCGTCTGGTTTGTCTTCATCACCTTCCATCACTCTCCTCATTTCACAAATGTCCGGGTGGCTTAGATTCAGTCTGAAGGGTATGCTACAAAATATAAAACGGGGAGAAGCAGGTCAGGAAAACGATCCCACATAGAGTAATTACAGATATACATTCAATGAAAATTTGAAAAATGTGTCTACGATGGTATGATATGTTTACTCACCCAGACTCCCTTTCTTTGGTGTATCCTATGTAGCGCTTCCCTTTGAAAGTCTTCACTTCTAGCTTCCATCCACTATTCTCCAATACAGTAATGACTTGATCAGTCTCAGTAGAGATGGACTCTAATTCTTTGAGAAGACCCATACTGGCTTTCACTACTGTCAATAGGACAAACAGTTTGACCAGTTTGCCATTTGCATTCCGTAGGAAGAAGACTGTGTTTCCACTGACTTGCATGGAAATGCGTCCACTGAGAATCTGCTCCATCGTGTGAGTGTGTGTGTGTGTGTGCGTCACTGTCAAATACTGACTGATGATTTGGTCTTGCTTTGGTTATATAGCCAAACGAGTGACACTATGACGTCATACTTAATCTCCAGAGTCAATAAACGTGCTGCATGTTCTGACATGTTTCCATTGTATTGGGAGCATGTGAAACACAACCAGTCTGCACACGTTGATCATAATCACAATAACACACATGTGACGTCACACCTATACTAGGTTATGATTGGACCAACACGAGTATATATGTAGGAAAGCATATAACCTCTACATCACAAAGTGAAATATGGTCAAGTACGAAAGTTCGCTGAGCTACCAGTGAGACTGAAGACATTTGCAAACTGGAGGAAAGATTCAGCATTCAATGAGACTCTGGCTGTGAACGGTTTCTTTTTCATAGGAGGTACAGATATCGTACAATGCTATGAATGTGGAATAGTATTACACTCATGGAAAAACGATGACATAGTCCCTGTGGAGCATTTCAAACACTCACCACTTTGTACCATAGCATCTGCAGGCATCAACACTACCGAACTATGTAAAGTCGTAATGGCAGACTTGCTTGGAAAATTAAAGAGTGTTCAAAATGAGCTCCACATGATGAAATATGGACTGCAAAGGCCGAAATGTGAGGATATTGAAGATGTAGACACCGTTGACATTGTAACGACATGTAAACTTAAAAAAATGCATTTTTGTTGCAGTAAGATTACATTGAGATCCAGATATCATGATGTTCACTTGTAAAGAATGTGGAAAACAGTTCACACGCAGAGATAATGTGAAACGGCATACTATCAACATTCATTCTAAGGCTAAAGGTCTTAAGAAGTCTAAAGCATTTTGCATTGCCTGTGCTACCACTTTTACAAGGCCTCATGATTTGAAGAGACATGTACTGAGGTTTCACGATACAAAAATTTCTCCTGATCCTGAAACTACCACTGCGACCACTACTGCTCCTACTCCTACGGCTGCTCCTACTCCTACTCCTGCGGCCGCTACAGTTACTGCTCCTACTCCTGCGGCCGCTTCTACTCCTACTCCTCCGGCTGCTCCTACTCCTACTCCTGCGGCCGCTCCTACTCCTACTCCTGCGGCCGCTACAGTTACTGCTCCTACTCCTACTCCTGTGGCCGCTCCTACTCCTGCTCCTGAGGCCACTCCTGTTACTGCTCCTACTCCTGAGGCCGCTACTGTTACTACTACTGTGGTGACTACTGCTCTTACAGATACTACTGTGCCCACATCTGTGGTCACTCCAGGGAAGAAATATTGTATCGGGAATTGTATCGGGAACAACTGCTTTACACCATAAGACGATTAGTCATCAGACTGAACACTTCACCACTAAGGCCATGGCTCAAAGTGCTACAATATGGAGTTCCAACTGTAATGCTGACCCACAGTGGTGGAAAACAAAAAGTCTTCTGCCCTTCAGACCGAGGTGTAGTATCTCTATTGTTGGGTGTACTGGAAGTGGAAAGACATTCTGGACTTATAAACTTTTAAAGTCTCTACCCGGAATGTTTGATTCTGAACCCCCTGAGAAGGTGATTTACTGCTATGGAGTATGGCAACCACTATACAACAACATTGAAAGACTGGGTGTCATATTTCATGAAGGGTTACCTAACGCTGAATTACTGGATGAGATTGCTTCAAATGGACGGCACAACCTAATTATCATCGACGACTTGATTGATCAAATGGTGAAAAGTCAAAACATCGAACTTTTGCTTACACAAGGATGTCATCATAGGAATTTCAGTGTCATCTATGTCACCCAAAACCTGTTCCAGCAGGGTAAAAGTGCCCGTACAATAGCTCTTAATACCTGGTACTTGGTCATGTTTCGTAATCTCAGAGATGCTTCCCAAATCATGATGCTTGGAAGACAGATGTATCCAGGTCAACCAGGGCCCTGTTTTTCAGTTACGATATCCTCTTTGTAAGATATCTTACAGCTGTCAGTGTACTATAGATAAGACATCTTTGGGGATGGGCCAACGATTGTCCGTCAAGAGCACTTAGGCTGCAGCCAGGTGTACTATAGATAAGGGTCACGTGGTTCCAAATGTCTTTCAAAGTGTCTTAGACCTAAGACATCTATGGACATGTCGTACAGAATGTGCAACTTCATTTCCCGTAGGAATTAAGCAATGAAATTTTAACACGAGCAAGGTATACATATAACCTATATGCGTACTAAATATGAAGAAAATCGACTGCACCGTTTTGAAGATATCGGCGTTTGAATTTCGTCATAGCAATCTCTGCTCTGGTGGCCAGTGTTCCCCTACGCTAACGTGACTCTAATTTATGCAGTGACCTCGACGTTCACTGAAGGTTGGAGGGTGCAATGGCCAGAGCAGACGTTTGCTATGACGAAATTCAAACGCCCATATCTTCATAACGGTGTGACCCATCTTCTTCATATTTGGCACGATTATAGGTTTTATGTCCCCCTTACTCGTGTTAAAATTTCATTCTTAAATTCCTATGGGAAGCACAGGAACTCCTCTATATTCACAGAGTGAGCTTTGATAGAGCCTGAGACAGTTCTATACTTGAGACACTTTTAGCGGCGATCGAGCGCGCCGCACTGAGACAGTGTCTATAGCACAGCTGCCATTTAGTGTCTTCCAAACAGTCTTCCAATCGCAGAGATGTCTTAAGGAATCATTGGCCGATTATGTCGTGACTGAAAAACAGGGCCCAGGAGTACTAAAAGAGGCATACGAAGATGCTACACATGAGCCATATGGATATTTGGTAATAGACAGTTCCCCACAGACTGATGCCAAGTACCGCCTACGTACACTTGTATTCCCAAACGAGGACTGTGCAGTTTATGTTCCCAAGCTATAAATACCGCACCATCAGAAAAAAAACAGTCATTTAGACACAGACTGGCAATGAGTAAACATCTCAGAGAACATTCAGCATTGATGGACTTTTTGTCAAGTGTTGCTGATAAAAAGCAATTGAAAAACATCCTTTCCACGTTGAACTCGGAACAAGTGAACGCTCTTGGAGAATTAGCAATCAATGTGTTGTATGGTACCATACCTACCACTGCAGCACAAAGGAAATTATTGAAGCCTTTTTATGCACAAATTCATTGGGGACCTGTCCAACAGTACCAAGAAAAGGAAGGACCTTCTCATAAAGAAACCTAAGGGAATAACTCTTGTGCTAAAGGTAGCCAAACCTTTTCTTCAATTGAGAAGATGAGTACCCGCAAGATGATACTCATACCCATTGACTAGTACAGACATTTCACATTATCTCTGCGTGTGAACTGTTTTCCACATTCTTTACAAGTGAACATCATGATATCTGGATCTCAATGTAATCTTACTGCAACAAAAATGCATTTTTTAAAGTTTACATGTCGTCACAATGTCAACGGTGTCTACATCTTCAATATCCTCACATTTCGGCCTTTGCAGTCCAGATTTCATCATGTGGAGCTCATTTTGAACACTCTTTAATTTTCCAAGCAAGTCTGCCATTACGACTTTACATAGTTCGGTAGTGTTGATGCCTGCAGATGCTATGGTACAAAGTGGTGAGTGTTTGAAATGCTCCACAGGGACTATGTCATCGTTTTTCCATGAGTGTAATACTATTCCACATTCATAGCATTGTACGATATCTGTACCTCCTATGAAAAAGAAACCGTTCACAGCCAGAGTCTCATTGAATGCTGAATCTTTCCTCCAGTTTGCAAATGTCTTCAGTCTCACTGGTAGCTCAGCGAACTTTTCGTACTTGACCATATTTCACTTTGTGATGTAGAGGTTATATGCTTTCCTACATATATACTCGTGTTGGTCCAATCATAACCTAGTATAGGTGTGACGTCACATGTGTGTTATTGTGATTATGATCAACGTGTGCAGACTGGTTGTGTTTCACATGCTCCCAATACAATGGAAACATGTCAGAACATGCAGCACGTTCATTGACTCTGGAGATTAAGTATGACGTCATAGCGTCACTCGTTTGGCTATATAACCAAAGCAAGACCAAATCATCAGTCAGTATTTGACAGTGACGCACACACACACACACACTCACACGATTGAGCAGATTCTCAGTGGACGCATTTCCATGCAAGTCAGTGGAAACACAGTCTTCTTCCTACGGAATGCAAATGGCAAACTGGTCAAACTGTTTGTCCCATTGACAGTAGTGAAAGCCAGTATGGGTCTTCTCAAAGAATTAGAGTCCATCTCTACTGAGACTGATCAAGTCATTACTGTATTGGAGAATAGTGGATGGAAGCTAGAAGTGAAGACTTTCAAAGGGAAGCGCTACATAGGATACACCAAAGAAAGAAAGTCTGGGTGAGTAAACATATCATACCATTGTAGACACATTTTTCAAATTTTCATTGAATGTATATCTGTAATTACTCTATGTGGGATCGTTTTCCTGACCTGCTTCTCCCCGTTTTATATTTTGTAGCATACCCTTCAGACTGAATCTAAGCCACCCAGAATTTTGTGAAATGAGGAGAGTGATGGAAGGTGATGAAGACAAACCAGACGCGAAAAATACAGAGAAGACCATAACCATATACTCATGGTCTCTCAGTACATCTGAAGGACAACAGAAAAGTGAAACTGAATTTCTAGACAAGACAACATGTGAACGGGTTGCCCTGTCACACTCTCTTTACCAAAACACTGCAGATATACAGATTTGCAGCCACATCGTAATTCAGCCAACCATGGATGAACTTTTAAAGCTGATTTATTCCTTTATCCTATACAGAAAGAGATAAAGGACAGAGTGAATGCCAACTGTTATGGCTGTCGATTTAACAGAAACTCTCAATGTGATCACACGCAAGATGGTGGCTGTCTGGACACAAGAGAGAACCAAATCAGTGCCTTTGGCAGGAAGTGTCATAATCTCATACATCAAACACCTCAACATATTGTCCAAGCTTATCAAATCATGGCCAAATGGTATAAGATGGATAAAATGGCCACCATTGAAGATGTGGTTGATTTTCTCAAAACAGTAGACTATGAGACTCAGCTAGCTGAGACTAAAACTTTCTATTATGAGTTCTATGATATCATTGAGATGTACACTGGTGAATAACATGAATTCTGAATAAAGAGTTTAAAATCATTCTTTTGTGTGGTGGGTTTTTCATTCCTTATCGAGTTCATAAATCTCATTCAAAAGTTCCAATAGAGGTGTGGTTTAGCCTAAATGTAGTTGTGCTAGAAATATATTCTTCAAAGAGAATCTTATCTAAACTAGTGATAGATAAACATTTAACAAGAAATGTTTCTGTTGGTTTATTATATGCGATCATATTTTACAATATGTACAGGCTGACAGTATCAATAAAATTTGTGGATGATATTTTTTTTAAGGATTAGCACAAAAACACTTATGCGTGGTGGATTGGCATGTTTAGACATATGTCAACGATTTTGAACCTTCACGATATGTCTCCGATATTTGCTTTTTGTAGCGGTGCCATATCGGCAGGTCTAAATTTCTATCGGAGTAGGTGGACGCCAGTCCTTACACTGCATATACACATAGGCAGACACTCTGGAACCACAGATACACCCATACTCTAACAGACACAGCTACAACCATCAGGGCTGCATGTTACCAGTTACTTTACACTCAACCACTCATGGCTGTGATGCCGTTTGCACAGATGTCAACCTCGAGTGGTTTACAGAGCGGCCCGTCTACAAAATCATCGTTTGTTATATTTATCATTCATCTATTCGAATCAATTTAAACACATTAATTGCTATATTAAAGGGTATAATAATGGAACTATTTCTCTGTCTATAGCACAAAGGGACATTTGTGGTATCTGACAGGTTTTATATAATGGATATTGGTTTGCATACATTTTCAATGGGGTCTTTGAATACGATGGATAAAAAATGTCAAATCCCCGCTCTGGAATCTGTTGGAGAGGGAGAGTGAGGTGGGCTTTTATAGTGGCATGCCACTCTTGAAATAAACAGAATAAAAATCTCTCTTCTGAGCAAATTTTCCCCTTAAGCGGGGTGTCCCCTAAAGTGAAGTTTTCCAGAAGCTGGGTTTTACCATATAGACTACTGAGATAATGCTCCTATTGATTTTAATATCAGCAAATTGAAAAACCACCAATCATGGTGAAATATGTGTAAATAATATGATAAAAAGGATGTTGAAATGTCAGGCCTGTGCTGAAGTGTCTCATTGAAGGATAGAACACACCCCCACCTCTCTAATTGCAATTAAGGGAGACGTTTTAATCCCCTGATTGGCCATCATTGGCCTATTGTTACCCCAAAGCATGAGGTCTATTGTTTTCTATGCAAGCCTCCCCATTGCTCTTAATTGGCCATCCATCAATACAATAGGGTATAGTTAATCCATTATTGGTCAATACTTTTTGGTCCTAGGCCGACCTGAAGAGAGGGAGGGGTGGTTATAGTGGCATCCCTGCATTTCCCCCGTATACAGACACCTCCACTGCCACTATAAATCCTGCCACTATAAATCACGTTTTAGAGATGCCACTATACGTTACCCCCTGCTGCTACCACCGACTATGGCATCTCATGCCACCGACCGATTGTGCGACAAATTTAGTGGAATAATCGTCAGGTGGAAACAGAAATGATCAACGATTGTTCTGCCCTACCTTAAGCAATATGGCACCACCAACCACCAACACCAACACCCATTCAAGGCATATTAAACCAACCAGTAATCAAGTCAGTGATTGTCCATCACAATCTTTTTGCCGTGCAGGTCACCGATTATGTACCACCGACCTTTTGCAAGGAAAACCACCGACCGAATTTTGTATAGCATGAACATTATTGGTGGGTTTTTAGTTGGTAGCTGGAAACGCATTGAAATGACATGGTAGAAATGTCATATTAATCAGTTTTTGACCGAGCGACGGTCTACCTAAGTTATGCTCCACTAGGCGGCGCTGAACAGTAAAACAACAATGGCATAACGACGCCTCCTAGCGGGTATTGGCTGGACCTAACTCAGCCTCTCCCCTCCTACACTGGCAACCACCAGAGCTACACAAAGTTAGCTCTGGTCGGGTTAAATAAGCGGCCGCCTTGACCCAGTAGCGGGACCTGTTTGTTACTCTCCTACCAGATTTTTCGTACTGCTTGGAGAGTGTGTAAAGTCATAACCTCGAAGCCAATTTACAATTGTGTTATTTCCTTTTGTGTGTATTTTTAGAATAGAACCACCATAAAGCTAAATTTCATTATTACTTTGTTCAGCTATGAATTTTACCAATTAAGTATTTCTGCCTTTAGAGCCTACCTAGAACAAAACAACCTGGGTTGAGGCGCTCACCGACTGATCCCGTGTGAGATTTAACACTAGTCCGTTTACAGACCGCACCGCCCAAGGCTTACGGTCCGTAAGGGTCTAAAGGACCACCGCTCCCATTTGCTATTTTTACTCTGCCTGATGGGAGAAAGGAATTTCATGATTGGCTGTTCTATTTTTAGGGACCTATCCTTGAAGAGTAATACTCTGGCAAATCACCCAGGGTAGCTTAGTACCAGCGGAGGCAGGAATTCCTGACTCAAAATGGCAGCCCCTAACAGTCTTAATCTGAGCCTGTGTGCCCTCGCCCTGGCGACAACAGACTGTTCTAGAGTCTGATTTAACCCGACCCTATATCGGAGAAGGGGCTGGTTGCCAAACTACCCCCTCCCTACTAACATTCTTCCGAGCCGCCTAGTGGTTAACTGGAGAACCAGCGTAAAGGGAAACGTCTATTACTCTCCTGTCAGACCTTTTGTCCTGCTTGGAGAGTGCTTATCTTATAATCTCGAAGCCAATTTTTCATTTTCTTATTTTCTTTCCAGTGTATTTTTTCAAGAAATAATTAACATTAAGAGTGATTCTTTATCAAATTCTAAGCAATTATTTCCTAATACTCACGTTTGCTTTTGGAGTGTACATAGAACAGAACTGCTTGTTTGGAGGCGCACACAGAAGATACCGTGGGGGATTTAATCTGTCCAACCCCTATATTGTAGCTCAGTGCAGGCTGGGGCTGGTTGCCAATCTACCTCTTGAAGCACCCCTCTCATAAGATCTCACAGTCTCTAAGTGGTATTCTGCACAAGGTTCTCACTACGCTCTATGGCTGAAGAATTCCTAACGAACTAGGCTTAGAGCCTTGAGAATCCATTGGCACACAATATTCCCGCTAGGTGGCATCATTGAGATTATGGGAATCTTTGGGTTGCATTGATGTACGTCTTTAGCACGGGAGGCAGGCCAGTGGATTCTTAAAACTCTAAGCCTAGTCCGTTAAGAATTATTCTCCTTATAGAGCGTAGTGAGAGTACAGAATAGATTCATGTACCTCACAGGGTGTTTGAGACAAATCCTGCTGAGATTCTCTACTGGAACGCACTCTCCTTGTCTGAATTGTAGGGGTCCATTTCTCTGAGACAAGTTTTTCCCCTGAAATTGTAGGCGGCAATTACCATTAGCAAGATACAAAATCTCATGAGATTTTGATTCTAAACACTTTAAAAGCAAGATTTACACGATGGGATTCATATACCTCACAGGGAGTTTGTCTGAGATAAATCATGCTTGGATTCTGCCATAGAGCGTAGTGAGAACCTTGTGCAGAATACCACTTAGAGAGTGTGAAATCTTATGAGAGGGGTGCCTTGGGTCCCAGGGTGAGTGTTCACTGTCTGAGACTATGTACCATGTGAATCCTTCCATGTGAATCAAATTCGCCATGTTAACTGGTAAAAGCACATTGCCATGAGCTTTTTGTACAATAGGAGAATCGCCTGATACTAGGGGAAATTTTTGAAGTGCACCCGTCTCAGGCAAATTAGTCTCTACGTGTGATCATGTAATTGAGAAAAACAAAAGAGCTGATCACATTAACCAATATTTTGCCACCATAGGAAATAAGCTAGCTAATAAACTACCAAAAGTTAATATACCTACCCCACCCTTTGACAACAGACCCAAAGATATATCGAAACTGATATACTTGAAGACAACATCACTATTGATGAGATAGTTAATGCTATAAAAGACACTAATTTCAATAAATCATCATCTATACCAAATATTTAATCATACATCCTTAAAAAAGCATTCCTGGCTACCCTTGAGAAACTACAGATAATCTTTAACTCCTCTATACGACAACATATCTTCCCATCAGATTGGAAAAGAACAAAACTAACCCCAATCCCGAAAAAAGGTAACTTAAAACTTGTAAGTAATTTCCGGCCCATCAGTTTATTACCTCTCCCCAGCAAAATATTTGAAAAAATAATAAACAAGAGACTGAAAGATTATCTAGAGGGGAAAAACTTGTTATCCCCAGCCCAACATGGTTTTAGAGCTAAACATTCAACAACCTCAGCAATAAATAGTTACTTAACACAAATATATAAATCTATCAACGAAAATAAGGAACCTATTACAGCATATCTAGATTTTAAGAAAGCGTTCGATACCGTCTCCCATCCACTACTAATCCATAAACTTTATCAACTAGGCCTATCTAATAATAGTTGCTTATGGTTTAAAGACTATTTATATAATAGGACCCAGCAAACAATGGTAGATAACATAACATCGGAACAAGAAAACATAACCTGTGGAATACCACAGGGATCAGTATTAGGCCCGACTCTTTTTCTCACGTATATGGTCGAAAATCACGAAATGGCAGCAACTACTCTATATTTTGAATATTTCTAAAAGTTCTTTTGGGGGAATAGTTTAAATGATTCCCATGTATCTAGGGCATTGTAAGGCATAGTCTAGAACCATAAATACCACATAACTCCAATATTTAGAGAAATTATGGCTAAAAATGTGAGGGCGTCACGTTACGACACCGGCATAAAATCATGCATAAAATAAAATCAAAAAGAGGTAGAATCAAATAGTTTTCACAGTTTTTAATTACTCTCATATATGTATCTTCCCAGCATAAAATGATAGGCCTACATAGCTTTCTTCATATAAAACTCAATTTGTGCTATTTTGGTGTAGTTTATGAAGTCACGTTACGACACCCCTTAAACTATTAATAACTTTGGTTCCCTTTAATATTAGTAATAGTTCTTGTGTGGTATTAAAGGGTCAATATATACCTACAACTTGGCGAAAAAATGAAGTCTCTATCTTTACTAGAAAAAAAGTTATCAGCCCCAACGTATTTTTTCGTCACATTACGACCCCGTCACGTTACGACCCCGTCACGTTACGACCCCGTCACGTTACGACCCGCAGTGGGACACGTGGGGTCAGGAAAAAGGTAAAAGTAGTATGTCTGTATTGGGTACATATATACCTATAAAATGTCGAAAGAATGAAGTCTCTATCTTTACTAGAAAAAAAGTTATGAGGCCCTACAGATTTTTGCGTCACGTTACGACCCCCGTCACGTTACGACCCCCGTCACGTTACGACCCCCCGGTGAATATAAAGCCAGGGAAAGCAAAAAAATGATAGAAATGAATTTTCTTTGGATCAAATGCATTTCCCCATTGTCAGCCCAGTCCCTGGTGTGGGTGTGGGCATAATATCTGAATATGACTAGATCTATGGGGGGGGGGGGGGGGGGGGGGGGGGTCGGGGGGGGGGGGGGGGGGTCGTAACGTGACGTTTTTATTTTCATATTAGCCCTGTGCTAAAGCTATTTATGGTAGTTAGCATTCCCAATTTCGCACATAAGTCTTTTAATATATAGAGATAATATTTGCAAAAGGAATTAATGATCCTCTCAGTTTTGATTTTTTGGGTAGTTGCTGCTATTTCGTGATTTTCGACCATATTAATAGTCTAACTGCATACTTAGAGAATTATCCATGTAATATAACTTTATACGCTGACGATACCACGATAACAACATCTAATACTGAGGATATGCGTATAGTACTACCTATTGCCTATAAATGGTGTACACAAAACTTATTAACTATAAATGAAAAAAAGACAAAGTTGATGTATTTTAATCATATTGGGCGAAACGCCAATGATCTGTGGGAAAATACGATAAAGCTTAATAACATACCGTTGGAAGTGGTGAAAACCTACAACTACCTGGGTCTTACGATAGATTATAAACTAAAATTTAATGAACATCGACAAAATACAATTAGAAGGGTCTCTGACAAAATCTATTTACTTAACAAGATTAGAAATTTAATCAGTACACAAACAGCACTCAAAATATACACAAGTAAAATATTACCCTACCTTGATTACTGCGATTACATATACGATCCACAAACCGCCCAAGGGGTATATGAACTGCATCTACTTCAAAATCGGGCAATGAGATCGATTTATAAAATAAAATTGGGACCGAACCAAATATACTCAACCATAGAACTACATAACAAAGCCTCTATTAAATACCTGAATGAAAGAAGAAAACTACATTTATTACATTACTCACACTCACTGACTCAAATCCCCGAACTGATAGATCAAAGAGACTAGGAGACATGAATGCCTCAGGTTACTACAGCCCCCAACCAGGAGCCCCCTTTTTGAGAAATCGTTTTATCTGAGAGGCATCAAACTATGGAATACACTAAAACCAGGACATGCAAAAATAATGGATATAAAAACATTCAAAATCAACACTAAATTTAGCTTCCCTAATTGTATATATCAAATAAACTATGAGTAGGAAATAGTACAAACATATATGTTAAAATATAATAACATATTTAATAATGAACAAAAAATACCCTTCCTGATTGTGGTTACGACAGGAGCCCTAGTACTTATAAACAAATAAACAACCGTTACCAATAACTCAGATTGTGACTACGACTGAGTTGACTAGATATCGTATATATTTCCTTCCTACCTAATTGCCCAACAAGCTCAGATTGTGACTACGACTGTGCTAACCTTGGGTATTATCCTCACTTATTCTTTTCTCATTGTATCAATGTTACCAATGTATAGTATCCTATGCATGATAATTAAGTTGTTCGTTCACATCACAACTCAGATTGTGACTACGACTGAGTTGACTAGATATCGTATATATTTCTTTCCTATCAAATTGCCCAATAAGCTCAGATTGTGACTATGACTGTGCTAAACTTGGGTATTATCCCCACTTATTTCCCATTGTATCAATATTACCAATGTATAGTATCCTATGCATGATAATAAGTAAGGAAGATATTGACCGAAAAATGCAAACTGTGATTTATATATGTTAAGGACCCTGGTCCTGATTTGAACCATCATATGTTCCATAAATAATACTGACGTAGCTATAGATAACAGATAATACTACATAGCGTGTGCTATGTAATCATATATACTCTGAAGACTGTACTTACCTGTATTTAATTGTATTACTGCCGTATTGTATTTCTTTGTATTAGTCTAGACATTGCCGTATAGAATGTTATTTTGTTCTCTGGGACTACTATTATTATTGTATCCACGACAAAATATATCACTAACCATTTCATCTCATTATTCCATCCCTTCACTGTGAAATCGGGTTGTCTGATATTTGATGTATCGGCTTATAAAAGCTCCACTGGAACTACTATGTACTGAATAGTCCCCGATTGAGAGGGCCTGAACGGAAGAATGGCGGAATTGCCGAGTTCAGTGTTTGTATGATACAATACCCCAATAAAAATTGTTTAAAAAAAAAAAAAAAAAAATCTAACCTAAGCGTGCTGATACACGTACACACTGCCTGGAATAGTATCAAGACACCAGTTGCTTGCACGGTAATTCAGTCCCTGTTTCATACTCTCTTCAGAACCATTATTCATAGAATATTATTATCTGTTCCTTAAAGAAGGGCAAAAGCAATATAACGCTTGCTTTATTTGTGTTAGTGTGGTACACAATCCTAAGTGTATCTATAAAATATTTGGTTTTATTACTGTTTTACATATGTTTAGTGTTGAATCACATACAATTCATGGGTGGGTATAGTGAAAAAGGATTATAATACAAATATCTATGGCTAATTTAAATGCTGTCCATAAATGTAGTGTATATATAATAGCGAAAGTGTAAAATACTTGCTTAAGATCTATCATTATCTACCTGTATTAAAGACATATGTTACCAGGGGAAGTCTTCCACAAAACCTATGTTTTGTTACATTCCAAATTATCTGTAGGTAAAACATACAGGTTCTATCCCTTGGCCTAACAGATCATGCTGGCTCCACATAACAGGCCACTGGAAGGGACCCTTGGTTATGATCAACGCAGTCGCCCCCACACGGTAAACACAGAGCCAGCATATAACCCTGACCTTGATGTACTATCGTCAGTCTGTCTAGTGTAGGGCATTGCAGTAACACCAGCAATAAAGCTTGTAACAGGACGAAGCCTTGGAGTCATTTATTCAGCTTACTATTCACACCTGATAGTAACACTGGTGGAGAAACAGTTTCTATATCTGGTGGAGATACCAAGCTTTGAGTGCATCTGAAGTTCCTGACACATATTTCGAGGCATATTACTAATACCGAGATGAAAAGTAGAGTGAAAGTTGTGTAGAAACAACCAGTGAGATCCTGAATTCTAATTCTTCGTTCGGGCAGAAACTTGCCGCATGGCTTAATGTCTGGCCAGTATTGTTTTCCCCATCGGGCGAGTAATCCAGTCTGCCTCAGCCTCATGATTCTGGAAAAAGATTTATATACATATACACAATATTAATTGACATTACGTAGAGTCTATTATCTCACCCCTTGAAATATGTCCCTCTGGATGTGGTATTGGGACGTATTTTCAGGACAAATGACCGCAAATGGACATCAATTCACCCAGAGTAGGTATGTTTCCTCATAAACTTAATCCAATGTTATAAATTCAGAGCTCTACGTTTTCTAGCTATGTAGTCATTTCTGATAGGTGTAGGTGGGTGGGTAAAATTTGTATCGTGCCTGCAGCTGCAGCTAGCTTGTTACTGGTGTGTATACGCATATGTGATGGTTCATGAAGTATCACTAGAGTAATATGAGGAGACATACTCACTGTGGGCGTATTTATGTCCGTACGTGGTCTTTAGCCCCAGAAATATGTCCCTATGCCATGGCATTTCCGGGATAAGCAGACTAAAAGGGCATCAATTCGCACACAAATGCGTTTTTTTCTTATTATATACCTGGGGCATCTATCTGTGCGGCCACACTTTTTCTATTAGTTTATTGGTCAGAGATTCAAACATTACATTATGTTTTCAATCTAGGACAGATTATGTCTGGATATATCATTTTGAAATGTTACAATCAATTTGTTACATAATGGAACCCTTTCTGCGAACTGTGGGATATCAGAGAGCTTTTTCATATAGGGAAAAATATAAATTCTTACACAAGTGAGGCCTCTTGCTTGTATGCAGAGTTATTCTGAAACCCCATAGCATACTGCATGGGGAACAAGTCTTGGGCGAAAATCCTAAGGTTACATGATGTTTGGGCGTGAATCTTAGCGGCGGTAGAATCTACTAAGTAAGCGAAGCTGCCTTCGTCCACCATGCGAAGTAATGTCTCATGCGAGGTGCTGAGGACGGGGATGCCCTGCGCCTCCCACTCCTTCATCCTCGACCACATCGTAGTAAACACGCCAGGGTACTTCTGGGAACATGTGAACACCAAATGAATAGAAGTTGGATATTATGGAGAAACCAAACGAGAGTTTGCCTTGTCAATGTTTATGCCACGATGGGCAGGTTGTGTATTACTACACGAGGCGTTAGCCAAGTTTAGTGAGTAGCAGACCTGACCAGAGTGGTATAAACATTGACAAGGCTAACTCGAGTTCGGTTTCGTATTTATCCTACCCCATCTCACCGATATACAGAGAATATTTGTTATTATCCATGTTAGTAGTTATCAATGCTGCCAGATCTACTTTCGTTATCTCGTCCCTGATTGGTCCGTTTTTTTATTCACCTCGGTGCATAAATAACACTTTATCCAACGCTATGTCAAATACATTGAGTCAATGTTAAACCTATGGCGTTTTTTATTAGGGGTAGGATGATATGGAGAAACCAAACAAGAGTTAGTCATGTTGTTGTTTATCGCACGACGGCAAGATCGCATATTACTACGCAAGGTGAAGCCGAGAGCAGTAATATGCGATCTTGCTGGAGTGCGATGAACAATAACATGACTAACTCGAGTTTGGTTTAGAATTGATCCTACCCGGCCGGTCTGAATTACTTCTACATTAACAAATGACGTCATTTGTCAAGTGTATCCCACTAGAGCGATATTTTTCATTTTTCTGAACTCCAGACTGAATACAGTGACCCAGTGTTAAACCTATGGAGTTTTTAATTAGGGGTAGGATAAAATTCAAGATAAATTAACAATTTTGTTACCCTTCATTTACAAAATGGGGTTTAGCTTTCAAGAACTTGGACTGTGATGCACTTCAATGGTAACACAAGAAGCTACTTGTTAGAGCGTGCTTGCATGCGCTATATGCATCACATAGGAGTTAAGGCCTTTCTCCACTGTGCGACTGGAGGGGGGGGGGGGGGGCTTGCGATCCGGTACCTCCAGTCTCAGACTGGAAGAAAACTTGCTGTATTCACTGTGCGTTTTGCCACGTTACGAACCTAAAGGTACGCCCAGTCTCAGACTGGGCGTACCTATGTACCTTTGATCGGACAGTGGAGACAGGGCATATACAATGGGCACATTGAACTTCCAGCATGCTTCCCAGCATGCTTCCAGAAAACCATCTTTTCACTATCTGCATGCTATTCGCTGTGATAGTGAGAACAGAGCAGGGAGCCAGTGGTTCAGGCTCTTAGAGGCATGTCCAGCTGACTATGACCAATCATTCAAGTCACAAATAACTCAAGACCCACTGGTGCTTGATACGTTTGGGTCTTAGACTCAAGCAGTTGCAGAAATGGCAAGTTGACTGGGTGCAAGTGGGTTACAGAAACGATCCATTGACTGAATGTAACCCAAATTCCATGCTCATTCATCAATGATGGACATACAATTTGCTCCTAGTATGATATTTACCTGGTATTTCTTTGTTCGGCCAGAGGTAAAACTAGTTTTTCTCCCGCTGTCAGAATCTTTTTTTGTGTTTAGAAATATATCAACAATGCGTTCAACATTCTTACTTGTATGATCTTTGCATTCTAATCAAGGAAAGTAACCAAAATCTGAACTCTTTCTAATTCAAACATTTTAAAATTAAATTAATCTAAGAAAAGATGGCAGGCTCTTTCAAAACTTCAGAAGAAGCTCTATAATATGATACTAAGATGAAAGAAATCTGATGGTTACATGGCTATAGTTAAGGCTTGATCGTGAATAATTACTGGTAACTCACAAATATTTATTAAATGTAACAAAATTATCGGTTTATACACATGCAACAACAATTGATTGAACACATGTCAACGAAGGAATGTCTACATGTAGAATCATGAGAATTCATGCGAATGTTTTATTCATCATTCAGCATTACAAATATAAGTTATCAAAGGAAAGGAAAAACAAACAGATAAAATAAAAAAAATCTGGCATCACAAGGGTCTTGATAAGCAAAACCAGAGAGTGCCACGAGTCAGCCATAGCATCGTGTACCTAAATATTGAGAGGACTTCAACTATAGGAACCACAACAGAACTAAAGCAACAATAGACGAGAAGAAGAACGAAATGGACGTACGTACTGCAATAATAAGAAATCAATAAAATGTTTTGCTATAAAAAACACAAAGAAGTGTGAAGATCACAACTGATGAAATACAAGACGAGGCGACTTCCTTCTCTCCTAGCGATGCTACCTACAGTGGCAGTTTAAGGGGTCCCTCCCAGCTACTACCAGTAAGTCTACGATTAACCCTTTGGCCGTGTCGGCGACAAACTGAAAAAATCATGGAGGTGTCGCCGACGAACTCCTCAATTAGTCAGGTTTTGTCGCCGACAAACTCGCTGCACGCCAACGGGCTACGACAGGCTACAACAAAAAAAGTTAATCGTAGAGGGTCTACAAAATTCAAACATGTTTGAATTTCGTAGGCTGTTGTAGCCCATCATAGGCCATCAGAAGGTTAATCACAGAGCGTGGCGGGTTGTCGCCGCAATAAGGCCTCCCACCTACTACTGGAAGCGACTCATCAGGCATCTTAGTAATCTTTGTGGGTATCAAGATTAAAACTCTATAAGCATTATACCGCCAATCATATGATACAGAAAAAAAAGAGATATTATGTCTGTAAACTTGAATGAACAAGATTGGTAGCAAAAAAAACCTCAGTTACCTGAAAGATAGTTACTAATGCAGTGCCACCTAAGAATCCATATCGATATTGTTGCTGGACAGCAAGTTGCTCCAGTGTGTCAAAGGGATCCTCCTCCATATCCTTGCTGAGGAATGCCACCAGATTGCCGCGGTAGGTGGCGGTGTATAGCACACAGGTGATAAAACAAAAAATAAAAATCATCCTCATCGGAATGTAGATCGATGGCCTCGGTACACCTGCAAAATAAATACATTCATGACAGATTCAGAGAGAGCACTGCACGAAAACCACCGTTTTATTCATATAAATACGCCATCACGGAAGTGCATGTCTTTGCTGAATATTGACTTGATTTCATTTATATATGCTCAGGCCTTATATACGACAGACGCATCTTGGCTGTATTTCACACCCGGCGTATATGAGAGAAAATACCCTCTGCCCCCGCCCCCTCCCGCCCCTTTGTGTTGGTAGAAGTACAGGTGTCCTCAGTAGGAAGCCCCCCCCCCCCCCGCCACCTCCGCCACCGCTCTCAGTGAAGCCCTGTTCACAGGACGCTTATATATACGCCCACAGATGAGGTGTATACACACGGGGATTAAGACGACCTTGTAGACGCAAAATACCTACTCATATACGCCCGGCGCATTCATATGTAAAATGATGGTTTTCGGGCAGTGGAGGAGGATCAATTACTGCCCACCTTTTATGAAGTCTCAACATGAAATGTATAACGAGTCTGGAATCCACTAATCGGAGATTCTGGGAAAAAAGTCCCATCCATAATTTGGTCAAATTATGATGTACTACGAAATAAGTTTCTCAAATGTTCAATCAATATCAAACATATATAATCAATCATAATGATCTAATTTACCATCAGAAATCACTATCATAAAACCTTTCATACTGAAAATATATACACAATAATGACTGGTTTTGTGTACGAGTGGCCGTAATCTCGGAGTAGTTGACGCGTAGTAATATCCGAGCGATTAGCGAGGATATTACGTCGTCAACTACGAGGAGATTACGGTCAGTCGTATACAAAACCAGTCGTTATTGTATTTATTACCCACCTACAAGAGTAATAACAAATCTTTTGCAATTAAACAGTTTCCGCAAGCCATTTAGTTCCAGACACCACAGAACTGTCACGCATGGCAGTAATTCGGTGTAGACTTACACCAATAATATAGTTCGCCATTAACCTGTGATTTTAGCATGCAAAGTGTGTTATGACAGGGATTTCTGATGGTGAATGAGATTATTATGACTGATTATAAATAATGAGCATTGAATGAACATTCAAGAAACTTATTTCGAAGTACATGATGATTCAACCTTATTATGGATCGGACTATTTTTCCGGAATCTCCTGCAGGAGATTCTGATATGTCAGAATCTCCGGATAGCTGTTTCCAGGTGTCCTATCCATTTCATATGGAGACTCCGTAATAGGTGGGTAATAAAGAACATTAGCGAACTCTATAACACACCGTATTACCACCATGCCTGACAGTGCTGTGACCTTATCGAATGTGTAGTCATCCAATATATCGACACATGGTCCATTCTTGTTGATAATCTTGTAGGTGGATAAGAGATACAACAAAGACTGGATTTGTATACGAGTGACCATAATCCCCTCGTAGTTGACGACGTGATATAACTACGCGTCAACTACTCGGAGATTACGGCCACTCGAACACAAAACCAGTTACTATTGCGTATCTATTACCCACCTAGTACAAACTCTCTATAGGAAATGAATAGGGCGCCTGGAATTCACTATCCGGAGAATCTGACATATCATAATCTCCAGGAGGAGTTTCCGGAAAAATAGTTCCATCCAGAATGAGGTCAAATTATCATGTACTTAAAAATAGGTTACTTCAATGTTCATTCAATATCAATTATTTATGATCAACCATAATCTCATTTATCCTACCCCTAATAAAAAACGCCATAGGCTTAACATGGGATTTGTTTATTTCATCAGGGTGATATAAAGTGTTGTTTATGCCACTACTTTCTGATACCGAAAAAATATGGAAACGGGGTAGGATAAAATCTAGACGCCACTCGTTTGAGTTTGAGATTATTTATGCCACTCATTTTGTTGGCTCTGTAATGTCACTCGCCTTCGCCTCGTGAAATTATGGAGCCAACAAAATGCGTGGCATATATTAACTCAGACTCAAACTTGTGGCGTCTCTTGATATTATCATCAGAAACCACTCGTATGACACTTTTTTCATACCGAAAACAAAGATGGTTGACAGTGTTGTGGCCTTATCGAATATGTAGTCATCCTAGATTTGCTGATACATGGGCCATTATTGTTATCAATCTTATAGCTTGGTCATAAATACAACAGAGACTGGTTTTGTATACGAGTGGCGACGTAATATCCTCGTTGTTGCTCGTATATTATTACGCATCAGCTACTCAGAGATTACAACCACTCATACTTAAGACCAGTCATTATTGTGTATATATTTCATCTAGATTACACCAATTCTCCAGTAGCCATATCCAGAAAATATGCACTGAATCATCACTTATATCAATATTTTATTGGGACATGGTGAGTGTGCTTCAGTTAAATATTTTCTCAGTTCTTTTGGTCAAAAATATCTACCGACCAAAACAACTAGTAACAGATGGTACGTGATCCTTCCGGACCACGTAACTTGTTTTAAGATGGCGTTTTTAATGATGTCCAAGTATATGATATTATTATATACCTGTGGGTGTATGAACTACGCATACTACCCGCTTCTACCCATGGCTTATTTATACCCGTACGTCACACTGTGGCGTACGGGGTATGTGATCACGTGACTAGGTAAAATATTGCCATTTTTAGGTATATAATAATACGAAAACAGACTGACTGTCTTCGTACATCAAAATACTTGGTAAAATTATTGATCACATACATCCCTCTGCCCACGGCATCGGGATGTATGTGATCAATAATTTCACCGCGTATTTTTGACGTACGAAGACAGTAAGCCAGTTTCCGTATATTGTAGAGACATAGTGAGTGTGTCTGAATTAAATTTGTTCCTTATGGATTTTGGTCAGAAATATCCATCTCATTCCTCGAACTTGGTAAATATTTCCTACTAAAAAAAACACGGAACAGATTTCATTCAGGAACACTAACCGTGTCTCCATACATTGAGCACAAGAAAAGCCCACAAAGATAAAGAACACGATCCAAGTATAACCCGTCTCATTTTTTTTAAGTAGACTTACTTTGCGACACGGCAGTTCTGAGTGAGATCCAAAGATTGTCCCCCAGTGATGGCTTAGGTGTCTCTGATTTTCTATGTATTGTTCTCAGGGCACATTCAAACCAGAATCCTAGTATTCCAGCGAGAAGAATGGATGCAACGAAAGTGACCCATACTTGCCACTTGTAAGGTCGGATGAAAAGGGAAGCTTTGGAAAGCGAACTTGGTGTATACTTATACAAAATGACTATCTCCTCAATGTAGTATGGGAAGGCGAAATCCATGACCATTTCTCTGTCTTGTATTATAGATAACGGCGCTCCTGTTAGGTCAGCCCTCTGCAAAGACATACAAACCTCGAACAGCCTGGGACCTGTTTCAGTAGTTTCGTGACATGTCTAGATGGCGTCTGTGACACCATATGGACAGATCACAAGATTGCAGTCGATGACACACAGAGTTTCACTCACTTCTCGTAAGAATTAAGCAATGACACTTTAACATGAGTAGGGGATACATATAATCTATAATCGTTTCAAATATGAGGAAGATTGGCCACTTCAATTTTCTGATATTTGCTAGTCTTTTTACGCTGTTGCTTGCACTGTTTGTGCTGCTGTTGATGTCTGTCTAGGCCTAATGTCACGAGACTACTGAAACAGGTCCCAGGTTGTTTGTGTGAAGAAAAAACACGATTGCACTATATACAGCAGAAGTCCAACGGATAATGTGTGGCCTAAAATTGAAAATCATGTAACTACTATGTGAATTTTATGGTCAATAAAACTGTTAGAAAAAAACCACTTATCGACGGCTAAGACTGTCTTGGCGAAGGAATATTATAGTGCATTATGCTATACTGAATGTCATTTTCTGCCTGTATTGTGTATACGATATATTCTATCTGGTAATGTGATCATACTGGATACCATACCTTACAATACAATCACTATATAATTTTTTATGGTTGCTGCAATTCTAATATATTAATATTCTATTTTGACTTGACTTCGAGTGGATGGCCACTCTTGATCGATCATTCATTACATCCATTTCATCTTCTCATTAATAACACTACTAAATGGTGGTGGGGTATCTAAGATGCAAATGATTTGTTTGCTTTACTAGACTTTATCCAGTCTGCTTTTGGACATGTAAAACAGGATCTACCTATGTACGTCGGCAATGACTTACTGTATTCGATAGAGATACCACAAAGGAAGACCATCCTCGTGATGATTTGTGTGTGAAAAAAAAAATTGGTGCTCATAATCGGTGGCGGTCAGCAAAAATGCTATTTTCTTATGGAAACTGGGGTAGTCGCTGACCAATTTTTGACACTCAAGTTCATTCTGCCACCGATGAATTCATTGGAGAGACATTTCGTCAGTAGTACAAAAAAATCAGTCGGTGGTTCTAGATTATGTAACCCATACAGCAACGGATGATGTGGGTTAGACTGGTACCATTACCCTACCCCTGGATGAAAGTAGAGAAGCAGTAGCTGGGCAAATAAAATTTTATTGAATTTTATGTAGTAAAGTAGTAGATACAATTTTATGTCGACCTTACTGGACGACATATTATAATGAAATATTAATATGAAGTAAGTAAGAATACATTGAATAATTGACGTTAGAAAATTAGTCAATTATGAGTAAGTTATATAATAAACATTAATACATTGTTGAATTGTATGATAGATAATACAATGATAATTGTAAATGAAAAATAAAAAAAGGCCAAGAAGCCAGATATAAAGGGAGAGGGGGGTGGGGGAGAATTTATGAGTCTTTGTGGTTTAGGGAGTTGAGGAGAGCAAGATTTACCGCTTTCTCGTTATCGTCCTTGATATACGAGCGGTGGGCATTGGACTTCCACCCTCCGTACTGTTGTATGGAGATTTCAGGCATCCTAGCCTGGAATGCCTGTGTTGCCGCTGCCTTGCGAAGGCTGTGCAACGTATAGTTCGACTCCTGTTGGGCCGCCACGAGGAGCTGCTTCCATGCCTTTGTAAGCATATGCGTTGTGACCATGGTTCGGTCCTCGAGCATGAGGAACGGGTCCTCCGGGGTGGCCGTGGGGGCGGCCGCCACCATTCGTCGTATTGCTACCAGCGGGCAGGAGGATGGGGTCGGCGATGCCTTGAGCGTGACCGTCTTCTCCTCCCCCGCCAGCTGTAAGTTCTTTGCAGCCTTGATACGGATTGTCACGCTGGTGGGCGTGACCACCACGTCTTGGCGTGACAGGTGTCGCGCTGGATCGTGGGCGGCTGCCGTCGGGGGCGCGACCGCGCTCTGTCGCAGCACCGCATAGTAGATGATCAGGACGGCCGCCCGGAGAACGATGTGCATGGGAGAGTCCGTTAGGGTCCCGAGGGCAGCCTGGAGAACCGCAATCGGGACCGGAGGCTTTACATTGGGCCGGTATGCCTTGTTGCGTTTCATCGCCTCCAATGCCCGCTTCACCCGGAAATCCTCGGTTGGCGCGACGTCGCCCCCCGTCAGTCGCAGGTGCGACTGCACGTGTGATAGCTGGTTTGCGACCGTTGCTGGCGAGGGGGCGTGTTCCGCGACGTATTCGAGGTAGGCCGTGGTGAAGCTGACTGTAGGTCTCTGCGGATCGGCCCCCATCCGGCGGCAGAACGCGAGGTAGGTGGCGACGGCGCTCTTCTGGTTGGCGACCGTTCCGCTGGCACGTGCCTCGGACTGCCGCACAGATGCCCTCATCTGGAGTGAGAGTAGAGCCGGATCTGCATAGAAGACGTAAAACTGGGGTGAACGAGGCATGCGTACATGGTATGACCTCTGTAAGGGAATGGTATGTGATGAACATAGCAGCAGTATCGTAATCCCTCGAGGTCAGATGCGCTCGGCTCAGTGCATCGGCCACGGTATTGAGAGCCCCCAGCATGTGCGTGTAGAGGAATTCAACCTGCAGTCTCGCCTGAACCATCCAGGCTTGGCGGGCACATTTGGCGAGGACTGAGTTACGTGCCCTCCCACTGGTGAGTGCCTGGACGGTTCCCAGGTTATCGCAGAACACCTCCACACGTGTCCCACGGTCCCGGTCCGTGAGGAACGTGTTCATGGCGTACACCGTGTTCAGGGCCTCGAGTTTGGAGATGCAGTTCACGGGGTCGCCGACCGGGCACACCTGTCCCACGTAGAAATAGGTGCCGTCGGTGCCGCCGATCCCGGAGAGGCACGCATCCACAATGATACATTTGGTGGGTGGTCCTCGGGGGATTAATGCGTGGCCGTTCCAGCCGTCGGCAAACCGCAGGAACCAGTCCAGATCCTGTCTCATGTCGGCGTTGATGTTGAGGTAGTAGCCGGACATCCCCCGTAGAGCCTCCAACAGCTTACTTATGAACGGCCGTGGCGGCCGTATGCATTTTGAGACGTGAAGTATTTTCCCGAGGACCGACTGCAGCTGGCGTTTGGTGAGGGACCGCTTCCGTGCGACTGCCCTGAGGTGTTCACGGACATCCTGCAGTTTGTCCTCGGGGATGGTGATGGACATCTCGGGGGCATTGATGATAATCCCGAGCCACGTGACCACCTGCTCGGGGGGCTGTGCCTTGTCTGTGGCCTCGGGGAGGCCCAATTCCCGGAACAGGTCTCGTGCGATGCAGAAATCGGATACAGCCTTATCCCGGTTGGGTGAGAGGATTATTAAATCGTAAAGATACATAGCAGCGTCGACACCCTTTTGTCCCAGGATCTTGACAATGGTATCGGCCACACACTGCATATGATACCAGGAGGCACGGGCACCAAACGGCATCGCCGTGTCACAGTAGTACCCGTCCCTCCACGCGAAACAGAGCAACGGCCAATCCAGAGGATCACACCGAAAGTTCTTGTATGCTCTGGCAATGTCAATCGTGCTCATATAACTCTCGGGCCCCGAGGCCACCAGGCGGCCGACGAAACCGTCAACGGTCGGCAGGCCGTGTTCCTGCTCCTGACCGAAAACAGAGTTCTTTATTATGTAGGCGTTGACACTGCTATCCTTTGGGTACGTCATGTCAGTTATGACACGACGGTCAAGGCACCCCCGTTTCTCGCGTGTCATCAACGGCGACACATGACACCATTGAGAAAACGGGGAGTGGTCAAACGGACCTATGAGGTTGCTGTGTGTCCATTCCTTGCTTATGAACTTGTCGACTTGTTCCGGGTATCCCGTGGCACTGGGGTGGTTGGATACCTCCTTGGTGTCGCTCACTGGCCCGAGGTACCCGAGGGGAAACCCGAACCGGATGAAGTCGAGCAGTTCCTGTTTTCCGGGCATACCGGAGAGGTACCGGACCCACACCGGAATGTTAAGATCCGTAGGGAGCTCAATACGTGCACCCAAAGCGTTGGGTAGGCCAGTATCCCTTACCTCCCCGTAGATGTGGGCGTGTCCCGGCGGCCCGGACCCAGCGAACTGAGGCCAGTGGGCCTGCCTGTGTCTGGCGAAGGTGGCCGGGTCAGTCTGTAGCCCGGGGACAGGCACCCCGGTCTCACACACCTCCCTAACTATGGTGAAGTCCATTCCTGCCCGGGGCAATTGCCGAGGTAATTGCTCCTCCGCAATTGCACTCGCTGGGCTTAGTCGGCCCCCTGACCGGGAGTGCATCCGTACCGAGTGCAGGGGGGGTATCTCGCGCCGCACCTCCTGGGGCGCGGCGGGTGCGTTTTTTTAACCTTGTTGTGGGAGTACATGAGTCGGACGCACTGTGTGTCCGGCTGGGGGTGCCCGGCGTGGGGCCGCGGTCGGTGTGGGCACAGCACTCTCGTAACCGACTCCGTAGGACAGCTTCCTATTACACGCGTGTATGGAGTGCGTGCACATCCGGCCTACGGAGTCGCAAAAGGAGCAAACATGTAGCCACTTAATACTCCCGTCCTGGTGACCGTTGCGTTGGCGGCACCCCCTCTCAGAGTTGAATGCCCGGCATGGGAGCTCCCGTCCCCCAGACTTGTTGACATCTTGGCCCTTCGTGGTCGCCGTCGTGGCCGTCATGGCGAGGCGCACATGCTCGTCCTGTATTCTGACATGGTCAGACCAATACAGGCGTCCGGCCTCAACCTGATCAAAGACATAGTTTGACCACCTCCGTACCGCGGCCCACGGCCGTGTCTGCGCATCGGTGGTGACCTGGGTGAGGTGGCGATACAGGTCCCGGTGGTCCTCCACACGCACGGCCCGGTGGTCCTCCATCAGGGTGAGGAATGCCCCGATGTACTCTAGTGGGCCCAGAGCGCTCCGGACCTCGAGTTTCTGCGCTATCGTATATACACCCTCACGGTCAACGTACATATACGGTTTCCATTGGCCAATTATTCGGCACCAATCCGCAGTCAGGTACCACCTATCGATTTTTAGGAATACCGACACAAGATCGGTGAATGTAAACAACCTGGCGTTTGATATGGTCACCGACTTTATTGCGAAGATTATGCAAGAAGACCACCACTGACCGACTTGGTCAACAACAGATAGAACAAAAACAGAATAAAAATGCTTTGATTTAAATAGTGAGGCTCAAGGTATGGACATACCAAATGCAAGAGAAACAGCGCATTCACAGCACCCTCACCGATTATTTATCCAGATATGCAGTCAGAGGCACCACAAACAAACTTCAAAAGGAACTCAATGAACATGTGCTGTTTTCATCGGCCAATTGTAAAAGGCCTGTAAACAGCTTTGTGCCCAACTTCATTTTGGATTCACAACGAACCAGATTTTAACAGTAGACTGGCCCTCTTCCCTGAGGCTTCATCATTATGACAATACCTGTACATTCTTATTCATGTGTAAGTTCATCCATACAGGAAGTAATAAACATCAATACTATTTATTTTTCTCTATACAATTCTCAATGAATTATAGCCTAATGCCAGATTTAGGGACTAGTACAGTGACAAGACATTGCACACTACATGGAGAGTACATACTTGTAGATTACGAGCATGGAAGAACGACGTTGTATAGTCGATTGCTTTGTGTCTGAATAAAAAAAATAAAATAAAAAAAAGGCCATTTCCATGGACCGACTATTTTGCACCAATCTGCAGTCGGGAACTACTGATAAATCTTTCGGCGAGTTTGAGGGAGCTGCTAATAAAATAAATCTTAATACAATGTCTACAATAAAATAGAATGGGAATAGGAGAACCCCAAACAAACCCTTTAAATAAGTCCTTATCAAACGAAACTACCTCCTCTAGAAATATAACCCTATCTAAATGAACAACAAAATTGAAAGTCAATATGAAAACATATATAAGACTTCAGAAACACAACTGGTTAGCCCCTTGGTACACTAGACCACTAAAAAAACCAATTTGTTTCTCATCACCAAGCCATGAAAAATATGATGAGGGCACTTTTTATTTTTATATTTTTTTGCTATATCAAAGATGGCAGACATACAGTAAAACCCTGCATAAGCGGACACCCTCTGATCCGGGCCAAAGTGGCTGCTTACGCGGGGTGTCTGCTTATGTGGGGTTTCCAGATCTTTACCGGCTATACATTTAATGCATCCCTGACATCAGGAGCTTTAATTTGATACTAAATACACATACCTTTCATAATTTCTATCAAGGTTCATCTATTTAAGAAAAAAAAATCTTTTAAAATCTTTTTCCTGATGCGCGCTGTGATGAGAAACAAGGTTTTTTTTTGAGTGGCCTTATCAAAATTTCTCAAGTGTTTACCTTTTCGACCACATCTTTAACAAGCCCAGTCCATGATCTGTTGACAAAGTCTCCCCACTGTCCATCGGCCGTGTCGTGGAGCATGTACCTGTGTGATGTGAAAATCAAATGTTGGTAAGACCTATGGGGAGAGTGTGCCATCAAAATATGACACTGCATGAAATCCACTATTTTACTTTTGAATGCTGCCGACGTATATAGGTATGCTTTTGCGTATACAAGATCGTCCTATTCCCCGTGTGCATATGCCTCATCTGTAGGCCTGATTCATATATACGCCTGATTCTGTTGAATTTACACCACTAGCCATTAATACCGATCTCTGCCACTTGGGGACACCACTGGTAGCATATTTCATTTCCCATTAACCATCCAAGTCTGTATTATATGAAAAAAACAATCTTATGTTATCAATTTTTATTATAAAATTGTTCTAAAACCCTTATCTTTTCATTAAATACATATAATAAACCCAGCTTTTTGGTTTTTCTTAACGTTTTTTTAGATAGATTTTACTTTTCAAAACACCACTCTTCTGCAGTCATACTTTGGGTGCTGTATATATAACACAAGGTCTGTTCAAGGACCAACATTGAAGTTCTCACACCCGACTCTGACCCCAACCCCGACCCCGACTCCGACCCCTACCCCGAGCACCCGTGGCACCCATACCTCTACCAACACGGGCAGGCGGTAGGCACATCAGAGGGGGATGCGGGGGCGGCCGGGGGCGGCCGGGGGCGGCCGGGGACGTCCGGGGGCTTCTCTACTTATACCTCTCTACCAACAAACCTTGTACAAAGTACCACTTAGAGTCTGTGAGATCTTATGAGAGGGGTGGTACTTCAATCTACTACCAGGAAAATGACATGGATTTTAATTATCAAGGCAATTATATTATTGTCCGATATGCTGTTATTGTTTTATAATAGGAGAATATTGTTTAAGGCAAAAGGTAAGGTAACATTTTACTGGTACTAGGTTCTCGTCCCGGTCAAACGTCTCTCATTCTACAAGCTCTGGATGATATTGAAGTATTGTCTTTCAGTGTCATACCAGTTACGCTGATCTATCTATATTACTATATATGTATCTTATAATAATTCACACATATTTGATACCATTTTACTTAATACTAAAACTTTGAATTTTCTACGCCATAAAATCATTTAATGAAATATTTTATTTCCCCAAGCCAGAGTCTCTCTTATTCATCTCTCTTATTTATCTTATCAGTAAGGTGTTGGTCAGTGCTTGATGACTTTTACAGCAGCTGTTTTATTCCTCCCCCTCTTGGTCGGGATGGCAGAAATCGTAAAGACATTGTCCAGGGCTACGTAAAGCAGCCGAACACTGTCAAGATGACACAACAGCGAACTTTCTTATCAATAGAGAGGGACTTCAAACTTTAAACTACCAGTGTAGAGAAGAATAGTACTGAGGCTATTATGACTCAAGTTAGTTATACAGTTTATACTGTTTTGGGATTTTTTTTTACAATGACAACCCTAGTTTTCTGTAAAGATTTGTTCTTATGCTGGGGACTCGCCAAACTAGAGATGCAGCCATCTCCAAAATCGCAAACCAAAATGTATGTAAGCTATAATTTCAAATTCCACTGGATTATTGCTTCTGAGACGCAAAATTATTGGTTGGAAATAACTCAATAACTTAATAACCATAAAATACTATCTCACAGACCTTGTCCATATCATCATTGTTGACCTCGCTGACCGATCTGTTGAAGAAGCATTCAGAAGGGTAGTGTCCCTCTTTGATGCATTTGTTGCAGGTGGTGTTACAGGTTGCAGGTTGTTGCAGGTGGCCTTGCAGTGGTTTTGTGGATGTGAAGGCTTTGCCCTGCATCATTTGCATGGCAATTTCGAGGGTGTCTGGGTTTTCCTTTGATTGAAGCATCTGCTGCTGGTTGGTTGTTGTTATTTGCTGAATCTGAAGACTTCTTGTATACATACTCAACTTCTCTTGGCATGATAGTTAGTTGGTTAGTGATGCCTTTACTCATCTCACTGTCTTTCAGTGCATCTGGTGGTGTTTACATTCGTACCCTGTTTTTGTTTTTGTATTGTCCTGTCTACGTCACTGTGTACATGATATTGAAAATGCCAAGAAAATGCCAGTAATTTTTGTACAGTGTCATATGACCTGTATACTTAGTAAACGAAAACAGCAATTTCATGTAAATCTGTACACAACTTGTATATCTTGTCTAGTCTGCACGTATTGTCATGGTCTTTCCGTGGAAGAACGCCAACATTGGGCGAACGGTTGATCCTATCTTTTCCTGAATAAAAAAAAATAAAATCTCCCACCTGTGTTCATCTTCACGAGATCTGGGACTGGTTGTTTGTGAATGAGACGATTATGGCATTCAATGTTGGTGGTATCCATTATCATGCAATCTCATATGAGGCCAACTTTCAGGGTGCCAAATTCGCAAAGGGTTGCCATTCAATGTAGCCATGTGTAGTAGCACGGCCGTAAAAAGAACAACAACAGCCACGTAAGAGTCATGTGACGTCTCGACCAATCACATTCAAGTTGGGCCTCGTTCAACAAAACGAATAGAACAGATTTCGACACTGACCCTTTGACAAAAAAGGGGTAGACTATATACAGTGTAGACACCTAACGAAAAATTCTAAATACTAACTTTTATATCTGGATGCCCAAATTAGTAAAGAAACGCTCTAATGAAGTTAAAACTATTAGTATGGAGCCACGTTTCTTCCCCCCAAAAATTAATTTTGAATTATGCCTGTTAAGGAACTGGATTGTAAGAATTTCATGGAATTTTTATCTGTATGCCACCTGTCACCGACTCAAAAATGACTAAATGGAAATTGTATTGTGCTGTATATAAATTTACTCTCTGCATCGCCTGAGAAATTGATGTATATCTGATAAATTGATGTACATCATGCATTTATTATTACTTACTGTTAAGTTTGTGTTAAATGGGACAATTTTAAACACATTCATACGCCATGTAAGTCCATAATCTGGACACTGGGCAATCTTTCAAGAATTTGGACTGGAGCCAGCGGAGGATAGGCAATTTAAAGCCAAGCTGTTTTACTCCAGTATAAATAAAAACCTTAAAAAAAAAAAAAATAGCCATGTGTAGTAGGCCTCAACTTTCTCATCTGAGTTATGGGTCGCAATTTTGAGATCTTTTTAGGGTCAAAGTGGCTTTTCAGTTCAGCAAAAATGTGTCCATGGTGTCTATTGTCTTCTACCTCAGGACCTTGAGGCAATCAAGACCCATGACTGAGCAGAATACAGTCACCTGCGCGGGTTGTCCATCTGAATTGTCCACGCCATCCTCTATCTTGAGCTTCAGTTGTTGGCATATGGCATAGTAATACTGTTTCCACTGGGACTAGAAATCTCTCCAACTGTCTGGCACATCATTTGTGGTGTCCATTGGAGTAGGAGGAGGGATGGAATAGGCAGGTATTTTGTCCCTATTGGCTTTTCTGTATTTTTATGTACTGTGAAGTTGTAGCCAGTGAAGATCCCCACTTTCCACATACTACTTACACAGGAATTTGAGCAGGGAGCTGTTTCAAAACGTGGGTTAAGTCTATGGTTTTGAAACAGCTCCTAGGGGTTTGTTTAGTACTGTGTTTTTGGGCATGTACTATCACAATTTTACAGATTTACACATAACAACCAGTTCAAACATCAAAACTCAGCTTATTGGCATACGATATAGAAGGTATATAGGTCTATGCATGTCGGAAATGGTGGTTTTATGCCATGTGGTCTCTCCTCCGTTTGTTCTCCATGGCCTAGTTGAGCTCAACCCAAGCTATCCTGATTGTGACTCTTCTGTTCTGTTTGAGCGGCTCATTCCTGGTTTCTTATGTGCCAGAATTGCTCAAGGTTATAGGTGTGTAGTTGACCTGGATTTTGAGGAATCCCACTGCTGCTAACATCTAATAATGTCTGTGTAAGGCCTACACTGGCAACCAGAGCTACACAAAGTTAGCTCTGGTCGGGTTAAATATGCGGCCACCTTGACCCAGTAGCAGGACCTGTTTGTTACTCTCCTACCAGATCTTTCAAACTGCTTGGAGAGTGTGTTTAGTCATAAACTCGAAGCCAATTTACCATTTTGTTATTTCCTTTTGTCGAAGTACCATAAAGCTAGACATAATCATCAATTTCTTAAGCTATGAATTTTACCTATTAAGTATGTCTGCTTTGAGAGTATTCATAGAATAAAAATATTGGTTTGAGGTGAACCCCGAGTGATCCCATATGGGATTTAACCCAACCAACCCAGACAGGGGTTTGTTGCCAACCTATGTGAGGCCATGGGTGTTGTGTATACTATGAAGAGACGTCACAAATTTGAGTCTGAGTTTATTTATGCCATGCATTTTGTTGGCTCCATAATTTCACGAGTCGAAGACGAGTGACATTTCTGAGCCAACAAAATGAGTAGCATAAATAAGCTCAAACCCAAACAAGTGGCGTCTAGATTTTATCCTACCATGTTTCCATATTTTTTTAGTATCAGAAAGTAGTGGCATAAACAACACTTTATGTCACAACCGTGACATAAACAAATCCCATGTTAAGCCTATGGCGTTTTTTATTAGGGGTAGGATAAGTCTAGTTTATTCACTAGGTGATAGTTTTGTAGTAGTTACAGGTGGCAGCACAGAAGTATAGATGTCAAGACTGGGTAATACTACAACATACACGCCAGGTTTTGTTTGCGATTCCGGAGATCGCTGCCATTTCCCACTTGGTGCATATATGCAGGAAGCTATTTCGGGATTCACCAACAAAAATGGAAATTTGACGACAAATACTACTACTACACCACGACCATGGCGTAATGTTGTCACTTAATGAGGGTGATCGTTGCGTATGATTTTAATGTTATTCCTATGGGTAAACCAAGGAGATGACAATGTTTTATCCTACCCCTAATAAAAAACGCCATAGGTTTAACATTGACTCAATGTATTTGACATAGCGTTGGATAAAGTGTTATTTATGCACCGAGGTGAATACAAAATCGGACCAATCAGAGACGAGATAACGAAAGTAGATCCGGCAGCATTGATAACTAATAACATGGATAATTACAAATATTCTCTGTATATCGGTGAGATGGGGTAGGATAAATACGAAACTGAACTCAAGTTAGCCTTGTCAATGTCTATACCACTCTGGTCAGGTCTGCTACTCACTAAACTCGGCTAACGCCTCGTGTAGTAATACACAACCTGCCCATCGTGGCATAAACATTGACAAGGCTAACTCTAGTTTGGTTTCTACTAATTATCCAACTTACGTGAAGTTCATCTGCTGTGCCAGTGCATCCAGGATCTCTTTGGAAAGCCCATTATAATAAGCCGTTCCATTGGCAGCCACAGTCTTGGTAAGAAATGGACCCCACTGTGGATAAGAAGACAATCGTGTCAAAATTTATCTAATGTGGGATTCACACGGTGGGATTCATGTACCTCACAGGATTCAAAATCTCATGCGATTCTGTTCTTTTTTGGGGGAAAATGTCTTAAACAATTACATGGGGGAAACAGGGAAATGAAACCCTGTAATTTAGATGAAGAAATTGTGTCCGAGTACAGAATGTCAGCAGGATTTCTCTCAGAAAAACGCCATGTGTGGTACATGAATCCCATCGTGTGAATCCCATTTAACATACAGTGGTGCACTACCTGGGGCCCGTTGAATAACCTAGACTCATACATGAAGACAATTTCTTGCATGCCAAGGAGACCCAGGGAGGATGTGGGTCAATTTCATTCAACAATCATGGACGGCCTTATGGACGGCTAGGACTGTCATAGCCAACGAACTATATCATAATATTATTATATACCTGTGCTCAAACTTACTATGAATACTGACGGCTCCTCGGGGTATAATAATAATAATAATAATAATAATAATACCATATACCAAAGGCAATCCGTCTAGCTTAGTACACATCGCCTTTGTAACTGACATACGGAGTGCTTTGACTGACATACGGAGTGCTTTGACTGACATACGGAGTGCTTTGAAAAATAACGCAATCTGATTGGCCGAGAGGCCGAAACACTCGGCTGGGCGGAAAATTCAAAAATGGCGGACGTCCTCGAATCGCAAGGTTTACAATGTATTGTAGACAGGCCTCGGTTTGTCTCACAGCCGTACTCACCGCGGCCTACGGCCTTGGCGAGTACGGCCGTGAGACAAACCTCGGCGTACGACTCCCATACACGAGAGCCAACATAGTAATTCTATATTATTAAACGATGTCCCCTGTGTTGGGCGGGGATTATGAGCACTCATAATCTCCCTTCATTAAGTTCAGTTTGTCACAGAAACCCTCAGATGTCCCACCTTCCAAAGCAATTACTCTCTTTTGTTACTCACCGATTACGGAGTCTCCATAGGAAATGTATGGGGTACAGAGCCATTGTTAGTTCGTAAAACAGTCACTAGGTGGCCAGCAGTATGTCAGGCCTCTTTGGGGGGACAGATCTATATTCTGGCTCTTTGTTCTTACGAAATTCAACTGCCTTTCAATGTTTTACCATGGTTCCCTTGACTCTTTACACCCATCCTAGAGAAGGATGACATAATGATTAAACCCAGAACATGAGGTTTTACACATGGAACACTTTATATACAAATGTCAGCAAGGCTAGAGTTGTGACACTTCCCAATTACCACTCACTTCTTTCATTTAGTGAAGAACACCTAATTTTTTTACCTCCTTTAGTGAAGAACACCTACTCGGGGGGCGTCATGGCGGCCCCCATGGATCATAGGCTATATGCCGTATAGGGTACCTAGAATTAGCTATCAGGAGATACTGGCATGTCACAATCTCCTGCAGGAGATTCCGGAAAAAATTGTCCTGTCTATGATGAGTTTGAATCAATATGTACTTCAAGTTTCTTGAATGTTCATTCAATGTTAATTATTTAGAATCAATCATAATAATTTTATCTACCATCAGAAATCGCTCTCATAACACATTTCGCATGCTGAAATCACAGGTTAATGCTGAACTATATTATTGGTGTAAGTCTACACCGAATTACTGCCACGTTTGACAGTGTTGTGGGGTCTGGAACTAAATGCCTTGCAGAAATTGTTTAATTGCAATAGATCTGTTATTAATCTTCTCGGTAGGTAATAAAAACAATAAAGACTGGTTTTGTATACGAGTGACCATAATCTCCTCGTAGTTGACGACGTAATATCCTCGCTAATCGCTCGGATATTACTACACGTCAACTACTCGGAGACTACGGCCACTCGTATACAAAACCAGTCATTATTGTGTATTTATCATCCAGCTAATACTATCATGAAACATCACGAAATTTCATATGATTGTTTATATGACATGAGTTGTCTTCGTGGCATGATATCACGAAGCGGAGCTGAGTGATATTTGTAGCGGAAGACAATGAATGGCATATAAACAATTATATGAAATTGAGTGATGTTTAGATTTTATCCTACCCTGTTACATGTTTTTAACTTCATATGTCACTAGTGGCATATAACTATTTTATGCCATAACCGTGGCATACAGTCACACCATGTTAAGTCTATGGAGATTTATATGAGGGGTAGGATAAATAGTCTCTACACTAAACCTATAGGGTGAGCGTAATCCACTGGGTGGCGATCACTGCTCGTTATCTCTTATCTACACAGAGCGAAGATATGGGAAAAAGATCGGTGGTCATTTTTTCTTTTCTTTAATGATTAATACTTGTAACGCTGAATAATAGATACAGTATAAACTGGTTTCAGATAAAAGCGGTCGTAATCTCCTCAGACTAAAATTGTGTGTAAGATTCTAATTCTAATTCATTCCATCTCATTCTCACCAACATAACCTTTGTACTTGTGAATTACCATGTCGGTGAGGAGGATATCTAGTACTAAAGAAGTAACCAACAAGTTTTGGTCAAAGTCATCGTTCTCCAAGAGTTTGATGCAGTGTGATATGAACGAGGCAACAGCCGAGTGAATATCACATAGCATTCAAACGAGTTGGAGAATGACTTCTTTGACTCAAACGAGCTGATTTCTCTATTTATCTCACCCTATACACACTAAAAGAATGGGCAGCACATAGGCTATAGACCATAGAGAACGGACTGCAGTACTTGTAGGGACATGGAGAACGAGTTCCCAATGTTAATCCTCTGGACATTTATTCTAGGGGTGAGATAAATAGTGTTATGTTGCACAAATACTATAAAAGATATCTGATGATGACTGCTTGTGCGCATCGAAAATCGATGCCTGTCAACTGAGCAAATGATGGAAGACCGCCCTTGTGGCGAATCGTTAGGAACAGATAAATATAAAATTAAAGAAAATCGGAGTGTGACAGGAAGAGTACTGACCGTGTTAACTGTGACGATCAATGTGCGGCCGTTAAGGCCATATTTCGCAGACGGAAATATTTGCCCAGAAAGGACGCCATTTGTAATGAGTGCTGATTGCCGTAGTCTACGGCCGTCCGGCTCCCACATGAAGCAGGACACGATCCCCCTCTGGAATGTCAATACACAGATATGAATTTAGTCTAACCAATGAAATGAATTGTGTAGCTTATAAAATATGAAAACCTCGTGGTTTTTTTTGCATCTTGACTGACTAAATAACTCCTGGTGACGGCCCTATCGCAACTCCCTGCTTGGATTTTATCCAATTACTATTACAAACAGCGAGCGAATCAGTTCTGATAAAAGGAGCACATCAACCATTGAAAGCAAGCAATATTTGTGTCTCCAAGCGACAGCACACATCAATACAGACTAAGCACGTTGCCTGGCAACGCACGCACTTACACAAAGAACCCTTCTCAGCGATGTATAAAATGTCATGGATTTTTTTCTCTTTAATATCACTTCGATACAACATTGAACAAAGGTCATGAATTTTCATGGCGTTTTCTCATAAAATAATATTGACGCACTACGAAGCACTGCCGCAGAACTGTGCGTGTGAGGACGGGTACTATAGAGGAAACCTATATTTTATCACCAGAGCTCTTATCCCATCGAGTTTGAATAGCGCAGTGATTCACAAGGCGAAGCCAAGTGAATGATGTAGCGATTCAAATGAGAGTGGATCGAACTCTGACTCTAAACTTGAATAGGTTTCTGAATTTATCTCACCCTTTACATTGACTAATGGGCTAACATTTGTGACATAATCCCCATTGAGTATTTCATCTACATATGTAAAGGGCATTGGATATGAGTTTCCAATGTTATGTCTATGTAAAAAAAACTCCAGGTGTGAGATGATATGAGGAAATGTACTTACTATGGACAAATTGATATATCCCTTTGTGGTCTTTTTGTGCGAAAAATATGTCCCAATGAAATGAATTGTGTAGCTTATAAAATATGAAAACCTCGTGTTTTTTGCATCTTGACTGACTAAATAACTCATGGTTACGGCCCTATCGCAACTCCCTGCTTGGATTTTATCCAATTACTATTACAAACAGCGAGCGAATCAGTTCTGATAAAAGGAGCACATCAACCATTGAAAGCAAGCAATATTTGTGTCTCCAAGCTACAGCGCACATTAATACAGACTAAGCACGTTGCCGGGCAACGCATGCACATACGCAAAGAACCCCTCTCAGCGATGTATAAAATGTCATGGATTCTTTCTCTTTAACATCACTTCGATACAACATTGAACAAAGGTCATGAAATCTATACTGTCATTGTGTATTTTCACAGCGTTTTTTTCATAAAATAATATTGACGCACTACGAAGCACTGCCACAGAACTGTGTTTGTGAGGACGGGTACTATAGAGGAAACCTATATTTTAGCGCCAGAGCTTGTATCCCATCGAGTTTGAATAGCGCAGTGATTCACAAGGCAAAGCCAAGTGAATTATGTAGCGATTCAAATGAGAATGGATCGAGCTCTGACTCTAAACTTGAATAGGTTTCTGAATTTATCTCACCCTTCACATTGACTAATGGGCTAACATTTGTGACATAATCCCCCATTGAGTATTTCATCTAAATATGTAAAGGGCATTGGATATGAGTTTCCAATGTTAAGTCTATGTAAAAAAAAACTCCAGGTGTGAGATGATATGAGGAAATGTACTTACTATGGACAAATTGATATATCCCTTTGTGGTCTTTTTGTGCGAAAAATATGTCCCAATGAAATGAATTGTGTAGCTTATAAAATATGAAAACCTCATGTTTTTTGCATCTTGACTGACTAAATAACTCATGGTTACGGCCCTATCGCAACTCCCTGCTTGGATTTTATCCAATTACTATTACAAACAGCGAGCGAATCAGTTCTGATAAAAGGAGCACATCAACCATTGAAAGCAAGCAATATTTGTGTCTCCAAGCTACAGCGCACATCAATACAGACTAAGCACGTTGCCTGGCAACGCATGCACATACGCAAAGAACCCCTCTCAGCGATGTATAAAATGTCATGGATTTTTTCTCTTTAACATCACTTCGATACAACATTGAACAAAGGTCATGAAATCTATACTGTCATTGTGTATTTTCACAGCGTTTTTTCATAAAATAATATTGACGCACTACGAAGCACTGCCACAGAACTGTGTTTGTGAGGACTGGTACTATAGAGGAAACCTATATTTTAGCGCCAGAGCTTGTATCCCATCGAGTTTGAATAGCGCAGTGATTCACAAGGCAAAGCCAAGTGAATTATGTAGCGATTCAAATGAGAATGGATCGAGCTCTGACTCTAAACTTGAATAGGTTTCTGAATTTATCTCACCCTTCACATTGACTAATGGGCTAACATTTGTGACATAATCCCCCATTGAGTATTTCATCTAAATATGTAAAGGGCATTGGATATGAGTTTCCAATGTTAAGTCTATGTAAAAAAAACTCCAGGTGTGAGATGATATGAGGAAATGTACTTACTATGGACGAATTATTATATCCCTTCGTGGTCTTTTGTCCTGGAAATATGTCCCAATTACATACGGAACTCAGCGTAAATGTTTCATTCCATGCAAAACATACCTTATCATCTTGTTTTGTAGCTTGTACAGCATAGTCAGGTCATTCTATATACATAGACAATAATCGATGGTTTTGTGGACAGGCGGCCGTAAACCACGAGAGGTTAACGCGTAGTAATACACGAGCGCTAGCGAGTGTATTACGACGTTAACCTCGAGTGGTTTACAGAGCCGCCTGTCCACAAAACTATCGTTTATTGCATTTATTATTCATCTTTTCGAATAAATTAGACCCAGTAATTGCCATATTAAAGAGTATAACAATAGGGACTATTTCTTTGCTCTATAGCAAATGGGACTATTTTTCCCGTATACCATGGTTTTGAGGCCGTATACCACAGGTTTGAATCCGTATACCACAGTTATGGTATCTGACAGGTTTTATACAATGGGTCGTGGTTTACTGAGTCCCTATACATTTTCAATGGGGGCTTTGTATACGATGGATAATAAATGTAAATACTACACCTCTAACAACAGGTAGTATTTCATAGACGCTCGGCCATCTATAGATGTATGATGAATACATAGACATATATATAGATATATAGATCAAAACAAGAGGTTTACCCACAGTCCCCTGTACACACATAATCAGCTGCAGCTAACACCAACACAGTCCTGGCCTCCCATACTTGCACAGGGACCTGTTTCACTAGTTTTGTGACAAAAGTGTTAGACAGACATGAAAAGCAGCACCAACAGTGCAATCAAGAATCAACAAAACAAAGTCACGTTTCATAACGCATGTCACATCTATATATTGTCGCACGTTGTGTCACAATGTCGGTGTTGTGAACAGTGACACTACAGCGCCACTTGTGCCAGCGCTACTTGTGTTGTCACGAAACTAGTCATCCCCAATCTGTCTGTATGGTGTCTAGGCATGTCACGATACTAGTGAAACAGGTCCCAGGTCAAATATCATCAATACTCACCCCAGATGCCCTTTGAATACGGAGAACGCTAATGTTCGTGATATTGCCGACGTAGCTTTCCAAGTGGCGCAGGTCCAATCCGTCTTCAGCAACGATCAGCCAGTGGTGGCGGTAGGTGAGAACACCTTGTTCCTGATAGTGGGAGTCGTGGGAGTTCACCTGCAAGTACAGTGATTATATCTGTGGTAACTTTTTAATTTTTTATTCAATTTAATAAACATAATTAGGCCCACTGGGCTCTCGATACATGCAAATATGCCCTATCCCGGCATTTACATTGGACGACTATAGACGAGGCGACTATAGATCGTTAAGCCAGTAGTAGTCAGGTGGTGGCAATGTCCGCTGCAAAAGTCATCGACCTCAGAATGTACCCGAGCATTTAGACTGAGTTTAGACAGGATCGTCGCCCATTTATATAGACCATTAATTAAAGCCCGCTTGAAATAGTCGCGGACGTTAGAGCATGACCAGTAGTTCTCAGGTGATTACTAGACTGATGGCACCACGGACCGATGGCACCACGGACCGATGGCCCCTGGACTGATGGCACCTCTTTTGACCAATGGCAACATTTTCCCTAGACCGATGGCACCACTCACAAAGATACTACTCTTTATAATATATTTGCTTCAGCCTTATGGCACTATGAACCTAGGTCCAAGTTGGATTCAATGGATTTAAAAAACAATTCTTTTTATAGTTTCACGGCCGTTCCTCAGCCCCTGCGCCGGCCCTGGCTGAGACCCACGGTTCCCGGCCGGCCACACGGCCGGCCATACACGCTCTTTAACTTTAGATTTAAATGAATTACCACAAGGTTACAGGATGAACAACAGATTAAATGTATTTTCCATTGAAACACATAAATCCAGGTAAAAAATCAGGTGGTACCATCAGTCTAGGCAAGTGGTGCCATCAGTTCAGGCACGGGTGCCATCAGTCCAGGTAACACTGAAAAGAAATGCCATCAGTCCAGGTGCCATCGGTCCGTGGTGCCATCGGTCCAGTGACCCCTCAGGTGGTGCCTAATTGACTCCCAATAGGGTATATAAGGAGCAGATGTCCATTCAGTACTCACTTGGAACCCAGACACCTTGCGTCAACATCTCAGGACTGCTAAGCATTACCATCACTACAGTGAGGAGGCTGGAAGACCATAGGACACTAGGCTACAGAGACCTTTACTTAGGATTGGGCTTCTCCATTTAAGCTACTATCACCCGAGCACTGGAGGAAGAGAGATTGATGACTGCTACCACCATATCCCACTGCTTTGGATCATCTATATCCACGAGTAAAAGAGACATTTGACGATAACTGAAAGTGCTAGACTGTGAGTACTGCTATAGCAAAGAGAATTTGTACCATGGGAACATTACAGAAGTGAATGTGATTTTGTATGTTGATGAGAATTGTTATCTAACTATATACTTTGTTATAATATATGTTATAAATACATATCTGTGTATGGTTATCCGTCTTCTTCATTTAGTATAGAAAATATATGAATTCTCTTTTCTCGTCACTGTGTTAGCTAGTCTATAAGACTAGGCCTTAGCTACTGTACGTGACAGCACACACATCCACCAATAAAACATGAGAAAGCTCTAGGCGGGACAGGTGACATCTAGGTCAATATAGTAATCCTCGTGAGTACCTCAGGATTCATGTCCAGCATACAGTAAATAGGTCTGCTATAGAGACGGAGTATACCATTGATGGGAAGAGAATGTCTGGCCTTAGGAGACAGGGTCAATATCCTCATCATTTGGCCAAGGACAAGCAATGAAAAATTAAACAGCCTTAATGTCAAGATCTATCTAGTAGAGTGCTCTACCAAACCATTGGTAAGTGTCAAGTTTCAGGATAAATAAAAGCTTTAAAAAGTAAATAGAAAGTAATAGACGACTCTAGGAAGCGTGTACCTGTACCTGTCATACAAAAGATGTTAGAGGTGTCTACATGCATGCGAACTTATATTAATACTCCCGTAGACCTTTGACAAATAATGAATCAATATGAAAAGTGTTAAACGATATTTTGGAGACAAGACCAACTAATATTTCAACGTTCTTTCTCGTACAGCAGAAGTGATCTTATAATACAAAGGTGGCATAATCGAGTTGAATAAGCAAAAATGAATTATAAAGATTGAAATTTCAGCAATTTCTTTCTTGCGACAATGCTCCATTGGAAACAATATAGATGTTTGAAATTCTTCCATTAGGCTAGATCAAGGCGTAAGTGCATCGGAAAAATATCATTATTTTAGGAATTACTTTTAGATTGTGTAACTTATTCAATGACTATATTCAACCTACCTGTTGCAGAAGATCTACGATATAAGGGGTTGAAGAGTAGACTAGAAAGAGCACCCTTGCCTGAGTTGCATCACTATGGCGGTCCAGGACTTGTTCAACGTTAAGTTTATTTTTCACGTCAACCGTGTACCATTCAAATGTCCTCCATGGAAGTTCAATGTCAAGAGGAAACGGACCTAAAAATAAAACAAAAAAAGACGTAGCCATTGCTTGTATTGAGAATAATCGTCCTGCTTATAAATGTAAAGCAGCATGACATTCTGTGTCCATCTCTATGCAGTGTTTAATAATCTAGGATCGTACAAATAGACTTTTTTCTGTATGCCATAGACACCCAGAGACGATGTGGTTCAACTTTATACAACACTTATGGACGATCTTATGGATGTCTGATACTGTCTTAGAGAACAGACTTAAATGTTATTAAACGATAAGCCGTGTTCTTCATGTAGGATCCTAGATTATTAAATTGACCCCAGAGGGGTGAGCAAGTAACGTGAAACATGCGAAATGCAATCTAAATGCGAACAAGTACTTTGTAAAATATGGAACCGAAATAATGAGAAACTAAATTCAATTCAGCTTGTTTACATTTTGGAAAGTGGTGTACAAGGAAATTTCAATTGCTCCTTAAACTGTTAAAATAAATAAAATAAATGAATGGAAGACCATCGGCCAATGGGGTATTAATATTAGATTCAAACTAATTTTCATTGTATGATGTACATCATATGCATGGCAAATAAAGATGGCATATAATCACAGAGAGAATATACTTACCTTCACTAATTACTACGAGTAATTTCCATGCCAGAAACTTAAGTACGACAGAGAGCGGGTTGATGACTAGGTCTTCCTGTCCGGATTGCATGTCACAAGCTGTCAAGCCAGAGGTGTTTGTGTAGGTAGCCATGGTTAACCATACGACCCTAGAATAAATAGCAATATTCTAACATTGTTCAGATTTGGGCATGGTATGTATTTGTTGAGTTTTGGTATATCTAATTTTCATGAAAACTAGGTCTATTAATTCTATAGTACCCGTCCTTACACGCACAACTCCACGGCAGTTCTTCGTAGTGCATCCATGGATCTCCTTGGCGTACAGAAAAGGGTATTCATATACGAATCATTTACGAGTCTATATCATTCAACAAGCCCCTGAGAATCGTCTAGTGTAACCGCCGGTCAGTCAGACGTGCTTATAAAAAATACCAGGCAAATGTGGACGTTGTTGTATTCTCGTAGCGCACAACCGTTTTTCTCCGGCAGAGCTGTGCCATGGATCCCCTGAGCTGCGGCTCCACATAAGGCCCATTTCCATTAGCCGATGAAAACAGTATAGATTTTTCGAGTTCTCCTAATAGCCCATTTCCATTTTGCCTCAGCAGTGCTAAAGGTCCGTCGGTGGTGCCTAAAACCGGATGCCCATCTACCGATTTAGGGTTGAACGATTAGTTCCCAAATCGTATAGGAATCGGTGAACTTGTCGCAGGCAAATTATGTAACCCCTTCTCTCGACCCGCGGTCCTCGAGGATAGGGGCTGGTGGGTATTAGTCCTAAGGAAATCAGTCTACACCTACCGACATATAAATGATATAGCACACTGATAAAAGTGTGGCACCCCCTACAAGCCTCACCAAGCGATTACTGTATTTACTGTGTCAGCCTGTGTCGGCCAAGAAATCGACCCTCATTACCCACCGTTCCGTTGTCGCCTACTACATTTATCAACATGTTGATAAACTGATCCCCACCAATTTTGGAACATTGAAACCACAACTTGTCGGCAACAAAAGGATGCTTGAAGGAGGTGGTTCACTAATCGGTGGGTAGCCTTGCCTAGCTGTCCTACATCTACTGACTCCGTTAGGATGGCTTTGCTGAGACAAATTACCCTCTGTTTGTCGCCGACAAACGTACATAAATGTTACGAAATCGGTAGATGGGCATTGGCCTTTACTGTAGATCGGCGAGGGCCAATGCAAATAGGCTATAAGGCCTGGCGTCCACCTACTTAGATAGAAATTTAGACCTACCGATATGGCACCGATACAAAAAGCAAATATTGGAGACATATCGGGAAGGTGTAAAATCGTAGACATATGTCTAGACATGCCAATCCACCACGCATTGCATGGTTTTTTTTATCGGTGTCTAATCGCAGAAACGTGGTCAACTGCCCCGATATTAGGTGACCTTACGACGCGATTTTGATTTTGTATCGGGAGGTGCATCGTAGACCATATCGGAGCTATATCGTAGTAGGTGGACGCCGGGCCTTAGGAGAACTAAAAGAATCTACACCCTTCTCGCTGGCCAATGGAAACAGGCCTTTAGTCGTGTTTCGATCGTGTACAGTCAGCAGACCTCATGATGTCTGTGGACATTGCCGAGTCATGTATTATATTTGTCTTCCTGCCTAGAATAATCCATTTCTTGTGTGATTTAAAAACTGCCCTTGCAACACATGTTTATTTTGTAAGATCACATTTACAAAATATAAAACCGTGTATTTTTGAAGCTCGGATGTTCTGCTTTCACACTATCACGAATGAAGTTATTTTGGCTGTTATATTGGCATTGACAACGAAACTCAAACCAAGCATTTTTTGATATATACTTGTGAGATTCACACGATGGGATTCATGTACCTCACATGGTGTTTGTTTGAGACAAATCCTGCTGAGACTCTGTACCTTATTAAGTGAGATTCACACGATGGGATTCATGTACCTCACATGGTGTTTGTTTCAGACAAATCCTGCTGAGATTCTGTACCTTATTAAGTGAGATCCACACAATGGGATTCATGTACCTCACAGGGTGTTTGTTTGAGACAAATCCTGCTGAGATTCTGTACCTTATTAAGTGAGATTCACATGATGGGATTCATGTACCTCACATGGTGTTTGTTTAAGACAAATCCTGCTGAGATTCTGTACCATATTAAGTGAGATTCACACGATGGGATTCATGTACCTCATAGTGTATTTGTTTGAGACAAATCCTGCTGAGATTCTGTACCTTATTAAGTGAGATTCACACGATGGGATTCATGTACCTCACATGGTGTTTGTTTCAGACAAATCCTGCTGAGATTCTGTACCTTATTAAGTGAGATTCACACAATGGGATTCATGTACCTCACATGGTGTTTGTTTCAAACAAATCCTGCTGAGATTCTGTACCTTGTTAATTGAGATTCACATGATGGGATTCATGTACCTCACATGGTGTTTGTTTAAGACAAATCCTGCTGAGATTCTGTACCTTATTAAGTGAGATTCACACGATGGGATTCATGTACCTCATCGGCTGTTTGTTTGAGACAAATCCTGCTGAGATTCTGTACCTTATTAAGTGAGATTCACATGATGGGATTCATGTACCTCACATGGTGTTTGTTTGAGACAAATCCTGCTGAGATTCTGTACCTTATTAAGTGAGATTCACACGATGGGATTCATGTACCTCACAGGGTGTTTGCTTGATATAAATCCTGCTGGGATTCTGTACCTTATTAAGTGAGATTCCACCGTGTGAATTCCACTCAACAATTGCAGGGGAAAATATTTGTCTCTGGGAAACAGAACCCTACAATTTAGACGAGGAGATTGTGTTCCACTACAGAATCTCAGTGGGATTCGTCGCAAACAAACAATCATAAGGCCCATTTCGCTGTAGATTTTCTGTATTCTCCTAATAGCCTATTTACATTTTGCGTTAGCGGTATTTAAGGTCCATCAGTGCTTACTGACGGTATAACGGTGATGCCCAATGGAAATAGGCTATTAGGAGAACACTAAATATCTACATCGTTTTCGTCGGCCAATGGAAATGGGCCTTGTGATGTAGGCGACTCCCATCTTGTGAATTTCACTTGAGATAGAGAACACCTGCACGGATCAGATACTTATTGGCCAGTATGCAGACTCACGCGGGACTCGGTTTGTCGATAATAGATCGGTCAGGGTATGTAGAGATGCCAAACAGATTTAGAAATGTTCTGCTTCTAAATGCTGTTAGAATTTACCTCTCCTAAAAGAACTCGGAACAAGCTTCTTGGTCAATACACATGATGGAACACAGGCCTTGATCAATTCCCTGATGTAAATCCTATTGTGAATCTACTTTTCAATGGCAATCTATTTTGAAGTGGTCGGCTATAAGCATTGTATATCCTATATTGAGGCAAATAGCATGTATTCAGAATGTGAGAGATTGTGATGATATCATATTCGTGTATGACTTGCTCCAGTCACAGTTTCCTCTACATATTTGAAATGGTGGGGACCACGTATTAGCTACGGATTTGGAACGTATTTGTTTGCTTTGCTTTAACGTTTTAGTACGCTTCTCAACGTTCATCAACACTTTTTTACGCTTCTGTACGTATTGTGGCGTTTTTCGGCGCATTCCGACTTTCCTTTATATATAGGATTGAGAATAAGAGTATATAATTCTGGAAGGAATTGAGCATTGTAATGACTTCGCAAAGAAAGGCTTTCCTTGATTAACGCTCTCAAAATTGAGAATGCCTGAAAGCATTTCTCTGATGGATCCTAAAAAAGCCTCCATAATTTTTTCAGGATATATGGAAAACAATGTATTTAACGTTGGACTCCTGTAACCAATGTTATCAGTGTGCATGTCGGTAGACTGATTTCCTTAGGACTAATATCCACCAGCCCCTCTCCTCGAGGGCCGCGGGTCGAACAAAGGTTACATAATTTGCCTGCGACAAGGTGACCGATTCCTATACGATTTGGGAGCTAATCGTTCAACCCTAAATCGGTAGATGGGCATCCGGCTTAACTTGTTTTGCAGTACATCATTCTTGCAGCTTTGGTCTGTGAGTTATTCTGTGGTAAAACTCGGTGGAGTATGGAGTTATTTTCATCGCATGAATTTCCATCTAATTATCGGCTGACCTGTCAAGTGGTACTCCACTGCTACGATCAGTATAAAAATAGTTTTCTATAGTTTAGCTCTGAATTGGCTGTGAATCGGATGCCCATCTTCAGTAGTGTCCCATGAACACAATGGTGATTATCACCCACGAACTAGCGACGATTCGGCCTCGTCCTGTATTGTATCAATGTTTGGAATGATTTCATTTTTATATAAACGTTTTGAATTTCCCATTTTTCCCCTCAGTCCTGATTCTCACCCCTGTTCTGTGTCGGAAGCCGTCAGGTTGTTTATTGACAAAGTATACACTGTGGCGTTATCATGGGGGTAATCTGAGATGGCAGAATGGGAGACATGGTGGTAAAATAGACACAAAAAGAACCGATGTGTCACCCCAGCTTTATTGCTGTCATGTTTACATAGTGTGGGAAGGATAAGCAACACAACGCCGCTATTGTTCTGCTTAAGCCCAATGCCCATCTACCGATTTCGGAACAATCATGTACCTTTGTCGGCGACAAACGGACGGTAATTTGCTTAGGACTAATATCCACCACCCCATCTTCTCAATGTCCGCCGGTCGAGCGAAGAGTTACATAATTTGCCTGCGACAAGTCGACCGACTCCTATACGATTTGGGAACTAATCGGTCAACCCTGATTCGGTAGATGGGCATCAAGCTTAAGCCCGATGCCCATCTACCGATTTCGGAATATCCATGTACTTTTGTCGGCGACAAACGGACGGTAATTTGTCTCAGGCAAGGCATCCTAACGGAGTCGGCTGTAGTCAGTAGATGTAGAACAGATAGGCAAGGGTGAGCCACCGATTAGTAGACTGATTTGCTTAGGAATGATACCCACCGACCCCTCTCCTCGATGTCCACCGGTCGAGCGAAGGGTTACGTAATTTGCCTGCGACAAGTTCACCGACTCATATATACAATTTGCGAGCTAATCGTTCAACCCTTAATCGGTAGATGGGCATTGGGCTTTAGCAGGTGTTAGATTGGCAACCAACCTCTGAGCTACGATATAGGGGTTGGTTGGGTTAAATCGCACACGGTACCACTCTGTGTGCACCTCAAACCAAGTAGTTTTTTTTCTATGTAGGCTCTAAAAGCAGATATACTTAATAGGAAGAATTCATAGCTCAACAAATTGATAATGAAACCTAGCTTTATGTTCATTGTATTCAAAAATATACACAATAGGAAATGAGAAAATTGAAAATTGGGTTCGAGATTATGAAATAATGCACTCTCCAGGCACTACAAACAGTCTGGTAGGAGACACAGAACAAACAGTTCTGATACTGGGTGAAGGCAGTCGTGGGTTTAACCCGACCAGAGATCTGCCAGTGTAAGCAGGTGTCTGCTATTTCATTATCTTCAAAACCCAAGAGTTCCACAGTTCCACAGATTCATTACATAAGCCATTTTCCACTGGCCGATCTGCAGGATCTCATACTGCGGTTCCTGAAAAGTGACTTTTAGGAGTATCTTCTATGTTGACAACATGGTGACCAAAGAGGGTGCCCCCCTATAGGGGACAGAGCCAGTGTTAGTTCATAAAGCAGTCACTAGGTGGCTAGCAGTATAGCAGGCCCCTTGGGGGACAGATCTATATTCTGGCTCTTTGTTCTTACAAAATTCAACTGCAATTCAATGTTTTACCATGGTTCCCTTGACTCTCTACGCCCATCCCAGAGCAGGATGACATAATGATTAAACCCATGACATGATGTTTTTCACATGGAACACAATATATACATATTTGAGCAAGGCTAGAGTTGTGACCTTTCCCAATCATCACTCACTTCTTTTGCACGTCCATTAGTGAAGAACACCTACTTTTTCACCTCCATTAGTGAAGAACACCCACTCGGGTGGCATCATGCAGCCCCCATGGCTCATAGGCTATTAGCCCTATAGGGGGGGTGCTTATATAACCAGGCGGCCCTGGGTAGTTCTCTCTGTAGTGGTAGGGGTGATGGGGTACTAATTGCTGATAAGGCTAAGAAACCCTCAGATGTCCTGCCACCCTGAGCTACTCCTCTTTTTCTCTATACTCGTTGTTCATACATACAAAGAGGCCCTAAGATGTACACAATAATCAATAGCTTTGTGGACAGCCAGCTTTGAACCCAGAGTGGTTCACAGAGCCGCCTGTCTGGGAAATCATCGCTTGTTGTTGTTAATATCCATTTTGAACTCAGGAATTGCCATATTAAAGGGCATATCAATATGGATAATTTTTCCATTGATCTCTAGCACAAAGGGACTATTTACCCGTATATAATGGCTTTGAGGTTGTATTCTTGATTCCAATACGTATACAACGATTATGGGATCTGACAATTTTAAAAACAATGGGTAGTGGTTTACTGAGTCCCCATTCATTGTCAATGGAGACTTTGTATACGATGGATAATAAAGCTAATACGACTATCTCCTCTCTCAGTATCCAAGAATATTTGTAGTTGCTAATGAACAGAATCTCAAAAACAGCAAAATATATTTGCACAAGGTAATGGGATGCTGTCACGAGGTTTGGTGATCTTCACAGTTTATTTGCGCTAGCTTCATCTCGCGTATCACCGGACGCCATTATGGTCACGTGGTATGCATACGTAAACATAGACACCATATGACTGTGCATAAGCTAGGTCAATGTGACATACACTACTTAAATCGTTACAACCAGTGTCAATACTTTTAGTACATGTGGTTTACAAAGTGATGTCTTTGTGCCACTCCATTAGGATGTAGTTTAGTGTTTCAATTTATCCCACCCCTGGTACAGGTTGTGCCATTGAGTTAACGTTGAAATAAAATACGCCACGCTCACCTACGTAGAGTGTCAATTCTCTGCCATTGCAGTGGCGGAGAATCTATGTATGGTGCGACCAATGAACGTCGCGGAAAAGAAAATAGTTCCGGCGCCATTGTTTGAACCGCAGCTGCAGCAACAATATGAGAAAACTGTATTCCTGTGGGCGAATTTTTATTTTACCGAACCCCTGTCCCCGGCCGTTTTAACCGAGGTCGTAGACCGAGGTTTAAACGGCCGGAGGACAGGGGTGAGGTGAAATAAAAATTCAAACACAGGTATACGGTTTTCTTATTATTATATACCTTGAAATAATTACAATAATGTCAATAATTAAGCGGTAGCAGCCGTTTCTAGGACCATTTGGGCACAGCACGGTTGAACCGAAATATGTGATACGCTCCACCCTTCAAATTTCCCGCCGGGAATGCGCTTGACCACTCTCCAAGCGTATCCTCTGTTAAACGCTCGCTCACCGAATAGCAGAGACTACGATTCGGAGAGTGATGTTCAGTTAACCCTCCTGTAGTTCCCTGTAATTTCGTAATTCACTGGTGTACTACGGGAATGCTTTACATATTATATATATATATATATATAAGCCCTCCAATGACGATTCCACATTAATGTACTGGGTGGTGTGGTGGTTAGAGCGTTCCTTTTGATATCTGAGGGTCGGGTGTTCGAACCCCGGAGGCAACTATTATTTTTTTAATGTTTTTCTTTTTAAATAAAAAGAAAAACGCCAATGTAGAGAGATTCATTAAAAAAATATAAATCTTGAAAAGCTAAGCTGAATTATATGAGTTGTAAGCATAAACAATGTGTCCTTCGCTGTTTGTTTACATTTAGACGCTTTGTTTACATTTTGCAGGCCTGCTTCACTACCGTAGCAATGGGTATTAAACCCAGATTTTCTTTTTATTAAAACCTATAAAAGTATATATCATCTGAAAGCTTACATCAAGTCAATTATGATGCTGTCATTAATTAATCGCTCCTTTAAAATCCTGAATTTTGACGAATTAACTGGGGAAAAAAGTACAGGTAATTTTCTGCAACACTTTCCGTGTGCGAGGGGAGGCGGACTACGCCGTCTACGGCGTAGTGGACTTGCTTTAAGTCTCCATAAGATTAGTTACAAAGTTTTCTATGCTGATTCCTTTGGTACTTCAAGGTAATTTCGTAATTCACTCGTGTATTCTGGTTTTTGATTTTGTACATGCCTTAGTTCCCGTTTTATAGTCGCTCACTTTACCGTTTATCGAGTCGACGTAAAACGGCCGCCATTTTTTTAAAACTCGTTAGATACTACTGCGCATGCGATTTAATACGCTCACACTGTGAGCGTATGCACTGATACGCTCCACCCTTCACGTATTATATTATTAATACACCCCTATCAGCGGGTAGTATAAACGGGACATTCGCTCTTAGGTATATAATAATAGTTCCGACGCTATTGTTTGAACAATTCAATACATGATTATATTATTGCTTAAAATCGACTGTAAGGTCCGTGTTGGGGGGTGAGATAAAAACAGAACCGCTTTCGAAACGTATTTTGAACCACTATGCCACGAGTTTGGATGCGTAGTAATCGTCACGAGGCGTAAAGACAGTTCTGCTTAAGTATTATTATATACCTGTGGCGTATTTTCTACACCGAGTTCTTGTTTATCGCACGACAGCAAGGTCGCGTATTACTGCACGAGGCGAGGTCGAGGGCAGTGAGGAGCAGACCTTGCCGGAGTGTGATAAACAAGATTTGACTAACTCGAGTTTGGTTTAGGATTTGTCCTACATTATCTTTATTACTTCAGAATATTAGGAAATAACATAAAACTCACCAATTTCCAGTGAAAATTGTGTGACACTCCATAATGTGTGCTTATCGATACTCTCGATATCACTCTTGTCTTGCTTGCTCATTGGTCATTTTTCACATGACATCATTTCACAAATATAACCCACTAGAGCAATAAATTTCATTTTACTGCATACTCGCCGAATACACACTCTCCTACCAGATCTTTTGCAGCACAAGCGCTAGCTAATCTCTGCCTCAACCCAACGCTGGTTCCCTGGTATCTAAATAAGGACAGGGGAACCAGCTAAAATTTCAGATTCAAAACAAGGCAACTGTCAAAAGTTTTGAAATTCAAAGAACTCATATATTATGAGTTGTGAAATGTGGGAATTGTTAAATGAGCCTAATAGACAATCCTGTTTTGTTTTAAGATCTAAATCACTTTATTATGTGAATCCACAGTTGATTAGACTGCCCCTTCAAGTGAGCACAAAATAAAACAAAACCCAATAACAGATAAGGTGCTATCTACGGTAGAAAGTAATCCCCGAGATTCTATCTGGCTTTATATAAATAGTAACAGAAATTAGTGTATATTATTTACCAAATAAATCTCTATTTACAAGAAGAACACAAGATAAACCCCAAATGCCTGAGAATTTAGGATATTTGAAAAAACTGGCAGATGGGACAGATTCTGTCCCAAACAGGCAGGTTGGAGCAGAAATACAAGCGGCCGCAGGAAGAAGAGCGTTGGATATCTGCTAGGAGAGTGCCGAATACAGTCAGCCAATGCTAAGCCTATGGAGTTTTTGTTATTAGGTGTAGGATAATTAGTAGAAACCAAACGAGAGTTAGCCTTGTCAATGTTTATGCCACGATGGGCAGGTTGTGTATTACTACACGAGGCGTTAGCCGAGTTTAGTGAGTAGCAGACCTGACCAGAGTGGTATAAACATTGACAAGGCTAACTTGAGTTCAGTTTCGTATTTATCCTACCCCATCTCACCGATATACAGAGAATATTTGTAATTATCCATATTAGTAGTTATCAATGCTGCCGGATCTACTTTCGTTATCTCGTCTCTGATTGGTCCGATTTTTTATTCACCTCGGAGCATAAATGACACTTTATCCAACGCTATGTCAAATACATTGAGTCAATGTTAAACCCACGGCGTTTTTTATTAGGGGTAGGATAATATAGCTGTACGACACCTACATGTCGTATAGGATATGCAATCACGTGTCTATTTAGAATGAGGGGAATGTAGAGGGCCATTGTAAATTACACACCCAAGGAAGCTTAGACGTGCTTACTGACTGAATACAGGGGTATTTGACAAGGTTTATTAATATAAAAATAGTTTAAATCACTTGAATATGGAAAATGAATCGATAACAGGAAAATTACATACTCGGGTACACAGCGATTGACACACAGACAAAGTCACTGTAAAGCGAAGGTAAAACAATGGTTATTTGAAGATATATGATAATACAAAAACGGTCATACTGTGTCTGTACGTGATAGATACTCGGTAAAATTGACGATTAGATGACCCAATGCTGAAGGCAGAGTTCATCTGATCGTACAGACAGAGTGATGCTGTTTCCGTATATTATGGAGGTCCTCTTATGCAGTCTATTCACTGCACAAAACTTACCGCTTTACATATGTATGCGAAACGCGTCTAACAGTAGGATTTTGCGTCTAGAAGTTAGACCTGTTATCCGTCTCGTAGACGCCTTATCTAGCGGCGTATGTACATGTCCATGGTGCGCTCTCATATACGTCATATATACGCCTGATTCCGTTGTATATACACCACCATCCAATAGTTCCGATCTTTGCAACTTGCGGACACTACTGGTAGCATATTTCATTTTCGATTAACCATCCAAGTCTGTATTATATGAAAAATACAATCTTATATTACCAATTAATTTCATAAAAACCTAATTGAGTATAAATTGATTAATTACACATAGTAAACCCTGCATTATGTTGTTTTTTATTGTTTTTCTAATAGATCTTACTTAACACCTTTTGAATGCATGGACAGGCAGGCTTACCATATAATGACCCTCTTCAGACTTGAGGTTGAATCCTAAAATCATCTTACACAAGCGCCCCCCGTTATACTATCAGCAGTGGCACCAGTAGAATGCAGCACCAGTGCCTACCTTTTGCTGCATTGCAGTTTGTAATTCCATTAAACAGGTAAAGACACAAATAGAAAACAATACCAGATAAGACATATATATTGATACAACAAGTATCCAGCCATATGTTAGATATCAGTAGTGAAGAGTTTGACTCTGAAGTTGTTTGAAATATCGAGGATTTTCTTACCTGAAGGTGACGACCACCACGCCGGTAATGATGACTCCGAGCACAGAATAGTTTACCCGCCGCTACATACTCCAAACTACAGTCCCACATCATTATATAGACCCCTGGGGACCGTTTGATAACCTAGGATCGTACATGTAGTGGGGTGTGGGTTAGAATTGCTCAAGTCTTTGATTATGAACATTCATTAAATGAAAATCGGAATACAATTCATTATAGCATGTGTCCTTCTCTGACTGGCCCATGAATCAAAGACTTGTCCACTATGACCAGAATCTCCTGTTTATGACCCCAAGCCACTCCCTGTAACCCTATACCTCCCTCTACCTCTCCCCCTTCCCCTCCTCCAGTTCCCTGGCCGCCTGTGTTGTCATAGCAATATATTTCACCTACTCCTGACTATGTCTCGATTGAGATGAAAGTGAGAGGGTATCAATCTCCCAGCAGATATCCTGACCAGTAGCCAGACCTCTGCTTGGGGAGTGTGGCACAAAATCGTGCCAGTCTACACAGCCGATTACGGATGAGACCAGTCCCTGTGTCACTCAGAAGGGACGGAGGGGTAGGATACAGGGACTGAGGCCAGTCTAGGTGTGGGTGTACGACTGAATGGGATTAGGTTGCATGACATAGTGCGGACATAAGACAAAGTAGGGTGTGGGTACAGGGGCGAGTGCTGTGTAGGGCAGAGTGGGGTATGGGTGTAAGACAGAGTCGGGTGTGGGTCTAGGATAGCGTGGTTGGGGTGTGGGTGTAGCAAAAAGCCTGTTATGGGTATAGGACAGTGGGGTGTGGGTTAAGAACACAGTGGTATTTGGATGTAGGGCAGAGTGGGGTGTGGATGTAGGGCAGAATGGGATGTGGGTATAGGACAAAGTGGGGTATGGATGTAGGACAGAGTGGGCTGTGGGTGTAGTATAGTGTGAAGTATGGGTGTGAAACAGATAGTCTGGCAGCGAGAGAGGTATATTTTACTTTAGTGTCCAGACAACGTTTTTTTAATGATTATTTATCTCCAGTATCTTCTGATCTCAAATCTGCCAGGTGTAACACTGAAATATTTGGGCAACTCAAGTTATGAGCGTTTGAAAAAGAAAAGTAGAAAAAAATATTTTTTAATCAATAAATAAATATGGTCAAAAGCATATTGTTTTCACTGCTTAAACCCTGTCAATTTGGAGCCCAATCTTACAATCTGTGTAGTTATATTTATTTTTACTTTTAATTAAGTTATTTCTGTGCCATGACCTATTTGAATTGAATAATTAGGTCATAATCATAGAATTATATAAAATAGCTGGGTTTGAAAAATATCTTAATGAAACAAATAAGGAACCACAAGAAAATAACATGAACAAATCAAATATCTCATGTATTTTAGTGATAAAGATAGAATTTAACGTCCACACATTCTCCAGAAAATTGTCAGTTTTTGAATAGTTGTCGATATATATATCATGGAGGATATCTTTGTTGTGCTTCCTTTCTCTTTTATATCTGTCCACAAGAGAGTAGAGTTAACCCATTCATGATGGGCATTGTTTTGAGGCATTACCATGCCACATTGGGTGATGCCTTGAAGCATCATTCTCAAAGATTTTTAAAATCATTGATTTTTGTAATACATAGTGAATAAGGCCCAGCGTCCACCTACTACGATAGAAATTTAGACCTACCGATATGGCGCTGATACAAAAAGTCAATAGCGAAGACATATTGGGAAGGTGCAATATCGTAGACATATGTCTAGACATGCCAATTCACCATGCATCGTAAGGGGTTGACCAGTAGAAAAAGGTGACCATGGTCCCGATATGCCCCCACGATATTACCAGAGCACAAATGCCTATCTTGAGGTATTATCTTAATTTTTAAATATATGATACACTATGATTCAGAAAATATCGCATCGGTAAAATTTCCTAGGAGTCATAGGACAATAATGTATTTTTTTCCATGCACTAAAAGATCTGTTCCAAGTCCAACTAAGAAAATTTACTGATTTAAGACACTTAAACCTGGTGGAAAATCACCATCTTCACAGGGTATACGAGCATATGTATCTCCTATTTAATTCCTAAATTTCATAATTTTCCAATCCATGGTTCACAAATAACACTGATTTTCCCAGCAGAATACTCTCCGATGCTCACAATTACCCACCGACATTTCAACATGTTGAAATGTCGTAGACACCCTACGATACAAGTTTTTCATCGGTACCAAATTGTAGACCCCCATTTTGTATCGGTGCCTAATCGTAGAGACGTGGTCAACTGCCCCGATATTAGGTGACCTTCCAACGCGATTTTGTATCGTAGTAGGTGGACGCTGGGCCTAATGGATCATACTAATAGACCTCTCTTAGGAAGAGTAACAAGATCGCAGAATAAAGAAGATGTAACTTTAAGTAGAGTAAAAAAGGACAGATACAGGAGATCAGCGATATATAATGGGTTAAAGATATGGAATAAACTAGCAGTGATATACAAATTACAGAGTCTAAGGGATACTTCAAACAAGGGGTGCTATGGACTTATAGAGAAACTAGAGCTTAGGTTTGAGGTATGGTGAAATGCGACATTGCACAATAAGGCCCGGCGTCCACCTACTACGATATGGCACCGATATGGTCAACGATGCACCTCCCGATAAAAAAATCAAAATCGCGTCGGAAGGTTACCTGATATCGGGGTAGTTGACCACGTTTCTGCAATTAGACACCGATAAAAACCCCATACAATGCGTGGTGGATTGGCATGTCTAGACATATGTCTACGATTTTGCACCTTCCCGATATGGCACCGATTTTGACATTTTGTATCGGTGCCATATCGGGAGGTCTACGATTCTATCGTAGTAGGTGGACGCCGGGCCTTACCCAATGTATTGACATAGTATTTGTAAATGGTAATAGTGCTTCAAATGTGCAAATGGCAACAGTCCGTGCTGAATGTTGATTGTGTATGTTAGACATAAGGCAAAATTTGTTCAAAGACGAGAAATCAGTGTAAATATCAAATGTTACGTGTTGCTAAACTGCATATATGTATTGCATGGAAGAGCAATCCACAAGAATTGAATGCAATAAAATTATACAACAAAAAGAATCAATATATGTAGATGAAACCTCCCAATCATGAAGGTATAAAGCCATATTCAAACCGTTGAGCAGGAATGATGCCTTGGGGCATCAACTGGCTCAGGCCAAGGCATCATTTCCCTTGGATACATAAGACTGTTCTAAACAAGGTATTGGATTGAGACTAGCAACTGTCCTTACAGAAAACGCCCTGCTCCAGGCACCCTTATGTAAAGAGTATACGGAAAAAATAGATGATATCAAATATCATTTGTCATATCATATGGTAAGGTTATCAATTTTTCATAATCAGCCTTTGGTGTCCCACCACTAGCAATATACACTTACTTTAGTACCTGACCCTACATTTATGTCTGCTGCAGGCCACCTGCCCCAAATGGATTAATGTGGTTATTGACATCTGTCTATGAACAAATATAGTACTGACAAATATATGAACAGAGCATTGTGATACTAGAATAAAGCATTATGATATGAATATGATACACTGCACAAAATCCACTATTTTATTCATATATATGCCATCGTGGAAGTGCATGTATTGGCTGAATATTGACTTGTTTTCATATATATGTATATATATATATATATATATATATATATATATATATATATATATATATGCCCAGGCCTTATATACGGACACGTCTTGGCTGTATTTCACACCTGGCATATATATATATAAGAGGAAATATCCTCTCCCCCCACCGCCTTCCGCCCATTTGTGTTGGGAGAAGTACAGGTGTCCTCAGTAGGAAGCCCTCCCCCCAACCCCCTCCCCCACCTCCCACCGCCCGCTCTCAGTGAAGCCCTCTTCACTGGATGCTTATATACGCCTACAGATGAGGTGTATACACACAGGGAACTGGACGACCTTGTATACGAAAAATACCTACTTATATCCGCCGGGCGCATCCATATGTAAAATAATGCTGTTCGTGCAGTGATAAACATGCCTGTAAACTTTGCGCGTAATCGCGTATCAGACAGTTAAGTGTGGATACATTACATCAGGTGATAGGGGCTGAATATCTGCATCAAAGAAGACACCATCAACTGTTAAAGTTAATGTTCAAAAAGTCGAAGTATCCACAAAATCTTGATAATCAAGTTTGTAACACAAGGAGTGATGGCAAGGTAAAATTTTAAACTGGGCTATACTGCTCCAAAAAGTACGAGAAATCTCCATGGGCAAGGGGTATAAAAGCGTGGAATTCTCTGGACGCAGATATACAACTGCTGGAAACGCTCCCAGTGTTTAAGCGGGCAATTCTTGCCTAATGAGTGCGGAAACTGTATTATGCGTAACTTTGTTTAAATTGCCTATTTACATCACTCTCATCCCATAAACCCATCCTATCTCTATCTACCTGTTTCACACCTTCTTGTAAATCTCATTTAGATGAGATAAATCTAAGTATGATGAAAAATATTGTATGTAGGAGGTCAGGCAGCAGGAAGAACTGATTCTAATCAGATGTTGTTTTGCTAATAAAAATACTTGAAAAGAAGCAACTACAAAACTAAGACCTCTCTAAGCATCCATAATCTGTGTCATATCTATTACTACAGATGGTGCGTGTATTCCTACTCAACCTTTCTCCTTGACATTTACAAAAGGTACTGCAGCACGTTATGGCTGGTGCACAGCTGCAGCATCCAATGGAACAGGGTCTTTTCACAGCCACACTATATCAGTTTTCAAACCATTGCAGGTATTAGGTCAGCATTAGTAGGTGGTGATATTGGCAGGAGTATTTTTGATGATGGATCCCTTTCCCATCCATAAATTGTTAGATCTATCTCTTGGTTATCAGAGTCCAGCCCCAGATGCATAGTTGCAGATGTGCCCATTTCACATTTTTGTGGAAGGCTTCTGTTGTTGGTGGCAGTGATTTCAATTTAGGCATCCAGGTTTTTGGAAATTGACAGTTTCATATTCTATTCTTATTTTTGCTAGCAAGCTTTTATTTCAGTTTCTACCAGCCATTTATGATTTTGCAAGTCTTAATATAAACAGTTCTTATTAATCAGCAATACAAGGATTGCATTAGCTTGTGGTCTGTTTCTTTGCTCACATGATTTCTTTATGTTTTAAGTATTCTTTTTAATATGTATGAAAGGTAAGTATCAATATTACTCAAAATTCTCCCTGACCATCTATGGGTTTAGTTGCCACCTCTCCTTTTTTTTCAAAGTTTCATATTCCATTCATGCGGATGGACTTCACTCACAGTTAAAACTTCACTGCAGCCATAACAAGCTGCTACTAATGATGTACATTCCTGAAGAACCTGTTCAAAAGTTTGTCCTTTGATTTCCAACCTGTCTAAGGAGTGTCTGTTTGATCACGGGGCTTTGCTGGAAGTCGAGCTCCTTTCCCACCACGTAGCGACCACGGAATAGAGAGAAGCGGGAACGCCGCGGCCTCATTAACATACCCGTTGCGGCGTTCTCATTGGTCGGCGCGTCACGTGATTGTCATGTGACCCGTGTTGTCGTTTGTACGGCCGGCTGCGTTCGATGTTTGCACATTGCCCGTTCGTTTCGGCTTTACTTGGGGGTTACTATGTGTATTTCCATGCATTTCCTATGGAGTTTTTCGACCAGAACAACTCTAAACATGGGGTTTGTGCAAACCCCACTGCCAAGTTCGTTCAGAACATGGAGGAAACCCAAGGTGAGTGTGATTCTTCTTACCTTGCTGGGAGTCGCCAGCCCGGTGTTGTGTTTGACTTGACAGTACCACTGTCACGTCCCATCACTGTATACATTATATTGTTGAAGCTTCGTCAACCCGATATGTGGACACCGCGCATTCACACGGTGTGGTAGGGGTGTTGCTATCTCTTGTTGAACCAGTCAACCCGAGTAGCTCGTCTGACGTTTTCGCATCAGAAATTACGCCGTAGCGAGTGCGATTACACTCAGTATTCTCTCGTGGTTTTGACTGTTATCCAGTCTCATCAGGCTAAGTGTGGTAGGTACTCTTCTGTGGTCTTTCCCCCCGGAGCCAGTCCGGGAAGTGGATATGTGTCCCACCCGGAAATGTTTTTCGGGGTGTCAGGTTCTCTCTATTCTTGTAGTCCTAGTGGACGCAGCCTGCCTAAGCCTCCCAAAAAGTAGATCATTTTTGCGTAACTTTTTCATTCCGCTGGATCACCTGACGGCAATCTGTGGTTTGGAAAAAAATTTTGACGTGGCGTTTAGAGGGAGGCTTCTCGGCGGCATGTGTCCACTAGCCATACCTGTTGTCTAGAGTGTTGAGGCCGTCTGGTGCGTGTGTCTTCAGTCGATGTATTCAATTGAATTCAATCTTGTTTCGTAGTCTTGCTGCTTCCTTTGATTCAGGGTGTCTGTATATGTAGTCCAAAATATGGACCTGTACATCATTCACCCCATTGTGAGTGCTTTGGTTGTAGTGGCTGGGTACTTCGTTCTTGCTTGAGTTTTTTCTGATGCAGTTCAGGTGTTCCCTTATTCTTTCCTTGATTTTTCGCTTGGTCTGTCCCACATACTGCATCTGGCATGTCTTGCACTCTATACAGTATATCACGTTGGAGCTGTTGCACGTAACGTTCCATTCGGTGACATGTTTTCTTCCTGTTGCTTTTGATTGTATCTCTCTGCCCATGTTGATGAGATTACAGTACTTACAGTTGGGTTTGCTACATCTGTTGTTTGTCTTCTCCTGTCTTGTTTCTTCTGCTTGGCTGTTTTGTGGTTATTTCCCTTTTCGCTTGTCCTCCGGGTTGTGGTCTGTCCTTGCTCGGACCAGGAAATCCTTGATACTTTTTGGTCGTTTGTAGCCTTTGAAGAGTCTTGGTGGTGGTCGATCTTGCCAGTAGGTCCCAATTTTTGTTGATGATGTCTCCTACTGCGTTGTCGCTGGAGTTGTAGCTAGTGACCAGCATAACCTTGTTGTCTTCTTTGGTCTCTTTTGGTTTCACTTTGTTGAGTAGGGTTTGTGGTTCCAGTTGGTCGACTTGTCTTTTGCACTCCTTGATGAGTTCTTCTGGGTATCCTTTTTCGATGAAATCCTGTGTCTTCGTGTGGCAGTGAGTCTCGTAGTCTTCGTCTTTCTTGCAGATACGTCGTAGTCTTAGGAAGGGAGAATAGGGTGGACTCCGTTTCGTTGCAGGCGGATGAGCTGAGTCGTATCATAGGTAGGTGTTGGCATCCGTTGGTTTGGTGTACAGGTCAGTGTAGATGAGTCCCGTCTGCTTGTTGAGTTTGACTCGTGTATTTAGGAAAGGTATCGTCGTCGTTGAATGTTCCGCCATGAATTTGATTGTTGGGTGTGAGTTGTTGAGTTCGTCTAGCCAGGAGTTGAAAGCTTCCTCACCATGTTCCCAAATGAGGAAGATGTTGTCGATGTATCTCAGCCAAATCTTTGGGACCTTGTTTCCATTTGTGAGAAGTTTCCTTTCCAAGTCTTCCATGAAAAGGTTGGCGTATGATGGAGCTAAACGGGTGCCCAGTGCCGTGCTGCTGAGTTGTTTGTAGTGTGTCCCGTTGAATTGGATGTTGTTATTCTTCAGTACTATTTCTAGGAGGTCGACTATCGAGTCGTTGCTTGGGTTCAGTCGTTTACTTCGGGTTTGGTCCAATTTTCTCCTTATCGCGTTGATACCCTCGTCGTTGGGTATGTTCGTGTAGAGGGGGCTGACATCCAGTGTTGCCATTATGGTGTCTTCCTTTAGCGCTCCTAGATTGTCCAGTTTGTTGATGAAGTCATTGGTGTCTTTGACGTACGAGTCAATCTTCGGTACCAGTGGTTTTATGAAGTTTTCCACGAAGGTGGAGATTTTTTCTGTGGTGCAACTGTTTGCTGATACTACCGGTCTACCTGGTGGTGGTCTCTGTGGCTTGTGAATCTTCGGTAGGAAATACACATGTGGGGCTCTAGGTTTGGTCGTTTTCAAGGAGCCTGCCATTGATGCGCTGAGTTCCCCATTTTCCAACATCTCGTCAAGATGACACCTGTCTAAGGAGTGTCTATCATTTAAAGTTTTCAAGGCTGATATTTGTCGTATTCCCAGCATACAGGGTACAGTATCACATCCAGTGATCTGACCAATTACTTTCTGCATTTCTAGTCTTGCCTATGTGTCTACTACTGTCCTTTGCAAGCTTCTTACTACAAACCTTAAAAGTACAGTTTCAAAGAGAGTCTTTTCTGGAACTTTTATAAAATAAATGGGATCTTTATTATTAGTTTTTGTCTTAGCTGCCCCCGTCAGACAGCAAAGTATATGTTGCAATTCCTTTTCTGGTACATTCTTAGTTGCTTTTCGTGGACTGACACAAGATGATACAATATTGATTTAGCTGCTATTATGACCAACAGCATCACAGAAATGCACATAATCTAATTCCATCATGCAAATAAAATAAAAATGATAGAGCTATCTATAAGGGGTTGTTTCATTGACTGGAATATAGAAGATCCACTTTATTTTCTTCTCAATTGGATTGATATATCTGATACTTACATGTTGGTGAAATATATAGTGTCCCCGTTCATAGACTGACAGGATTTCCAATATTTGTTTTATTGAAATACGAAAATCAAAATTCCCCCAAACAGTTTATTTCTATATATTCATAAATCAGTCTAGTCAGTTACTATCATGGACAGAATATCTTCTATTCCTGTAGTTTAAATCTATTTGAACAAATGCTCATCTTCAAATAATTGAACCCTTTCATGGGATTCAACCATATATTGATCAATGTTAATGATGTAATTACAAAAATCTATGTTATTATAAAAATCAATGATTTTATAAGCCAGGTAATGCCTCAAGACATCATTTCCCCTCAAAAGATAAAATAGGGCTTCACTCATAGATGAGACAGATGGTGGGGAAGTTGCTGGGGAATATGTAAATATTGATTATGTTAATATAAAAATCAATGATTTTATAAATCTTGGAAAATTATGCCACTAGGTATCATCCAATCTGGCTTGGTGATGGCTCAAGGCATCCCCCACCATGGATTGGTTAACTTTACTATTTTATAGAATGATATAGAGGAGAAGGGGTGCACAAAACAGGGATCCTCTATAAGATATATTTTGAGAACTAATCAAAAACTGACAATTTACTGGAGAATGTGTGGACATGGAATTTTATCATTGTTATTAAAATACATACCAGAAAGCCACATGCAAGTGTTTTCTGTAGTTACTCATCTGTTTTATCAAGATGAGTTATCCCACTTCCCGCATAGAGACACTCAGTATGGCAGGCTGGGAGTAGTAATATTTATTAATATGATAAGATTAATCATTAAGATAAAATGGGTTGATAAATATATTTAGTAACAAAATTTGATGTGTAAGAAAGGAAAAAGTATTGGTGGGAGATGATAAATAAAATATCCAAAAAAGAATTATAGGGTGATGGTGGGTGGGAAATTACTCGCAGTATTTGCTTGATGGACGGTGAGTTTGTAGTGTGGTGAGATCCAGGGGTCTGTTTAATAACCTATGCCTGCGAAAGGACCGTGTACAAGGAGATCTCGTACTAGAATTGTCGTTTCATAATATTCAAACTCGTTCAGCTAAGACTGTTCTACCTGATCAAAGGTAGTCCATAAGTGTTGAATAGAATTGACCCACATCGTCCCCGGGCCTCGTTGGCGTATAGAAAAGGGTCTTCATGTACTAACCTAGATTATCAAACGTGCCCCAGGTTGGGGAGTGAGTGCATGTTATTGATGGTAGGTGTCGTGGTTGGTTGCATGGGTGGTTGAGTGTGAGTAGTTTTCAGCAGGGGGCGGGTGCACCCCTCTCATAAGATCTCACACTCTCTATGTGGTATTCTGTACTCTCACTACGCAATATCGGAGAAGAATTCTTAATGAACTAGGCTTAGAGCCTTGAGAATCCACTGGACTGCATCCAGTGCTAAACACGTACATCAATGCAACCCAAAGATTCCTATAATCTCAATGATGCCACTTAGCGGGAATACTGTGTGCCAGTGGATTCTCAAGGCTCTAAGCTTAGTTCGTTCAGAATTCTTCTCCCATAGAGCATAGTGAGAACCTTGTACAGAATACCACTTAGGGAGTGTGAGATCGTATGCGAGGGGCTGCGATTCAGGCATATTGTATATATACGTCGCTGAATTGGACAGCCTTACTTATACACACGGAGATTTAACATAGGTAAGCTGAAATATTTATGCTGTGTATGTATTGCATTTGCTAATGTGTTTGCTTATGGGAAGGAGGGGGTATTGCAATCTAGAGAGCTGTTTACTCTGAAGCCATATTGATTAGCCTGAGTAAAGCCTGCTCACTGGCTGCCTTAGGGTCTGACATATTCCCTCCAGCCCAGGCGTTGTACAGCAGTTCGTAGAAATAAATAACGTCATAGGGGGAAAAAAGGCGGATTAAGTAGTTTTTGTTACAATTCGGAGATCCAGACCCAAAAATTTGCCCTTTTTTAAAGCGGAATAGTAAAAGAAAATTGCCAGTGGTACTGGGACAAAGGCAAGGCACCAATAATGGTGGCACTGTGTCGGGGGTTGCTCCCCTGGTGGAAAAGACAGAAACCAACCAATCCCACAGCTACCCCACCTATATTTCAACACCCGCACCTACCTATCATCAAACCCCAACTTAGTTTGGCAACCAACCCCTTCTACGATATAGGGGTTGGTCGGGTTAAAGCACATATGATATCCCTCTGTTTTCGCCTCAAACCAAAAAGTTTTGTTCTGTGTATACTCTAAAAGCAGACATACTTAATATGAAACATTCATAACTAACAAATTGATAAAGGCACCAAGATTTGTCTTTATTATATTTTGAATTAATACACAGGAAAGAAATAAGAAAAATGGAAAATTGGCTTCGAGGTTATGACATAGCACACTCGCCAAGCAGTACGAAAGATCTGGTTAGAGAGAAACACTGGGTCAAGGTGGGCGCCTATCTAACCCGACCAGAGCTAATTTTGTGTAGCTCTGGTTGCCAGTGTACCCCCAACATTCTCTTCATCATTGAATGGGAAAAAGTGTGGAAATCAAGAACAAATCTTGGTCAGAGAAAAGGTTATTAGTGGGAGGTTCTTGGCATGGGGTTCCAGAATAACTCTGCATACACGAAACTGGCCTCAAACATGAAAGAAAGACGTTAGATTTAGTTTGAAGAAAATGTATTAACATTAAACCATTCAGGGCGGATAATGCCTAGAGGCATTAACACCGTGCATTATTATATTTAAACTAACATCTTCTCATATTTAGCACTACACGCTCATCCGAGATTATGTTACGATTCTTAAAGGTTATGATATAGTCAATAAGACATGAATACAAAGTAATAGAGTGTTAGCAGGATGTAGCTCCTAGTATAAGGAAGTGAATGGTCAAGTGACTTGCTGATGTAAGCAGCTGAGGAGTACGCGTCCGCTGTGGCTGCAGGGAGGCAACACTTCAGTATGAGGAGTAAGATCTGGAAGAGCTGAGCAAACCTGCTCCTGCTGGAGTAAGGTTTGGGATTAGGCACCGGAGGCTTCACCCTATCTGGAGTGAAGCCGCCTACTATGAACATTTACTGCGTGAAGCCATTCTCTCTGTGTGTTGCTTACAGACTGACGTGTGAGTAACTAACTCTCAGTGGAAAGTACACAGAGTGGATGATCAGGACTTGTAAGATCTGAGCACAGGACACCATGCACCATGAACTTGAACGCTTTGGAGTAACAGGAACTATGAGTGAACAACTGAAAGACTAAGCTTGTGAACGATTATCGTGTGAACTAATATTGGATATATATGGACACTAGATTCTGCAATTTACTGTGCTGGTTTGTATCATCACTTTAGATGTAGATTATACATCTCATCGAATAACTGTACCACATGATAATGTAACCCATGGATTGCTCTCAGGAGATTAAAATCAATAACTTTATTTACATTGTTCATCTGTCCTCCTCTCAGGTCACAGGGATGTGAGGTCACCGTGTCCCTGTGACCAAGCCAGCGAAGTAGAATTATTAGGAATCAATACTTATTCAAGGGTAACAACTAAGAGCATAAGATAATGAACTAGCAATCTAAAGACTAATTGAGGCTAATTGGAAATTGGAAATAATTCTACGGGTGGAATTGGTGGCGCCACCTAGCGCTGCAGCTGCGGTTCAAACACCCCACCACCCCACCACCCTACACTCACTCTACCCACAGTGAAGTCCTAGTACACGACCCCGGCCTCCCCCCAGTGTCTCTGTGCGCCTGAAGTCCTCCTCCCGACTCCGACTTGTTAGAAGTGGTGTGAATGCGGCCGCCACCCTCACAGACACCCGCTCAGCCGCCCGCCCTCAGGACAAGCCGAGCGGCCGCTAATCCGGCTGAGTAACACTGACAACTCTGCATACACGAAACCGGCCTCAAACATGAAAGGGAGACGTTAGATTTAGTTTGAAGAAAATGTATCAACTTTAAACCATTCAGGGCGGATAATGCCTTGAGGCATTTACACCATGCATTATTATATTCGAATTGACATCTTCTCATATGTCAATATTTATTAATTGTATGGAATGTTACTAGTATTGAAAATTAACATGTTCTATTATATCAGTTAATAATTTAATAATGAATTTTAACAAAACCTATGTTAATCCAAAATGTTCTGAATAACCTGCATTGCATGCACAAATCAGGTCATGTCCCAAGCTTCCATGATATCCCTTGTCTCACTAAAGTAAGCCCTCCATGCATGAATTGGATATATTCCATTCGATCAATTCCCATTCTTCTTTTTATTTTAGTCTTAATACTATACATTACTTCAGATAATGATTTCTATTAAGGAGGCTCATATTACGATATGATTCAGGTCTTTTATCTCTCTCCTTTTCTTAATTAAATTCAAAACAGCCTTTATTTCAGTCAGGAGTAAAAGGATGTACATCGAGATAATCAGTGATGCAGACAAATAAAAAATACATTTTAAAGTACAACATACAAGGTATATTTCCACAGTATGTGTTACAAAGGTAGTTCCATGGCAGAAGAGAAAAAGCTGCATGTTTTTTATGGGAGTGAAAGAACAGGTATTGATAGTTCATAATGGATTCCTTATTGAGAATTCAGAATGTATTATATCAAAAATGAGCCGTGGTTGGGGACAAGTTGATCCGTAAACACATACAGAGATGGACAATGCTTAGGTTTCACTATATTGAGCCGCCCAGCCTTTGTAATAGTTTTAGTGTGGGAGGTCATAGGTTAAAGTGGTCACAAAAACTCGCAAAAAACTAACCCTTAACCATCTGTGTGTTAACACTGTGGCATTGGGGAAATAGCAGAGGGCCAGTGTCTCAGGGTCTTAGAGGAATGCCGAGCTGACCATGACCAATCACTAGAGACCGAAATACCTGGGTGCACCTTATTCCCGCTAGGTGGCATCATTGAGATTATAGGAACCTTTGGGTTGCATTGATGTACGTCTTTAGTACGGGAGGCAGGCCAGTGGATTATCAAGGCTCTAAGCCTAGTTCGTTAAGAATTATTTTCCCATAGAACGTAGTGAGAGTACAAAATACCACTTATAGACTGTGAGATCGTATGAGAGGGGTGCACCTTGACCCATTGGTGCTTGATATATTTGAATCCTCGACAGATAAGTGTAGAAATGGCAAATCGACAGGGTGCAAGTAGGTTGTGTGGTCCCACCGGTTGGGTGGGACTGGTCACTGCTGACGTCTGGTGGACAGATCTCACACCAACCTCACCTCACACCTCATCTGGCGCACACAGACCGCCTGCGCCCCATTCCTTCACCAAACCTCTCACCACACACATCGTTTCATTTTACCCTCATCCCTTTTTGGCAACTCATTCACCTACACCTGCGGTACTTTACGACCAACTTAGAAGAACGAAGTACAAGAACGGCCGTTATTATGGCCCCACAGACAAGAGGAAAAACGAGAAGTGAGAGGAATGAGAGACTGGAGAGAGAGAGGGAAGAATCTGAGGACGGGTCTGACGCCATTGAGTCCCAGAGCGAAGCCGAGAACGAGGTGGTCTTCAAATACGACCGGTCGGGTTACGAAACCGTCGACGAGGCAAGTACCTGTAGCTCTCGGTCAAGTAAAAGGGTGGACCGTCTGGAGGACGATGTCCGCGGACTCGGCCGAAAAATGGACCTCCTCCTCAAAGCCAACATGGACCGCCGGCGGTCCCCACCGACGAGAAGACGCCATGACACCCACACCGACTGGGGGCCCCCGGCGCACACTCCACGACGAGAACCCTCAGAGGCGGGGCGATACCACCCTACGGACCAGGTTATGCCTCCCCCACGGCAATTACGTAGGCAACAGGATTACGACGGGTATCTGGAGGACGAATTTGCCAGAGAGTTTATGCGACCTCTCCGGTCCGAAGGTAAGGTCGCACTCTCTTCAGATATATTTATCGACCGTTATATCCCCAAGCCCTTCATGTACCTCGACCGGGAGGGGGTGGACAGCCTCAAGCAAAAACTAGAAGCACGCAAGGATATTACTATGTTGGAGTACATAAGAGCACTTATATGTCTGGTTAGAGACGAACGCCGGTCGGATCTCTACAATAACCCCCATATACTCGAGCATCTCCAGGGCGTCGTAGATGATGCCATGGTGCGACCATGGCCCTCGGTCAGGAGATTCTCGCAACACATTTTCGACCAAATAGAAAAGGGAAAAGTATCGTGGTCGGACTGGCATGTGATCCAACACGAGCGAGTTCGGTTATGCCTCATGGACCGTGCCCCGGTACACACTGGGTCAAGTAGGCAGGCAGCTGTCGCTCCCCCAAGAAGTGCGACAAACAACACAAACTCAAGGACCGGCCCGCGCGGTCGTGAAATTGCGTGTAGGGATTTCAATTCTACTAAGGGCTGCAGCTACCGAGGGGACCACGAGGAGGGTGGGAGTACATGTGTTCACGCTTGCTCCTACTGCTACGGGCGTACGGGGAACTTCTACAACGGGCACAACATGGCCGTGTGCGACAGGCTGGACCGTGACAGGAGGCAGGGAGACCAATACAGCCGTACGGCAGCAAAAAACGGGCAGTAGGCGTCTCCGGCAAGCCGTTGCTAGAGACGCCTATGTACAGCGAGCTGACGCGGGAAGGAGGTGTAACATCGGGGAGGAGAGCACCAGCGGCAACCGCTGCTGGTCAACGCCGGGATCTACACTGCGAGACGGGCAAGCCGGAGCGAGTACAAGATGGCGGCGCCCTATGGTCAACCGGAACTGGCACCAGCAACGCGCAGCAACAACGGCCTGCGAACAACAAGCTTCAGCCATTCCAAGATGGCGGAACTTCCGGTCTGCTCGATCGGAGTTCGATTCGCCACGGTTTTCAGGCTCCTACGAAATATATAGTCCCAGCCAGACGCCGTAATGAAGAGGATCGATGTAAAACGATACGGCCGCACAGGGAAAAATCAGTGGAGGCATGTGACTGGCGTAGGAAGTGCGCCAGCACTCAAAATGAACACTCCGACTCGACCGCCATAGCAAAGGAAGGGGGCGTGGTCGCCGTTCAACAACAAGCGAGTGCAGGTAACGACCCCGACTTCAAAGCTATACGTCATATATGTGAAAATAATATTGTTGACCACGAAATTGACATGGCCCCTCAGGCGTTTAAATATCACAGGGAAATTCACTGGCCGAGCATGTCCGTGTCCGCTGCCTCGACTGACTCGGTCGAGCTGGCACACATCTATGACATTGTCCGAGCGAGTGGACTCCCCAACAGCATCTACTGCAAGGTTGCTCTCCCCACAGCCCTCAATCTTGACGCATGGAATAAAATATTATGTATTGACGGTGGGGACCCAGAACTCTACGACCTCATTGCGTATGGTTTCCCCCTGGGGTATATGGGACCGGTGAGCGACAGTGTGGGAACGCCTAACCATACTAGCGCGACCGACTACCCACAGGCTATTGAATCATTTATATCGAAGGAACTCAGCCTCGGAGGCCTGGTAGGCCCCTACGACTGTCCACCTTTCTCCCCTTGGTGCCATGTCGCTCCGCTCATGTCACGGCCCAAGAGGGACTCGGAGGAACGACGCGTCAAATCGGACCTCACGTTCCCCTACGACAACTCAGTCAATGCCTACGTTGTTAAAAACTCCCTATTTGGAAATGTGCAGAACCACGGTCTACCCTCTATCGATTCTATAGTGGACGACCTGGTCGGGATGGGCGATGAGGTACACCTTTTCTCGACCGACGTAAGTCGTGCATACAAAAACTTTAAATCAGATCCACTCGACTGGCCCCTCCAATGCCTCGAGTGGGGCGGAAAATTCTACCTGGAGGCGAGTATGGTGTTCGGGGCCCGATGCTCGAGCTGCCATATGCAGCGGGTCGCGGATGCTATAGTCGCAACCCTCCGTGCCAGGGGACTCAAAGCTTGGATGTATCTGGATGACATTATTGTTCTATCTCCTTCCAGAGAGCAGTCGGTCCGGGATGCAGCCGAGGTCACCAGCCTCCTGGAGGAACTGGGCCTACCGGAAGCTCCCACGAAGAGACAGGGACCGGCTCGGTCTCTCACATGGCTCGACATCACGATCAACGCAGAGACCAAGACCCTCTCGATACCTCAGATGAAGCTGGACTAGATACGGGAAACGGTCGCCGCCTTCCTAAAACGCCGGTCCGTGACCAGAAAAGAAATGGAATCGTTGGTGGGTAAATTGGTTCACGTATCTAAATGTATCCGCCCAACACGCCTCTTTATCTTGAGGCTGCTGGAGACCCTACGAGGCCCAAAAAAGAGGTACATCAACATTAGCAATGACGTGAGGGCCGACCTCAGATGGTTTGACGAGTTCTCAAACGCTTGGAACGGGGTAGCTCTCATCCCCCTGCCGACCCCTAATCGCACTATCGGCGTTGACGCCTGCCTCAGTGGTATAGGAGGCAACGACGAGAAATGGGCGTACGCCGGTCAGGTTGCCCCGGTCGAGGATGGAGCGGTAAACATCACCGAGCTGGAGGCAGCCAATGTCGTCATAGCACTCCAGACATTCATCCGAGAATCTGACAGAGGGGGGCATATCCGTATTATGTGCGACAATCTCCCAGCTGTCCATGTACTACAGAACGGGAGGGGTCACAACAAGGTCCTTCTAGACTGTGCCAGGGCCGCCTGGATGGTACAGGCCCTCTTTCAGTGTGAAATATCCTATGTACACATACCAGGTGTTGACAATGTGGTGCCTGACAATCTCAGTCGAGCACATCTCAATAACAAATATTTCAATGACGCATGTAACGATGTACGACAATTCAACCTTACCCTTGTCGACCCATGTACGGACTTCCTCAACAACGTACGACCATTTGTATTATCCAGATCAGGCGTACCTATCACTGCAGCGAAGGGCGGCGGCACGACAGCAGGCCTCACGCGCCCCTGGGACCATGCGGGCCCACCGGACCTCGGTCGAGACATACATAGCGTTCTGCAGGAGGGTGGGGGACCATCATCTACGACCACGCCCCCAGACGGTATCAGCATTCGCCGAGTACCTGGCCCAAGGGAATCCGTCGCCCGCTACGGTAAGGAACCACGTCGCAAGGGTACGACAGCATCTCAAAAGAGTGGGCGTGGCACTGTCGCCAGCCGCATCCGCACGGCTGAACATGACACTCGAGGGCATCGACCGTACCACCCCCTACCGTCCTCGTCAGCGGCCCCCGATCCCCGTGGACACCTTCAGGGAAGCGGTGGAGGCATTACCCCACGACCGAGACGGGATGACGGTCAAGACGGCCGTGCTCCTTATATTCTACGGCGCCCTACGACGCTCCGAGGTAGCGCCTCCGTCGGTCGCGGCTTTCGACCCCAGGAAACACCTCACCCGTGGGGACGTGAGCTATCATGAGGGCGCACTACGGCTAAAAATAAAACACGCGAAAAACGCCCAGAAATACGACCAGCAACAGGACCGTCTGATAATGCCCGCCCCCGACGGCAACATGTGCCCGTGCACGGCCGTGGCCGCTACGGTCACACGAAACCCACAGTGTTCAGAGGACGACCCACTGTTGGTGTTTCATGCCTCCAGACGTCCGATGCCGGCTACATACGTCGCGAAACAGTGGGCGGTGGCCGTGAGGGCAGCGGGGGCCGACCCCGCCCGCTACCCCCTACACTCCATAAGGAAAGCAGCCGCCACGGAGGCATTCAGAGCAGGGCACTCCGAACTAGACATCCAGAGGTTCGGGCACTGGACGTCGGACGCCTACAAAGATTACATACAGACGTCCACCGCGAGAGCCGTAGGGACATCCCTGGTACGGGCAATAACTAAATGATATGCCCCAACGGACTCACCTAGCAATCTCATACTATTATAATCTTAATAACTATTTTATATTTACATCTCCACCACCACACCCCATCATCTCAACTCATTAATGGCATTCTTGGCGTTATATATTTCTTACAAATATTACATGTATTAATATCATCATATTTTATACAAATATTTATGTTATCAACTCTTTTATCATAAATACTCGTTGTACTTCAACTCAAATACAACTTATATCCACTCTTATCAAATATTAACTCAACCAACTCTTATACTTCACCTACTATTTATTACCAATTCACACATTGCATAAACAATGTATTATTTATGTATTAATTCATTTTATTTATATAATCAATCATTTATCATCTTACAATAATAATAAATTATTTATTCCCAAGTTTGCCTCGTCATCTTCTCTGTCCCTAGCTCAGCAGTGGTGTGGTCCCACCGGTTGGGTGGGACTGGTCACTGCTGACGTCTGGTGGACAGATCTCACACCAACCTCACCTCACACCTCATCTGGCGCACACAGACCGCCTGCGCCCCATTCCTTCACCAAACCTCTCACCACACACATCGTTTCATTTCCCACCCACCCACAACCTATTTTATATATATTCCTACACTAGTAGGCCGTTATATATTTCTTACAAATATTACATGTATTAATATCATCATATTTTATACAAATATTTATGTTATTAACTCTTTTATCATAAATACTCGTTGTACTTCAACTCAAATACAACTTATATCCACTCTTATCAAATATTAACTCAACCAACTCTTATACTTCACCTACTATTTATTACCAATTCACACATTGCATAAACAATGTATTATTTATGTATTAATTCATTTTATTTATATAATCAATCATTTATCATCTTACAATAATAATAAATTATTTATTCCCAAGTTTGCCTCGTCATCTTCTCTGTCCCTAGCTCAGCAGTGACAGAAGATGATCCATAGACTGAATGTAACCCGAACGTTTTAATTATCATTCATTTATAATCCCATGCTCATTCATCAATGGTGAACACACCATTTGCTCCTAGCTATTAGGATATATCTTTCTGCAATAAATGTCAGTGATGCTACAGCAAGTGAACCTATAGCTGTTATGAATAGTCCCGATACATCGCTGAGTGCTATAGATTTGCCCGATGAAGAGTTTGCTTCGCAGGCCGCTTGTTTCGGCCAGAACTGATTTTTCCACTTCGAGAAAATGCCTGTCTGACTAAGCCTCATGATTCTGAAAAAAAAAAGAAATAAAAAATTACAGTAAACAAATTATGTATTCCATCAGTTTAAGAAAATACATTATTGATTGTTGCAGACCAATACGAAGAATGATAATGGTGTACAATTATATCAATCATGCTATACATATTTCATATTTTTCATGATATATAATCTCAGTGACGTAATGGGAATCACAGCTTATATAGCTACCACAGGAATTGTATGGTTCATTCTTAAAATGTTGATTATCATCTTGATATATTAACCCTCTCAATAATTTTCTTTGCAATGCGGGTTTCTGGGTATCTATAGTATTCTCATATCACAATTATTACATGAGTAAATCTACAAAAAGGCTATGAGGCCAAAATGTCCATGCTTCTGTTATTATTAAGGAGCGATCTTATAATTTCGACTGCTTCTTTTGTTACCATCTTCGCTCTTGAGCGCCAGATCCACTAAGCCAACTGAAATTTCTGAAGTTGGATAGTTAAGTAGCAATAGGGTGCCTCTTCTGGTAACAGTCACACCAACACATTGGAATCCACAACTGTTATGTTCCCCAATTAAGGGCTAAGATACTTCCTAGGCTACAAGCTAGAGGTGGAATACCTAAAAGGGTTTGCTAGAACTTAAATGAAACCCATGAGAGCCTACCTAATACAAAAGTTTGTTAAAACTACCAAAAATAAGAGCAAGCTCGCAAAACTCTTAAGTAAGTAGCATCAAATTGATAAAAGACTGTCCCCTTTTTGGAGTTAGGTTTGATAATTCCCCAGATCTGGAGGAAATTATAAACTGTGCAGGTTTGAGTTATACTTAACTTCTGTATAGAATACATATCAAGGACTGGAGCATGCTATAGAGGGCACAAAACAGAAGTATGAAATTACATAAAGTTACAACATAGGAAAGGGAAGCAATGGAATGAGGAGGCTTACCACACACATGTAGCCAAATGAAATGATGCCAAATGCTGATGCTAGATTTTTTCATTGTTGGATTATACACCTGTACAATGCATCCAAATTGAAGATTAATAAAGAAGAGCAAAGCTCGTTTAAAAAAAAAAGAAAAGCCAACTGAAATCGGGTGAAAATATGAGAAACACATGCAACGTTATTATATTGTCGCAGGACGGTCTGATCTTCATAAGAATTGCATGAGACATGGAACTTCCAAACAAACACGAAATACAGTGGATCTTTATACCAAATTTGAACTTTCTATGCACATTGGATTTGGCAGTTACCTACACCTACTGCTACTTCACTATTCTATGTTAGGTTGGTCGGGATGTGTGCCAGAGATGGGTATAACGCTAGAGGACCGACTGATTTCCCTCTGAACAATATATATATATCCAGGAGAATTCCTCGAAGCTTTATCAAGCCTACCCTGGGGAATGCCCCAAAGCATTATCTGGTCTACCTTGAGGAATGTCTCAAGGCATTATCCAGTATACATATATACCTTGGGGAATCCCTCAAAGCATTATACAGCCTACCCTGGGGAATGCCTCTAGGAAGTATCCTCCCTGAATGGTTTAAAGTTGATACATTTTCTTCATACTAAGGCCCGGCGTCAACCTAATGCGATGTGCCTCCGATACGGTCTACGATGCACCTCCCGATACAAAATCAAATTCGCGTCGGAAGGTCACCTAATATCGGGGCAGTTGACCACATTCTTGCGATTTTACACCAATAAATACCCCATACAATGCGTGGTGGATTGGAATGTCTAGACATATGTCTACGATTTTGTACCTTCCCGATATGGCACCGATTTTGACATTTTGTATCGGTGCCATATCGGAAGGTCTATGATTCTATCGTAGTAGGTGGACACCAGGCCTAAATCTAACATCTCCCTTTTGCCGACCTACATGTTTGAGGCCATTTTCGTGTACGCAGAGTTGTTCTGGAAGCCCATGCCAAGCTGGAGTGGGAACAGATTTCCCGTATAGATCCTGAGGTCACACAAGCTTTCTGCCCTGATCCTGGCCTCCGTGAGGTCTGTGAAGTACGCGTATCCTCCCTCGTCTACGAAGTCCAGGTGCCCGGCGTGAGATGTGCCAAGAACAGGGTAGCCCTGATCTTCCCATTCCACCATTCGGTTCCACATCGTGGCATAAACACCATCAGAATTCTGCAATCAGACAAGGAATTAGATATAATAACACACCGCTTCTGGGCCACCCCGCTTAAGGGAGCAATTTTCTTGGAACAGAATTTTCTATTTAGTTTAAGGGGACACCCGGCTCAAGGGGACACTTTTCTCTGTACGGAGGGTGTCCCCTTAACCCTTTAAGGGTGAATGATACCTTGAGGCATCATCCAGCCCAGGGCGAATGATGCCTTGAGGCATCATTTCTCAAAAATCTACAAAATCGTTTTTAACAAATTATAATAGAGAAACATTCATGAAATTTTCACAGAATGTATATATGATACTATTATTAGTATTTCCATTCAAAAGGAATAAAATATTTGAGATTATATATCATATCATGTGATTTAACAATTGAATTGTAGGTTTTAACGACTGTGTGCCCGTCCACTAGCGGTATAAAGTGCCACCAGCACCCGTCCTCCAGGCGGTAGCTTGGCCACCGGCACCTGTCCTTAAAGGGTTAAGCGGGGTTTTACTGTATTAACCCTTTCCTGCGGCACCCACTTCCCCTGATCACCATTACACGACAGGCATTGCCTGCATAAAGGATCCTGCTATAGCAGGGTCCTTTTTTGGGAAATTGCAATTTCACATGATGTGTCATTTGTTTTGAGTCATTTACCTTGGTAACTGATGATATTTTGTTATACCAAATCAAAGGTCAATATGACAATAATTTTCCTGACACGGAGAAGATTTACACACAATATGGCTCTTATACTTTGTCAAAATGCCTGATAATTCAGCCAATTCGCCATCGAGTTTGGAGCACGCAGTAATATGTGAAACCATAGTTATGGTGACAGTACAGGGTAGATTTATGGGTTGTTTCGGAGAAATTCGTTCTGAACGAGCCGGCATGGCGAGTTCAGAACAAATCACTATGGTTTCATATTATTATATACCTTAATTCGGTCTTAATTCGGTAAAACTGACCGTAATTCGACGTTGAAGTCACATTTTACAACTCGCAAAGATGATGTGTACGTTAGCAGACATGCCGGATGTTGATAACCGGAAGAGATCACCGCGCAGGCGTGAATACATTATACCGCCGCATAAATTAGCGAGGGATCACCCTGCTACGCTCGATTGAGCCGTCGGACAGCGTACTCATAATGCAGTGTCAACGACGTCACAAGCCGTCTAGTTTAGACAGGTTTGACATCGACGAGTCGCCCGCTCGGCCCGTGAACGTATCAAAATCGGTATTTCCTGCATATCTAAGCTATCTAAAGTATATCACGTTGTTCGTTATCATATTTCACCTCGAAGTTTGATGTGTTTTTGCACAAACTCGCTCCGTGGTTACTGTACGACGCCACAGAACTCGCCAAGTGAAGGGAACCGCCATTTTAAAATTTTGCGCCTAGAATTCTGTTGTCGGCCTCTCGACCAATCAAAATGTGTTATTTCATCAAAGCGTGCTGTCTGTCAGTCAAAGCGTGCAGGTGAGGCTCAAAGGATGCAGTCTGTTAGTCAAAGGGTGCAGTCTGTCGATACCCAAAGGCACCAGTACAAAGATTCACGGCGTACAGTGCATTCTGTGTACGATAACTGTACCCCCAGGAGCAGTACGTATTTACACTGAGTTAGTGCATAGGTATATAATAATATGTGAAAGAGGCAATAGCTGTGTGAACATGCCGCTCCAAACGAGATGGCGAATTGGCACACAGACTTAGCACTCGAACACCTGGCAAAACGCCGAGGAAATAGATGTCGATATGATAGTTGTTAAGTACTCAGACTCTTCTTCACATAATTCCTATATAGGGTCTGCTTATACTTAAACAATATTTAATCATTTACATTCGCACGCCTGAAGAAGGGTGGCATGCATAAAACTAGTTCCCTGTCGAAATGAATAATAGGACAGGCAGAAGGATATTCTGAACGAGCTTGAACTTGCAAATTAAGATTCTTTCTCTAACAAAATCCCTCCAATATCCTGTTTACATTAGTTTGAAATGCTTGACAATAAATAATCAACTAATATCAACCTTTCAAAACATAAAAGAACATTATAAGAATGTTTCCTTAAAAACTAACTTGGGGACAGTCTGTATAGCAAGTTAAGGTCATAACAATTTCCTTCATTCATGCATTTATTTAAAACATTCCATACATATGATGCCCTTAACAAAAGAAATATTATATCGGCTCTATTGTTTGATACTACAACCAAGCATATTGGATGAGAACGAAATGCGGTCCTTTGCATTTAAATTACAATCCTATTGCATTGTCCAGGGAACCAGAGGCTCGTTTGATATTCTAGGATAGTACAAGTAGACTTTTCTGTATGCTATAGAGACCCAGGGACGATGCGGGTCGACTTTATTCAACATTTATGGACGACCTTATGGATTTCTGATACTGTCTTAGCGAACAGACTTAGATATCATTAAACGATGATCCTTGTACGAGGTACAGAAAAGGATCTTCATGTACGATCCTAGATTATTAAACGGGGCCCAGCTCAGTGCAATCCCTAAACGCACCATAAGTATGTTAGTAGTAACCATGTGAGTACATAGGCCAGGTTTTCAGGTAAGGCATGCAGAACAACGGGGGCTACTGTCCGTGCATACCTCTAGGGGACGGGCATATTGTCATAAAAACGCATACTTTGAAAGTTCCAGTACCTGATATGATACAAAATAATTTTCTAGAAATATTAAATACGATGATATTCCTACAGTCTGTGAAAATTTGTTTATTCATCCCCCATTTCCTCATCAAAAACAATTGTGTAGATATCGAGATAGGATGCCTCAAGGCATCATTCGGCTTGTGCTGGTAAATGCCTCAAGGCATTATTCCTCCTTAACCTTTTCGTTACGCTGCATAATACCAAATACATGCCTTGAAATACGCTGCTGTAGTACCATTTTCAGCCCTGTAGTACGCTGGCACTTTTCACAATATTCACAGTGACGTCATTGTATCACACTTCCATTGTAATCCAAAATAGTTAGGCTGTTATATGATAGCTATGATATTAACTATGATATAGTTTTACATAGGCTAGAAAAATATTATCAAAATATTTGCATTATTTCATTAAAAAATAACAATTATTCAAATTTTGTAAATGATGACTCCAAGGCGTCATAGGGCACTACGCCCGGGAATGCCTCCAGGCATTATAGCGTAGCTAAAGGGTTAATTGACTTCAAAGATAAAGATCACATTACCTTCATGATACTTGTGTAAGCTGAACCACCTTGCACTCCAAATTTGTATTCATCTTGAACTGATAGTTCTTCGAGGGAATTAAATGGTCGCCGCTCGACTTCTACTGCGAGTAGAGCCACGAGGTTACTGCTGTAGCTGGCCGTGTAGATGACCCCGCTGTAGATCCAGAACACGAAGACTGCCCTCAGAGCTGGACTCCGCAGGATCCCCGTGTAGCCTGACACGAGAAAATAGTATATAGAGACATAGTTAGTGTGACTGAATGGAATCTGTTCAGAGATATTTTGATCAGAAATACTCACCGAGTTCGAAGATCACTCACTGCGTCTCTTTATTATTATATACCTAGAAATCATTAAAAATTCCATTCTACAACTCATTGAATAGTAGAATGACTAGTCACGTGGTACAGAGAGACGTATGGATATTATTTCGTCACTCAGTGACGAACGGGATTTGTACTACTGGTCAGTAAAAGTGAGACATTCGCCAATAGGTATATAGTAATATCAAGAAATGTCACGATCTTGTCCAGTAAAATAAGTCCATGATGAACTATTGATCTGTAAAGTAAGATTACCAGGGAAGTATTGTGCTCCTGAAAATATGGCTTGGTAAGTTTATTATAAATATTTGATCTTGTATACCAAAAAGATATATAGAAAAAATGGGGGGGGGGAGATCTAAGTAGCAATATCAGATGTAATAAAGGTAAAGTTGAATGTCAATTCATATCACGAAGGATGCCACAGAATCTAGATGTATACCACAACATCTTTTACTGATGATAAACTCTCCTTGATGCAGAGTTGCGTGACAGCTGTAGCGGAAGACAACGAATGTTATATAAACAGCCATATGAAATTGAGAGATGTTTAGATTTTATCCAGCATAGGTGTCGAGTGGTGGTAGATCTACTCTACACAAGGTAGAGCCACAGGTGTCACTTCTGTCCTGGAATGGTAAGGCATGTGGTACCCTCGCTATCTACGATTAGTGGAGGTAGAATACGCTCGTAGATCTGAAGGATTTCGACTGGTTCCCTGTCCAAACAAATGATAGGACAGGTAGAGGGATATTCTGAGCGTCCTTGGACTATGCAAATTAAGCCTCTCCCCTCACGAGCTAACCCCAATAACTTATCTGCATGGGTTTAAAGGTAATGACATTACAAGATATAAACCTTTCATAATTTGATAGGTAACATATTTAAATTGTTCAATAAAAACTGAAAGGGGTAGACTATAGTGCCATTTCTTTTCACCAGAGGTCCTCCAAATAGTCTGCAAATAGAGAGCAATTTTCAGTCATTTATGCTTTTTTCTGACCCTCCCACTCATGTGATGCCTTTGAAACAAGAAATATAATATCTTCTCTATTGTTTGATACTAAAACCAGGTGGATTGGATGAGAAAGAAATGTTGTCCACCCATTTGGGAAGGAAATCATCATATTAACCTCTTGTATTAGTCAGGAAACCAGCCAAGTGCAATCCCACAATACCATAAACATTTTAGTGCCAACCTGGCCTAATATATGAGTACAAAGGCCAGGTTTCCAGACAATGAAAGACTTTGAGGGCGTTGTAATGGGTAGTGTGTTTGTCTGTGTGTGTGTGCAGTGGTGGCTGTGTTGCACCCACGTGGCATTTCCACCTGCCAACTGAAAACCTATGCTGAACAAAAGTCATTCAGTGGTTCTCCTTCTGAAAGGTCAGCGGTACATAATCCGTGACCTGGGAGCTGTTTCAAAAGCCGGGGTGAGTAAACGGGAATGGCCACCGGCAAAGCGAGAGCAATCAACGGCATTAAAAGCGAGAGTTCTAAGGTCTCGTTTCAGAACTGGCGTCGCTGTTAAGATCCCAGTGCCGTTAGCTATACCACCATAACAAACGAGACATTTAATAAATCACTATATATCGAATGATTTAATAATTCCAAATTATTCCTCTATTTTCCCCCCACATTTCAGTTTTTATTTGACACTTCTATATGAATTCTTAGCGGAGTTACAGAGCCTAACTATTGAAACGGGTACTACCACTGTTGGTGCCACTTTGGTCCAAAGTGCCCCTCGCTGTTAGCGAGGTGCCACTATTTGGTTAGTGAGAGCAACTATGAGAGTTTTTTCAACTAATGAAACAGCTCCCTGCACTGCAAAAATGCGGTAGATGCTGACATTTGGTAGTAGAATGCAGAGCATCACTGATTAATTCAACTAGCTTTGATTTCATTAGTGAGTGAAGAAGTCAGTCGGTGGTGCCATATTGCATAAGGCAGGGGAGAAAATTCATTGACCATTTCTGTTTCCACCTGATGATTATTGCAATAAATTTGCCGCATAATCGGTCTGCAGTGCGAAATACCATAATCAGTGGTCATTATTGGCATGTAGAAACGTCGCATTAAAGCGGTGTTCACCAACCACCACAAAGCTACGACAATGGCATCCCGACAAGGTCCATGACAGGCCTACGATTGGAAGCCTTGTCGTAGCCTTGTCGGGGAATGTCGTGGTTTCCTCGATATCACTGTCATTGTGTGTCGGTACCATGAACGCTTTTTTACGGGAACCAGCAATTCTACAACACAGTCGTAACCCCCCCCCCCTTCTCACGACAAGGCTGCGACAAGGCACCGATAGGAACTTTCCTTTCGGCTCTAGTCGTAGCCTTGTCGTGGTTGGTGGACGCCCGCCTTTACTTCGCACCACTGATCTGCGTGCTAGCAATAAAGCTACAGCCTGCACCACAGAGTAAACTAGGAGCAAATGGCATGTTCATCATTGATGAATGAGCACGCAATTATGAATGAATAACAATGAAAGGTTTGGGTTACATTCAGTCATGGGTAATTTTCTGTAACCCACTTTCACTCAGTCAACTTGCCATTTCTGCAACCGCCTGAGTATAGGATCCGAAGATATGAAGCACCAATGGTTCAATAAGTATTTGGTCTTGAGTGACTGGTCATGGTCAGCTGGGAATGCCTCTGAGACGCTGAGACACTGGCATCCTGCTCCTTTCCCACTATCACTGTGAATAGCACGCAGATGGTGAAGGGACAGTTTTCTGGAAGTCCGCTGAAAGTCTAGGTCACCACTACAAATTTTTTTTTTCTTTTTTAGTCCTTTTTTTTGCTGGATCAAAGATGCTTTTGAAATGTCAGAAAATTGGCTTCAGAATACTTATTTAGGTCCTATCTTGCACTCTCACTGTAAACCCCTAATATCTCACTCATACCACGGTTGAACAGTTTGGGAATACCTAGCAACACCATAGAATGAAAAACGTTTTTTTTTACATATCATGCATACCGTAAAACCCCGCTGATAAGCCCATCTTCTTTAGGGATTTAAAAAAAAAATTCGGCTTATAAATTTCTGCCAAAGTCGGCAGGTAGAGGGAATTGATTTTGAAAAAAACACCAAAATCAGTACAAATCTATAATAAAGTACCAAAAACCAGAGATATACAGATGTAAATCATTTAATGGTTGTAATCTGTTAGATAGCATGTGATATCCTATATTGGTACAAAAGTTCATAGAAACGTTCATATTCTATATCGAAAATTCTACAAGTTGTGAGTGCGGGTGGGGGATGGGGGCCAGGACCCAAAAGTTGGGGGTCAGCTTATAACCGTGGTTTTCCTACAGTGGAAATGTCCCAAGAATCGGCATATAGCATTATGCTGAAGTGGGGGGTTGGCGTATAAGCAGGGTTTTACGGTAGTATATTTCTATTCATAAATGCTGGGCGGCAAATACAGCCATTATGCTGTGGCATACAAGTAGAAACTCAGTTGTATACGATGTATGCGTACAATATAGGTGTATACATGCATATATGAACATATTAATATACATTGTATACATGTGTTTACGCAGTGGATTATAAATGAATTCTTTCACACAGTGCACATAACACCATATTGAGTGCATCCCTGGGGCTTTAATTTGATACTAAATACACATAACTTTCATAATTTCTATCAAGGTTCATCTTGTAAAAAAAACAAAAAAAACAAACCTTCTGAAATCATTTTTTCGGATGCGCGCGGTGTTGCGAAACAAGTTTTTCTTGAGTGGCCTAATAACCACGTTTTCACTTAGTATGGCTTTCAATAATATTACAAAAACGACATACCTTGGTTGAAAAAACTTCCAAAGGTCATCCAGACGCTGTCATACAGCAACGGTCGCGCATGCGTACTCCTCCATGATAACCCTCGTAACACCAGCGTCATAATCCAGATCACTACTCCGGTACTGAGTATAGACACAGCCACGAGGGTCCACACCGGCCACTTGTAGGGCCGAATGAACATGAAGTGGTTGGTCACTGAATACCGGGTCTGTTTGTATATGATTCCTGTCTCCTCTATGTAGAAGGGAAAAGAGAAATCCATGACTTGCTCGCGGTTGGCTTGTATGGCCAGAGCAGCACTCACAAGGTCAGCTGTCTGAAATGCAGAAGTAGAAATAAATAGACAATAATCGATGGTTTTGTGGACAGGCGGCCGTAAACCACGAGTGGTTGACGCGTAGTAATACACGAGCACTAGCGAGTGTATTACGCCGTCAATCTCGAGTGGTTTACAGAAACGCCTGTCCACAAAATCATCGCTTATTGTATTTATTATCCATCTTTTCGAATAAATTAAACCCAGTAATTGCCATATTAAATGGCATGATAGTGGGGACTATTTCTTTGCTCTATAGCAAAAGGGACTATTTTTCCCGTATACCATGGTTTTGAGGCCGTATACCACAGGCTTAAATCCGTATACCACAGTTATGGTATCTGACAGGTTTTATACAATGGGTCGTGGTTTACTGAGTCCCCATACATTTTTAATGGGTGCTTTGTATACGATGGATAATAAATGCCTGTTTCTCAATTCAAATGTTCAGGATGGTTTGCATATCGTTTTTCTCACCAAGGCTTTGCGTGTAAATATCTAATTTCTCTTTTTATAACGGGCTTCAGTCTGTTTTATTTATCCGAAATAAAAACTACATGTATATCAGTGTGTGTGAAAAAGAATTCAATTATAGGTACAATTGGATATCCTTCTTGGCTACTGGTCTGCTTGGGTGGACAGCAATTACCAATCTGTTCACCCACTTGGTCTCCTTGCCTCCTTGTGGTGCAGACGGGATATGGTTGCACGCAAGATCCTAGATTATTAAAAGTGACCAAGGTGGGGAGTTAGCTCTGTGGTAAAATGTACTGGACTTGTAATCCCAAGGTTGTCAGATTTTAGTCCCACTACAGGCTCTTTTCTCCTTCACCCCCAGCAGTGATAGATTTACTGCTATTTCAAAGGCTAATCCTTCACATACCATGTCTAAGTGGTGTGGGATATAAAATAACTCTCACCTCGGTAGATGTGTAGGGGTGAGATTTCTACCTACATTCATCTCATAGATTCAGTAAAATCCAAAGTAAGTCTAATTGAACAAATTGAACGTTAAACTACTCAAACAAACAAACATTTCTTGGCTACATGTGGGCTACCCCTCGTTGTGCATACGTGTAGAGACCATCCTTGAATGATAAGATTGATTATCCTACCCCTAATAAAAAAGGCCATAGGTTTAACATGGGATTTGTTTATGTCATGGGTAGTGACATAAAGTGTTGTTTATGCCACTACTTTCTGATACTGAAAAATATGGAAATGGGGTAGGATAAAATCTAGACGCCACTCGTTTGAGTTTGAGGTTATTTATGCCACTCATTTTGTTGGCTCCGTAATGTCACTCGTCTTCAACAAAATGCATGGCATAAATTAACTCAGACTCAAACTCGTGACGTCTCTTGATTTTATGTTTAGACAGATTGCCTCCAATTTACATCAATCTACCCATGTTTACAACAACGTTGAACCAAGTCCCTGTTATTGTTTAGACATGCGACTCCCAAGTGAACGCCAAGTGAACGCCAAATGAACGCCAAGTGAACGCTGTCTCCTCTAAAACGATTTTTGCTGCGACTGCTCATGAGCCAAGGGGCCCGTTTGATAATCTAAGATCGTACATGAAGACCCTTTTCAGAAACTCGTACAAGGGTTATCGTTTGATAAAATTCAAATCTGTTGGCTAGGACAGTATTGGTCGTCCATAAGGTCGTCGAGAAGTGTTGAATAAAGTTGACCCACTTTGTCCCTGGGTCTCTATGGTATACAGAAAACATGTACGATCCTACTGTCATGGGCGGTCGCGTGCGGTTTGCCACGTTCAAACACATCTACATGTACGATCCTAGATTTTTAAACGAACCCTAGGCGCTTTAGTATTATGTTGCTCCACCAATCGTTGCCCAATAGCTTTTTTCCTTCTTCTGTGTAATTTTTTTTTATAGAAAAACATCTATTGTCAGAGTGCACTCATCACCATACATTACCGAATCGCAGGGGTTGGGGTTGAGGGATCACCACGAATCGGTTCAATAAGAATAAAATTGTATGTTATTATGAGAATATACCTATGTTTGTAGGCCATCTATCTTACCCCTCCATAGACTCCATAGACTCTACATTGGTAACTCGTATCCAACAGCCATGAGATATTTAGGGAAAATATCCAATGGGGATTATATCACAGATGTTAGCTAATTAGTCAATGTGAAGGGTGAGATAAATTCAGAGACCTATTCAAGTTGAGGGTCAGAGCTTTGCCCTATCTCGTTTGAAACGCTACATGATTCATGCGGCTTTGCCTTGTGAATTACAACGCGATTCAATTTCGATGGATTACAAGCTCTGACCCTAACCTTTCATAGGTTTCTTCTATGATACAGAGATGGCAGATTTCCTCTTTTCCAAGGAAATCCTTCAGTTTCAGTTCATAAAATTCCTTTTTCTTGTGTAAAATAAAGGGGGAATAACCTGGGCCTCATTCACTCCCATAAATAGTGATTAAAACCTCCCCACACACCTTAGTCCCATTCCATAGCCAATGATGATGTATTTTCCATGTTTTCTCAGCCTCGCTGATGCAGTAAATTCCACATGAAAAATATGCCCTATGTTTTTTCATGACCCCAACTGACATCCCTGATAGTAACATATGTCTGATTTTGGAACCCACATCACACATCTTACACACGATGTCTTACCTTATAAGTGAGCTGCCCAACAAGGCCGGACCAGGTGTCATTGACAAATACTCCCCACTCTCCATCCGGAGGTTCAATGAGGTCATATCTACAGGTAGAATGGTGCCAACATTGAGATAAGTGGATCAATATACAAGAGAATATATGCATATGGGGCCATCCATAAAGTATGTACGCAATGAGGGGGGTGGGGTAGAGGGGGTCAAACATTTTGAAAAATTTGCGGGTTTTTTTTTATAAATTTGTATTTCACAAGAGAGAGGAAAAAAAAAGAATCTTACAGGCAGTCTGCTCATTGCAGGTTTGGTATGCCTCTGAGTGGCAGTTACATACTCCGATGTCCATAACAAGACGGGGTTATAAAATATGTACAGAAATACAAATGGAGTAATGCAGTAATAATAATGAAATGATTTGGGTTTGCTACGACGTAATTACACAAGTATGTCATTTAGCTTATTGATTTCTTCATGTTTCTTTTTCAAAGATTTCCTTACTTTTCGCTCGAGCATAGTTTTTGTATGTATACATTGAGACTGCGTCCTGTACTTCGACTGGCAGGTTGTTCCAGTATAGCATGCCCGCGTATGCTCCCTCTTTGTCCTATATTGTATACAAGATCGGGAGGAGGGGTGGAGGGGGCTCAAGGATTTCAGAAATTCTGCGTACGTACTTTATGGATGGCCCTATGTGTTCTTGGAGGTGCATATCTGATTTCACTTCTTTTATAGGGCACAGAATGATTGCTAGTTCTGCCATCATCCTGCAGAAAATGGTAAGATAGCGCCACTGCAGTCGGGGTACAACCATTATTATCTGCTGTTATTATCTATAGATTAGTGAGACGAGGCTTAAGCACCAGATCCACTAAGGCGACCGAGCGATTGCGTCTGCAATCCATGCGACTGTGCGAATCCCATGCAAAAGATTCATATGAAAAGCGCAGTGGGGAGAAACATTGAGTGTTAGTTACTTGATAAGGTTGTATCTGGCTTTGGGTTTGATGGCGGGTGAGCAAATGATGCTAATTATCGTTATTAAACCACATTTGAAGGTATATAGGAATAGGGAAACCAAGTTTCCGGAAAGAGAAAGTCAAAGTTACTCGGTAAAGCTTGGAAAGGTTACTGACTGTGGCTGACGCCTTGGGCAGTAATTTTTCCAAGCCTTACCTCGTAACTTTGACTTTTCTCACCGGAACATAGTTTCCCTCTATTCATCATCTAACTGGTTATAATAGGGTTACGGTTGAAATACTTAAAAAGTCATGTCTACCCACGTAAAGTTCATGTGCGCAGCAATGGTACTGAGGAGCTCGATACAATATCCAACATATTGGGAACGTCCAATCGCATCTGACGTCTTGGATACAAACGGTCCCCACTGCAGTAGAAGGTAGAAGTATTTACATAGAACGTCCTGACCATGCTGTACAAGTCACAGAACGAGATGCTAATTTACCGTTTATACGGACCGAGGCATTTATGCCGAGTTCCGTACAAACGGTGAATTAGCATCGAGTTCTGTGACTTGTACAAGCATGGTTGGACGTTATATATTTACTATATACCCGAAATTTAAAAAAAATCAATTTCATTTTTCGTAACAACCAAAATTTTAATAAATGTGTATGGCTAGGTGGTCCGTATTTTAGTGTACGGACCGGCGGTCCGTACAGTATTTTTACGTCATATGCCAAAACGGTGCGTATTTACAGTATATACAGCATGGGTATATAGTAATATATAGAACTGCATCGAGAATCGTATAAATAGACAACACTCCACGAGTTTGGCTGGGCCGCAATCGTCATCGAGGCGAAGCCAAGTGACGATTATGGCCCAGCCAAACGAGGGGAGTATTGTCTATTTTACGATTCGAGTGTGGTTCTGGATTTATCTTACCCCTTTTTATGACATTAAATATCATCACAACTTCAGAATAATCAGAATATACATAGCAAATTCACTATGCCACGGCCGTGGCGTAGTATTGTCATTTTACCAGGGTGATCGTTGAGTATATTTTTCCAATGTTATTCCTATGGCTAAACTAGTACCAGGGGTGAGATAAAGAGTTTTATTAACATAGCGTGTGTTCTTTGGTTTAATGAAAATTCTCTTGAGTGTTCCTAAATGAAGTTCATCTTTATTTTAGTACAGAAGTTTGGACTGGAAAAGGCAAATGCGCATTAGTTGGAGATTTGCCAAACATGCTGTAGCCAGCAGTGGTAGATGCGCCACAATCGTCATCGAGGTGAAGCCAAATGACGATTATGGCGGATCCAGTTTTATATAAATCTACATACCATATTTGTTGAAGCTATGAATCTTCGTCCATTTAATCCATACTGTAGTGTGGGAAATAATTCTCCCTTTATCGATCCATTGGTAATCTTGGCAGATAATCTTATCCTGCGACCGGACGGTTCCCAGAATACGGAGTAGATCCATCCCACCTGTAATGCAATTTATCAAATGCTAGTCCCGCTTAAAGCAGAATACATGTCGCTTTGTTTACAATGAATCGATGTATTTCTATGGAGATTCCCACTCGGCCATTTTGAAGTGTGTTCATTTAGGACATTGAGTGTTGTTACATTCATGCCCCCAGCAGGCATTTCACTTTCAGTTGGATTTATGAATGGGTGCAACTGCTCTATGAGTTGGTAGAATCGTATAACAACTCATAAACAGAGAGAAATTGTTTTTTCTAAATCTATATGTGATGGTCCAGCTTCTATGTTATTATATTATGTTATAAACAGATAGAATTTTTTTTATTTAATTCATATGTAATGGTCCAGCTATTATGTTATAATATCATGTTATAAACAGATAATTATTTTTTTATTTAATTCATATGTGATGTTCCAGCTATTAGGTTATTATATTGTGTTATAAACAGAGAGAAATCTTACTTTAAAAATATATATGTGATGGTCTAGCTATTATGTTGTGACATTTATGTAACATTGGAAGGTGATAAACGAGGATAACGAGAACAGGCATTAAAACTCTTTTTAAGGTATCCTGTACAAAGAGCATGCCAGTATTTCAGAGGTGCTAAAATCTGGTAAACTTTCCATTAAGGCTCAGAGAAGCAAAACAAAGGATGAATTGAAGTTTCATCTCTGAAGAGCGAATGTGTTGGACAAAATGCTGATATGCTGATCGTTATCAACATCACATTCCATCTACTTTGCTTACTTATTCCAATTATTTATTATCTAAATAATCGTTATATAAATATTAAGAGGTGACAGTATAGTCATAAAGACTGGTCCATTTAATGTAACATAAGCGTTCAAAATTATACGCTAATAGTAGAACAAGAAGACTCAAGACTGAAGATCCAGACACGTTGCCATAGCAACAACTATGAAATAAGTACTCAAGAATTATACCTCAGTAGAGTTGTATTAGATATCTGCACACCTGAAGAAGGCCCACTGTTAGGCCGAAACGTTGTGTCAAAACGCCTATATAAAAAACATGTAACTAAAAACTAATACTTTGAATAAATCTTACTTCATGTTATTAACTTATTCTGGTGTTTGTTGGTTGTGTGAGAACTCTACCTTAGATATTTATTATCATGTTTCTTTTTGATCCATGCGATGTACTACTCGAACAAACCTATGTATTTCTACTGTGAGTGGTCTGAAAAACTCACCATTGTGGGAGACACTGCTTACCTAGTAAAAATAGACCGCAACTGTAAAGTGAGCCAACTGACCCAATCAAACTTAAAAAAAAACAACAAATGTACATGTATATATAACTGGCCTCTGCCTACGGCCATCCGGCGAACAGTTACATTGATGGTTTGCATATTCTCCAGTCTTTTAAAATACATTGTTGTACAAGTTGTGAATGTATAACAAGTATGTGGGATAAAGAGAAAGACAATAATAGGACAGAGACATTCTATGTAAACAGTTTCCTTTTCACATACATTTCCTGCCCCCAAAAGAACTCATAGTACCATACTGACAACTAGCGACTCCAAGAATTTTGGAAATCATCCTTTTCACATACATCTTAAATCCAAAGATGGAGCTAAGCTGGGCGTCTCTAGGCACTTACTTTTCTACGATTATTTCCGTAAAGGATGTTGATGTGTGTGATGTTTGCAGCATATTTCTCGATGTTTGTAAAAGCTGCAGTTCGGTCTGAGACGATGAGCCATCGATGGAGATAAGTGAGGACACCCTGCTCCTCATAGTGTTCGTCATGACTGTTTGCCTACAGTAGAATAGATATAAGTAACAAATAAACATCCGTCGTTCATGGAACAGCGCCAATTAAAAAAAATATCAACAACAAAACCCCCACCAGGGCGATCAGGCTCTCAAATTGAAGCTCGATCACCCTCCACCTCCACGCCAGACCTATTCATAGATAGAGCAGCCGTGGATAACGGTTGCACCACTGGCTAACAATAGGTTATCGGTCTGTAGAGGCTGATTGTGAAGAGAGATGAGGAGAACCCATATGTATGAGGGTTTTTGGTGTATTTTTTAATTAGTTTTTAAATCATATCAATTATATATGTAGGGGTCAGGGTAGTCGAGCAGCGTTGTTTCACTTTACGCTAGATGGCGCGAGTGCCGATCCCTGCTGTGCGGTAAAGCCAGCGGACCCGTGTATGCAAATATTAAGGGGTCGCCCGCATTACGTAACTCAGTCAGTACATAAGACTGAGTCCGCAGCGGGTTGACAGGACTCCTCGCGGTACCTCCCTGTAGAGTGAACGCCTGGAGCCTCACCAGTTTGTAAGGTTGGTTCGGAACCTTTCAACGACGAAGAGACCAGAATCTCTTCCAGCACTAGTTGGTGCCCTGTAGTACCAACATACTGTATCCGCTATATACTGAATAAAAGCTTGTATATAGAAATAGCCCAGAGTCTGGTTTTGTGTCCACCGGTAGCGATCCGTTGTAGATCCCGCATCTCCCTGCCGTTTCCAGTGGGTCATTCCGAACCCTACCGTACCAGTACGGTAAGTATGGGGTAGCGACTATAGTCTCGGACCCTTGGTCGACTGCCGATTGCGGAGATTGGTTATACGTTTTCAGCAACCAGGCTTTTGCTACATATATATATATATATATATTATAAATATATACACATGTATATATATATGTATGATTTGAATGATAAATTTACCTTGCACTTGACAGCGACGGTTTTAAATCGTCCCTGTAAAAATTGCATGTATTCGGTTTAATCTTACGTAATAGTGGTATAATAATGATCTAATGAGAAAATCAAACAAACTCATTGGTGACATGTGGTCTACCATTATACACATGGTCGCAAATGTTTCACACCCTACGCGTGACCTGTTTTAAATCAAAGCATAACCCTTTTCAAAAGCGATCGTTTCTTTTCGTTCGGTATCTGAAGTTCTCTGATTCTCTTTCTGACATCTGGGTGGTGTTTTTCAGTCACGACAATCGTAGGCAATGATTGTCTCAGATCACTTGTCAAATGCACGATAGTTTGGATGACAAAAGATGCCAGGTGTCCTACAGACCCGGGCCCTGTTTTTCAGTCGCGACAATTGTTGATAACGACATGTTTTTGCTGTCAGTGTCCTATAGACTTGAGATCTTAGAGGATCCGCCATTTGTCGTTGGTCTATGACACTTAGGGTGGTGTGAGGTGTTCTATAGTCATGACAATCACGTGGGGCAATTTGTTGCCCAAAGTGTCGCAGGTCTAAGACAACTATGGACATGTTGTACCGAATGCAAACTTCACTTCCTTTAGGAATTAAGCAATGAAATTTTAACACGAGTAAGGGATACATATAACCTATAATCATACCAAATATGAAGAAGATCGGATTCGCCAATATTCTCATTTGAATTTCGTCATAGCAAACGTCTGCTCTGGTGGCCAGTGTACTTCCCCCACACCTCTGCTTATTTATTTGGCGACCTTGACATTATCCCCATCACACTGCAGCACTTGATCGATTTGCAACCGGAGAGGTGCAGTGTACTGTCTGTCCGTGAGTTACACTCTGTGTTGGTACAGAATGCGGAACAGAACCTCCCGTATGAATTAAGCAATGAAACTTTAACACTAGTTAAGGACACATATGGCCTAAAAGCATTCCAAATATGAAGAAGATCGGCCACTCCAATCTGCCGATATAACCAAAATGGTTCCTTGGTTCTTTGATAGAACCTCAATTCTATACTTGTCGTAAAGGCCAACACTTTTAGCGGCGATCGTCCATGGCGCACTACAACACCGTCTATAAGACACTGGCCATCTTTTGTCGCCCAAAATGTCATGGATTCGCTGGACGATCTTAGGGTATCGTAGACCGACAATATCGTGACTGAATAACAGGCCCCCGGTCATAGCGCGCCACAGGAAATTGGTGCCAAAATGGTCATTATGAGCGATTGCCAAAAAAAACCATGGTCCTAGGTATAGTGTATTATACTCACGACGATCATTATAAGTGATAGATAGAGATCGCAGTGGGTTTTGCACAAGAAGGCTGAGTGGTACAATGCTTTCATTTTTCAAATATTTTCAGTCAAATATCTCTCAGGATTAAATTTACCACAAGAAAATTATGAAATTTGGCACATATATAGAACCTCTTCCCCCAAATATTTTTCAATTTCAAAAAGTTTTTAACATCTGAAAAAAGAGATCTTTTACCACCCACATTCCATGTACGACATGTACGACCTTGTCGTTGTTTGTGACAGTTTGGGTGACTACTTCACCTACGATACCCTACGATTATCACCACTATAGCACACCGTCCTATGTTTGTCGCTTCCAACGATCGTTGGTCGATTCCCTACGATTGTTGGTTTATAGGACACTAACGCCTCTAAACGGTCGCTATCAACGATTGTTGTCACTGAAAAACAACCCCCAGGTTTGGCTGTACTCTGTTTTACACATTCTGAGAGTGTGTGTAGGTTTTTTATTTTATTTTTAAATTTCAGAAATGACATAACAAGGCAGTCTGCGACTTGCAGTTTTTATCTCAGGCAACTACACCGATTTGGTGTGTATTTACACAGCTTGCAGGATGGTACATTATGAAAGAATATGATGGGATGAAATACATGCGCTGGATTAGCCTTTGATTACTAAAGCCCAATGCCCATCTACCGATTTCAGAACACTCATGTACCTTTGTCGGCGACAAACGGACGGTAATTTGTCTCAGCCAAGGCATCCTAACGGAGTCGACCAGAGTCAATAGATGTAGGACAGCTAGGCAAGGGTGAGCCACCGATTATTGAACCACCTCCTTCAGATGTCCTTTTGTCACCGACAAGTTGTTGTTTCAATGTTCCAAAATCGGTAGGTTGTAGACTGATTTGCTTAGGACTAATACCAACTCCCCCCTCTCCTCGATGTCCCCCGGTCGAGCGAAAGGTTACGTAATTTGCCTGTGACAAGTTCACCGACTTTGTAAACTAATCTTTAAAACCTTAATCGGTAGATGGGCATTAGCTCATTAACTCATCGTATAAAAGTTTACTCTTACATGTTGCAAATTTCTTAAACGAATGCATAAGGGGTTTTATTATAGAAATTGGTCCTTGGCCTTTTTAATTTGACAATTCGCTTTCAAACTGAAAAAGCCAAGCTATCGAAATAAATCTATGTTTTCTCACTTGTTGAAGGATGCTCATTACGCATGCGTCAGAGCAAATGACGAGGAAGACGCTGGATGGTTTAGTAGAGTCGCTTTGATGATCCAATGCTCGTTCTATACTCTCAGGGTCAGAGGCACGAACGGAAAATACCTCCACCGTCCTCCCACTTACAAACATCTCCGGGGGAACACTTAAATCGGGGACTAGAAAGGAAACAATACATGAATAGCCATAGTCAGGACCTTTCCAGCGTGTGATATAATAAGGCCTCAACCCACCGAGATTCCGACAAACTACAATAAGCATTCCCATACTCTTCAGACACACTACGATACAGAATTTTCAACATTATTTGTAGTCATGTCGTAGCCATGTCGGAAAATGTCGTAAGCAGGGAGCGCCTAGCCTAAGATTGAGTTACAAATAGATATGATAGCTTGTTCAATTATATATTTGTGAAATCTATCAATGTGTCAAAGTAGGAATATATAATCATGAAACCCTAAACCCCACACCCCACACACTATAATGGTGATCAATATAGTTTAGATTATTCGATGCATCATGATTTATCTCACCCCCGGTATTTTCCCCCATAGACTTAACATTGGGCACTTGTATTCAACACCCATGGAGTATTTAGAACAAATACTTAATGGGAGATGTTGTCACAAATGTTAGCCAATTAGTCAATGCCAGGGGTGAGATGAATTCAGAAACATATTCAGGTTTGCGGTCAGAGCTCGATCCCATCGTGTTCGAATCGCTACGTAATTCACACGGCTTCGCGTTGTGAATTCCTACGCTATTAAAACTCGATAGGATATAAGCTCTGATTGCAAACTGTCATAGGTTTCCTCTATAATGATAACAACAATACCATTACATAATTATATCACAATCACGCGATATATTTGTATTATCTTAGTTTATAAGCCAAATTCCTGTAGAACCTTCACTAGCAATGTACGTTATGTTATAATCATTAGAGATTTTAAATAGTAAATATATAAGATAAGAAACCTACTATCAGTGAGGACCACCAGTATCTGCCAGGTGAGATACTGGAGGACAGTGACCGTCAGGGTCCAGTCAAACTCAGGGTGGGGTACTTGTCCGTAGCATCCTCCAAGTAGGGACCAGCTCGTATTAACCGACCTAGACATACTGGTGAACCATAGGTGAATGAGTCAAACCATGAACAGCAAAATTGAACTCCTTTCTGCCAAACATAAAAAATTCAGTATTATTGCCAGTGTGACTAGGTAGAGATTAAGGCAAGACTGTAAGTGGTTATTGATTAGGTTATTCCAGCAAATCAATGCTAAACACTGGCATACAATGGAGAAGGATGTAGCCTTCCCGTAGGAATCACAGAGATCATTGACAAGCAAGTGAAGAGATTATGTCAATATTTCAGCAGGTGGGTATCGGATTTCATTCTGCATACTGTGGACGTACTAATAATCTTTGCACTCTATACCACTTGTTTTGAAATTGTATGTTAATGCTTTAAGATAATGAGACATAGGGAGTGTGTCTGAATTACATCTGTTGCTTGTTGTTTTGGTCTTAAATATTCACCTCGTACCTCATGAATATTTCCGACCAATTCACCTCGGAACAGATTTCATTCAGACACACATACGACTTCTTTTTATTATATACCGATGCATGTATATCTTACAATTACTAACCTCTGCTAAGCAAATAGTAACTGTAAAATATTTACAGAGTGTGCAGTAAAATCCCATACTGCACAGTGTGCAGTAAGTGCTATCCTCTGTACCACGTGACCTAGAACATATGAAAAAACGCCCCACCCAACGTCCGCTAATCGGAGCAAGTTAAGGTGTGATATCACTGTGAGGCGGATATGACGTTCTCGCATAGCAACCTGCATAGCAACCTGCATAGCAACCTGTATTCCAAAACTTTTTTAGTGACTGCTTCCGGGGCATTGACCTCAGGGTTAGTGAAATCAAAGCGTGCAGGACTGGCACATCTCTACGTGTTTGTTATGAGTTGATAATGAATGGATTAACGAATTAGAGGCTAATAAAGTAAAATATATACATTATATTGATAATATTAGGTATATAATAAAGGGAATACTAATATATCCTAGTATTCCCTAAATATAATACCCCTTCAAGGCCCCAGTGGTAGCTGTAGGGATAATAATATGAGCAGGGTCTACTGACAGAGGTACAACATCAGAAAACGCACCGTGATTCTGTACTGGCCACTTCCTGATACCAAAAATCACTATATTACGAAAACCAACAATACTTCAATATTTTATACTAGAAATCACATGTATATATATATTTATCTTACCCCAGATATTTTTACTCCATAGACTTAACATTGGAAACTCGTATCTAACGCCCATTAGATATTTAGGAAAAATATCCAATGGGGGATAATGTCACAAATGTTAGCCCATTAGTCAATATTAAAGGTGAGATAAATTCAGAAACCTATTCAAGTTGAGGGTCAGAGCTCGATCCCGTCTCATTTGAATCACATAGCAATTCACGCGGCTTGTGAATTACTATGTGATTCAAACTCGATGGGATACGGGCTCAGACCCTAAACTTTCATGGGTTTCCTCTATAATATCCATTAGGGATTTACAGGTAGGAAATAAACCAATCACCTTACCTTATAGAATGAGCAATCCGTGATGATGTCTGTTTAGAGGGTTGTACCACACAACTCTAGGGATATCCAGTGCGGGTATGACCGATGACAATGAGTAACAGGTAACTAACTGATCGAGGTATGGGTTGTCCAAATTGATAGTGGCACGAAATGGCATTGAAAAGGACATATATGGCTTTCTAGCTCCGTTCAGTTCTATAGGTCAGGATGCAAATGGCATATATCTGGAGAGTCTGCGCAGGTATGAATGACACCTATGTTCATTTCTTCACGGGGAGGTACGTGGTTATTTGACAGATGGGCAGCGACATTTCCTATTGATGTGGCAGAGATATATATATATATGTGTGTATACAATATTGACTGGTTTCGGGAAAATAGCGGCCGTATGCTCCGAGGAGTTGACTTTTGAGGGGCGTTTTTTCATATATTCTAGTGTGATAATGTCTGTAAATATATTAGTCCCTGGGCCAAGACCCCAAATTTTCATTTCCACTGCCCCCCCCTGGAAACATTTATTTTATTGTTTCATCTTGTAGATCTATCCTTCTAGTTAACATTTCCACTTGTTGTCGTTCTGGAAAGTGGTCAGATTACCATGACAACAGCTGTTGAAGAGACCTCCCGTCAAAATGCCTGAATGCCTTTAATTCTGAGTGCTGAAAACTATTACTTGGTTTGGTGTTCTTTTAAGTATTACAATGACTCATTAAATTAAGCATTGGTATTGGACTCCATAGTCTGGTCCTTTGTGGACTCAGTACAGCAAGCAGAATCAAAATATGTCTTCTCAGTGGCCTACAGCAGCCTTTTTCATGTGTGTACTATTAATGTCCCTTTACACATCTGCAATTTTCCACAATAATTGTTTCCTAAATAATTTAAAGACTATATAATCTTTTCATATGCAGTTTTTTGCTATCTGACCATATTGTAGTATCCCTTAGGAACATTTTGAGGTATTTTAAGGGTTTTGTGATATCAGGTTCTAGGTATATTACCGATTTTGCTACTCCTGCCGCTCATGTTGTTTGACATATCTGAGAGTCAGTACTGAAGACATATGGTGTCTAAAGGCTGTATTGTTTTTCTAATAGATCTTACTTTCAAACACCATTTCAATGTGTGGACAGTGAGGCTTACTATATAATGAGCCTCTTCAGACTTGAGGTTGAATCCTGAAATCATCTTACCCCCGTGTGAAATGCGGCCGCACAGGTGTGAATGCGGCCGCACAGTTGTGAATGCGCCCACACAGGTGTGAATGCGGCCGCACAGGTGTGAATGCGGCTGCCCCCCGACACCATAACACCTCGCGGCGGGCAGCGGCGGGCAGCGGCGGGCAGCGGCGGGCAGCGGCGGGCAGCGGCGGGCAGCGGCGGGCAGCGGCGGGCAGCGGCGGGCAGCGGCTGGCGTTGGGGGATGGGGGATGGGGGAGGGTGGGGGAGGGTTTCCCACTGAGTCAACCTGTACAAACGTGGCTGGCGGCGGGCAGTGGGCGGTGGCCGGCGGGCAGCGGGGGCTTCTCACTGAGGCTGGCTGGGGGTGGCGTGGGGTGGTGGGGGGGGCGGTAGAGGGTGGGGTTGGGAGGTCGCGGGTGGCGGGTCAGTGTTGGTGTATCCTCTACCAACACCCACAGGCCCGGGCGGGCCGTGGGTCGCAATTTATATCATATTTATATCATATATACGCCTGGCGTATATTTATTGGGCAGAGTATATTTTATCTTAAATACGTCAGGCGTGAAAGACAGCCAAGTCGCGCGCGTCTACATATGGAAACTGTCTCGTAGACGCCCGAAATGTAGACGCGTATAAGAGGTGTATACAAGTATAAACAAGCCACGATACAGCCGATACGTGCGTTATTGCGATGGCGTATATATATGTAAAATAGTGGTTTTCGTGCAGTGTAAATAAGCCTCTTTTCCAGATTGGCCCTGGGACTATATATATACGATGTATTTACAAAGCTGAATGTTTGTTTGACTATTTTACATCGATTTCAGGTGTGTGTGTTGCGCTGGGCATTCATATAGTGTAAGTTAACCTCTGAATCAGGGAAACGGCCGCCATATTGCTTATTTATTTTTTGCTTCTAATGTCAGCAAGTCACGTGGTACAGTGGGTAGTAATATGTACATATTACGCCACGGTGAGGCTGAACGGATTTTATACAGAAAACCTCCGCTTCTGGGACACCTCCCTGATGGGAACATCCCACTTGAGGGGACAATATGCTCGGAACAGAATTCAAGAGTGATGCCATCATATCACAACTCCCTAATACTCCAAAGTAATCAGGATTTTGTATAATAGTAATAATGTAAACAATAATATAGTTTTACATAAGTAGGGAAAATATCGTCAAAATATCCACATTATTTTATTAAAAAAAATAGCAATAACCAAAATTTCGGAATGATGCCTCAAGGCATCATAGCGTTCTACGCCCGGGAATGCCTCCAGGCATCATAGAGTAGTTAGAGGGTTAAGGGGACAATGTACTCGGAACGGAGGGTATCCCCTTTGGAAAAGGTTTTACTGTACTGTTGGTGAGTATGAATGCGACATTCGTGCATCAGTATATAGACACGTACTATTGTGCCTCGAGTAAACGAGATGAAAAACATTTACAGTCACTTTATAAAATGGCCACTGCAGAGCTCTATGACACTTTTCAGAAGACCAATTACCAAGTAAGAATTAATATTACACACGTGCAATGGTTGCAATATGGTCATTAGCACGTTACGTACTTTACACAAAACATGTATGCTGCAGCCATCTTGGATTTCCAGCATTTGCTCTCCTGTGTTTAAAAAAAAAGATAAACCTCTTTATCAAACACTTGGCTTCTTTTATTAAGGAAAGACTAACTTGAAATTCATCTTCAATGGCCATCAATCACCTTGGCTTCAATGCATTATTGTGGCATAAGTCGTAAGACGTACGTGGCATAAAATGTGAAATAACGTTATTTGTCTGAAGAGTCTACAGGAACGCTGGCGCGACGTCATCGATCCCGCGGAGCCGCCAGATGGCGTGGTCGTCCTTCAAGATGGCGGCACAGGATTTAAATGGAACAGGATTAAAAGGGAAATTCGGGCCGGTATTGCAGTGCCTCGTGTGTCTACACTCAGAACTAAATTTGGTACTGGTGCTGCCTTCTGGTTTCATGAGCAGCACTAAACTAGAAAAAGTTAAACTCCAGGTACCTCGCGTGTAAGGTGCACCCCCAACTAAAGGGCAAAATCCACCAGGCCGATTTTTCACCCGATCAATTGTTCCTGGGCCCAGTAAGAGGAAGCTCACGTATTGTAATTTATTTAATTCTGATAATAACAGTTTAATAAATGACCATTTTCAAAGATTTGAGAAATTCTAGGGCATCTGATAATAATTGGCGATTGTCTGGCTATGGAATCGGCTACCGTCGGTCCAGTGGAACACCCCCTTAATCAAAATGCTTAAAGACACACCTGGGGTCTGATTTTTGATACTTTAATATTGTTCCATATATCTTAATACCTCATCTATAAGGTACACCCAATATAGGCATGTTTGGCATCAAATGAAAGTTGAGAACAATACATGTGTAGTGGTTGGGTGTTACCCCGAGCACCACCATAGCTTTGGTCCAGAATGCCATTCCAGTGCTGGTCCCACCCGCAAACCCGCAGCTGTGTTTTACCACAGCCACCCAGCACTGCTATTGCTCTGCCCAGGATCAGATAGGGGTGACTAGTCCCTGCTGATCCCCGAAATCCCGGAATCCATTCGAAGGGGCCCATCTTCCATCCTCCGGGATTCTTTCCGTCCTCCGGGAATCCATCCAGTACCTCCATCTGAAGGGTTAACCCCTTCTTCCGTCCTCCATGACTCCTTCAGTCCTCCGGGAATCCGTCCTGAACCCCGGAGTCTGTCTGAAGAGTTAATCCCTTCTTCTCTCATCTCTCATAGTCCCTCCACCCCAATGTGCCCAGCTGAGCTTAAACAGGCCTTATATACACTTGCGGAGCCTCACTGGGTATGTGCAGAACTCTGCTGGGGACCCAGCAGTATTCCCATGTAAGTCTGGTACCCAGCTGACCAGTTGGCTTTGCTGGGACCTTCCTTACCAATGCAGAACCAGGACATGCTCTAGGTACCAGCCAGGTGGCCAGATACCCGTTTAGACTTGGAGAGGCATAGTAGACGTGCCTGTGACCAAGTAGACTTGCCACTGGACCCCTACACATGTATAAGACATGACTTATATGCAAGGTTTAAGGTAACATTACAAGAAAGTTAGCATTGGGACATGGTATTTTTTTTGCTTTTCGCATTTGTATATGTTCCCAACTATCATAATCCAGAATTATTTGAAGGTAGCAATAGAATATCAGTGTCATCTAGCCCTGAAATATTAGAGTTTCCCATAGACGTTGATACCAATAGTTATGCACTTACCTTCTTCAGACGGCCTTCCCAGAGAAGAGCACAGTGACAAGCCTTTTTTGCATTTTCTATTTGCTGATATTTGAAACCTATATTATCCATAGTCATTTGCAAAAATCAATAGAATTTAGAAATTGCCCAACATTTGCTTTAGGTGGTGCAGGGGTCGGGTTGATCTAGCAGTGGTTCTTTTGCTCTTCCGGAGGTGGCGCCGGGAGTCAGTCCCCTTTGCGTATGGTGTGGCCGAGCCTGGGATTACCTAACTCAGCATATATATAGCCCGGGTTCACAGTTGGTCGACAGGCTTTCCTTGTGCATTCTCTCTGAGAAGATTAACTCATTGGATCATCAATTGGTAGGGTTTTCCCAACCCTCTTGGTGGTTAGGTGAGTCCAGGACCCTGGTATCTGGATTAGCCTCCCCAGCATTACTTGGCACACAGTGTCAAGGTACTGTACTTTGGGGGTGATCTAACCAGGATCACTCTGGAAAGTAGGATAAACAACCTGTTGTTTATCTAAGTTGTGGAGTTGTGTTCTGTGTGATTAGGTTTGCTCATACTTACCGAAAAGACTGAACCGACCTATGTAAATTTGCATAGGGTGGGATATTGCCGGGAAGGAAACCTTCCGAGGATAGACTCCTTTACACGACCAGAGCCTGTGACCACCACAGTGGCATAAAATGTTGGGTAATCCATTTGTAGAATGTTATTTTGGTATTTTCAACAAAAGTGAAATGCAATGTTTTCTTTTAATCTTTTTATACGACCCTTGAACTTCTTTATCAACCATCAATTTGGATAGAGTTTATAGGTGGACAAGTCAATGATATCGATGAGCAATCAAATATCTGTGTCTGGCTGCATGTGTGTCATCCATTTGAGAAAAATGTGAAAGTCCACAATCCATCTTTGAACAAGGAGACTCACCCAAAATCCAATAAGCGAACATTATCACATCTTTTACTGTTTAATTCAGGATTCCATAATCACCCTTGTAAAATGGTTTAATAGAGTTTCGAATAAAGTCGCCAATATTTCAGTATAAACATATACCTCCATTTAGGTAGACTCACAATGTCTCCACATATTCTAACCAGCCTGGGGTCTGTTTAATCATCTACCAGCGTAGGCGAAGAGAGTCCCAACTAGGAGCAAATAGTATGTTCATCATTGATGAATGAGCGTGCAATTATAAATGAATAACAATTAACAGGTTTGAGTTAAACTCAGCCTATGAACAGTTTTCTGTAACCCACTTGCACCCAGTCAACTTGCCATTTTTGTAACTGTCTGAGTCTAGGATCAAAACATATCAAGCACCAGTAGGTCAATGAGGTATTTTGGTGTTGAGTGATTGGTCATGGTCAGCTTGGCACACCTCTAAGACCCTGAGACACTGGCTCCCTGCTCTGTTCTTAATATCACAGTGAATATCACACAGATAGTGAAGGGATAGTTTGTATGCAGTACCCTGAAAGTCTATATGGACCTCTCTAAACTCTAGATCATGTATATAGCGCGTACAAGCACGCTCTAATAAATAATACAACATTGGACGACATTTGAGGCGAGAGCATGCAATTCAAGTTAAATAACCCCTGTCGTCCAGTAGGTAACAATTCCTCGTCCATAGTCTCGTTCAGGTCGTACACAGTGTTGGTGAGGACAAAATAGATTGCAAGACAGGTTGGGGGATACCTGATCAGATTTATGACGGATCATGTAATACATAGACAATAATCGATGGTTTTGTGGACAGGCGGCGTAAACGACGAGAGGTTGACGCGTAGTAATACACGAGCGCTAGCGAGTGTATCACGACGTCAACCTCGAGTGGTTTACAGAGCTGCCTGTCCACAAAATCATGGTTCGTTGCATTTATTATCCATCTTTTCGAATGAATTAAACCCAGTAATTGCCATATTACAGGGTATAACAATAGGGACTTTATCTTTGCTCTATAGCACAAAGGGACTATTTTCCCCGAATACCATGGTTTTGAAGCCGTATACCACGGGCGGTGTGGCCTTACAAAAGAAACAACCCATCTATACTCAACCAATGCAAAGCAATTCACCCAACAATTAAAAAAAAATATATATCAACCAAGTATTTACAGACGACATCCAAGCACTCAAACAAATAGCCTCAAAATCCCAGCACACATTGAAACCAGTCCTTTGGACTGAGTGTAACCGAGTAGAAATAAATGTTTAAAATAAAAAAACCACCAAATAGAGAAAACCTAAAAACCCAAATCGAAAACCAAACCGAAAACCCAACCAATCAATACACAAAAATAAAAACCCAAAGATCCCACCAAACCAAAAGTAAGTAAGTAACCACAGATGTGAATCCGTATACCACAGTTATGGTATCTGACAGGTTTTATATAATGGGTAGTGGTTTACTGAGTCCCCATACATTTTCAATGGGGGCTTTGTATACGATGGATAATAAATGTATTGTCCCCAACTGTTAATCAATGTTTGCCGTTTCTCATGTTTCTAGTTCAATAATAATCCAGTTATGGTTATGTTAATTCAGCCAGGTCTTGTTTGTCATCATTCATACATGTAGATCTTATACCGCTTGGAGAAGACAGGTTGGTTGTCAGATTAATGAAGAGTCTACATAGATAAGTGGGATCCCAAACCAGTTATAGATGGAATTGAGAAGTGGGGTTTAATATGTAATCTGTTTGTATTTTCTCCTTGGTGAAAATTACCATAATTATAGTGCAAGAAAATAATTTGTAACCTGTCTTTCTAAAGATTAAAAAAGAGATTGTGTGCACTTTCCCTTCTTGCCACTTGGCAAAGATTACAGGCTATATATAAGTTGAACAGTTCTAATATCACTTGGTGAACTGCGGTGAACCCACTTGTATTGACATTCAGGAGATTTGATAATGAGAATCTATACATATAATATATATTCTCACTTCAGAACTATCACTGTTGTACTTGATTCTGTACTTGATCAGAGACAGGCTGATTCGGTTCAGTAAAAATTGGGGGATCAGACAATATATGCAAGACATCACTAGACCGAATGAGAAAGGGTTTCTAATCACTGCAGGTGGCGCCATGTAGCGGTCTCTTTGGTGACTTATATCATCATTTATGACTGTAAAGGAATCTCACAAAATATCTGAGATATTTTCGATTTAACACTACCAGTTTCTATTCGAGTTCATGATAAACATATTTCCACTTTTAGGAATCGAAAAATAATGTCGTCCTTTGTTGATTTGATTCTCCTATGAGATCCCAGCGGGTATCGCCCGCTAAGAGAAGGGTGTGACTGAGACTAGGGACGATGCGGGTCACCTTCACAATACTTATATAAAACGTCCTGACCATGCTGTACCAGCCACAGAACGAGATGCTAATTTACGGTGTGTACGGACCGAGGCGTTTATGCCGAGTTCCGTACAAACGGTAAATTATCATCGAGTTCTGTGGCTTGTACAAGCATGGTTGGACGTTATATATTTATTATATACCCAAAATTTAAAAAGAGAAGAAATTTCATTCAGCTTAACAACCAATATCTTAATAAACGTGTATGGCAAGGTGGTCCGTATTTTAGTGTACAGACCAGTGGTCCGTACAGTATTTTTACATTATATGGCAAAACAGTGCGTACTTACAGTATATACGGCAGGGGTATATATAGTAATATGGAGAAACCAAACAATAGTTAGTCGTGTTGTTGTTTATCGCACGATGGCAAGATCACATATTACTGGCTAAGGCGAAGCTGAGAGCAGTAATTGCCGGAGTGCCGGAGTGCGATGAACAATAACACAACTAACTCGAGTTTGGTTTAGAATTTATCCTACCCCGCCCGTCTAAATTACGTCTACATTAACAGATGACAAGTGTATCCCACTAGAGTGATATTTTTTCATTTTTCTGAACTCCAGACCGAATACAGTGACCCAATTTTAAGCTTATGGAGTTTTTTATTAGGGGTAGGATAAAGTGATTGATGACACGCTTTGGTTGGTTTCGACTCGGACTCTCTTAGAAAAAAAGGCGTCCCTAGTGATCTTTGGTTAGAAAGACCTGTTTGTGGTCTTACATGGGTGGAAAGTATTCTTCCATTTGGATTTTTATTGTTTATATTAGCCTGACAGTCACTTGTCTGTCGCTTATAGTTTGGGGTTGGTGGGCAATTGTAGTTTATAAAACCTTTTCCCCTATCTGTTTCTGGAGAGGTAGCGAAATAGATTTATGTCCTACCCCTAGGGGTATTGGACTTCATTCTGTTGGATTCTTTTTTTTTAACCATTCATAATAGGGTTCAATAATATGTATATATCTAGCTCTCACTACTTTAAGACTATGTTTTATCATAGACCATTTTACCTATACATTGTAATTAAAACTTATTTTGAATGTCTATGCATGTCATATTAAGTGGCCGTTGTTCTACACCGTTGTGGGGTCTAATTAGATGTTACTTAGACCTGGGAGTAGCTAAATCCCCTCGACTTCCATGTCTTTCCTACATGGCACCACATGGCACCCCTCTCATAAGATCTCACACTCTTTTAGTGGTAATTTTTCTAACTACGCTCTATGTGAGAAGAATTCTTAACGAGCCAGGCTTAGAGCCTTGAGAATCCACTGGCACACAGTATTCCCGCTAGGTGGCATCATTGAAACTATAGGAATCTTTGGGTTTAATTGATGTACGTCTTTAGCACGGGAGGCAGGTCTTCTCTAGCCTTCCGATATTGCTATGATGCATGAATTTCGATTTGTAGTCACGTCATTTATCTAATGCACATACAATACCGCTCTCCACGTCCAATACTAAACAAAAAGGACCCTCATAGATTACAGCAACAGTCAACATGTAAATCCCTTGTAAATCCCACTGTTTACTCAACAAAATTACCCGAATGTCTCCTTGTGTATTCCACCGGATTTGGCAATTATCTTATATTTGCCAAAGATTTATTATCCATCGCATACAAAGCCCCCATTGAAAATGTATGGGGACTAAGTAAACCACGACCCAATGTATAAAACCTGTCAGATAACAAAACGGGAAATATATACGGGAAAATAGTCCCTTTGTGCTATAGAGCAAATAAATAGTACATTTGTAGGTAGGTGCGTTTTGAATGTGATAGTAAATGTCGGGTATAGTGGTAGGCCGCAATGAGTAAGGCCCGGCGTCCACCTACTATGATATGGCTCCGATATGGTCTACGATGCACCTCCCGATAAAAAATCTAAATCGCGTCGGAAGTTCACCTTATATCGGGGCAGTTGACCACGTTTCTGCGATTAGACACTGATAAAAACCCCATACAATGCGTGGAGGATTGGCATGTCTAGACATATGTCTACGATTTTGCACCTTTCCGATATGTCTCTGATATTTGCTTTTTGTGTCGGTACCATTTTGGGAGGTCTAAAAAATTTCTATCGTAGTAGGTGGACGCCAGGCCTAACTGTGACCCATTCTTTCTAGCTTGGATCCTAGTGTGAGCGATTGGATTCAGGCTACTCTTAAGAGCCATGCAACCGATTACCATCATCTATAGTGCACAAAGAATCCACAGTCACCCACACTCTGTGCGGGGTTCGCATGTGAATAATATTGAAAAGGCTTGGGACTACCATTCACCAATGTTCATATATTATACATGTTGCTTTGTACGGAAACATTTAAACAGGTACAACAGACCGAGGATAATCCTTTTTTGGGTCGAGCTATAGCCTTCCATTTAATCCTCGCACAGTCTAAGGTGATATTCGCCTGTTGTAATATTCTACATTTCCTTTTAGTTAAGGGTGTTTTCCACCGGACAGGCTGCACGGGCACCATGTAAAATGTCTGTCAGGTGGATATATAGAATAGTTGTGGTGGAGCGGTCTATTTGCTCACTGCTGGCAGTTGTACGGCAGCTGTATGGCCAAAACCTGCTAAAAGCTGATAAATTAGATTTTTAGAAGGAAACCCACGAGATGAAAATAGCTTGGTCTGTACTCACCAAGTTTGGCTGCAGAGTAATTCACAAAGCGGAGCTGGGTGAATTACTCTGCGGTCAAACTCAGTGGAGTGCGGACCAAGTTATATTCATAGAGCGGGTTTCTGATTTTATCTCACCCCGTAAAACATTATTTATTGATAAAATGAATCACCCAATTAGCCATTGAGTATTTGGTACACAAACTTCATGGCAGTGGAGTACGAGTTCCAAATGTTAAGCCTATGGAGAAAAATACTGGGGTGAGATAATGCCTGTTACCCGGCGGCACCACATTTTACTTATGGCTACCACACAGCCACCAACATTGAATGGACCTCTCTATAAGTATGTTTAGGCCCGGTGTCCACCTACTACGATATGGCTCCGATATGGTCTACGATGCACCTCCCGATAAAAAATCAAAATCACATCGGAAGGTCACCTAATATCGGGGCAGTTGACCATGTTTCTGTGATTAGACACTGATAAAAACCCCATACAATGCGTGGAAGATTTTGCATGTCTAGATATATGTCTATGATTTTGCACCTTCCCGATATGTCTCCGATATTTGGTTTTTGTATCGGCGCCAAATCAGGAGGTCTTAGTTTCTATCGTAGTAGGCAGACGCCAGGCCTTAGAAGATGCCTGGTGAAGTTGAAATCTGACCTATCTGGTGTTCAGAATACAACCTTAAGCATGCACATCATATAACTGGTCATAAGCTCCACCTTGCACACCAACAAATTGTAGGTAAATAAGGTAAGTCATTTCCTCATATATTTACAGCATTTAGTTACCATAGATGTTCAAATACATATAGAATAGCCAGTTAGCTGAGGGTCAGTGGGATTGACTTTCTTTAGGATGCTAGCATAATACCAGTGGGTATCTAGATACTCACCCTTCATATGCCCTGTCTAACCTACTGACAGTATACAAAACCGACTAGCAATAATATTATGATATGTTTGATATATTTTTCAACAAATTTTCGATAAGGAATCTATAGATTCCTTATTGAAAATATATTTTTAAAGAGATTATAAAGAATAGCTATTCCTTAAATTCTCTTTAAAAATGCCACAAAATATGGAGGGTGAGTTTCATAAAAAAAATATCATAAAATTCTCCCATAAAAACATATTGTGGAAATGCCAATTTTTTCCTGGTCATTAATTGATTTAATTAATGCAATGTATTTTAAATCACTTAGTTCTTTACTTTTCCTAATTATTACAGGATTGGTCGTCGACACACTGATTAAATACATGTGTCCCATACATACAATTTGATATTTGTTCATTTCAGAGGCATCTGTGTAAATTTTCAGGCGTTTACTGTCATTCTGGTTTTTCAACACGGCAATAAAACAGGCTATTCACAGACATTCTGGTAAGTCAGACAACCAACAGTTCTGTGGAAATGGTATTCAATCTTACAATCTAGGACAACACGATTTCTAGCACTGATTATTCACAACTTGTACGACATCACTATTTCATAAATATGATCACAGTCTGTAGTCCACCAATTCAAATTATCCAGATGATGGCAATTACCTTTTCAAAACCACGTGGAAGAGGCAGTGTCCCCACCAACGCCGATTCTTGTCTCGGTAGGCAATACAATTGACTTCCCGATTGGAATTAAAATTCCATCGTGAGGTCAGACAAAATCATTGTAGTGTACGACACTTCTACGATTGACTCACCGATACGGTTGGCTCACGACATGCCACATTTAAAGACACCAATTATAGGCATCTTAATAAGATTCAACATGCTGGAATCTTCGTAGTCTATCATTATAAATCAGGAGGAATTATGATTCTACCACAATTATATTTTTCAACTGTTTTAGTATATGAAAATGATATCATGATATGTTGTAAATACCCTAAGGCCCGGCGTCCACCTACTACGATAGAATCGTAGACCTCCCGATATGGCACCGATACAAAATGTCAAAATCGGTGCCATATCGGGAAGGTGCAAAATCGTAGACATATGTCTTGACATGCCATTCACCACGCGTTGTATGGGGTCTTTATCGGTGTCTAATCGCAGAAACGTGGTCAACTGCCCCGATATCAGGTAACCTTCCGACGTGATTTTGATTTTTCATCGGGAGGTGCATCGCAGACCATATCGGTGCCATATCGTAGTAGGTGGACGCCGGGCCTTAGAAAATTCTTCAGATTCGTTGACCATTTCTAAAATCATAGTATATTTCAATATCAAAATTCTGCCTAAGATCCAAATTGATACTCTGTTTTAATCGTGAACCAATCGTGACCGTGATTCAATTTTAATTTGGTTTATACCTCCAAAGTGTTCCAACGGCCTACGATAGATACCCAAGTCTACTATTAATTTTTTTTTGATCTCTCAGTAGACTTCTATTTTGCCATTTCTATTCATAGTGTATCGGGGGGTCTATCGTGGTGCATCGGCGATGGTAGGCGCAGGGCCTGAAGCGCAAAATCCACTAAGGCGACTGAATTTGCATAGAAGTCTCGTGATGCAATGCGACAATACGACCATGCGAATACATGCGACTGTGCGATCACATGCGAAAATATTAAAAGTTTTTAACATTGTCGCATGCCAGTCGCATGTCCAAGCGAATTCGCATGAAACCTGCAACTCCCAAGCGACCACCATGCGAAGGCCTGATCCATTGAGGCGAATTTTTTATGCGACCGTGCGAACTCTAGGCGAACGTGTGCGACCGCCAAATTCGCGTTAGTTCATTTGGCGCTTTAAGCCCAATACACATCTACCGATTTTGGAACATTGATGTACCTTTGTCCGCGACAATGGATTGGTAATCTGTCTCAGGTGAGGCATCCTAGTCGGTAGATGTATGACAAGGCTGAGCCAAAGATAAGTGACCTTAAGATGTTCTTTTGTCGCCGACGAGTTGTGGTTCGATATTCCAAAATTGGTCGCCAAATGTTTATCAACATGTTGCTAAATCCATTCGCAGACAACGGAAGGTTGGAAAATGGCCCTCGATTGGGTGGCTGACAAGGGCTGAGGGTTTACGCAATTTGCCTGCGAGAAGTTCACCGACTCCTATACGATTTGGGAACTAATCGTTCAAACTTTAATCGGTAGATGTGTATTCAACTTTGTTGCATCAGCATTGGTTGGTGTAGGGCCTAACTGAAGGCAAAGAAGGTCCTCTCCGATGCACACACGACTATTCAAACTGGCTTAATCCGAGTCACACGATTTGCCTTGTGGTAGAGGAACACTTCAATGCAGAGAATCCATCCTGCAGCTGTCAGCAGAGCCAGTGTGATGTAGAAGAGGCCGGACAAGTCATTGACCTTAATGCCTCTGCCCGACGTAGATTCGTCAGCACATGCAGACTGCCTGGGCCAATACTGTCTCCTCCATTTGGCCAGCAAACCTGTCTGACTCATCTTCATTATTCTGGAATAACAAATGTTATAATTTTTTAACCCTGTCAGTCCTGCGAATGCCTGGAGGAATTACTAAGGTGGATCCTAAAGATGCCCTGAGGCAATACTCAAGTGGATCCTAAAAATGCTTCCAAGCATTTTGTTGTTCTTTTAAACGTAATGTAACTATTGAGGAGAAATAACTTATATAGTTTCATTACTTGGGGTAAGGTATTTTAACCCACAGTTAATCAAAATGGAAAGATCCTGACAGTTTTCCTTTTTAAGTGAGCTTTTAGTAGGGTCTAATTTATACGTAAATCACCGAACTCGGCTTAGAGCTTAATCAGCAGTGAGTACAGATTGAGCCATTTTATTGTTATACAAAGTGAGCTAAACATATGATATTTTTCATAGCCATTTAGCCTGGTGATAATGAGAAGTTTGATGGTGATGAAAATGATAGGTTATACAGGTAAAAGCTGTATAATCTATCATTTCCATCACCATCTGAGACATTGTAATCTGCCAAGAGCACTAACTAAGTGCAGAAAACCCCGCTGTCTGGGACACCTTGGAACCTCTTAAGCGGGGTTTTACTGTAAGAGGGGACCCCCACCTACCACGATAGGCCACGACATGCTTCCTGATTGCTACGATTTGAAATGGGGAAATCGTGACCTATCGGGAGGTCCCCGATTGTTTCAAATTGTTGAAATCGTAGAGCGTAGAAACGCCTTGGGAGGACCAAAACATAAACCATGGTCACGATTGGCTCACGATTCAATTGGTGATTCACAGCATGATTTTAATATTGATATATACTATAATTTTGGAAACATTGAATGAATCCGAAAAATTTTCTACATCTATATACAATATCTTATGATATTATTTTCAACACTAAAACAATCAAATTGAACAATATAACTATGGTAGAATAATAATTCCAATATGAAACTATTATTTTCAGACACTTAGACTTCATGAAATAATATCGTATTTACATCGATTATATATCTATATGCACCCTACCTAATTCCAGAATTTCATAATTTTCCGCTAATTATTTCATCCACAAGAGGTATTTTCCTGTTAAATCACCTCCAATAGGCTACGACAATCTACAAAATTTCCAACATGTTGGAAGTTATCGGGACCTCTACGATTGGCGTTTTCAATCGCAGCCTATCGTGAGCTGTCGTAGACGGAATCGCAGAAACCTGTCCCACCTACCACGATTTTGGTTGACCTCACGATAGAAACGGAATAGTGTCGGGAAGGCCGTCGTAAGGCCAATCAGGACCGGAATCGTGGTAGGTGGGGGCCGGCTTATCTGGCTTCTTTACAAAGAATTTTCCAAATTCTCATGACTATTTGTGCTGATCGAGAAGAGTAGCCCTTAGTTTCTATAAACCACAACCATCGCTATGTCATTATTATGTACATTTATTCAAGTCTTAAAATGAAGATTTCCGGAATTATTAACCCTTTAACTGCAGCATGATGCCTCAAGGCATTCCCCTGGCCATGGCAGCATGATGTCTCCAGGCATTACCCTGGCTACGGAAGGAGGATGCCTCCAGCCACAAATAAAAGAATAATTGTTTAAATTGAATGAAATTTTGACAAAGTATAAGAGCCATATTAACCTTTCATCTGGTATAACAAAATATCATCAGTTACTAGGGGAAATTTCTCAAATCGCATGACACATCATGTGACATTGCTATTTCCCAAAAAAGGTGTCTGCCTTATCAGGACTATTCAGGCAGGCAATGCCTGCCGTGTAATGCTGAGCAGGGGAACTGAGTGCTGCAGGGAAAGGGTTAAGAAAAAACACCAACTAGGGTGGCTTTCTATATGAGAAGAACGTACATATGAAGAACCTATTTTCGTATCCAATCATCACTTACATGTTGGAGACCTGCTCTCGATATGCAGAATTATTTTGGAAGCCCAGAGCATATTGCATGTTGAACAAATCATCCTGGAAGAATCGGATGTCGCATGACGATTGGGCGTGAATCGTCAGAGCAGTGACGTCACACATGTAGGCATACCCCCCGGCGTCGAGCAGATCAAGATGGGTGCTGTGTGATGAGTCGAGTACAGGAATACCTGCTGCTTGCCATTTGATTATCCTCTGCCACATTTTACTATAAATTCTTGAAGAACCCTAGAGAAAAAAATTAACCAAAGAAGGTGAAATGTAAGGTAGGGTCAATTCCCATTCTTCACTTACACCTGTAATTGATATGATTCAATGCCATATCTATCAAACCCTTTCGCTTGAAAATTGAATTTCTGAAGTATCTAAAAATATCGAGAGATTTAAAGACCCAACATGAGCCTACGAATAAATATATAATGTTTGGATGAAATTAGTATAAAACGTAATATTACTTTTTACTCGAGGCATCATCTGCTTAAGGCCTGGCGTCCACCTACTACGATAGAAATTTAGACCTCCTGATATGGCACCGATACAAAAAGCAAATATCGGAGACATATCAGGAAGGTCGAACATCGTAGACATATGTCTAGACATGTCAATCCACCACGCATTGTATGGGGTTTTTATCGGTGTCTAATCGAAGAAACGTGGTCACCTGCCCCGATATAAGTTGACCTTCCCACGCGATTTTGATTTTTTATCGGGAGGTGCATCGTAGACCATATCGGAGCCATATCATAGTAGGTGGACGCCGGGCCTAAGTCACATTGTAATTTTGCGTTTATTAACAATTTAATTTCTGCATCTTGCCACATGGCCCTGGGGCCTGTTGAATAACTTATGCCATAAGTGTTGGATATATGAGACAGCACAGAAACAATGCACACAGGTGGCAGGGATACTCTGACAGGAGTATAGGGCGCATAGTTATGGATGCGGCCATATTTCCCCCCGATGCCATCTAAAACACCAGGTGGCAGGACCATTTATTAATGGAATTTATCAAGATCATTTTCTAGGGCTTTACATGGAAGAATTCTAACCTCGTCTCAATATTATCTATAGATTATAACAACTGATATAAGTGGTTGCCCCCCGACTACACTGGCGCCATCTTTCAATTTCCTGGCGGATGATGGCAGAACTAGCAATCATTCTGTACCCTATAGTAGAGAACTATAGTCTTGTACAATTCTATAGTTTGTCCAAGCTATCACATTTTGCCAAAGACAACAGTCTTGCGATCATACCTACCATCAACACCCAAAGTGACACAACACTAAGGTGACTAGGGTGGCCGAGCGACAGCCTACGTAAGCATTGCACCTGTAGGTGGCGCTGAATGGTAAGTTATGCATTGTATCGACGACATGGCAGGCGCAGCCCAGGCTTACCATGACGTCAAGGCGGCCTGCAACGTGATGGTGCAACTGTCTTGGAAACGTGTTCCTTAAATGGGATTCACACAATGGGATTCATGTACCACACAGGGCGTTTTTCTAAGAGAAATCCTGCTGACATGCTGTACTCGGCCACAATTTCTTCATCTAAATTACAGGATTTCATTTCCCTGAGACATGTTTCCCCCCCCCCCCCCTGTAATTGTTTAAGACATTTTCCCCCAAAAAAGAACAGAATCGCATGAGATTTTGAACCCTGTGAGGTACATGAATCCCACCGTGTGAATCCCACATTAGAGTGGCAACCAACCTCTGCCTCCCTCTTAGAGGTTCATCATGTCCGATCGCATTCTAGGCCAAAGGCTTGATACAAATACCTCAAAGCATATATCCATCTCAAAATATTATTAGCTTAGCTAATTGATAATAAAGTCTAACTTCCTGGTCTCTTTATCAGAATATATAAAAAAGAAAGGGAAAACATGAAAAAAGAGGCTTAGAGAGTACTGCACTCTGACAGAATAATACAGCCTCCAAGTACTCATTTTTCCTCAGCAGTGCTAAATGTCCGTCGGTGGTGCCTGACTGTAGATCAGTGAAGGCAAATGAAAATAGGCTATTAGGAGAACTAATAAATGTACTTATATAGAACGTCCTGACCATGCTGTACAAGTCACAGAACGAGATGCTAATTTACGGTTTGTACGGACCGAGGCGTTTACGCCGAGTTCCGTACAAACGGTAAATTAGCATCGAGTTCTGTGACTTGTACAAGCATGGTAGGACGTTATATATTTACTATATATCCGAAATTTAAAAAAAAAATCAATTTCATTTTGCTTAAAAACCAAAATTTTAATGAATATGTATATGGGTAGGTAGTCCGTATTTTGGTGTACGGACCACTGGTCCGTACAGTATTTTTACGTCATATGCCGAAATGGTGCATATTTACAGTATATATACGGCATGGGTATAGTAAACCCTTTTCGTCGGCCAATGGAAACGGGCCTTATCATGGATATCCACCACTGTAGCCTACTTACCTGCAGGATGCCCATGTAGGCGGTTCCAGCTTGAACACCGAACATATACTGGTCTTGATTGGCCAATTCTTCAAGTGTAGAGAACGGTTTCCGTTCGACATCCACCGATAGGAGAGCTACAAGGTTGCCGCTGTACGTCGCCGCAAAGACAACACATGTAAAGATCCAAAAGATCAAGACTGACCTCCCAACTCCGCTCTTCGGAGAACTCACAGCACCTTGAGTGATATTTAGAGAACAGATATGTTATTCAAAATTAGGCAATAAAACTTCTAAAATACGTCTATTGTAATTACGATGAGCAAAGAAGAATGCGAGTTCCTGATGATGAACTACAGAATGTACGTAAAAAGGTTTATTGAAGAGCACGAGTTCCCAATGTTGATTATTAAAGAAGAAACCAACAAATTTTGGTCAAAGCTGTCGTTCTCCATGGTTTGATGCGGAGCGATATGAACGATCAACAGCCGAGTGAATGCCATGTAGTGTTCAAACAAGTTGGAGAACGACTTGTTTGACCAAAACCAGTTGCTTTCTATATTTATCTCACCCCTGTACACAATAAAAAAAAATGAATGACACCCAGAATATAGACCATGGGGAACGGACTGCAATACTTTTAGGGGCATGGAAAACGAGTTCCCAATTCTAAGCCTATTGGAAAAAAATACCAGGGGTGAGATAAATGGGGGGAACATGCCAGATAAAAAAGAAATACCTTGATTGAAGGTTGCACCAAAGGTGATCCAGACACTTCCATATGGGGACTGTTGTTTGGCGAACCACTCCTCCTCGTGGTATTCTCCTTCATTGAAATGTGAGACGTACCAGAGCAGCAGGCCGACCCAGGGAATGAAGGCCACCATGCAGATCCACACCTGCCACTTGTAAGGCCGCACGAACAGGAAGGACGCAGAGGACGTCGTGGGAATACGCTTATAACCAAATGCGGTTTGTTCGATGTGAAAGGGGTAAGAAAAGTCCATGACCTCGTCCCTGCTGACTTGTATTGAGAGAGGGGCGGCCATCATTGAAGCTGTCTGGAGATAATTCATGTATGAAAAAATGTTATTTTTATGATATTCAGATGGTAGAAATCACAAAATACCAAACACAGTAAGTTTGTTGGTAGGGTGGTATAATTGAAACCAGGTGGTATACAGTCGGTGGTTCATGTGTTGTATCAAAGATTTCAGGACGTTTCGCTGATGTTTAATCAGCTTTTTCAGATTTTTATGATATGTCATGACTAAGAAAATATGAAATTAAGAACAAAATATAATGATATTGTAATCTGAATGGGTCACCCTTCCTTTTTATCTTTTTACAAAAGTGTTTACGCTTCCCCTCTTACCCCTTCTGTAGCACCCATGTTTATACTATACTTTGTAAGGTGAAGTGTCCATCAAAATTGAGCAGCACTAATTTCATCACTGTATTACTCCTTACTATTTGAACTGGTCTTTGGTAGTTGTTATTAACTGTTCTTCCTTAAACATCTTGCTGAAATGTATCATAGCATCTCATTGTAATTGAATCTTCTTGATGTCAATAAATGCTGCTATTAAAAAAAGGAAAGAAATATAATGATATGGTGATGAACATTGCATACCTATTAACCACTGAGGGTGCACACAACTCTATCAATGTTTACCTTTAGATTGTTGACTGAAGAGGTATTCTTCAAGAAATATCAAACATTATAGTTACACTCCCTTAAAAGGCGAATTTCTGGTGAATTATGGCTAACGTGGTTAGAGTTAATGCAGTACACCCTTCTCATAAGATCTCACACTCTCTAAGTGGTATTCTGTATTCCAGTCCAAATAAAGCCACTAGGGCGAGAAGTACACAGTATTCCCGCTAGGTGGCATCCTCGAGATTATAGCAATCTTTGGGTTGCATTGATGTACATTTTTAGCACGGGAGGCAGACCAGTGGATTCTCAAGGCTCTAAGCCTAGTTCGTTAAGCGTAGTGAGAATATTGTACAGAATATCCCTTAGAGAGGGTGAGATCTTATGAGAGGGGTGCACCATGCGGTTAGGGCGAAAGAGAGCTAGTTCAGGCTAGATGATTTATCCTACCCCTAATAAAAAAGCGCCATAGACTTAACATAGGGAAATTTTATGTGGCAGGCCGTGACATAAAGTGTTTTTTATGCCACTAGAGTAATAACAGTATTGACCAATCAGAGAGCAGCATGGCAGCTACTATGAAAAAAAGTTCTGTTGGTTATTGACTCATTATTTATCTTTTAGTAATACAAAAGCATAGACGAGGTAGGATAAATACGAAACCGAACTCGAGTTAGACTTGTCAGTGTCTATGCCACTCTGGTCAGGTCTGCTCCTCACTACACTCGGCTACGCCTCGTGTAGTAATACGCGACCTTCCCGTCGTGGCATAAACATTGTCAAGTCTAACTCTCGTTCGGTTTCTACTAAGTATGCTACATCACTGGTGTCTCACCTTATAAGCTAATTGATTGACAAGCCCAGTCCACGTTCCGTTAATGTAAGCTCCCCATTGTCCATCAGGAGGAAGCACCAAGGTATATCTGTTGGCAAAAATCTTATAACATTAAACCTAATCAACCCTTCCTGAGATGAGTAATCGAGGCATTATTTATGGGAATGTTTGTTTGAATACCGTCATAGTCGACTGAAAATGATTAAGTAACATCGTATTCTATTATCTTTTAATTAAGGAATTTTCACAAAACATTTTGTATATGACATCAGAGGTACAACCATTATCACCAAATAGAACTTTTAGTCATCATCTAAGTCTGTAGCTGTATCAAACTCACGTGAAGTTCATTCGCTCTGCGACTGCCTTGAGAATTTCCATACAGAATCCTCGGTATATAGTATTGCCGCCATTGTCAACAGTCCTGCTCATAAAGGGACCCCACTGCAAGATGTAGGATGCAAGATGTAGTTATCTTGAGCGGAGTAGAAAAAATCTACTTTCTAAAGTGGCTGATCCACCAAAACTAACCCAACAGACGCTCGTGTGATGTATGTATTAAGAATATCAGAGGGTGCTTCCTAACAGGTCCTTGCTCCAGATAGAGGTTAAGGCCTAACCGTTTGGACTGCCACCCCCAGCGTTTGAACCATCCCCTGTCTTCGTTTGGACTGACCCCCTGATAGGGTATATAAGGAAGCAGATTTCAACTCACAGCTCACTTGGAACCCAGACACCGTGGCGTCAACATCTCCATGCTGCTCAGCATTACCACCACTGCAGTGTCAGGCTTGAAACACCATAGGACTCTATGCTACAGAGGCCTTTACTGAGGATTGGGCTTCTCCATAAGCTACTATCACCCCAGCACTGCAGGAAAAGACATTGATGACTGCTACCACTACTTGGATCATCTATATCCACAAGTCAAGGAGACAGTGAACAATAGCTGAGAGTGATAGATTGTGAGTACTGCTTTGAACAAGAGGACTTATATTATATGAACACTACAGAAGTGTATATGATTTTGTATGTTGATGAGAATTGTTATGTAACTGTATACTTTGTTATAATATATGTTATTAATACATATCTGTATATTGGTTATCTGTCTTCTTCATTTAGTATAGAAGATATTCTGAATTCTCTTTTCTTGTCACTGGGTTAGCTAGTTTATAGGATTAGGCCTTAGCTACTGTATGTGACACTCAGCAGACAAGATTTTAACATCTAGCCAACGATCCCCGCCGATGTCTGGCAGGCCCAAATTCAGCAGAATGTCCTAGCTGATACACCAAAGCCCCTCATGGCTGTTTTATTAACTGATCCAGCAAGGGGATAATTCCAGACCACAGGCATTTTGGGCCGACAATTGTCGCCGACTACCACATGGCGACCACATTGCCATCGGTCAGCTCTAGCTAAGCCTTGGTGGATCAGCAGTTTTAAGCCCTAACCCGGCGTTTGCTCCAGGCTAGTATAGGCGGCGATTCTTGAATTTTGCACCATCAGGGACCTGGGACCTGTTTCAGTAGTTTCGTGACATCAGTCGTAGACAGACATCAACTTTTTTTTTCAGGTTTCAAAAAGCATGTCCCAGTTGATGTCAAATATCAGCGGATCGGAGCGACCAATTCTCTTCATATTTAAAACGATTATAGGTTATATGTATCCCTTACTCATGTAAAAGTTGTCTAATACTTTTGAAACCGGACACAGTGTGTTTGGGGTCTGTCTTGTCCTAAGTGCTGCAACTTGTGTTGATCAGTCTGTATGGTGTCACAGATGCCATCTAGACATGTCACAAAACTACTGAAACAGGTCCCAGTTTCACTAGTTTCATGACATACAGACATTGGGGTTGTCTACTTTCGTGACAACACAAGTAGAGCTCTGCCCTGGAAACTTATGAGATGAAAGGTTTAGTTCCAGAATAGGCTAAATGATGTTCAGGTAGTTTTGGTTTTATATAATTAACTAGTACGAAAAAAATATATAAAAAAGGGAGCAATGGGAAATGACCATAAGGTAACAATTTGAATGTACGGAGAATCGTTTGACAAAGCTGAAAGTTGTAAGCTGTATGATAATGTGGAGAGATTAATAAAAGACTTGCTTAAAAAAAAGGAAATTTGTTTTGTTATTGATCATGATTTCTAAGATAAATGGGTACACATTCAAAAAATGGTCATGGCTAACTCCAAGAATCGCTTAAGGACATTTCTATAAAAAGCCGTCTAGTGTAAACACTTGAGAAAATTCTTGTCTCGACGACTATTGTTGATGGTATTGCACAATCGAGCAGCACCTGACAACTATTGACTAGGAAATCTACAGTCACGTTTCTATTTGTCTCGTGTAAAGCCGGATACACCACAAGCGAGAAACGCAGTATTTTCTAGGGAGTCGTTCTATTTCTAACCTTCGTAGGGGATCACAGGCCCCACGAAGGATACTTCCAAGGACGACACACTCGGCGAGAGCTCGTCAATACGTTTGATTACGTGTGGTGTCAATAGGTAGAGAAATCCTCGTTTGTAGTCTCCTTCAAGTGATCCTAAGGACAAAACTCTCCTGTTACAAAAATTGCATATAATGACAAAAAAGAACAAACTTATAAAGTGCTGATTCCACCAACACACAATATATAGCGAGATATGTTTGGTTGTCTTGCTAAATCTTGCTAGGTTTCGAATAATCGTGTGCATATATTTGCTGCAATGTGTCTTGAGGTGTCACGATGGTGGAGCACTAAAATGGCGTGTATGTGAGATATCATTTCATAGTAATATTCCCGACAGCAATTTAGCGTCTCAGAAGCAATAATCAGGTGAAATATGAAGTAATAGCTCACATAAATGCCATTTTGGGTTGGCCATTCCGGAAATTGCTGAGTTTCTCGCTTGGTGTGCTTCCGGTATTTTTCACTGGGATACGTACCGTGTTTGTTGCCACGATGAAATGTCTACCATTCAGGCCGTAGTTTAGTGAAGGAAACACCTTCCCTGACAAAGTACCATTACCTATCTGCGCAGATAACCTCACTCTCCGACCAGACGAGTCCCACATCGCTGAATATAGAAAACTCTCCTGTTGCAGAAATACAAGAAAGAGATTAATTTGAACAATATCCGGAGGTTAAAGGCATATCGGACAATTTGGATTGAAAATTAAAACCCATGTCATTTTCCTGAAATTTGAATATGTTGATATCCAAGTGTTCTAGTACAGATATCTAACTAAAAAATCGGGGGTCACCACGCTAGCTTTCAATTTAAAGCTCAATATTTTGACAATTTTATAATAGAATACAGTAGAACCACGCGTAAGCAGACATCTTCCATTCCAGGCCTAAGTGTGCGCTTATGCGGGGTATCCGCTTGCATGAGGTTAGAATAAACATCTATTATGGGGCTGTTTCATCTGGCCGAATTCTCAGCCGAAGTATGATTCTGACAGTGTCTGATTTACTTTTCGGGTACTTTCAGTATAACTTTAAGGGGGTGTTCCACTGGACCGACGGTAGCCGATTCTGTGGCCAGACAATCGCCGATCATTATCGGATGCCCTAGAATTTCTCAAATCTTTGAAAATGGTCATTTATTAAATTATTATTATCAGAATTAAATAAATTACAATATGTGAGCTTCCTCTACAGGGCCCAGGAACAATTGATTGGGTGAGAAATCGGCCCGGTGGAGCACCCTCTTTATGAAACACCATAACTGGATGAGATCAGTGCTGTCGGCCACCGTCGGCCACCGTCGGCCACCGTCGGCCACCGTCGGCCACCGTCGGCCACCGTCGGCCACCGTCGACCACCGTCGGCCATCGTCGGCCACCGTCGGCCACCGTCGGCCACCGTCGGCCACCGTCGGCCACTGTCGGCCACTGTGGGGTGCCTTGTCCCATATGACAGATGCACACAGATACTAGTACACCACTATTCCGCTAAGATCTTTTAACTGATGGTGTCATCTAGTGTTCGAACTAGGAACTAAGAGCTGCGACCTTGACCCCTGGCATGTTTAATGAGAGTATCTGTTTGAAGGTAGGGGTTGTTCTTGAGGTGTTCTTGTTCCATATGTAAATAAAGTATTCCATGTGAAAAACCTGGATTTAATCATCATGTCATCCTGCTCTGGGATGGGTGTAGAGAGCCAAAGGGACCATGTAAAACATTGAAAAGCAGTTGAATTCCGTAAGAAGAAAGAGTCAGAATACAGGTTCTGTCCCCCGACCACTCAGTAGCTACTTCATGAACTAACAATGGCTCTGTCCCCTATATAGCCGTCGTCTGTACACAGCATACTTACGTTAGAATTGCTCTCGTGCAGGAATATGTTGAGATGTGTGATGTTGACAACGTGTTTCTCAACAAGCTCAATATTGGTGGCATCGTCTGTCAGAAGGAGCCAACGGTGGCGATATGTGAGGACACCTTGTTCCTGGTAAGAGTTGTCATGCATATTCACCTATGGGGTTTAATGAAGCTGGAAATCAGTTTATAGGCCTGTTTCCATTGGCAGACAAAAACGGTGTAGATTTTTTTAGTTCTTCTAATAGCCCATTTACATTTTGCGTCAGCAGTGCTAAAGGTCCGTCGGTGGTGCTTGACTGTAGATTGGTGACAGCCAATGTAAATGGGCTTTTAGGATAACTAAAGAAATCTACATCATTTTTGGTGACCAATGGAAACAAATGGACATTTTTGGATCAGTATTTTTCCATACCAGCACAGTATGCTGGTAAGGATAAAGTACCAAAGCTACAGCAGAGTTTGGTATCTGTAGTATTTTCCGTCACAGGTATACGATACGATACGATACTCATACAAAATTGCCTTTCTATACTGTAATTGATATGAATTCATATCCCTTTCTTTTAGTTTCTCAAACATAGTAGAAAAGTTATGGATAATTCGGCTTATTTCTATCATGTGGTTATATAGAATGACCTCACCATGCTGTACAAGCTAGAAAACGAGATGATATTTTTTACGGCTAATACGAACCATTAATTAGCATCGAGTTTTGTAGCTCGTAGAAGCATGGTCGGTTGTTCTTTATTCATTGTATACCCGAAATTGATAAAAAAAAAAAGGAAAAAAAGATTAAAAGACATAACGCATACAGAACAGTGTTCTATATAAATTTGCGTTATATGGCGAAACAGTATGTATTTTCAGAATATACAGCATGGGTGTATAATATAATATATACCATGAACCATAGTTGGATATCAAAAAGAGAAATTACTTACTTTATCTAGAAGAATTTCTAAACATGTTGTCGAACATATAACTAGAAACAGGTATGATGGCTTTGTAGAATCACAGTGCTTATCTAACATACTGTCAATATCCATCTCATTCGATGTGTCTATGGTGTACAGCTCAAACTCTATCCCCGAATCGAAGACTGCTGTTGGAAATGAACCTGCAAGGAAAGGAAGAGGTGAATAATGAGAACGAATCAGGGCCCCGTTGAATAAAAAAATGAACGATAAAAAAAGTATCTTACAAGTCTCGTCGGTGGCAAACTGTAGTATTAAAAACTATCGCGGAGGTGGACGAACATTGGACGAGAGGATAAAATGACTGATTGTGAGTGGTGTTGAATAAAAAATCGTTTATTTTGAAAGCGTTTATTTATCATTCAAGTCTCCTCGCGGACGACCACGTTTTCGGCGCCGTAGCCGATGTAAAACTCGTTTTTCATGCACTAAATCCATTCCAAATTAAAAGATATTTTCAACAGTCTTATCGTCCAGCCTCACTGACGACAATTTTTTATTCATCGGGGCCCTGATCATCTCTAATTGAATATAGGCGCTTATGACCATCAACTTATAAATGAGTCTGGAATCAAAAGAAACGAGTAAAATACAATGGGAAAACTGACGGCAAATGGCAAATACTTGCCCCGATTCCGTTAGGCAGAAGGGGCTTGAGTAACAATAGACAGATTAAATGCCTCTTGGTCTCTTTTTCCTTTATTACACACCTTGAAATATGTAAAAGTGATATTCAGTGCACCCATATACACTAACACCAAACCAACCTCCGGATAGCTTTGCTACAAAACTTTTCACAATCATACTAGTGGATTTTACCACCCACCCACCCGAATTAACACATTTAGATTTACAATTTTACAATAATTGCATATAATGAAAAAAGGAACAAACGTGTAAAGTCCTGATTCCACCAACACACAAGAAGTAGCGAGATAAGTCACGATTTGGTTGTCTTGTTAAATCTTGCTAGGTTTCGAATAATTGGGTGCATATTTGCCGCGATGTGTCTTGAGGTGTCGCAGTTGTGTCGCACCAAAATATACACACAACATCACGAAAAAGTATACATATCATCACATGCTTTGTATCGCGACAAAGGAGGTACGACATATCGCGAGACTGTAAGATAAAACAAGATATACCAAGATATACCACGGCAAAGGGGCCATCTATAAAGCACATACGCACTGAGGGGGGGTGGGGGTGAAAAAATTTCGGAACTTTTGGGTATGCTCCTTCTTTGTTCTATTGCGTATAAAATCGGGATGGGGGTGGGGGGGGGGGGGGGGTTAAAAAATTTCGGAATTTTTGCTTATGTACTTTATGGATGGCCCCAAATCAATCGTTTTGGTGGAACCAGCCCTTAAGTGTTTAAAGAATAATGTAAGTATTTCAACTCAATATCTTACCATCAGTTAGGACTACCAAGGCATGCCACGTGACATACTGTAGCACAATGGAGACGTGGTCACTAAATAGTTCTGTAGTCGCTGCTTGGCTATAACAGTTCCCAGCTAAAGGTTCACTCATATTGCCGTTCATGGTCTAGAAAATACAGTGAGCATATTGATTTATAGGTGAAATATACGATATATATGTCTCATTTTCCTAAGGAGATTACACTCTGATTGCCAGGATTTATGCAATCCAATCGCCAATAATACCAAAAATAATAAAACCTAACAAAGAAAATAATGGTTGAGAGTATACCCACCATAAATGAATTGATAGATTGATTTTACCTGCTAATGGAAAATATGTAGTAGAAATACTTGTAGGCCCCCCACCCCCACGGCGCATTGACATATCACTGTTTTGATTTGAGTTCAACACTGTATAATTACTGACTAAATCATTTAGGTGAACGACAAGTATTTATATAGAACGTCCTGACCATGCTGTGCAATTCACAGAACGAGATGGTAATTTACGGTTTGTACGGACCGAGGCATTTATGCCGAGTTCCGTACAAACCGTAAATTATCATAAAAAAAATCATTAATTTAATTTTTAACAACCGATATGTTAATAAACGTGTATGGCAAGGTGGTCCGTATTTTAGTGTTCGGACCAGCGGTCCGTACAGTATTTTTACGTCATATGCCAAAACGGTGCGTATTTACATACGGCATGGGTATATAGTAAATGTTGTTGTTTATGATGTGACACCAAAGGAAACCCGAAGAAAACCAGCTATTGTATAATACTAAGCTGACGGGTCTCCTAGTATTGACTCCTGGGCGTATCTACAATAGCGCTGTAATATATGAAATGATCGTCAAAGAAGAGAGAATCAATAAAAACCTGATAAAAAATACATATTGCGACCACAGCACGAAGATTGACGTATGTTTAGTTTCTGCGTATAAATCTCTCCTCGGGCGTAAATAAGGTGGTCCTATTTGGCGTCGTATTTACGCCTGCTTATGTACACGTAGATGCCAGTCCCAAGCTAGTGAGACCAGTTGGAGATATATATATATATACATATTTACACCACTGTTCGAATATTCCAATCTCTTCACCTTGGGGACCCCACTCTTGTTTTCATTTGATTTGCCACTAATCATCCAAGTCTGTGTTATATGGAAAATCCAATTATATATTACCAATCTTAACCATAAAACCTTTCTACAATGCGCAACCTGGTAACCTCGTAACACCGTTTATCCTACCCCTAATAAAAAACGCCATAGGCTTAACATGGGATTTGTTTATGTCACGGGTAGTGACATAAAGTGTTGTTTATGCCACTACTTTCTGATACTGAAAAAATATGGAAACGGGGTAGGATAAAATCTAGACGCCACTCATTTGAGTTTGAGCTTATTTATGCCACACATTTTGCTCCATAATGTCACTCGTCTTGGACTCGTGAAATTATGGAGCCAACAAAATGCGTGGCATAAATAAACTCAGACTCAAACTCGTGACGTCTCTTGATAGTATGTATTAGAAAGATGTGAACACCATATAAAGACGTCTTAAATACAACATTTCCACTTTCTAGTATGTTATCCAGACACACTGGCGTCAAACTCTGACTGGTTCTACATGAAAATGTTAATATCTTGTCGCGTATATTTACATGTCTTAAAATGTAAATAAACGTGGACCCCAAGTCATACTGTTATCAAATCTGTCATATCTCTGTTTACATACATTTTAAGCCACACTCACACTAGCCTTAAATCCGATAATATGTGATCGAATATCAACAGAAAGGTAGAAAATGCAGTGTCTGAATAAAGTTAAATTTAAAACTTTGAGGCATAATACTTTGAAATATGAATGCTCACCTATGTACCATGGACTCAATCTGTGAGATGCTCTCCCGCCTGACGTCCAAGTACAACTGCTAGCTTTGAAAAAGCAGTCCTATATATAAGCAGGGGTCTGTTGAATAATTTATGCCTACGAAAGCATAGGGTACAAGGAGACCTTGAGCGAGGGTTCTCGCTTGATAATATAAAGCTCGTTCGCTAAGACAGTCATAGCCGGTGGAAGTGTTAAATAAAGTTGACTCACATCGTTCCTGGGTTTTTTTAGTGTACAGAAGAGGATTCTCATTTACGAGCCTAAACCAGCGTTTACATTAGACGACTGAGTATGTGGTGACTGTAGATCGTCAAGCCAGTGGTGGTAATGTCCACCTTAAAAGTCGTCGACCTCAGAATGTACCAGAGCATTTACACTGGCGACTTAAAGTTTTCACAGAATTGCTGCCTGTGTAGATGACTAATTCAAGGCCGCTTGAAATTTTCGCGGGCGTCAGAACGACCAATATTCGTGAGGTGGCGACAAATTGTACCTCGGAGGGACCCACAATCGCATGCGTTAAATTTCAAACGTGTCTGAAACTTGTCCTGCAATTCTGTTCCTAGACCCCTGTACCCCCCGTGGAGAGGGTCGTTGGCCACCTGATTTGGTCACGTGTTGTCAACAGCAACACTGCCATGTGCCACAACACAAACACAACACAACAAATACTCTATGTTTGTCTTATTTTCTTCAAATGCTATAAAGGCAATGGTGGAATATCCTACACTGATTTGGATAATATTAAGTCATTACTCATAGGCATTTAAGTTCTCACTCTGACTATAAGATTTTATAAGAGAAAAATATAAGGTTTTGCACTTATACAACCATAAAACGTGCTTTGATGTCTCATGTATATATATATATATATATATATATATATATATATATATATATATATATATATATATATATACCGATTCAGGGTTGAGCGATTAGTTTGCAAATCGTATAGGAGTGATCCACGATACAATTACTGGAAGGAGCATTTCTCGGCGACTAGGGGAGGGGAATTTATTGCAGGGAAAAATCGCACAGTGGACCAGAAAACGTGTGCGATTCTTGTACCGCCTCCCACTGAGTACACCCCACTGTGGAGGTCGACGACCTGTGCGATAAACTGTCCCTCCCTGCGATTTGGGGAATTACAATATCGCAGGGAGATATATCGCCCAGTGGGTTCAGGCCTTAAACGCTGGGTAAGATATTCAACAGGCCCAGGACTATGACTGTGACAAAAAAACTCCCCAACTTTGCCTCCCCACCCAAACCCACCCCCGACGCATTTTAAGCCCAATGCCCATCTACCGATTTCGGAACATTCATGTACCTTTGTCGGCGACAAACGGACGGTAATTTGTCTCACCCAAAGCATCCTAACGGAGTCGGCCGTAGTCGGTAGATGTAGGACAGCTAGGCAAGGGTGAGCCACCGATTAGTAGACCGATTTGCTTAGGACTAATATCCAGCACCCCATCTCCTCAAAGTCCGCTGGTAGAGCGAAGAGTTACATAATTTGCCTGCGACAAGTTCACCGACTCCTATACGATTTGGGAACTAAACGCTCAACCCTGAATCGGTAGATGGGCATCAGGCTTTAAGTCCAATGCACATCTACCGATTTCGGAAAATTGATATACCTTTGTCGGCGACAAAGGTAAGATGCCTCAGTTGAGGCATCCTAATGGAGTCGGCCCTTTTCAGTAGATGTGGGGCGGCTATAGGCAAGGGTCAGCCAATGATTATTGAATCCCCCTTTCTTCAGATGTTCTTTTGTCACTAACGAGTTGTCAGTCGATGTTCCTAAATCAATCGCCAAATGTACAACATGTTCAACATGTTGATAAATTCAGTCGGCGAAAACGGAACATTGGCAGGTGGCCGACACGGGTTACGTAATTTGCCTGCGACAAGTTAACCGACACCTATACGATTTGGGAACTAATCGTTTAACCCGAAATCGGTAGGTGTGCATTGGACTTAATTCCATATCCAGTATGTAATCAAATATAGCTCAATTTACCAAATACAAAGTACGAGCCTAAATTATTCAATATGTCCCTGGGTCGTGTAGTGTTAAGTCTCACATACTAAAGGGCATGTCCCTTGTCTTTTTTGCCTCCGGAAATATAAATTTGTAAGTGGTTCCGTTTTGATTCCCTATCCTCATTTCTTTAGGCCAACCTGTGCTATGCCATGAACAAATACTTTCCAGCGCCATATTGATCGATTACACCAAATCGAGAACCAATTATAGTGTAGCACGCGGTAGATGTATGTAGCACATGTTGCACAGACCATACGTTCCCACCCCTCTACAACCAGGCATATTAACATTGTCCACCTACGCGCGATACTCTCACGTACAGGTTCTGTAGGGTATCTGAGGGTCAACACAAACTATGTAGACATTGGGAGAATTGAATCCCACCCAGACAAATAGTTCTGCCCTTGGGTAGTATGGAAAGTACCCGTACATTTGTGCCTCGATCAATGTTGCTGTAGTTAGTCAATCGCTGATTGAATATTAGTGTACTTTTTGTTTTTTATTGCTCTTACCTCACCACAAGAGTAGTTAGGTCTATCCGCGATACATCTAGGTTCGATATCAAGTGTCAGAACCAGGTCAGCGACATTATATAAATGTGAAAGTTGGGTTTTTTCGGTTCTTTTTCAAATAATTTTTTTTTTTATTTTTTTTTTTATTACGACCAGTTCTGTCTAATGCGACAGATCTTCCACTGGAATTCTACTGACAGATCCTAGGAAAGGCCAGTTCTTCCATTTGACATAACAAGAGGCAACTTCCTTTACAAGTAGTATGCTCCAGGAGCCAACCGTAATGGCGCAATCCCATCACCAAACAGTTATATACACAAAAAAACCCAAAAAAACCTACATATCATTCTATCTATCCTTTTATCTTAAGGGCCCTTTGGTGCACCCATCTCATAAGATCTAAAACTCTCTAAGTTGTATTCTGTACTCCCACTACGCTCTATAGGAGAAGAATTCTTAACGATCTAGGCTTAGAGCCTTGAGAATCCACTGGCCTGCTTCCCGTGCTAAAGAAGTACATCAATGCAACCCAAAGATCCCTATAATCTCAATGCGGGAATACGGTGAACGGACATGTACAGAAATGGTCACTGATTATTTGTGCATACATTATGAAATGAGGCCACCATCAACATACTTGATCAACAATTAACAGAATCAAAATTCTGTTGGTATGGAAATATGAAATGCGGTGAAAACAAAAAAAAAAGGAAAAAGGCCATTTTCCATTGGCCGATTATTCGCCACCGAGTTGCAGTTGGCCATCACTAATAATTTTCTTGGTATACCAACGCCAAATCGGTGAATGGAAACGAGACATGCAAAGAAATGCTCACCGATTAATTGTACATAGACTATGTAAGAAGGCCACCACTGATGGGCTATCACACAGATGAGACTCAAGGTTTCAACATGAACATTAAATCGGTATGGTATATATATGTAGACGCGGCATAGACTTCCTACACAAACCACTCTGAGGTAAGCATGGGTTGGAAACGCCGTGTTGTGGCGTGGTGCCTCTCGTCCAGTCCTGTAAAGGCCCGTTTCCATTGGCTGATTTCCCGTCACAGATTTACAGTCAGGAACCACCGACAGAATTTTCTATACCGATGCACAGTCAGTGGCACCACCGACAGACTTTCTGTCTAACTCAAAAAGTCTGAGCAATCTTCGTCGGCCAATGGAAACAGGCCTTAAGGTAGTCTCCGATTGGTTAAGCCGTTAAGGCCTTTGATTGGTCGATGTTGTCCCGCCGCGACGTGGTCATGGCCCGGTTGCGCTGTTGTCGTGAGTTGTGTGTTCCTTTCTCAGTAGGGGGACTGGAATGATATTTCGGGCTAACAAATAATAAATTTTTAACCTTAAATCGGAATGGTGGTTAAAAAAATCTTCTACTTCGCAGCGTTTCTCCGCTGCCCTGTTTGGTGTGGGGGAGAACATATGAGTTCTGCCAGAGAAAAAGCCGATCGCACGATAGGAAATCGGTATATATATGGACTTCAGAATGCAGGCGAAACAAGGTATACACTGCATCTTCATTGATCATTTAATACCGACCCACAGTCAGTGGCACAAACGACAGACTTCTAGAGGAACTCAAGTAATCGGTGCCGTTTTTGTCGGCTAGTGAAAAATGACTTTTTTACTGCACCCTCACCAACTTTTTTATATTTACGTTCAGGTGGTGGCAACACCGACATAAACCTCGTTTTCATTGGCCGTCGAAAACGATGGAGATTTTTTTTAGTTATTAGTTATTACCCACCCAATACGGAGTCTCCATACTAAGCCTATGGAGCCCCCAGATCACTACTGAGCAGATACGGACTTCCGGAATCTCCTAGGAGGATACGGCTTTTTCGGCCACCTGACAGGCATTATAGGAACTAATTCATAGAAACAAAGTACGTAGTTGACGCTTCGTAATACTCCTCGCTATCGCTCGGAGTTTTACTACGCGTCAACTACGTGGAGAATACGGCCACTCAGATCGAAATCATGGTAATATTGTGTACTTACTCTAAATGTCTGTCAGTCTTGCCAATGACTGTATGTCAGTAGCAAATAAACGGTAAGGACGCAGTACTTTCCAGGTATACCCAGATATTCTGTGAGAAAATCCATCGGTTGTCATCGGCCTAGCTTGTTGCATAATCTGTACCATCTATGAGTATCGTCTGCAGGTCTTATTCCCAATCAGCCATCTTACTTCGATGAACCCAAAAAATCTATTTGTGCATGGTTCCCGACTGCAGATCGGTGCCGAATAATCGGCCAATGAAAACTAGCTTATATTTCGAGTGGAACTCAAATAATTGGTTCCGTTTCCAGTGGCCGACAAAAACGGTGTATATTTTGTTAGTTTTCCTAATAGCCCATTTGCATTGGCCATTAACCGTCTACAGTCAGGCACCACCGACGGACTTTTAGCACTGCTCAGACAAAATGGAAATTGGCTATTAGGAAACTCAAAAAAATCTACACTGTTTTCGTCGGCCAATGGAAATGGGCCTTAACATGGCTTATAAATCTTCTCTGCATCCTGTGCGAGTCGATCGATGATAGTGAAGCTTTAAAAATAACTTATTGAGCTGTGCTTGCCTTTAACAAATATTCGAGTCCTGTTGTTCTGGTGTTGTATCGACTAGATACACATCCCTCTTGCCAAACACACAGATACTGAATTCAACAATGCTGAAGACACAAGTCGGAAGTAGAAAGAGGAAGTCAGACGGAAGAAGATACTCATAACCAAAGATTTAGTGATCAACATCGTACTACTGAATATGTAAATAGTTGTGAGGCTATACTAATCATATAGTACATCTTGACCATGCTAGACAAGCTACAAAACGAGATGATAATTTACCATTCGCACGGAACGAGGCGTTTAAGCTGAGTTACGTACTTAACGTAAATTATCATCGGTATTTTAGTTATATGGCGGAACGATTCGTATCTACCGAATATATGTACGGCATGGGTATAGTAACATTTGAGCAAGTCTACTATGAGACACAAACATTTAAGTGGAATTCAAACGGTGGGATTCATGTACCTCACAGGGTTTTTGTTCCTTTCCGAAGTACAGAATCTCAAGAAATTTGGATTTCGAACATGGTCAAAAACCGGTTGGTGGCTACCTCAATTTTCATCAGAAAATAACGTTTTTGCCCTCTGCCACCGATTATGTACACCGATAATTCATCAAATAGAACCACCAACCAAATTGTGCACAGGGTGCTATACTCAGTGGCCCTTTAGTCAGTAGGTGGAAACCATATTAGTCATCAGATAGAAATAACGCATTCAATAAACTCGACACAATATGGAGGGTTTTTTTGGCCCACTAGATTCAGGTCAACTATAGACTGCAGAACCGTCCCAATGCCCTATTATCACTATGTAAGGAGGCCAGGGTGAAGGTCATCGTTTGCTGTGAATGCAGTCATCGATTGCTGAGTCTAATATATTCCTTATATGGCAGTGAAGGCAGAGGGACAACTCCATGCATACTGGAGCCTACTGGCATCCAGTTGCATTCCTAGACGGCGCCTCAAAATATGCCTCCTCAGCTTTATAAATCGGTCAGATCGTCCTGAACCTGTACACAATATTTCCATGATTTTGATCTTAGTGGTGGTATTCTCCGCGTAGTTGACACGTTGTAAAACTCCGAGTGATAGCCAGGAGTATTGCGTGTTCTTACCCACCTAAAAGGCAAAATCCACCAGGCCGATTTCTAACCGGATCAATTGTTCCTGGGCCCTTAAGAGGAAGCTCACGTATTGTAATTTATTTAATTCTGATAATAATAATAGTTAAATAAATGACCATCTTCAAAGATTTGAGAAATTCTAGGGCATCCGATAATAATCGGCGATTCTCTGGCTACGGAATCGGCTACCGTCGGTCCAGTGGAACCAGACCATAATACAGAGTCTCCATACTAAGCCCACATATTCCTACTGAGTAGAATACAGAAAGCCGTATTTTCCTAGGAGAATACAGCTTTTTCGGCCACCTGACGGGCATTATAGGAACTATTTTATATAAACAATGCACAGCACTTGCGTCGAATTTCTAATTATTTGAAAGATTTTTCTTAATGATTAGTCGAAAGGTGAGTATTAAATACAACATAACCTTGATTTGGATCTGTGTGGCCGCATTCTCCTTGTAGTTGACACTATGCAATACTCCTCGCTATTGCTCGAAGTATTGCTACGCGTCAACATAACGGAGAATACGACTACGCAAATCCAAATCATAGTAATATTGTGTATATGTCAAGGGGAATACATCATGCATATCAAAACCATGGAAATTTTGTATCTATTACCCACCCTTCAACTAATTATTAGAATCAAAATCTTGTAAATGATTAGAAAACTAGACGTAAGTGCCACCCATTCTTTATATAGAATAGTACCTAATTTGCCTGTGAGGTGGCCGTATTCTACTGAGAAGAATAAGAATTTCCGTATTCTACTCAGTAGCAATCTGTAGACACCATAGGTTTAGTATTTAGACTGTATTAAGTGGGTAATAAAACTTAATCTGATGAGTATTTTTATCTGAAGACCCGTAGAACCTCCCAATCATGCTACAGGAACAGAACATTGTCTACACCATTAAGGCAAGAACAAATAGATAAAGTAGTTCCGTATTGATCTCAGGCATTGTATTCGTCCATGTGTGTCTAGGCAGAGTAAACTCACCTACAAGCGAACCGCTCAATCGTATCCAGATGTCTGGTCACGATGAAAGTTTTGATTTGTTTTGTGGAAATATCTCTATGCAGCCGCACAGTCTTCACTGTTTATCCTACCCCTCATATAAATATCCATAGACTTCACATGGTGGGCCTGTATGCCACGGTTATGCCATAAAATATATTTATCCTACCCCTAATAAAAAACGCCTTAGGCTTAACATGGGATTTGTTTATTTCACGGATGTGATATAAAGTGTTGTTTATGCCACTACTTTCTGATACTGAAAAAATATGGAAACAGGGTAGGATCAAATCTAGACGCCACTCGTTTGAGTTTGAGCTTATTTATGCCACTCATTTTGTTGGCTCCGGAATGTCACTCGTCTTGGACTCGTGAAATTATGTAGCCAACAAAATGTGTGGTATAAATAAACTCAGACTCAAACTCGTGACGTCTCTTGATAATATGCCACTGGTGGCATCTGAATTTAAAAACATGTGACAGGGTAGGATAAAATCTAAACATCACTCAATTTCATATAATTGTTTACATGACATTCGTTGTCTTCCGCTATAGATATCACTCAGCTCCGCTTCGTGATATCATTCCGCGAAGACAACTCATGCCATATAAACAATCATATGAAATTTCGTGATGTTCCATGATAATTCTTGACGCATTAGAGAACATGTCCTTAAGTTTTGTTTTTTTAATTGGAAAAGGTTCGCCTACAGGGATGTATCGCAATCTACCACCAAATCCACTTTACAATAACATCATATCAAATAAGGAAACATTCAATACTTAGTTGTTATGATAATGTGATTTTTATACACGCAATAGTATATACACAATAATGACTGGTTTTGTTTATGAGTGGCCGTAATCTCCTAGTAGTTGACGCGTAGTAATATCCGAGCGATAGCAGTGATCGTCAACTACGAGGATATTACGGTCACACGTATACAAAACCAGTCTTTATTGTATTCATTACCCACCTACAAGAATAATAACAAGTATGGACCAAGTATTGGCATGTAGGATGACTACACATTTGATAAGACCACAGCACTGTCAGGCATGGTGCTAATTTGGTTTATACTTATGCCAGTTATAAAGTTCGCTATTTTTCCTTGTTTTTAGCAGGTAAAACATTTGAAGACAATGGGATCTGATGGTAATGAGAATATTAGGACTGATTGTAAATAATTTATTTTGAATGAATATCCATGAAACTTGTTTCGAAGTAAATGATGATTTGACTTTATCATGGATGGGCCTTTTTCCGGAAAGGACAATAGATGAGAATGATGAAATGAAAGTTCTTACTCTACAGATCAAATTTTACTGCTCATTTAGGGTTTCAATATGTTGCCTAACTCCTGTTTTGAATGACGCCTTCGTTTTACAATATTTAACGTCATCTGAGAGGGCATTCCAGCTACTCTGGATCCTGAAAAACAGCGATCGCTTTAGCAATTCTCTCTTCGGTCTTGGTAACGGAAAAAGTGATTTTGAGGCTGAGCGCGTATTAACACTTGGTTGCGCTTGTGGCACTACCGCAACTAGTAGGAGTTGTCTCCTATGATTCATACTTCTTCCCATAGTATTATTCCTATAGTGGGAATCAAAATACAGAGTAGTTCAAAGATAAGATACTAGACAAATCTTACATAAAACGGTTCTAGAGACCCATGGTAAGAAGGTTTATGGAATATGCTTATTAATGGGCCATTTGTATAATATATCTATTGTGTTTGCAATTTTACGGGTTACATCCGTAGTTAAAATACGGTTTATTTCAGTTAGGAAATACGGTTAGAAAAATATTACGGTCACCCGTAAAATTTACGGTATTTCCCTGGCACCCCAGTTGCCTGGGAAAAACCGTAAAATTCACGGGAATTTTTTTACAGTGCTTGTAGTTGCCAAGTCTCAAATAGTGGGTGCCTGGCTGAAAAAGGCAGCCTAGTATGCAATGCATAGTAACAAGAGAACTAGTTATACGTGTCTTAGTAGAGATACGTGTCTTAATAGAGTCGACTTAACAAGCAGATACTTACCAGTTTTACAATTATCCACTTCATCATATTATTATATACCTGTGGTTGTATATCCTACACATACTGCCCGCTCCTACCCATGTCGTATTTATACCCGTACGACACCTAGGTGACGTACGGGGTATGTATGTGGCGTACGGGGCATGTACGGCGGCAAAATCCAAATATTCCCCCAGTAGCAAAGTTAAAAATTCGATATTTTAAGGTATATAATAATAGAGAAACAGGCTGACTGTCTCCGTACGGATAAAATACGCGGTAAAATCGGCGATCAGATGAACCTCTGCCTTCGGCATCGGTTCATCTGATCGCCGATTTTACCGCGTATTTTATCCGTACGGAGACAGTCAGCCTGTTTCTCTATAATACATTCACTATCAACTTGTTTCTACATGGTGTTCCTCTTTGGAGCAGATACTTTAGAAGGAAAGTCATGAATGTCTCCGATGCTTGGCATCAGTGACAACAATATTCCTACCTTCTCAACAGAAATGGTTTATCTGAAATTCGGGCAGCTAACACCATCTTAACCCTATCAATACGCTTCCAGGTGAACAATGCATGCTCTGAAATACCCCAGGCTTGGGTCATTTTCACCCCTGTAGTACGCTGGTGATTTTAGGATTGTCAAATATATGATATCATTTTACAGCCATTTTAGACATATCGACATTACCATGATGACAATATATAAAGAATTCCTTGATGATATTAGCCGTTAGTGAGTTTAACATGGGTTTGGGAAATATTATCAAAATTTTCGCAATTTTTTCATTAGAAAATAGCAATTACTGGAATTTCAAAAAATGATGTCTCAAGGCATCATAGCGTACTAGGCCCGGGAATGCCTCAAGGCATCATGGTGTACTACACCTGGGAATGCCTCCAGGCATCACAGCGTAGTGAGAGGGTTAATAAACCATCATATATATCTCAGAGGGAGAGTGTTATTCTCGAACAGATTATGAATGCGATGTGATGTCAAGAGGACTTACCGAATGCGCGTTACTCCAGCACTGAGGGACGTCTGAAAACCCGCGCACGACCTGCTCTCATTCCACCTCTGAGGGGGTTATGGGGTGCACCCTGTCAAGTAAATCTTTTGCTTGGTACCAGAATTAAACCTGAAGTTTGGTGATATGTATGTATGATAACTATAAGAGGTAATCTGAATCATACTGGCGAGAAAAACCTGCAGATGATATGTATGTATAGTGATCTAGGTGGGATTTTTTTTTAGTTTTTTTTTTAGACTTTTATTTCGGGAAGACATGAAAGAAGAGGAAATAATAACTATTGAGTCCCTCCACCATAACATTCAGAACAAGAGTTATATGAGTATGATAATGGATGTTGATATTGATATTGTAGTGAGTTTATGTTATAGTGTCAGTGTACCAGAGGCTTCGATTAGTTAATTTTCCTCGATATAATTAGTGATTGAAAGGATATTCCATCTAGCGGTACTTTTGTGATTGTCGGCTTGGTCCTGGCAGAATCAGTAACAATCATTTGCTGGTTGTTGGTAAAAACAGGCCTAAAGACTTAACCCTGGCAGCACCTAGTATCATCTGGTCCAATTCTGACACCCCACCAATAGTGCCTCTAAGTAAACAATCCAGGGGTCAATGTCACAGTCCTAGTTGTCCTAGTTGTAGGCACTGGACACCAGAGGACACCACTAGTATAAAAACCTAGCAGAAAACTGGGACCTGTTTCACTAGTTTGTGACATATCTAGATGGCGTCTAGATGGTGTGTCCGGTTTCATAGGAACTAGACATTAGACTTTGTTTTGTCCTTTCTTGCTTACACTGTTGGTGCCGCTTTCCATGTCTGTCTAACACTTTTGTCACAAAACTAGTGAAACAGGTCCATGATGTGTAGATTTGTCTAATTCTTATGTTTGGGGTCTGTCTTTTCCTAAGGGCAGCTACTTGTGTTGTCACAAAACTAGACAACCCCAATGTCTGTATGGTGTCACAGACATGTCACAAGACTAGTGAAACAGGTCCTAGGTGTGTTAGAATCAGTGGGCTTAAGCATATTGGAACAGTGTGGCCAATGGCCCCAATCTCACCAGGTTATGGTGTTCCATTACACCGATGGTCCTCGAATAATAAATCAAACACTGTCAGAATCATGATTTGGATGAGAATATGCGGAACGGCCCCTCTAGTCAGTCACATAACTAATATGTATCGAGTTATAAAAGTGCTACTGCCAACTGTAATGATATCTAACACTGGACTACTGCCATTTGCAGTGCTGCCACCTTGTGGCAGACTATGAGCAACTCATCTATTGCTCACTAGATGTCCCCATAACTACTGTACTACTTCCTGCCTCCATCTTGTATGCCATGCTGCTAGTCTGAGTAAAGCTACCCAAACAATACTCATTCTCCACTTTATCTAATACCAAATACCACTTCACCAACGAGTTGTATAACATCAGCAGCTTTGAGCTTTAAAACTGTCTTTATATTCCCTGGGCCAAGACCCCAAATTTTCATTTCCGCTGCCCTCCCCCCCCCCCCCTGGAAACATTTGTTTTATTGTTGTATTTTGTAGATCCATCGTTCTTGTTAACATTTCCACTTGTTGTTGCTATGGCAAGTGGTCAGATTACCATGACAACAGCTGTTTAATTGACCTACTGTCAAAATGCCTGAACGCCTTTAGTTTTGAGTGCTGAAAATCATTACTTGGTTGTGTGTTGTTTTAAGTATTACATTGTCCCATTACATTAGACTTTGGTATTGGGCTCTATATTCTGTTCCTTTGTGGACTCAGTACAGCAAACAGAATAAAAAAACAGAAATGTTTTGTGATATCAGGTTCCAGGTATATTACCGATTTTGCTAACCCTGCCGCTCATGTTGTGTGACATATCTGACAACCAGTACTAGAGAGATACAGTATCTAAAGACTACAGAACGTTCTTATATGCAGTTTTTTGCTATGTTGCCATGTTCTGGCAACCCTTAGACACATTTTAAGCTATTGTTTGGTGTTCTGAGATCTCAGGATTTAGTTATGTAACCAATTTTCCTATCACTACTATCACTGTCATTTAACATTTTCGACAGCCAGTTCCAATGATATAGTGCCTGAAGGCTATTAAATCTTTTCATATGCAGTCACTGATCACTGACTCCCTGTAGCCCTACACCTCCTCCTACACCTCCCCCTCTCCCTCCATCAGTTCCCTGGTTGCTATGTTATCAGAGCAATAAATCTCTCCTTTGAACAACCTTTGGATTGTGTTAACAATCAAAACCCCTGTGAGGAGTCAGTGGTGGGATAGAGGGACTGAAGCCAGAGGTAAACCTAGAAGATCCTGGATATCAATCTCCAAGCAGATATCCTGCCCAGTAACAAGGAACTCTACATGAAGAGTGCTGGACAAGCCTGGAATTGGACACCATTAGCGATTTGACCAGTCCCTGTATCGAGGAGAGGAGGGGTGGGGTAGGTGGAGGGAAACAGGGACTGGGGCCAGTCTAGAGTAAACACCACTGCTGTGGAAGGGAAGATCCGCATGTTTTGGCGTAGGAGGAGGAACTTCGCTTCCAATATAGCCTTCCGCCAGCGTATTTGAATGTGTTTCACGTACTGAAACAGAATGTTTACTCACTTGTATCATTCAGTTATTCACAGTTTGGATATTTTTCTATTGAAGATTACATTGGGGACAAATACCTATTGTCACGAGTTTCTTTTTTCTTTAATTCAGAAAACTCATATACAATCATTATACAATCATTACACATATGACGTTCACAACAGGACATACCATGTAATACTTTTCACAAATAATAAATGGAAAAGTGAGATGAAAATGAGATGAAAGTACAAACGGTAATCAAGTAACAGCATTCTGACATACTAGACAAGACTGAAGTGCAAGGATAAGGTCTGCTGGGGTGGACAGCAATTACCAATCTGTTCACCCTCTTGGTCGCCTCGCCTCCTCGTGGTGAAGACCGGATATGCTTGCACGCAAGCATAACAAAAGCGACCAGGGTGGGGAGTTACCTCAGTGGTAAAGAGCACTGGACTTGTAATCCCAAGGTTGTCAGACTTTGTTGATTCAGGTCCCACTGCAGCCACTTTTCTCCTTCACTCCCAGCAGTGGTAGATTTACTGCTATATTAAAGGCCAATCCTTCTCATACCATGTCAATGTGGTGTGGGAAGTAAAAGAACTCTCACCTCGGTAAATGTGTAGGGGTGAGGTTTCTACCTTAATTCATTACATAGATTCAATCACCACCCATGTGGTGTAAAAGAACCTTGAGAAAGTCTGGTGAGAACCTGCAATGGTTAACTGGACGTTAAATCCAACCAACCAACCATCCAACCAACCAAGGCTAAGGTGTTAATGGCTAAAGCTCGGAGGAGAGAGACAGCGAGGTTGGGTCTGCAAATCAGTGGCGCCCTCTCTGAGCAGCGACATGATTTAATCTACACTGGTATCATTAAGTTTGGCAACTAACCCCTGTCTGCGCTGAGTTACTGACATAGGGGTTGGTCGGGTTAAATCCCACACGTTATCACTCTATGTGCGCCTCAAACCAAGTAGCTTTGTTCTATGTAGGCTCTAAAAGCAGAAATATTTAATAGGAAGAATTTATAGCTTAGCAAGTTGATAATGAAGTCTAAGCTTTATGGTGATTTTTCTTCTGGAAAAAATACATACAAAAGGAATTAGCCAAATGGTAATTGGCTTCGACGATATCACTAAACACACTCTCCAAGCAGTACAAGAGGTCTGGTAGGAGAGTAACACACTTATAGCTACTGGTTCAAGTTGGCCACAGATTTAACCCGGCCAGAGCTAATGTAGTGCAGCTCTGGCGGAGAGTGTATGGTATCATTATGAATAGACTCTAAACGCACTTGAGCACTTTCACAGTTGGGAGCTCGGTACAGTGTCGCCACCTAGGGTGTTTCAACGGAAACATCTCCCTACCCCATTTATACACCGGTCACCAGAGCAAACGCTTGTTACACAGCGTTAGCTCTGGTGTGGTTAAATCACATTATTGGACATTATGTATTGATGTACGAGGAATATCTAAAAAAAACTCACCTGGGTGAGAATCTTTTTTTTTTCAATAAAAAAGGTCTACGACCAGCTTAACCCACAAGCTGTATTGTCTGCCACTCTCCCACAGATCTTTTGTCACACTTGGACCTATGCTTGGAGAGCATACCATTCCTGTTCTCAAATGTGCTTTTCCATGTTCTTATTTTCTATTGTGTGTATTTGACAAAAAGTTACACTTTATTATCAATTTGTTATGCTATGAGTATCTCTTGGTATGTGTTATTGTTTTTCACAACCTATATATCGCACAAAATTGTTTGGTTCGAGATTGATGTAGTCATTTTTTCGTTCGTGCTTCCCGGTGCGGGAGACGTTGGAAAAATATTTTTGGTTCGAGATTGATATTCGAGATTGATATTCGAGATTCATTACAACAAGGCCTGGACATAGACAATAATCGATGATTTTGGGGACAGGCGGCCGTAAACCACGAGAGGTTGACGCGTAGTAATACACGAGCGTTAGCGAGTGTATTACGAAGTCAACCGCGAGTGGTTTACAGAGCTGCCTGTCCACAAAATCATCGTTTGTTGCATTTATTATACATCTTTTTGAATAAATTAAACCCCGTAATTGCCATATTAACGGGTATAACATTAGGAACTATTTCTTTGCTCTACAGCAAAATGGACTATTTTTTCCCGTATACCATGGTTTGGAGGCCGTATACCACAGGTTTGAATCCGTTTACCACAGTTATGGTATCTGACAGGTTGTATACAATGGGTCGTGGTTTACTGAGTCTCCATACATTTTCAATGGGGACTTTTTATACGATGGATAATAATGAACCACAACAATCTCTCATTTGGATCAGATTGGAGTCAGAGGTGGCGGCCAATCTAGGTTCCACCCTGCCAGTGACTCCACCTGCCACATATCATCTGCGACAGGAATATAGATTTGCATCATTTTTCTGGGATGTGGAAAAAAAATCCCATAGGCTAACATTAAGTTTCCGTATTCCACCCTGACTGGCATATCGAGTTTTATATGCCACTAGTGGCATACATAATTGTTATCACATAATATTCCAAAATCGAAGAGACGGGGTAGGATAAAATCAAAACCTGATTCGTTTTAATTTTGGCCACCGCATGCCACTCCTGGAGTTTTGGCTCCGGACTTCACTCGGCTTCGCCTCATGAAATCAGTATGCCAAACTCCAGTCGTGGCATACGGTGGCCTAGATTAAAACTCATCCAGTTTTACGATAGTATTTCCATTGATCTGGAATGAGCTTTGTGATTGGATCTTTTTAGTTTCATATATACTATATAATTGGAATGAAGATAAACATATCATTTTTTTATGTCGTTACAGAATCAGTACATGTTATGATACCTCGCTTCAATGATGGTCAGTTCTGGTTCCCTCATCTTATTTCATGAGAACAAAACTATATACTACTTCCTGACTTATGATCCTATATTAGTTTGAGTTGCCACCCTTTTGGTACCATCCTTTAGTTAGAATCCTGTTGTCTTAAAGGCATATCGGACAATTTGGCTTGAAAATTAAAACCCATGTTAATTTTCTGAATATTTAATATGATGATCTCTAAGTGTTGTGGAACAGATATCTAACTTAAAAATCAGGGGTCACCGTGCTAGTTTTTGATTTATAGATCAATATTATGATAATTCTATATGAGAATATATAGAAATTCTAAAAAGTATTTTTTCGCATATTAAAACCCATGTCATTTTCCTCAAACTTTGACAGAATATAGTACATATAGAGTACTAATTATTTAGCTTTTAAAAACCAAAGGTCACCGTCCTTGTTTTTGAAAGAATTGAAGAAACCCATAATTCTCAGAACATTTCCTATGTAAATCAGGCAAATGTAAATTGGCCTATTTTACCAATGAAGATCGGATAAAATGGAAAAAAATGGAAAATTTACTCATGGAGATTTAGATTGAATCCCAATAAACCAGTTTTTACTAATAATTGACATTATTAAAGAATCACCAGGTGGCGTCACTGTGAATTGTAGGATATGCCTTTAATGGGTGCATATCATGTCCTTAGAAAACTGCGGAATAACCAGTTTTGCTTATCAAATTGTCTACCAGTTCAGAACAGGAACGGGTTCAACGAGCTTGTGGAATAATTTTAGGTCCATTATGTAATCTTGTTCTTCTTTAAATAATGTACGTCTAAACATATAGTTCAACACATGTGCAACCAATAAAGGCATATTGATGAATATATTCATCAATATGCCATTATATATCATCGTGCAAATTGCACAGCATATACAAGATCTGTCCAATATCATGGTGCAAGTAAATGGAACCAATTGTTACCTATTGTACGAGTCACACCAGATTATCCCACTTTTAAAGCCCTTACAAAAGCAGTAATGTTAGAATCTGTACAAGATCTGTAACAGACCATGATGATAGTACATATAATCACATTTCAACTATCTTTTCAGCTGATTATCTGCGTCCAGAGTTGTATGCATTGGCACCAGCAAAACCTTTAAAATCCAATTACCTTCTCTCAGGGCAAGAAAATCAGAAAACTATACAGTTCTAAATCATGTTTTCAGTTTGGCCAGAAATGAATCCTAAGGATAAAAGTACACTTGAGTAGAGAAGTTTAAAAAAGAATAGCAAGTTTGAGCTTATCGCTACACGAAAATCTCACTCTCGTGGCCTTTATGTCTCCAGGCCAAGGTCTATCTGTCTCTAAGCGGATCCGACAGAATTTACATGTTTTATGTATTTCAATGATAATAAAGGGTATACAATAAAAGGAATATACTGTGCCAAGACCATGGACCCGAACTCGTTAGTTTACTAAATCGGTACGAAACGAGGCGATGAGTGAGTTTAGTACAGATTTAGTAAACCTACTGGTTCGGCTCCCTCATTTTGGCACGCTAAATTAGTATTATCAATTGTATACAAAGACTCCATTTAAGATATATGGGGACTCAGTAAACCGTGACCCATTATATAAAACTTGTCAGGTATCATAACTGTAGTATACGGATTCAAATATATGGTATACGGAATCAAAGCCATGGTATACGGGAACATAGTCCCTTTGTGCTATATAGCAAGAAAGAGTCCCTGTTGTTATACCTTTTGATATGGAAATTCTAGGGTTAATATGTCCGAAATGATGGATGGTTAATACAACAAACGTTGGCTTTATGGACAGGCAGCTCTGTAAACCACTCGAGGTTGACACTCGACGTTATACACCCGCTAGCGCTCGTATATTATTACACGTCAACCTTTGGTGGTTTACGGCCGCCTGTCCACAAAACCATTGTTAATTGTCTATGTATTCCCTAAATACCTGATTTCCAATGGTGTCCACTATTTCAGGTTGCTACTTAGACTGGCCTCAGTGCCTGTGTCCTACCCCTCGACCCCTTCTGAGTGACACAGGGACTGGTCTCATCCGTAACCGGCCGTGTAGACTGGCGCGATTTTGCGCCACACTCCCCAAGCAGAGGTCTGGCTACTGGTCACGATATCTGCTGGGAGATTGATACCCTCTCACTTTGATCTCAATCGAGACATAGTCAGGAGTAGGCGAAATTTATTGCTATGACAACACAGGCAGGCAGGGAACTGGAGGAGGGGAGGGGGGAGGGGTAGAGGGAGGTATAGGGTTACAGAGAGTGGCTTGAGGTCATAAACAGCAGATTCTGGTCAGAGTGGACAAGTCTTTGATTCATGGGCCAGTCAGATAAGGACACATGCTATAATGAATTGTATTCCTATTTTGTTTAATCATTTAATGAATGTTCATAATCAAAGACTTGAGCAAGTCTAGTTACTACTCTGTGGGGTAATGTTTATAAGAAAACTCTTCATACTTTATCTTCGTGCTTTCATATCCATGGATGGTGGTCACTACATTATTGGCATTTGTAGAAACACAGTCCAGATATATTTGTCCGTGGGTTCGTATTTCCCTGAATCAGATGCCCTTGACGCACAAGTTCATCATATTACCTAAATAGTAACCTAATATGTCCACTAAACACAGATTTTGGTTGCCATCCAGTGTAAAATTCCATCTGATGAGAGAAGCATACTTATCAATAAAGTTATATAGGCTGAGGGTCGAGTCAATATTAGCTGGCGTGTCTAGCAGGGCAAGCAATGTGTGTAGGCATTGTGATTAACCTTTGTGTTTATGGTATTCTGGTCGCTATGTGCGCAGTAATGTTTTACGCCTATAAAGCCAAAATACAGTGACAGCCGATTCTTCTCTATCACACCTTTGCCCGGCGGAACCGTCGGGTCAGTCAGAATCGATGAACTTGATGTCGCTGTTCGCACTTCAGAGGCCTGATTATAATCGGGTCGGGCATTACTATATATAGTATATGGGGTAATGACCGAGTTTGCCCAACCTTTAATGATCTTGTTGCTGTACCCACTTCACCGACTGTACCCGATTCTGAGTAGACCGTTTAAATACCGCTGATATGTATACTCCGTTTGATATACACTTATCTAACACCGATTTGTCGGGGAGATAACGGCGGTTATAAGTCTGAAAGCAGTTATCTGATATCTTAAATAGAACAGAAATTATTCTACTTTGCAATATTGATCTTAATCGGTTCGTTTTACGAGGTTATAAAGGGAGGAGGTGTGATCGGGAAGAATATATAAGGGTATAAGACAGCGATATTATCGTTCCCGATTATTATCGTCGATCGGATCGGTGAGAATCAGTGGTAGATGTCGCTGTCTTATGGGCTTAACATCTAAGAAAATCCATCTAATGACAAAGCTAAAAATACCAAACTAGATAGACTTGATCCAAAAGTAAGATATGAACTTATTTACACGTCTTGTTATGTGTCTGTCCTAATTGTCTGTACTGTCATGTGCTATATTTGTTGTGTATTATTGTTATGGACTCCACAAGGAAGTACGCCCTGTATAGGGTGATTTTACCTGTTCTTTATCTCGTAAATAAAACAAAATTGAAAAAAGACATGGCCATCATACATTCAGAATGTAATGGTGATCAATACACCTTTCCCTCATAAGCTCCATGGGAAAGTGTTCCAGTCCAGAAATCTTTCGATCTATGTTTTGTCTAGTGACAGAGAAATAATCTGAGGAGGTTAAACTTTGATTCAGAGTTAGTTGAAGCTCGTAGAATGGTGAAACCCCTTTTCAGAAAACCAAGGAATCCTTGGCGGAAATGACCACTGGCTTTATTCTTTCAATATAATTTTGAAAGATAAGATACCACACAGAACCAGACACACTAGAAGTTCAATTAAAATGATTTATTTGTGATAAGTGGATGAGTTACAGACAATCAATGAGGTGGATGATGAGTTTATCATTAAAAGGCTCCACGTTTCGATCAACTTAATTGATCTTCATCAGGAGAATTTGTTTATAATTCATTGTTTCTGTTAATTTCGAGGTAGAGTATTCAACATATCAATATCACAAAACAGAAAACTTGCCAGGGGTAGAGGCAGAGTAGGTGTTGTATTTTGGAAATAAGTAAAATAATTCTTCCAAGTTTATGCTTGTAAAAAAGATAGATTGCCCCAAAGAGATTGTAAACCTTTGAGTAATCAGGGGGGGGGGATCCCTTTGTAGGGTGGAGCAAATGAAAACAAGACAGGACGATATGTGCTGATTTTTTTTAAAGGAAATGAAGTTATAATTCTGCAGTTTTGTTTTATTTGGTAGCTTGGAGAAATACTTAATTAGACATTCGTATTCCATTGTTTGTTGTTTCTAAACAAAGCTATATTTAACGAAGCACGAAAGACTACAGTGATGATGCTTTGTTTGTATGATTACTTGTCTGTTGTACTTATTGATAATGGAACACCGCTGTACTGCGAATTGCTCCAATAAAAAGTATAGGGATGGCGCAAAAACAATAAAAAGAAGGGGAGTAGTAAATCCAGGACAAAACAAGGTTTGGATGTAAGTTAAAGTAGTCGAAAGGTGAAGAAGAAACCAAAAATGTTTGTAAATGGAAAGAATTGCCAATTGGTTTGAAAAGAGTAAATAATAGGGACCTATTCACAATGACACTTGTGGAGGGGATATCAATAGTACTACTTAAGTCTAGGTTTAAATAGTAAAGCTTGTGAAATAAATTGTTATAAGACATTATACTAGCCTCACACAGGATCGAACATGTAGACGATGTGGGCCGACTTTATTAAACCCCCATGGACCACATTATGGAAGCTAATACTGTCATAGTGAACAGACTTAAACATTATTTAACGATAACCCTTGTACGAGTTACAGAAAAGGGTCTTCATGTACTGTCTTAGACAATTAACTGGGCCCCAGAATGGGAGAGTCAACTCGTCAAATAAGTGTTGTTCATATGACGATCTCCTCCTCCTCCTGACCTCACTCCTTCAGAAAGACAGTTCATTATGTAGACCTACCTGTGATTTGGTCTTCTATGTTTCTGTCCTGGGCCCTGGCAGGGCCGCCTATTTGAAATCAGTGCTGAAACCCGGTGGAATTCAGTTGGGTTTTTTTCTATTTAAAAAAAATCTATTCGTATCACTTAATGGCTAAAAGATGTATCATTTACATAGTATTGTTAAACATTCTAAATGATACTATTCAAGCACTTACATTGATCATGCAGTGGTCAGCTAGGCTATCAGTATCAGAAAGGACACCTCTTGAGATGTCCTTCCAAAGGGATAGCTTTCAGGATCGAGGTCAGGACAATGAAGGATTCATTAAACATGTCCTTTGTATGGACAATTTATGTTTATCAAACGTACAACGTCCTATGACAGTCCTTGTACCATCATATGACCGACTTACGAGAATCCCTCTAGATATTAAACGGCCCCCTGTAGCAACAACACCACCGTTGGCATTGGGCCAGTTCAATGCTTCAGGACATTTCCCGGATCACACCGCTGCCAGTACTTTTACACTGCCAATAACATTGCAATACATTCATTAGCCCCAGACTCGGCAGTTCCCTCATGTATCTATCGTAACAACTTGATGGGTGCTGAGGCAGCAGGGACACCATTACTGGCTGGGTTCCAAAACTAAACCGGCCTATTCAACCCGAACCCAACGCTTGTCAAATAGCCGAACCCCGTACAGTGTGGAAACGCGCGCACATTAAGCCGGGCCAAGCGGAGGTTTAGATAGGAGCCGTGCCTCACTATGGAGAATGGCAACACGGAGTGTGTGTGTGGAGAGTGACGGCTACTCATTGTTCGCCGAATGTCATTGATTTCTGGGAGCGCGGACACAGGGAGGGAGAGATGGGAGCAGAGTGGGAGCCATTACCTCGGCAGACGTCAAGGACTGGGAGAAACACGAGACCGGCTCTCCTTCTCCAAGCACAGGTAGGTGAAAAACGCACTTATTATCGTTATCTATAACTGAGCAAGGATTTGGCAAGGGTGTGTCTTTTATGTATGTATAGTGCCAAGTCTAAATTCTCATAACTTGATTCGTGAGTCCTGGGTGAATGTGGTTTTTTTTGTTCCACTGGATGTCGTGTCGTGTCTGTATCAAACAGGGATATGGGTTAATGCTCTTTTTAAGCTCGTTTCCATTGGCAGATTATTCGGTACAGATCTGCCGTCGGGAAGGAACGATTGGTAGCTTTGGTAAAGATATATATCGGAGAATGGAACCAGCCCGTTATTTCAAAAAGTCAACGATTAATTTCGCGATGGTTATACCACCAACGACTGACTTAGTCAACCACCGACAAAATCAAAACCCTTTGATTTCATCGGTGAGACTGACGGTGTCGGCCTAGAAATTCCAACATGGATTGAACGAACAATAAGCTAAATAGATCTAAGACGGGGCTAACGTATAGAAGTTTATTAATCATACCCAAAACTAAATCAGAATTGATTTTATGCCTCATTTACTTCATTGGTCTCCGGTTGAAGGACCCTTATTGTTCTGTTTTCTATCTTTTCGTTTTGTGAATGTTGATAATTGATAGACAAATCAAAAGACACGTGCACAAGTTAAATCCTACTTAAATCGGTATATATCAGACTTTTTTTTATTTCTCTTTTTGTAATTGAGTTTAGCTCTCTTTGTTAGTCATCTAAGATAAACGTGGTATTACTTGCTTGGTTTAGAAATAAAATCTTCTTTCCTCTGAGTCTTAATCATAAGTCAAGATGAATTACAATATATCAAAAACTTTAGCTTGTCGGGATCTCTTTGCCTTCCTGTGGGGTGTGGAAGAGTGGGTTTCACCGGCAGGGAATCTTTTTTTTTTCAAGATGAATTACAGCCACATGAGTGTTTCAACTGATTATGAAATATTCAGGACTATGTAAAGCCATTCAAAAAGACACCAGAATAACTCTGCCTTGGTACAAAACTTTATCTGCAACTCAGTGAGAAATCACATATACCTATGTGAACCTTAAACCAATCTTAGGTTCTGTATTTACACTATGTATTACGTATACCAATCGAATGGCGTTAAATATGATTGTAGGAAACGGAAAAACATATGATACATAGACCAACAGTATCACCTAAACCATTGTTATACTACTGTGTAACCGAGAGTGAAAATCGATTGGACTCTACACCTGATATAGACAGTATTATAGAGGAAACCCATGAAAGTTTAGGGTCTGAGCTCGTATCCCATCGAGTTTGAATCACGTAGTAATTCATAAGGCGAAGCTGCATAAATTGCTCTGTGATTCAAATGAGATGGGATCGAGCTCTGACCCTAAACTTGAATGGGTTTCTGAATTTATCTCACCCTTAATATTGACTAATGGGCTAACATTTGTGACATCATCCCCCATTGGATATATTTCCTAAATATCTAATGGGTGTTAGATACGAGTTTCCAATGTTAAGTCTATGGAGAAAAAATATCTGGGGTGAGATAATAAGAAAGAAACTGATGAGTGTTGGTCTGTATCCTCGTTCACCATCGAGTTTGGAGTGCGCAGTAACATGAACGAGGCGATAGCCAAGTGAATATTCTGAGGCACTCCAAACGAGATGGTGAACAGGGACTCAGGCTAAGCACGAATATGTTCCTGATTTTATCTTAGCCTGGAAATATTCATCTCTTTAACACCCGTTGAGAACGAGTGACCATTCTCTCAAGCCCGTTGAGAACGAGTTCGTAATGCTGAGCCTATGGACGTTTATTCCAGGCTAAGATAAAGTTGTAGACTAAACAGGAGACTACTGCACATCAGTTAAAGCCCAATGCCCATCTACCGATTTCGGAACATTCATGTACCTTTGTCGGCGACAAACGGACGGTAATTTGTCTCAACCAAGACTTCCTAACGGAGTCGGCTGTAGCCGGTAGATGTAGGACAGCTAGGCAAGGGTGAGCCAACGATTAGTAGACCGATTTGCTTAGGACTAATATCCACCACCCTATCTCCTCAATGTCCGCCGGTCGAGCGAAGAGTTACGTAATTTGCCTGCGACAAGTCGACCGACTCCTATACGATTTGGGAACTAATCGCTCAACCCTGACTCGGTAGATGGGCATCAGGCTTTACGCTGACAACTACCTTGGTTGAAAGTCCAACTGGAATACTCGGCTGGAGTTCATTCATCATCATATATAAACAACAAAAGATGTATTCTTGATATAAATGCACCAGTGAACCCTGGACTTAGCAATCATACCGGCAGATAGCCGAAGCGTGTTTCAGTTTATAAAAATAATGTGGTGGGTTTTTTTAAAAAGGGCATTTGCAACTATAGGGGACAGAGCCATTGTTAGTTCATGAAGCAGTCACTAGGTGGTCGGGGGACAAAACCTGTATTCTGGCTCTTTGTTCTTACTAAATTCAGCTGCCTTTCAATGTTCTCCCAAGATTCCTTTGACTCTCTACACCGATTCCAGAGCAGGAAGATATAATGCTAAAACCCAGAACATGATGTTTTTCACATGGAACACTTTATTTACATATGTGAGAAAGGCAAGGGTTGTGACATTTCCCAATTATCAGTCACTTTTTTTGCACCTCCATTAGTGAAGAACACCTACTTTTTCACCTCCATTAGTGAAGAACACCTACTCGGGGGGCGTCATGGCGGCCCCCATGGATCATAGGCTATATGCCGTATAGAGATCATGTTGCATACAGTAATCATAGAATACAATCATTTTCAACCTGAGAAGAATGAGTATGCTTTTTTCCCTTTTTATTCTTTGATACTTTGACTGTGTATAACAGGAGCATGACCTTCTACTATGAGTGAGGAATTAAAGCTCCTTGGGAGTGACTGATTGTGAGACCATTTTGGTGAATATCATTGCAATGCGTTCCATTGACCCCATTGGGCTGTGATCAGCACTGCTGATTTCATATCCGATAGTGATTATTTCAAAACATTCAATGTGAATGTATGTAAATGCATGTGAGCTCTGTGCACTGATTGGCTGTTGTACTAACAGCTAATAGGCCTTTTTCCACAGGCCGGTGTCGCACCTTATCTGGTTGGTTACGCAATGCCTGCAGCCAAACATACCCCTGGCAACGCATTCTTTAGCCTTGGATCACTCAGTATTTGAGCGTAATACTTTCATAAGGCCCGTGTATATCATTTTCAGAGAAATTCCAATGATTTCGTCGTATTCTATGGTATTCCAGCTACAATTTGATGTATCATACATGTATATCACTTCAATGATACTATAGATATAGGTTACATAACACAGGGACACCAAAACTGAATATACAGTAATACATTGGCAGGCCTAGCTATAATATGCTTATCCTTTTCCAAGCTGGACCCAAGATAATTATCAACGATAAAGTTTAGACATCCCAGACTTGTTGATACAATACCCTTGCTTGCTCCAACAATTTAATCTGTCAAAAAACAACACTGCTGCAATCACACCCATCGTTCACACTTTAGGTGTGATTGCTGTGTGTCTCTCTATGAACACCGCTGGAATCGTGGTGTTTGTCCAAGCAGCCGTGTAACTAGACAATGGGCTGTTAGGCGGCGCTGAACGGCAACACCTGTATAGAGGATGACCAGTCTCATTCCAGTCTGGCATACCGTTCAGTCTGCCACACATGCCTATGAGCGTGCTCACGACAATAACAACTCAGAGTGCCATTGTTAGTGTGCCCCACCCCAAATGTGGGTGGGTTAGGAACTAGAGCTGAGTAATAATAGGGTAAATATGCCATTCTAAGCATGGTGCCCAGCTGTACTGTAAACATCCGGGAGGCAGGGGAGTAAGCTAAGATGGTGACTGTTCCAATTCAGTCATTTCGATTTATTAATAATTACGGACAATTCTGATTAGTTTCTCCCCATGGAAACTAATATTACTTGGTTGTTATTGGAATGTATAGTTCTGATATTCACTTTTGTTTATCACCTACCAGCGGAACGTCTCATGGAAATAAAGAAATCTGGTATGACATTTCATCTCTGTTGGTCATTTATGTAGTACCAGATACCACAACCCCTGCACTTGTTGTTGCGCATGTGTAGAGTGTCGAAATAGTACTGTACCTGAAGTCGGTTTATTCAATAGTAAATAGGTTCGCTATACATAAGCAATGTCGTAAAGGGTTGCAAAATTAACACAAACGTAAAAGTGAATAATTTCAACATAGACTGGGGCATAAGTTCAAAGATTCATTAACTGAGTATCGTATGTTATTTCATTTCCTCCGTGCTATTTGTTTAACGTTGGAAAATCATTCTCTATGCCTCTTTGAGTATTGTAGTCTTCTCTCCGTGATCTATATCCTGTGCATCGTCCATTCTTTTAGTGTGTTCAGGGGTGTGATAGATAGAGCAAGCACCTCATTCTGGTCACATCCCACACTGTTCTCCGACTCGTTTGAATGCTACGTGTTATTCACTTGGCTGTCACCTCGTTCACATCACTCCACATCAAACTCTTTGAGAGTGACGACTTTGACAAAACCTTGTTGGTTTCTTCTTCATTATTCCATCTTGAAAAGGCAGAACACAGTCGGTCGGCAAAATAGAGCTATGCTTTGTACAATACTCTTTGTAGTCTATCTATAACTTGTTTTTAGTATGACTTTCGAGGATACATCATGGAGCACTGCCATATCAATATTTCAAAGCCACATTTCCACTGCTCGGAAATATCCAGATATACTTTACATTGATGAGTGTAAACACAGAAATGCACTCTATTTGATGCCATTTTTATCTTTTATGTGAATATTGTATACGCCGAACTAATGGAAGACATCACTTAATACAACACTGTATTGAAAATTATCCTCAGGTACACTACAACCATCTCGACCTTTTCTCTATCTTTACTAGGCCAAGGAATTTACAAAAAATAACCATCGAATCTTGTTTAAACACTTCTTGACCGTCTGGTAACCTGAATGCAAAGTCCTGATAATTAAAGTCTATACTTCAGCTAGTTTGGGTCCCTAGACTTGACATGTTGGTATCCTACTTGGTAGCAGAGAAATTGATGTGGCATGGCTGCTAACAAAAATTAATGCATAATAGCAGTCTCAGAAGGTTAACAAATTCTGTGCCGCAGTCTGTCAGAATATGGCACTAAATTCCCAGATTGTAGTCATGTTGAAATGTTGAAAATTCTGTGCTGTAGTAAGTCTGAAGCGGAGGGTGGTTGTGGCCCCTAAGATTCGAGGTCAACTCTCGACTGTATAGCCCTCCCAAGGCGCTAGAAAATATCATGTAAGGAGGTCAGGGTGAAGGTCGGGGTTTGCTGCGAATGCAGTCATTGGCTACTCGGTCTACTCTATTCCTTATATGGACTTAAGGTAATGGAACAACTCCATGCTGAGTGTGTCGGAATACTTGGCGTAGTGTGTCAGGCTTTGGGTTCAGGCCTAAAGCATCGTTCGGTCAGACACTGCTCAGTGTGGCCTCACTCCTATATTATCCTACCCCTAATATAAAATCCCATAGGCTTAACATTGAGTTTCCGTATGCCACGCTGACTGGCATACAAAGTTTATATACCACTAGCGCCATACAGAATTGTTATCACGTAATATTCCGAAATCGAGGTGACAGGATAGGATAAAATCAAAACCTGATTTGTTTTAATCTTGGCCACCGCATGCCACTGCTGAAGTTTTGGCTCTGGACTTCACTCGGCTTCGCCTCATGAAGTCACTTTGCCAATCTCGAGTCATGGCATACGGTGGCCAAGATTAAAACTCATCCAGTTTTACGATATTACTTCAATGCATTCACACTTAAAGTGTGAATTGTGGGTGTGAGCTATTGCCGGCCACAAGATATGAATGTTGAGACAAAGTAGGGTATTGTAACAACGAGTCTATGCTCTCTAAACTTGAGAGTTAATAATTTACTCTGTTTTATTGATAAAGGTAGATGGTGACATCCACAATTATTGAACATGTCTCCTCAGATCATATCGACACCCCAGTGCTGACTGGCACAACCCAACCCAAGAACCAAACAATAAAGGCATACATATCTAGGTGGTATCCTCCTTTAGAATTCTACCATAAATAGCCCTTTGTTCTAAACAGGGAGAACCACCATGCCTTGTACCTACATCAATACAAGAATGTAACACAGTCCCCAAAGGACTACAACTAAAAGCACCAGCATAGATGCCTAAACAGGATCATGTAGATATTGACCCACAGACCAATTACTGACTCTTTGTCACGAATGACTCACATAGTGCTTAATGAACTCCCAGTCACAAACGACTCGCAGCACACTTAGCCTCTACAAATATCTGTGAATATCAACCTTGATAAAGGGCAACACAGCTTGGAACATTGCATCAAAAATAAAAGCCACAAAGCCTACTTGACTGGCTATAGTGTCATATAAACTCACTTTGATACTTAAAGTTCCAGTCAGTCTCAGAGAATGGAGTATAATCTCAAGAATGGGCTGGAAAAGAGCAGATACCACGTATCAATTTACCTGCTGATAAAGCTGATTATTTAGTAGGGAAACACCAAATAGAGGTTTTTTGGGTTTTTTTTAACACTTTATTTAACCTGGAAGTACATACGGTGGTTAGCCTGTTTGAACATTTATCCTAACCGAAATAAAAAACTCCATAGGCTTAACATTTGCGTACTGTATTTGGTCTACGGTGCAGGAAAATGAAATTTATTGCTCTAATGGGATACAGTTGTCAAATGACGTCATTTGAAAAAGGACCAATGACTATCACTGATTATTAGTGAGTTTTATGTTGTTTCTGAATTTGCTAAAGTAATTTAGACAGGGTAGGATAAATTCTAAACCAAACTCGAGTTAGTCGTGTTGTTTATTGCACTCTGGCAAAGTCGCGTATCACTGCACTCGGCTTCGCCTCAAGTAGTAATACGCGACTTTGCCGTCGCGCGATAAACAACAACACGACTAACTCTCGTTTGGTTTCTCCTAAGCATCCAGCACGGACAGATTGATTACAGGCGATGTTATCTCACTATATAGTATAACAATTCATAGTTTGGTTTTGGCAACTTTTCCAGTTATATACAATGCTTCTGACATGTTAGTGTCAAGACATTCCAATGCTAGAGTATAGATCTACATTGTAGTTCATGGAGTTGTCCCTTTGCCTTCACTGCCATATAAGGAATATAGTAGACCCAGAAACCCATGACTTCATTCACAGCATAGCATTACCTTCACCTTGACCTCCTAATGACATTCACAAAAAACCATGACCTTCACCCTGACCACTTAGCATAGTAATAATAGCGCCTTGGGATGGTTCTACAGTCTATAGTTCACCTGAATCTAGTGGGCCAAAACCACCCTACAAGAGACAACGAAAGGTATTTTGGTATACCATATGGGAGCAATAGAGATGTGGCATTTGATTCTTATGGAACAACTCTATTCCAAATTTGAAATATGGTAATATATTCCTTTTGGTCCCACTTGACTATTATCTACCAAATATGAATACTGCAGTATTGTTTGACTTCAAGTAAAAAGAAATGCACCTTGCCAGGGCTGAGACTTGAGTGCGTCGGGCCATGTCGGGGGTGGGATCGGCGCAATGGAATCAAGGCTTAATGAGATTGATACTTCTGCATTTTGTAACCACACTGACAATGTACACTACCTCTTATAAACAGATGAAATGATTTAGTTCTGTAGCATTCGTGCTCAATAATGTATTTTGTTGGTGAAGGATCTAAATACCCATAAAAAATAAGCAGTGATGATTTCAACATAACTCTTTATTTTTTTAACTGGAATGTGGTAATCGTTGCTATCTGTTCTTCCTTTAACGTCTTGCAGAAACTATATCAGGATATTCCATTGTAATTGTATCCCTTTTTATGTAAATAAACGCTGCTATTAATGACAAAAAAAAACCCAAAAAAAAGCACTTTATATTATTGAATACCATTATCACACGGGTTGAAACACGGACATTCCTACCAGAACAGGATCTACCAGACAGAATGCCCAATGGCCATTCTTTCATATTTTACGCTGCATTAAACATAATCACCGATACTAATGGATCCAGATACAGATTTTTTAAATTTCTTTTTTAAACGAACTTCGCTCATTTTTACATAAGGTAGACAGTCGCCGACTCAGGGTACTTCCCCATGTGAATAGATGTTATTTGAGACCACTGAGACTCACAGATTGGGGGAGAACGTGTGAAATACATTTACCTCACCAAAATGCCCATCTAAACTCTAAACCTGTTTAGAGTCAAAATCTCATGAGATTCTGTTCCTTGTTAGTGGTGATTGTCGCGGACAATTGCAGGAGAAAAAAGTTGTCTCAGCAAAAAGGAACCCTGTCATTCACATGAGGAGATTTTTTTTATTATTATTGGATACCGTACCCATTATACAGTATAGTTGCGTAACTTGTGGTGGAGGTACATCAAGATATCCACCCACTCCAGCATGTGATAAACACTGTGTATAGTGAATAAAGAAAAGGAAGAAAAAAAAATTATAATAAGGACAATACAATGAGAAAGGAATAAGTGATGGAAAAGGTGATTGGTAATAACGAGGCACCCGTTTAGGTTCAAAGACACTACTCAACAGCATACCCATATTTAGGTAGCTGAAAATGTTACCAACTCACATGGATGGAATGAATGTATGTATTATGCCTGTGAGGTACGTGAATCCCATCGTGTGAATCCGATTTTACGCCGAAGAGCCATAACTATTTTGATCGAAAATGCAAGTACACTATCCAAGTCTGGATGAATTTCAATTTTATGCGATAAACAAAACCACAAATGTAATATAACTTCTTTAAAAAGTTCACATCCGTGTCCATGTCTATGTGTATCAAAAACAAGAATACAAATTAAGTCCTAGCCTTACCTTTTATACATATCCAGATGGGATCTTCAATTGCTTTTCGAACATATCTGATCTTATCTCCAATATACCTTCTATATTCAATTCAATTTACGACGTTAACCTCGAGTGGTTTACAGAGCCGCCTGGCCACAAAAATATTTATTTTGTTATTTCTCATCTATCTTCTTTAAATAAATTAAACCCAGGAAATGTCATATTTTATTTCATGTCATGTTAATCAATAAGGAATATTTGTTTGCTATAACACAAATGGATTATTTTGCCGTATACCATGTCTTTGATGCCATATACCATCTCTTTGAATCAGTATACCACAGTTATGGTATCTGACAGGTTTTACATAATGAGTAGCGGTTTACTGAGTCCCCATATATTCTCAATGGGGACTTTCTATACGATGGATAATAAACACAAATCCATGGTACTATCGTAAAACCGGATGAGTTTTAATCTGGGCCCCCGTATGGGACGACTGGAGTCTGGCGTAGTGATATCCGGAGCCAAAACTCCAGTCGTCACATACGGGAGTCAGATTAATACGAATAAGGTTTTGATTTTATCCTACCCCCTGTGAACGATATTTTTATGTGAGGATAGTAACAAAAAACACGATAAAAACTTTCTGAAGTCCTCCATATAGCTCTCCTTGCTGCTCTGAAGGCACTTGGAACTACTTTCAGCTGCTGATCTCTGATTGGTCCATTTTTTTAACGCTCCTAGGAGCGATTTTTTTATCCGTATGCGACATACGGGCGCATACGGAAAGTCAATGTTAAGCCTATGGAATTTTATATTAGGGGTAGGATAAACAAGTGAGCAAGAATCGTTGGCGCCCACGAGCCCCACATCACAGAATACCGCTTTGGCTACTTCACCATTCAGTGACTCAATTTAGTGATTGTGTTATTGAACTGAAAATGTCTAACAATGCGTTAGCTGTAGGTTGCTTTGAGTGATATCGACGGTGCATGCATAATACATGTCCAATTTCAATAATACCATGACACGAGTTTATATTAATAGATTGTCAATGACAGGGTTAATGATAGTGAGGAAAGATATGTGTGTTTTAGTGACCTCTATTGGAAGTGAGTTGTCAGGTACATAATATTTTGTAAAAAGCATATAAAATAATCAGTGCTATGATCCCGTAACTACAGATATTGTGGATCATAATGAGGACTCCAGGGGGTGGTTTATTAGAGCGTGCCCTCATGTCCTATATATCTTGCCCAAAGGTTAGAGTTGTTACTTGTTTGTTGGTTTGTTTGCAGGTTCTCACCAGACTTTCTCAAGGTTCTTTCACACCACAAAGGTGGTGATCGAATCTATGTGATGAATTTAGGTAGAAATCTCACCCCTACAAATCTACTCAGGTGAGAGTTATTTTACTTCTCACACCACAGAGATATGGTATGAGAAGGATTGGCCTTGGATATAGTAGTAAATCTACCCCTGCTGGGGGTGAAGGAGAAAAGTGGCTGCAGTGGGACCCGAGTCAATAAAGTCTGACAACCTTGGGATTACAAGTACAGTGCTCTTTACCACTGAGCTAACTCCCAAACCCTGGTCGCTTTTGTTATGCTTGCATGCAAGCATATCCGGTCTGCACCATACAAAATTCCAGCGTGCTGTTAAAAGGACTATCCTTTTAATTAATATTCATTTATTATTGCATGCTCATTCATCAATGATGAACATACCATTTGCTGCAAGTTAACTATGCTGGACAACGAGAATATGTACCTCTAGAAGAGGTCCTCCTATGAGGCCTATCGTTTGAATATAGTGTTATTACTAAATACTGGTGCACGGTGTCTCACTTTTACGCACTAGCAGAAAAAATTCTGTTCGGACGCACCGTGGCGTAATAAGTGTATATTATTACATACCTATAGCCGAACGTCAGTGAAATACTACCCGCTCACGGGGGTGTAGTATATCGCGACTACGGCCCACTATGGTGCGCTTCGTTGTACTGCACGATTCTACCGTGCATCGAGCCTAGTCTGTGCTATTCGATAAGCGTGCGTAATCGACGTCACCGCGACCAAAAACAACATGGCGAACGACGTTGAATCGCGACTTTAAACTCGTGATACAGGCCCCCCATAACAACTACAACTTCCTGATGACCAATCGTCGAGGTAACTAACAATTGGGATTCACCAGACACCGCTTAAACTGCTCAAATACGCGAAATCGATCAATAACAACAACACGATCCGCAATGGGCGACGCACAGACACGCTTACGCTGGTTCCTGGCATATCCGCCTCCACACACGCCTAACGCTCTCCAATCATATCTTCTGCTTACCGCACGCGTACCAAATAGCGGCCAAACATCCGTTCGGCGAGTGACGGTATAATCGCGCATGCGCAAAGAGCACATCCTGTTTGTTGGCTTCCGGTTAGTAGCAGACAGTGTCAACATGAAGCGATTGTCACTCGACAACTCGATAAATGGTGTTTTTTGATCGAATAAAGGTAGGTAATAATAAGAAAACATCCATACTGTGGCCAGAACTATGTCTTAGTTTTGGTCACCTGTGTCGGACATTCGCCCCTCCGCCTGCGGCGTCGGGGCGAATGTCCGACACAGGTGACCTCGAACTAAGACATAGTTCGGCCACAGTCTGGACGTTTTCTCCTAGTACTACCCTCCGTACCACGTGACTTGTTGACAATGGGAGAAAAAGTAAACAAACAAATTGGCAGACGTTTTTTATTTTTTTTATTATTAAAAAAACATCAGTTCTAACCGAGGTTAGATCTTCCACTGTGTGTTACAATAACATTCAACCATCGGTTTACATCATTTATCCTACCCCTAATATAAAATCCCATAGGCTTAACATTGAGATTCCGTATGCCACGCTGACTGGCATACGGACGTTTGTATGCTACTAGGGGCATACGGAATTTTGATGATTTTCATTCATGATTTTGATATTAAAATATTGTAGAGAGGGGTAGGATAAAATCAAAACCTGATTCGTTTTAATCTTGGCTTCCGTATGCCACTCCTGGAGTTTGGTTCCGGATACCACTCGGCTCCACCTCGTGATATCACTGTACGCCAAACTCCAGTCGTGGCATACGGGAGCCAAGATTAAAACTCATCCGGTTTTACGATAGTATTAAACACCAAATATATAAAATTAGTATAGTGCATCGGTGTGGAAATTGATGTGGGATGACAATGATGAGGGATATCACACTCTTGGTCTCCAATCATGGATTGAGAACATACATTTTATCTCTTTTTTGAATACCTTATAACTATCACTTTGCTGGACTGTTGCAGACGTTTCCTCTATTTGTAAGTATATTTATATAGTAAGATTGCCCAGCACTACACATGCACCCGGAATCGACATAAGATAAACAAACAAATAGTAACCATCGTAAATACATACCCAATGAGGGCATTATTATAGAAAGACATGGTTAGTGTGCCTGAATGGAATCTGTTCAGGGATATTTTGGTAAGAAATACTCACCGAATTCCAAGAATGAGGTGAGTATTTCTGACCAAAATATCGAGGGAAAGATGGAATTCAGACAAACTCACTATGTCTTTTTATTATTGTTTACTATACATGTACCCATGCCGTATATACTATAAATACGCACCGTTTCGACATATAACGTAAAAATACTGTACGGACCACTGGTCCGTAAACTAAAATACGGACCACCTTGCCATACACGTTTATTAAGATATTGATTGTTAATCTAAATGAAATTAATAAAAAAAAATTAATTTTGGATATAGTAAATATATAACGTCTAACCATGTTGTACAATTCACAGAACTCGATAGTAATTTACAGTTTGTACGGAACTCGGCTTAAACGCCTCGGTCCATACAAACTGTAAATTACCATCTCATTCTGTGAATTGAACAGCATGGTCAGGACGTTCTAAATAATTATTTTTTATCAAATCTTTTTCCCTCATATTTTCTTTTCGGGGGGGGGGGGGGGAGAAGAGAAGAAGAGGAGAGAGACTGTCCTTCACATCTTGAGGGATGTTTTTAGGGGTGTCTTTCTTTGGTTGGGAAAAAAAGCCAGTCACTTGCTCGATAGTCGCGAAGACCGCCACGTTCACCTACACGTTCTAAATAATTACCTAGAAATCATTAAGAATGCCGAATTCGGTGAGTAGTTCTGACTAATACATCTCTGAACAGATTCCATTCAGTCACACTAACCATGTCTCTCTATTATCCTCATAGGGGGGGGGGGGGGGGTCAGTCCCTGCGGACTTTTGTCCACAGATCGGTGCACTTCATCTGGATGGTTACGCATTGCCTGCAGCCAAACAACTCCCTGACAACTTATTCTAAAGCATTAATTAGATCACTGAGTGTATGAACGTAATACCTGTGTACATTATGCCTATCAAAATAACAGCGATTGCATCGCATCATATGGTATTGCAGCTCCGATTTGGTGTGCCCTACATGCATATTACCTCAATGATACTTTCGATATAGATTAGATAACGCAGGTTCAACGAAACTGAATACATGATAATACATTGCCAGGCCTATCTACCGCATGCCTATCTTTTTCCAAGTTAAAACCAAGACGTCTATCAATTCTAAAGTTTAAACAGCCCAGACCCGTTAAAACAATGCTTGAGATTGTTCCAGCAATCTGATCTGTCAAAAAACAGGACACTCCCAGGGTCTTGTAGGTGAAAACTCGTTACTCTACGTACGAATGGAGTTAATATGCTGTACACAAGATGTTTGTCTGACTTATCTGAATGTACCTATAACCTGGATATGTGTATTATCCATCCCATCCCATCCCATTTCATCATCATCATCTGTTACCTAGAGCAATATTTGTAATAAGCGGGTCAACCACTAAGCTACTGTTTGTAAATTGTATAAATCTACTTTACTACACATAAATGGCATGTATGTTGAAACAATGTATACTGAGAAACGCACCATTGGTGGAAGAACTACCCTCCGTGGTAGAACCTCTGGGAATAACCCCCCCCCCCCCCCCCCCCCAAAAAAAAAAAAAATTAAACTAGCAAGAGCAGCCTTATAGTTATCAATTAGTCCAGCGGAAATATATTTATTATGGTCTTTAATACAAAACGGCAGTATTAGGCTGGGTCAAGTATATAGTTAGATTCATTTATAATCATCCATGATGAAATCAGTACAAAAATCGCTACCATGTAGCACTACCCACAGTAATAAGAAACTCTCCTCTCCAAGGAGACCCGAACCTGGCTGACAGCCTTTTTGTCCTAGCCCAGGATCAAATTCACTTGTAGAAGACTATTTATATAGGATTCTTTTAGCTATGGACGACACCACTTGTCAAACGTGAATGGTCTCCTCTCTTCAAATATCCCATTGATCGGTGGCTAGAACCCCGGTCGATTCTTCCACCAGGACCAAAAGGTTGTTAAACAGACAACAGGAACAGACCAATAGTTCCTGAGAGACTTGAATGGTATACGGCATATAGCCTATGATCCATGGGCGTTGATGCAGATGAGGCATATACACACAGGGAATAGGATGACCTTGTATACGCAAAATACCTACTTATATATGCCGGGCGCATTCATATGTAAACTATTGGTGTTCCTGCAGTGATTGATATTATTATATACCCAGAGATCTGGGACCTGTTTCACTAGTTTTGTGACATGTCTAGATGGTGTGACATATCTAGATGGCGTCTAGATGGTGTGTCCGGTTTCATAAGAACTAGACATTGGACTTTGTTTTGTTCGTTCTTACTTGCACTGTTGGTGCCGCTTTTCATGTCTGTCTAACACTTATGTCATGAAACTAGTGAAACAGGTCCATGACGTGTAGATTTGTCTAATTCCTATGTTTGGGGTCTGTCTTTTCCTAAGGGCAGCTACTTGTGTTGTCACAAAACCAGACAACCCAATCTGTCTGTATGGTGTCACAGACATGTCACAAAACTAGTGAAACAGGTCCCAGGAGCACAGATTCCGTTCGTCATTGAGTGATGAAAGAATATTCATACGTCCCTCTGTACCATGTGACCACTGTCATTCTGCTATCATCCAGGTATATGATAATAAGGAGACATGGTGAGTGTGACTGGATTACATCTGATCCTTCTTGATTTGGTTGGAAATATTTACCTTGTTCTTCGGACTGGGTGAATATTTCCGACCAAAACAACTCAGGACAGATTTCATTCAGTCACACTAAGCATGTCTCCATATATCACTACCTCTGTTGGTGCACCTATACAGCATATAGGCTATGATCCATGGGGCTGCCATGACGCCCCCCGAGAAGGTATTCTTCACTAACGGAGATGAAAAAGTAGGTGTCGTTCACTAATGGAGGTGTAAAAGAAGTGAGTAATAATTGGGAAGTGTCACAACTCTAGCCTTACTCAAATATGTATATAAAGTTTTCCATCTGAAAAACATCATGTTCTTGGTTAAATCATTATCTCATCCTGCTCTGGGATGGGTGTAAAGAGTCAAGGGAATCATGGTAAAACATTAAAAGGCAGTTGAATTTCGTAAGAACAAAGAGTCAGAATAGAGGGAAACTATGTTCCGGTGAGCAAAAGTTCAAAGTTACTCGGTAAGGCTTGGAAAAATTACTGCCCAAGGCGTCAGCAGCGGGCAGTAATTTTTCCAAGCCTTACCGAGTAACTTTGACTTTTGCTTACCGGTACTTGGTTTCCCTATTCCTATATACCTTCAAATATCGATAAAAATGCTTAATTCTTTACCTGAAACAATTCCAAAGCAAGTGACCACCCTTATCGAGTAACCACAACAGCTATTGTTTCGTCCCGCTGCTGTATTGTATCACGTGATCAGAGCAGGACGAAAATGTAGGAGCGGGACGAAAACATGAGAGCGGGACGAAAACGTCAACCTCGACACATAACTTATTTTTAATGCACCCCCCAGTACCGGTATATAACTCTGTTTAGTTCAATAATGGGTATATAGGAATACAGGTTCTGTCCCCGACCACCTAGTGACTTCTTCATGAACTAACAATGGCTCTGAAGATGCAAATAAGTGAGTAATAATAGGGAACTATCACAACTCTAGCATTTCTCACATATGCAGATAGAGCCTTTCATGTGAGAAGAATCATGTCTTGAGTTTAATCTTTAAGTCATCCTACACTGGAATGAGTGTAGAGAGGCAAGGGAACAATAGTAACACTTAGAAAGCAAGTCTAATTTCGTGAAAATAAATCCAGGTTCTGTCTCGTGAATGGCAGCGATCTCCATAGGTACTACTGTCAGCCATCTGGTGACTCCTTTATAAACTCACAATGGCTCTGTCCCCATAGGAACTCAATGAGCTGAAAGTATAGACTTGTATAACTAGGAGCAAATAGTATGTTCATCATTGATGTATGAGTGTGCCATTATGAGTGAATAAGAATTTAAAGGTTTGGGTTATATTCAGTTAATGGATAGTTTTCTGTAACCCACTTGCACCCAGTAAACTTGCTGTTTCTGCAACTGCCTATCTTGGACCAGACATATCAACCACCAGTTGGCCTTGAGATATTTGTTCTTGAGTGATTGGTCATGGTCAGCTGGGCATGCCTCTGAGACCCTGAGAGTCGGAGTGAGACACTGGCATCCTGCTCTGTTGTCGCTATCATAGTAAATAGTATGCGGATATTGAAGGGATAGTTTTCTGGAAGCAAGCTGGAAGTTCAATGTGAGCACTCTAACCTCTAGGCGATGTATATCGCGCGTGCCTGCATGCTCTAATAAACAACTATGAGACATAGACATATACTCTGCTCACTGGATTATTTTAATATGGACTTGTGTTGACTTATCATCTGATGCTGGGGTGAGTTTTTCAAACGAAGAGCATTTTAAATCACCGACTACGATTACGACGTACATGGGCGATGCTGGAAACGATATCCTTGTAGCTGGTCAATCAAAAGTGATCTTATTGTTGAAGTCTGTCCATTTATAATGAAGAACAACTCTTTATGCAAAGCAATCCAAAATTGGTATAAGTAGATAATAAAAGCTGTATGTATATTCCAAAATACTTACTGATTATATAAATTGAATAATATGATTATGTAGTGGGGTGGGTATCCAGCAGTGTTTGGACGTTCTACAGAAGGTGGCGTGGAGAGCCAATACTTACTGTGTAGTGGTTCCGGGCAACGCCGCACACGAGAGTGGCGCGGCGGAGACGGGGATTACGTAATGCTGGGTATATATACTCAGCGTTCACAGTAGGTCAACAGGCTGTCCTCGTGTGTCTCTTCTTCTAGAACGGACCCTTGGACCCTCACTTGGCAGGCGGGTTCTCATAACCTTCCTGGTGGTTAGGCGAGTCTTTTAGATTAGCCTCTCCAGCGCTACCCGGCACATCGTGCTGGGGTACTGTACTTGTGGGAAAGATCTTCCAGATCTTTCTGGGAAGTAATTGTTAATAAACATTCCTGTTTATTAAACTTGTGTTGTGTGTGACTAGGTGCGTGCAAACCTGCTGAAAACAGAACCAACCTATGTAATAGCTTATAGGGTGGGATCCTGCCTGGGAATAGCGTTCCGGAAAGGGGTCTTCCATTCCGCTAGACAGGTGGCAACCACCACAATTATATGTTTAGAGGGATCTATTAGTGATCATCTTGCAAGAAATCGTCTATAAAGACTGATAATTTTAAGTAACAAGAACACCACAAAGATCAAAATAAGATGATTTTTTTAAATAGCTCTTTATTCTTAAAACTTATCCCTTGGAGGTGTTTTTAAAACTATGAAAGGAACTGTCTGACCAATTACAATTATGACTAACCTCAGGCGATAGTGACCATGATGGGAGTGCCAGTCCGTTTTCTAAATGTGGTCCTCAGAATTCCTTTATATCTCCTGCAGTTTTGTTGTTAACTTTTCTCCTGTCTTAGTGGAACACCTTTTGTTATGAAGGATAGAACCCAACTAGCAATGAACCTTAAAAAAGGTAAAACTTGTGACCTTTTAAAAAAACCACAAAATAAAGATATTTTCTGATCGTCTTGTAAGACCGTCCTCCATAAAGACGGATATCTTTAGGTAATGAGAATATAACAAAGACCATAATACGATCAATTCTTTTATCGTTCTAGTTTAAAAAACACGTCCCTGGTGTCTGGGTTCAATCATTTAACATGGAGTCGTGTGGATCTTAACCCTATCATGCTGGGTGCCTACGGCAGTAGCACAGGTATTGATACTAATGCCAGTGAAAACTGCTAGAGGCCAGGTATAGAGGCCTAGTTGTGATAATTTCATCTCTACTTATGTGACATGTGACATGATCCTTAATACTATTCTTTATTTTGAATTTCATGTTTATTGAGCAAATATTTCCAATCTTATTCACAAAGACAAATGTTTTGTAAATGATGCCTCAAGGCATCACCCTGTGTGAATGGGTTAATATGACTGGAAATTGTTGACATGGATAACATATGGATTTAGTGTGAAGATCCTCGTTCATGTGTGAAGAGCAGAATATCTCATGAAATAAAGATCCTGGTTTGACATTACATTTTTGCTGGTCCATTATGTGGTACCAGTAGGGATACCAGGAAGAAGTTTTTAAAAACTAAAAACGATAGAAAAATTGATCTTATCGTGGTCTTTGTTGAGACGCCGACAACTTTTACCCTTTATCAATCTGCTGCTATGTAAAATTGATTATACATAACAAAATGTCCTCCCGTGCGAGAGGAGGAATAGAAAGATGAAAGCTTGAAAAGATGTTTTGGATTTCTGACCACCACGTTTAAAATACGGACTGACATGAATATCTTAGTAAGTATCGCTGTGGTAGGTCCTAATCGTAGACTTACTGTCATTATGGTTTTTTTCATAAGAGACCTGAACTCTTTATAAATTTATAAATCCAGATAAAAGCAGGTACATAGTCAAAGTAGTAATTTGTCTATTCTTTACGAACATGTGAACAATCCATTGATGCACAATTGTATATCCAATAGACCACGCTTGCTCACTCCAACGCTGAACAATAACTAGAAAAAGAAAATATATCAGAACCTTGCACCAGAGAAACAAATATAGAATATTTGCACATAGTTCTTACACTACCTTGAAAAACTTAAAAAATAAATGCATGATAGATGCATAAAATGCAGCACCAAAAACATCTATCCACCTAGGCACAGGATGAACATTACAGGTCTACATGGAAGTTGGGTGACACCGAAAAAAGACATGCAGTTTTCATAGCCGCTCCATTTTTATTATTTTATTTTATCTTATCCATTAATTTCTTTGACGTCTCCATTATCTACCCAGGAATATACCTACATCACCCCCCTTCCTTCTGTACCTAATCATTTACCCTCAACTTTCGTTTGCGAACATAGGAAGAGCATAACATTTTCCCTACAAGAACAGTCATCTAGACCCCACGTAATTCAGTCATCCAGACAATGTATAAGTTTTTATCCTACCCCTAATATAAAATCCCATAGGCTTAACATTGACTTTCCGTATGCGCCCGCATGTCGCATACAGATAAAAAAAAAGCTCCTAGGGGCGTACAAAAAATGGACATATCATAGATCAGCAGCTGAAAGTAGTTCCAAGCGCCTTCAGAGCAGCAAGGAGAGCTATATGGAGGACTTCAGAAAGTTTTTATCATGTTTTTTGTTATTATCCTCACATAAAAATATCGTTCACAGGGGGTAGGATAAAATCAAAACCTTATTCGTTTTAATCTGGGCTTCCGTATGCGACTCTTGGAGTTTTGGCTCCGGATATCACTACGCCAAACTCCAGTCGTCGCATAAGGGGGCCCAGATTAAAACTCATCCAGTTTTACGATAATATCCCAAACTGCCATACCTCATATAACGATGTATTGTGTGTGCCATTACCGTTCTTAGTTTTTAAAAAAAACACCTCCCAGCTCCCACAGGCAAGCGATGTCCTATCGATCCTAGCTCTACTCTAACAGCTCAGCCATGAGACCACACTAAGCTACTGTATGTGGGACCGATATAGCAAGTAGGTAACATCAAATGATTAACCATGTCCAAACGCTTATTGTAGAGTGGTATCCAAACTCACCGCTCACAAAGCTTTCAGGAACATAATGGAAAATCAACCGGGTAAATATTATGAGGCAATAGGACAAATTGGCAGTCAGAGAGGCAAGAGGCAAAACTGGAGGTATAAAGAACTATAACTGTGTCAATAATCCATGTTCTAGACAGTTACTTAATGCCCAGTCTGGTATTATTGCTACCAATAAGGCAGCATACCGACTTCTAATACATGCTTAGCGACGCACAACACAGGTAAACTCTAGTCCTATCGCAAGCCACATCGCTTCTATTAAGAGGCAGATCTAAGGCCTTGCACCCACCAACGCCGATGGTCGACGATATAACTTTAGGCCTTAAAGCCTGCCCCCACCTACCACGATTCTGGTCCCGATTGGCCTTACGACGGCCTTCCCGACACCATTCCGATTGCAGCGTGAGGTCTGGCAAAATCGTAGTAGGTGGAACGGGTTTCTGCGATTCCGTTTACGACAGCTCACAATAGGCTGCAATGAAAACGCCAATCGTAGAGGTCCCGATAATTTCCAACATGTTGGAAATTTCGTAGCCTGTCGTAGGGTATGGTAGCCTATCGGGAAGATATCGTGGTCAGCGTTTATGTTATTGGTCCTCCCAAGGCGTTGCCACGCTCTACAATTTCAAACTGTTGGACCTATCGGGGACCTCCCGATAGGTCACGATTTCCCCATTTCAAATCGTAGCAATCGGGAAGCATGTCGTGGCCTATCGTGATAGGTGGGGGTCCCCTCTTATAGTACCTGCTGCAAGTTCACGATTCCATATACTACTCTCTGGTTTACAACAAAGGTAAAGTGGAGCCCAACCTAAGGTTTTAAGGCCTGGCGTCCACCTACTACGATAGAAATTTAGACCTACCGATATGGCACCGATACAAAAAGCGAATATCGGAGACATATCGGGAAGGTGCAAAATCGTAGACATATGTCTAGACATGCCAATCCACCACGCATTGTATGGGTTTTTTATCGGTCTCTAATCGCAGAAACGTGATCAACTGCCCCGATATTAGGTGACCTTCCGACGCGATTTTGATTTTGTATCGGGAGGTGCATCGTAGAACAAATCGGAGCCATATCGCAGTAGGTGGAGGCCAGGCCTAATATGACCCGCTGTAAGTTCACGATTCCATATACTACTCTCTGGTTTACAACAAAGATAAAGTCTGGACCCCAACCTAAGGTTTTAATATTTTTCGGGCCCTCCGTTTCCCCGACGTCGTCATAACGACGGTCATTTTTTCGGATGTAGGAAAAAGAAATTTCGACGCGGCAGAATATGGACCAATCAGAAAAGGCCTCACAACACACGTTGGGGTCTCGTCCAATCAGAGCAATCCTTACAGGGTAGGCAGGGGTCACGCGGAAAATTCACCTTAACCCGACCTTAACTTTCTTCACAGAGCGGTCGGAAGTGGTAGAGTGTGGATCTGCCTTTTATTATGCATCGTATACAAAGCCCCCATTGAAAATGTATGACGCTTCAGTAAACCACTACTCGTTGTATAAAACCGTGTCCACAAAACCATCTGTAAAGTTTCTAGGCTATACCCATTAGCGGTTCTGCTCCTAGCGGTCGATATACGTTAAATAAGGTCGGAGTCAACGCATAGATGTTGTAGGTAACAGAATCCAGGTAAGACTGAATACTCTGGGTTTATTGGGCTCTTGTTTTATAGCAGTGGGACGCCTTTGTCTCCAGGTGGAGACGCTTATACGGGCGGTCGTGTTAGGCGCCAATTAGCGTCACCTTTGTAACAACGAGCGCGCCCGCATCTCCAGGAAGTTGGGTTAACAAACAACCGCCGGCCAAAGCCGGGTTCAAAGGGGGGATTATAGCTACAGCAGGAAGGACCAATTAGCCTGGCCAGTGTCGGCCATCTTGGATTCGGAGGAAAGAATTTAGAATAGATTGAATATATATATTATAATTAATAATGCTGCTTTTTCAACGCAAAAATACCACAAAGTTAGAATTATCGACTGCAGATCTTTACAAACGTCCCTCACTCTGAGTTCGAAGAGCAACGGAGAACTTTAAAAAGAAAAGAAAAAAGATGTGCAGTCGCTAAAACCAACCTAACCGCCTTGCTCCGTCTCAGAGCAGTCGTGCGGCTGCTGAGACCAGCGCGGGAACGGTTAGTTCGTCGAGCGAACGCGGAGGCGCCACCAGCGCGCGCTCACGATCTCTCGACCAATGAAAAGGCAGCAATTCCCAACTTCCGGTCACCACCCAGAAACAACAAAAATGGCAGCGCCCACATCTCGGCGTGCTAAACAAACGGGTCTTACGCAAACAATGGCGGCCATCGGGTCTTCAAATAAGGTAGGTTCAATCATTAACACATATAGATCACACGGGTAAAGAGTAACAGAGATGATAACAGAAATACAGGTTATATTTTGAAAAAATGTCACTGCGGCCCGCTCGGCGTCAGAGCTCCGACCGTGTCCGGGTTATGGGTACTCGGCTGTACAACCAGTCGCGAGTGTAGAAAATGGCCAGCGAATGTCTTTATAAAATATAAATGCGTAGTCCATTTTGATATAAAGCTTGGATACGAGTGTCTGTATCCTGTTGCTTCAGGATGTTGGTTATGAATGTAAAAAGGTAGATCACAGGGATCTCACAGTGTATGGCGAGCGGTCTTCGGCGTCAGTGTCTCTTGGTTGACTCGCTCGCCAATCGTAGGGGTGGAGTCAATCGCGCTAAAACACACTTTAGCACGATTGACACGATTGTTACTCTTTGTAGAGGTATATACACGTAGGAACGGCCTGTCAAGTGCAGAACACACCTTTGTTCGTTGTTGACAGGCCGCCGCGACGGAACTCCGCGTCCCGGGCTACCGAAGTGCGACAGCTGGCGGTCCGAGCGTAGGCGCCAGCCCGAGACCGCCGCCCACGCGAAGCACTTCGCGGGAGGATCGGAGCCCGTCATGTCACAATCAGGTCATAAAAGGTTACAGAAAAATAGATGTGAGTCACACGTACTCAGTTGACACGTAGATTACACGTTTTCCTCAATAAAAACGGTAATTCAAACAATTTTACACATCTCAGGCTCCTCACCAGCGCACATCCTGGTAGCCATTTTGATAGTACAAAAAAAAAAAAAAAAGAAGATAATATCGCCGTGAAAGGCATGACATATAAGTAGCAGCGGGGTGCTCAAGATATAAAATAGACAATTCTGTCGCCGCTGAGGACGGTAAATCTTACGATAAAAATTGATAAGGCGGTAAATGACACATAAAGGACGAGCTCCCGTAATCTTGATAAAGATTGTAGAAAATATGCTTGTGGCCGTATTATAAACATATATGTACATGGTGATAAAACATAATATTGGTGTTTTCAGCGTGGATCTGAGCACTACGTTAAGGCCTGGACATCGCCATTCTCTACATATCGACTACAGCTGGCACCCAGCTTCGGATGACTACGGTTCATGACGCCGAGTCCCTCACTTACGGACCCGCTGCCGTCTTCCCGCCCCAAGTCTACTCAAGTTACCGAGGAGTGGTGAGATAACACTGTGGCCTAAACAAATAAATCGCAGAGCCCTCCCGATTAACCCCGATTTATAGAAATTTTCAGCGGCCTAAAACATCGGCCCATCTCCAGCTATTGCATACCTAACCGATAGTAACTCACTGTATCACTACTTGTAGCCTAATTTAGTGTCTAGAAATTAATATAAACGATATTTCTCGTTATTTAATTAAATTTTATGGTTAATTTTCGAGTAATACTTACTATTCGCACGCGGCTGGTATGCACTAGATGATTATAATTTCTTAAAGTTTTGGTTTATAACTAACATTTCCACTTGTCTCAGATCCACCTTGATACTAACCATGTCGCCTCGTTGGGCTATTCCAAAAGGACATAAATTAATAATTACATAATAATATTAAACAATTCTGGCCAATAGACTAAGGAACCGACATTAATTAAGAGAATCATTTTAGAATTAAGGAATACTTAGCGCAGGGCTGTGATTGTAGTATGGTCGGTTCCTTATAAAATATAAAGCATAGCATATTATATATAGGCAGGAGCTCGTCAATATCAATAAATAGGTGTCATTGATATACATTGTAAATTGAAAAGGATATAATATCTTGCTGCGTGGCCACGTTAAGTATAGGAAAAACCCAGACATATAGTCGTGCAGCGTGGCCACTTTTAAGTATATAAGACTCGTGCAGCGTGGTTATTAAAAAATAGGGGGTTGTGAAGCAGCTGAGAGTGGTTCTTTCCAGAAAATTGCCAAAAATTTCAACCGGTGCCAGGGGATACGTAGGCATCATACGTACTTCACTCCCCCAACACTCTAAATTTTTGCAATACTCAAATTACTCTAAAAATAACTCAACCACTCTCGGCGTGCCCACCCAAGAAGAAAATTAGCGCGGCAAAGCACGGTAAGTAACATGTTTGATATATGTAAAAAAATTGTTTTCAGACTAGTAGGGCAGGTCCCATCATGGACTCCTCCCTGGGCGCATAGGCCCTTAAAATCGTTCCTACGATAAACGATAAAAAACACAAAACGATATCGTACACACACGATATTTAGACAAACACATACAGACGATTTAGGCTGAGCTAGGCTGCAGACCTCTCGTGCTCCTCGTGCCTCTTCAAAATCGTCGTTTCTCCACATAATCATCCTTCGGCCAAAGGGTCTGGGGCGAAGGGGCTGGCCGAGGGGCCCCAAGGCCAGCCTTTGACCGCCAAACACAGGGCCAAGGTCACTTTGAATAACCAAGGCCCTTACCGATGGCCGAGCAACACTAAACCTCGTGGGTCTCAGCGAGGCTGCAAGCACCCCACGGGTTTCACCAAGCAATCGATCTTAATCATTCCAGTCTCACAATCGTGGGTCAATTCCTTTTCGTCAACGATTCATACATAAAAAAAAAGGTTTACACAGGGGGAAGCCGGGGATATATATCTTGGGGGCGTAAGTCCGCGAAGGAGCCTGCTAACCGCTCCAGGGTTGGGCGTAAGCGGAGAGGGGGTATGGGGGCGGTCGCGGTTTCTGATCGTATAGGAATTACGGGTAGGGATTGGGGGAAGGGTTCAGTGGGGGGATCTTCGGTAACGATGGTGGGGGCAGGGAGGGACAGAAAGGGGGATGCTGGTGCTGCCTGTAGGCTCTGTAGGCTGATCTCCTCGCGTGGGCGGTCCTCTTCAGCCGACCTCGGCGGACTCCGCACGCAGATCAACCTACAACACCAGCGAGTGACAGGGATACAACAAAGCTTTTTGTACCGCAAGCAACAGAATGTCAGGAGGACGAGGAATATTAGGAGGGATATGGAGGAAGTGGAGATGAAGGGTACAGAGGATAAGATAGAGGCCGGGGAGCGTAAGCCCTGTAGGCGGCCTACTTCCATCACGGGCAGGACTACGCGGGGGAGGAGTTTGAGAGGTTCGGAAAAGGTGGGAGGGAGGGTGCGGGGCCAGGATATATTGAGGGGGGAAAGCTGAAGGGGGCGCCGGAAGTGGAAGTTGAGGGTATGGTGCCCAGCCGCGATGCCGTGTAGGCGCCACCCACGCGACTCCAGCGAACATCCTGGGGGTAGGTCGACGAGGGTGGGGCCGTTGACGAGCAGGTTCACGGGTGGGCGGCCGGTGCAGAGGCGTAGCACGGAGGTCGACTGGTAGGCGACTACCACGGCTTGTCGGCCTCCGGCCTCGGGCCTCGACACCACGGCCGTCGCGTTGTTCCGGGCGGTGATGGCGATGTGGCACGAGGTCGGCTTAGTCCCGCGCACGAGTGCCGACTCGCAGGACCGTTCGGTATACACCACCATAGGCCTGCACACTCGTGGCTGCCGACCTACGCAGACATCAGGGACGAAGGACGTGGAGGACGACGAGCTCACGGCCAAACGGGGCCTACCCTGGACCGTCCGCAGGTGGGACGTGTCCAGCTGCACGGGGAAGTACTGCAGCTTGTACACCAGGTAGGCCTCGCTCGTGAGCCCGGGAACAACAACACGGTAGATCAACTCCCGTCCCTCCTCCCAGATGGGGTCGATGTCCACGTAGTTGTAGTACCACATCGCCGGGAGGGTGTGGTATCCGGCGTCTCGGAGGCGGCGGAGGACCTGGAGCAGGTGTTCTCGGGGGAGAACGTCCTCGGTCAGTTGGCCCCGCTCCAGCTCCATCCGTTGATTATGGAACTGTACTCGTCGAAGTTCGTGTTGGCGCACCGTCTCCTCCAAGATCCGTAGGCCCAGCTCGATCTGCCGGGCCATCCAGACCTTGTTCACCTTTTCGTCGGCCCCGACCGCGATCGTACCTCCGGCTTTCGCGAGGTGGATCGCGCGGGCGGCCTGCTCATTTATTGTGGCGATGTTATCGGCATTCTGTAGAACGCCTCCACGAGTGGCGTTTACTACCGATACCATCTGCTCCAGGTGGTGGGCTATTTGCTGCTGCTGGACCAGCGTGTCGCGTGCGACTCCTCGCAATGATGCGACGTCGCGGTCAGTCGCCAGTCCAAACAGAGCCTTTCCAGCCCACCCCACAATATTAAGCAGGCCCCGACGCCGTCGGCCGGCCTCTGGCCTGCCGTCGGTTACTATCCGACTTGCCCTGGGTAATTCGGACAAGCGGGTTAGCAAACGCGACAAATGCCGGCGCCAGTAGGGGACGTGATTCGGCTCCATCACGTCCGCGACAGCGTCAATGGCGACAGTTAGGTTGTGTACGAGGTCATCTACACAGGGAGGGGACGGTGGTCGGATCGTGACGGCGACAGTCCAGGCGGCCGCGACCGCACGCGCACGACCGTCCGTGTAGACCAACACGCCATCGTCCGAGAACAGGTCCGCGTCGAGGAAGGGGGCGTATAAGCAGAGCAGAAATACGGGCATCCACATGATGAAAAGGCACAGTTGGATCTACTCACTGGTTTTTAGACGTGTCGGGGGCGACAATGCTGGGCGACGGCTGCAATGCACAGTCGCTTCTCCGCTTGTATCTCGGCCTCGTCCGGTGGCTGGAGGGTTTGGCGTTTCGCAGTCTCTGCTTCCAACGACCGGGTGAATGAGCGCGTGATACGGGTGAAGTGACTGAGCGGGGCCGCCGCCCGTCTTTTAAGGTCGTCCCGCGTCGCGTGGGTGGGTCGGCCCGAGAGCGGGAGGGAAGTGACCGGACCACGCACCAGTGGGGGGGGAGGGGGTGTCTCGGGTTCAGCCGCACGTTTACGATCTCGGCTGACATCAGGGGGATTAGGGACATGTGGGACGGGCGTGATGGGGTGGATTACCGGGATGGGGGTGTTTGCTCGAGGAGTGGGGGCGGCCGAGGGCGCAAGGGAGTTTGGACCTGTAGGGGGGAGTGGGGGCAGATCGATGGCCATGTTGTTGGAGGAGTTAGGCCGGGCCGGGACATCTGTGGGAGTTGATTGCATGGGAGTTGCAGAGGGGGGACGGGATGCGTCGTTGCCGGGGATTAGCTGCATGGGGGACGCGGGCCGGGTTGGTGGGATAATTGGGGTTTGAGGATTAGCGTTTACAGCTGGCACGCTGGGGTTGGGTATCCAAGCAACGCGCGTCTGGGGCGGCCGGCCGCGTGGCCCTGGTGTGGACGGAGCCATCGCAGTCGGGGGGCGCGTCCGCTGGGCTCGGGTTAGGCGTGGGCGTAAGCCCTCCCAGTCGAGGCCCGGGTCGGCCGCCTTGACATGACTGCGATTAACCGTCCGCCGTTTGTTTGTTGGGCCCACCACGTGTACCACGTTGCCGGATGCCCGCGTCACGAGGTATCCGGGGTCCCAGCGGGGGTCCAGCGGTCCGGGCTCGTGGACTCGTAGGAACACCTTGGTACCGGGTTCTAGGGGGAGGGCGTTGGCTTGTTTGCTTAGGCGATTAACGTTAGCCTGCCTCGCTATTTCCGCGTTGTGGGCGGCCTCCTTCAAAGCACGCGAGTGCTCGTCCACACGGAGGGCGAGGCGGGCCGACGAATCCCCTAGCGGGCGATCTCGGAGGTGGGAAAAGGGGGGAGGAGGGCAACGACCAAAAAGAAGGTAGTAGGGGGAAAAGCCTGTGACGTCACTGGGGGTCGTCCGGTGGGCGAGGAGTACATCCCCGAGGTGGTCCTCCCACTCGCAAGCACGGGCGTTTACCACCTTACGCAACATATCCTTTAGCGTGCGGTGAAAACGCTCTACGCGTCCGTTGGCTTGCGGGTGGTAGGGGGTGGTGTGTCGCACCTCGGTCCCGAGCTGTCGCAGGTATCCCTCCACTGTCGCGTTTTTGAACTCTAATCCGTTGTCCGTTAACACGACAGAGGGGGGGCCGTAGCGGGGGATGTACTCCCGGGATAGGGAGGTATAAACCGATTCAGCGGACTTATCTTTGAGGGGAAAACAATCTACATAGCCAGTGGCGTGGTCTATGATTGATAATAGATAACGAGCGCCGCTGCGACTCAGGGGGAGGGGGCCGGTCAGATCCATTGCGACGACTTCTCCCGGGTTTTCGGCGACAGGCATAGGGGCGGGGGTTGGACGTTCTGCACGGACGCGATTGGCTCCGCAGGGGGCGCATCGTGCGAGAACGGAAAATACCTGTCGCTTCATTCCTGGCCATTTAAAATGGTCGTGAAGTCGTCGCAAAGTTTTCCTCATACCTTGGTGGCAGACCTGTAGATGGGCGGTCTGGACCAAGTTGGCGCGAATTTCCGACGGGGGGACGAGGCGAGGGTAAGCCGCGAGACCCGAGGGCGGTTTGAGGGTAAAGAGGAGGCCATTACTGACCAGATAATCCTCCTGTTCCTCGAGACCGTACCGGAACTCAGGCATCGCTGCTTGTCGCACTTTCACCTCCGCTTCCGTCAGCCCGTACGCTTCCCACGGCAACTCCCGCTCTTCCTGGACCGAGGCGATCTGTGCGACCTCCAGCGGCAGCTCGGCCGGTGAATCGGACCGGAGGCGCGAGAGCATATCCGCCCACACATTTTTGGCACCAGCGAAGTACACGATGGGTGCGGCGTATTCCGCAAGGAGTACGGCCCACCGTTGTACTCGCGTATTTTTCATTTCGGCCAAAAATAAGCTTTTGAGGGGTTTGTGGTCGCACAGAATCTGGAAGGTCGCACCGTACAAATACGCCCGTAAGCGCGTAAGCGCAAAGACTATCGCGTAGGCCTCCTTCTCGATGACAGGGTATCGGCGTTGCACCTCCGTAAACTGACGTGAGAGAAAGTGTACGGGTCGCTCGATACCCTGGTCATCCTCTTGTACCAAGATGGCGCCGAGGCAATAATCTGAGGCGTCGGTGTACAGTTTGTACGGGCGACCGGGGTCCGGGTAAGCGAGGGTCACCGTGTTCACGAGGGCGTCGCGCAACTCCTGCCACGCGGTCTGGCACTCGGAATCCCAATGAAAGAGGGCGTATTTCTTTGTCAGTGCGACGAGGGGTCGGACAATATCGGCATATCTGGGTATGAGCTGCCGATAATAATTGGCCGACCCTAGCAGCCGTCGCACCGCCTTTACGTCCTCGGGTGGCACCATGTCACGTATGGCTTCCACTTTGTCGGGATCCGAGGAGACGCCGTCCGCGCTGACCACATAGCCAAGGAGTTTCACGCGGTCGACCCCGAAGTGGCACTTCGATTCTTTGACCACGAGGCCGTATGAGCGCAGGGCCTCGAGGACGGCCGCGATGTGGTGGTGGTGTTCTTCCTCGGTCCGGCTGTAGATCACGAGGTCGTCGAGATATACCATAACGAACTTACGCAGCGGGGTGATAACCTTATTCATAAGCCTCTGGAATGCAGCCGGCGCATTGCACAGGCCGAACTGCATCCGCTTAAACTGAAAAAGGCCCCGATGCGTCGCTACGGCCGTCTTCTCGACGCTGTCAGGATGCATCGGTACCTGCCAGTATCCGGACTTTAAATCTAGGGTCGAGAACACTTTCGCACCACCTAGATTATCAACAATGTCCTGGATACGAGGCAGGGGGTATGCATCGCGACGAGTAACTGCGTTCAGTCCTCGGTAATCTACACAGAACCGGACCGAGCCGTCTTTCTTAGGGACGAGGGTGAGGGGCGAGGCCCAGGGGGAGGAACTGGGCTCGATTATGCCTTCCGCGAGCATCTTGTCCAGCTCGCGGTCGACGACCTCGCGCTTGGCGAGGGGAAGTCTGTACGGCCGTTGATTGATGGGGGGGTGATCGCCCGTCTCGATCCTCATGTAGACCTCGGTAGTGCATGTGAGGGGGCGGCCGGTGACCGGGAACACATCGGGGTATTGCCGTTTCCAATACTCGGCCTCGTATACCAGCTGACCGATGTGTCCCTCGCGTCGCACCGACCGTCGCACCGCATGGCGACGACCACAGAGGGTTACAGATTTATCAGGGGAAGCATAGTCTACGATCGCGTGAGTAGCCTCCAACGCGTCGTCCCCTAATAAAAGATCGTGGGACATATCACCCACCACATTAAAGTCGCACGGCCGGCCGTACAACTTCAGGTTAACCGCCTCGCGGACGGAGATGCCGTGGCCGGTGAGGGACTTAAGTCGCGCCGGGGGTCTTGTACTCTTACCCACCGCGCCCACCTGTCGCAAAGCATCCGCCGCGGGGACGGACACCAGGGAGCAACACGCACCCGAGTCGACGAGGGCCTGCAGTGCCACGCCTCGAAGCTCGAGGTCAATGCAGGGTCGTCGGTCGGACGCGCGTTTTAGTTTCCCTGGGTCGCGGCGGCTACGACTTGATCCTGGGAGTGGGCTAGCGATCGTGCCGCGTCCCGGGAGGCCTTCAAACTGGGGCATCCAGCCACATAATGGCCTCGTTGATTGCACGCGTAGCAGATGATGTCGTTTATGGGCGTCATCCGCCGGCCGGAGTTACGCTGCCCCGGCGCGACGGCTGCGACGGTGGAGGCGACGGCTGGGGGCGGTGGAGCGGGGACGGTCGCAAACAGCGGCTGGGGGGCGGGAACGGGCGCAGGGGTCGGCGCGAACACAATCGTGGATTGTGGTGGCGCTGCCGCGGGCATCACAGCCGCGACCGTGTGGCCCTTGTTCCCCTTTTTCGCCTTCAATTCCCCCTGGATGGACTTTATCACCTGCTGCATCTCCTCCATCTGTCGCTGGTGGGCGGTTGGCGCGGGGTGGTTGGCGGAACGGGCGGCCGTGGTCCTCGAGCCGACCGCGCCCACCTCCATGGCCTCCTCGACGCGAGTGTCGTCAGAGTGCGCCTCCTTCTCTACCGCCTTTGCCAACGCGTCGACCCTCGAGAGAGCCTCGGCGATTGTCGTGGGCGTGTTGAGATTGAGGTCCCACCGCAGAGGGCCTCGCGACAGGGTACTCACGAACTGTCGCCGCAGCACAAAGGGAGAGGCGAGTTCCTGGGCCGAGTAGGCTTTCTTGGCCGCCAACCAGAAGCGCTGCGCGTACTCGGGGGCGGTCTCGTGGGCCGTCTGAGAGAAGTGCCCGACTCTCCATTTCGCGCAGACTCTCCATTTCCTCCATGCCGAGGAGCGTTGATGTTATCTTGCGTTCGACGGCCTCGAAGTCGGTGACGCCGTCCTCGAAGCAGTCGTAGATTATCGACTTGAGGCGCCCCGCCGAGTAGGCCAGGGCCTCCGAGATCAGCTTCTCGTCGGGGGCCTTGGAGACGAAGCGCGCCTGTCGCACATCGTTTAACCACGTGCGGAGGGCGGCTTTATCCTGACCGTCGACGGTCGGCAGCGCCCGAAACAGCCGGATGAGCTGTTTGACCGAGGCCAACTCATGGGTCTCGGGCCGCGACCGGGGGGCGGAGTCGATAATGATCGCACGGGCCTCGGCGAGCTGTCGCGCCGCCTCGGCGAGCTCCATGGCCTGCTGCTGGGATTCCAGAGCGTGTTGTTGAGCCCGGAGGTCGGCCTGTCGCGTAAACTCGGCGCGAAGTCGCTGTTCCAACTCGTAGATAGCGACATCTTTCACTTCCTTGCAGGTCTGGGCCAGGTACTGCTTCCACAGCTTGCCCAGCAGCTCTGTGTTGGCGACAGCAAAGCCGGTCGGAATACTCCCCGCCAACTTCCCAGCGTTAAGCCACACCTGGAAATCCTCAGGCAACACACTGGGTTCGGCCATCCTTCCGAATTGCGTAAATAACCACACACGTTATATATACGTCAATCACCTATATGGCACGAACCTGTTGCGATTCCCACGTGCGACAGCTGCTGGTCCGCTCGGTCCGACTGTCGCTAACACAGAACTACCGGCATGCAAGTACCTTCCACGCCCACATCAAAACGTTATACCATAGCAGAATGTCACTTCCCTGCTCGAGTCCGTGTCTATGGAGTCGGTCCTTCCGTGGTCATTCGTAACTCGACCGGCAATCTGTCCTCGAATCACACTAAAAGCGTCTCGTCGTGGTCACCAATGTAAAGTTTCTAGGCTATACCCATTAGCGGTTCTGCTCCTAGCGGTCGATATACGTTAAATAAGGTCGGAGTCAACGCATAGATGTTGTAGGTAACAGAATCCAGGTAAGACTGAATACTCTGGGTTTATTGGGCTCTTGTTTTATAGCAGTGGGACGCCTTTGTCTCCAGGTGGAGACGCTTATACGGGCGGTCGTGTTAGGCGCCAATTAGCGTCACCTTTGTAACAACGAGCGCGCCCGCATCTCCAGGAAGTTGGGTTAACAAACAACCGCCGGCCAAAGCCGGGTTCAAAGGGGGGATTATAGCTACAGCAGGAAGGACCAATTAGCCTGGCCAGTGTCGGCCATCTTGGATTCGGAGGAAAGAATTTAGAATAGATTGAATATATATATTATAATTAATAATGCTGCTTTTTCAACGCAAAAATACCACAAAGTTAGAATTATCGACTGCAGATCTTTACACATCGTTTGTTGTATTTATTATCCATCTTCTCCAATAGATTAAAATCAGGAATTGCCATATTAAAAGGTACAACAATAGGGACTATTTCTTTGCTCTATAGTACAAAGGGACTATTTTCCCCGTATACCATGGTTTTGATGCCGTATACCACAGGTTTGAATCCGTATACCACAGTTATGGTATCCGACAAGTTTTATATAGTGGGTCGTGGTTTACTGAGTCCCCATACAATTTCAATGGGAGCTATTGTTATACCCGTTAATATGGCAATTACTGGGTTTCATTTGTTTGAAAAAATGGATAATAAATACAACAAACGATGATTTTGTAGACAGGCGGCTCTGTAAACAACTCGCGGTTGACGCCGTAATACACTCGCTAGCGCTCGTGTATTACTACGCGTCAACCCCCGTTGTTTACGGCCGCCTGTCCACAAAACCATCGATTATTGTCTATTTCTCCTAGTCTTTTCGCGGCCCTGTCATCTAGTCATCGTGGGTCCATCAAACTGATGTGCCAATGTGAGGTGAATCATATAATTCTTGGTAAGGCCGGGCTTTTGGGTTGAAATTAATAAAATATTGGTTCAAAATTAATCTTGTACTGTGGCACCGTAGCGAGTGATACTAATGGTTACCATGTCATTCACTACATGACTGCCGTACTGTAAACATCAAGACAGGGTGGAGCTGCTACAAAATAGCGACCGTTAGAATTCAGTCATTTTTGATACTAATAGATAGGGACGATTTAGATGATTAATCTCTTCGCATAAAAACCACTATAGTTAGTCACGATAGGGATGTAGAGACAGGAACTTTACAAACAGGTAATTTATAGTCTGATGTCCATCTACCGATTCAGGGTTGAGCGATTAGTTTGCAAATCGTATAGGAGTCGGTGAACTTGTCACAGGCAAATTACGTAACTCTTCGATCGATCTGCGGACATTGAGGATATGGGGTCGGTGGATATTAGTCCTAAGCAAATCGGTCTACTAATCGGTGGCTCACCCTTGCCTAGCTGTCCTACATCTACCCACTACGGCCGACTCCGTTAGGATGCCTTGGCTGAGATAAATTACTGTCCGTTTGTCGCCGACAAAGGTACATGAATGTTCTGAAATCGGTAGATGGGCATTGGGCTTAACATACATTTTCCAATGATTGCAGAAGCATCTGAAACAGACTATTATATCTCTCTATATGAATAATAGGAAAATGTACCCCGATTGAATATGGCGTCGTTTGCTGCACTTTGCCGGGACAATGGTAAGGACAGCATATAAATAACAGCCTTGCTGTTTCATAAGCTTGGCCACTGCCAATTTTAACATTCAATAATAGAAATTTGCATTAAAACCGCATTCGGAGACCCGGATCAATGATATTTATTGATGTTGGATGAGGTACTGTCTGGGTAAAATGTATTGAGGAATAGGTTCTATAAATATGTGTTCATTGACATCAATGACATCCGATCTATTAGTTGAATGTTTAGGCAACCAAATCTAACCAATATCAATGTTTCATCCGGGAAAGGACAATAAACTAACAGTTGTCGCCAAGAATAGTGTCTCTGGTAATAGCAACCGCTTTTTTTTCCTTTTTTTTATTGGACGCAATTCAACTACAAGGTTGGTTTTCAATTATAGCCCCAAGAACATTCAATTGGGTTCGAATCACTCATTTTTAACAAATCAACATAGTATTACAATACTCTTCCACTTAATCCTCTTTTGAGGTAATGTTTGCCTATTTTGCCTATTAATAGCCGTGATTCATGAAAAATATGTGTGTCGAACACACAACAGATTTCGCCTAACGCACAGCTAGTCACTTCTTGCACTATTGTACCTGAGACGGGTGTATTTCATACCTTTCTCCTAGTCTAAGGCCTGGCGTCCACCTACTACGATAGAATCGTAGACCTCCCGATATGGCACCGATACCAAATGTCAAAATCGGTGCCATATCCGGAAGGTGCAAAATCGTAGACATATGTCTAGACATGCCAATCCACCACTCATTGTATGGGGGTTTCATCGGCGTCTAATCGGAGAAACGTGGTCAACTGCCCCGATATTAGGTGACCTTCCGACGCGATTTTGATTTTTTATCTGGAGGTGCATCGTAGAGCATATCGGTGCCATATCGTAGTAGGTGGACGCCAGGCCTAAAGCAGGATTCACACATAGAGACAAATGTATCTGAGACGGGTGTACTTCATACCTTCCTCCTAGTCTAAAGCAGGATTCACACATAGAGACTAATATAACTGATACAGGTCTGCTTCACACATTTCCTCTATAGTTTCAGACAATTCTCCTTTGGTACAAAAGTCTTATGGAAAGGTGTTCTCACAAGTCTCAAGGAAAAATGGCGAATTTTATTCACATGGAAGGACACACCTGGGACATAGTCTCAGACATAGCTATTACTATCAACCTTAGTATGTGGTAACCATAGTCTATTGCAGTCCGTGAGTCTCAGTGGTCCTAAATTACACCTATTCTCACGGGGAACTACCCTGAGTCGACGACTGTGTACCCTGTGTATCCTGTGTAGAGATGTTAAGGGTGTAGGGGTGAGACTATGTACCTGGTAAGTCTCTCCAAGTGAATTGAATCCGCCATGGTTCCCAAAAACTGTAGAACACTTCAAGTACACCAGTTTCAGGTACATTTGTCCCTACGTATGAATCCTACTTTAATTGTAGGGTTCAATTTCCCTGAGACGTGCATTTGCCCCTGCAATTCCTGGCGATATTTACCCCTAAAAATGAACAGAATCTCATGAGATTCTGAACCCTGTGCTGTACATGAATACCACCTTGTAAATTCCACTTCAGGTATAATGTATGTCATATGATATTGATCCTCCTGAAATATTTGATGTCCAGACCGGATAGGCCTGGTCGAGTTTATACCAGTATAGTTTACATTGTTTTATTCATGAATTGAACTGGAACAAACACATAACGCATGTAGTGTGCGGTACCTTTCTATACTAATCAAAGAGTGGACACAAATATTGTTGGCGTATAAGAAACTTTTATTACATTTTATATCATTTATTAGAACACACCCCTTATACGGGTTTATAAAATTCTGACATACATCATCATTTTATAATAACATACATCATCAATTATAATAACATATATGTTTTGAAAATGCAACATTATTTTGGGATGGTGGGTGGGGAATCGTTGTGTGTCGGAGTAGCGTGATATGAGGAAAAAATGCCTGACCCAGACCGGCAGGTCGAGATATTTATAGTCAGTAAATCGCTTGCCTCAGCAAAACAGATCCGCGGGTGTTTGCACATTACTAGTCCGTTCACGCACCGCGCCGCATTCGGGCTACGGTACGTGAAGGTATAACAGAGCATGGGTCCCATTGGCCAGTCCCATGTGGTAAGAAGCACTGCAGGGTTGGCTGTTCTATTTATAGCATCAGTTTGACAAGAGGGATACCGTAAGAGGGATTCTGGCACTGTTCTGGGAATCATCATAACTCTACAAGCTGATTTATTTGGTACATGCCTATGCTTGAAGAGTGATATTCTGGTTACTGGCAAATCAATCAGGACAGGTTAGTACCAGCGGAGGCAGGAATTTCTGCCTCTAAATGGCAGCGCATAAGGCCCGACGTCCACCCACTACGATATGGCACCGATATGGCCTACGATGCACCTCCCGATAAAAAAACTAAATCGCGTCGGAAGGTCACCTAATATCGGGGCAGTTGACCACGTTTCTGCGATTAGACACCGATAAAACCTCCATACGATGCGTGGTGGATTGGCATGTCTAGACATATGTCTACGATTTTGCACCTTCTCGATATGGCACCGATTTTGACATTTTGTATCGGTGCCATATCGGGAGGTCTATGATTCTATCGTAGTAGGTGGACGCCGGGCCTAACAGTTTGAGTTTTAGCCTGTGCGCCCTGGCCCTGGCGAAAACAGACTGTACTATCTAGCGTGTCACCTGATTAATCATTCATTTATGTTGCCTCGCAGAATATTTGAGGTGTCGCCTTATAGCGATTAGCAAACAATTTAACAATTATTCCACAATTAGTATTAATCAATTCTATATCAAACAATTCAATAGATTTCATGCTGAGATCATGTGAAGCCGTTTATTTATGATTAATCCATCAAGGTCGACATTTTATCGTTAACAGCCATTTACAAGTCTGGAACGTTGGCGAGATCCATTTAACAAATATCAGACATTAACGTAAAACTGGATGAGTTTTAATCTTGCTCACCGTATGCCACGACTGGAGTTTGGCATAGTGACTTCATGAGGCGAAGCCGAGTGAAGTTCGGAGCCAAAACTCCTACCCCGTCTCCTCGATTTTGGAATATTATGTGATAACAATTCTGTATGCTACTAGTGGCATATAAAACTCTGCATGCCAGTCAACGTGGCATACGGAAACTCAATGTTAAGCCTATGGGATTTTATATCAGGGGTAGAATAAAGTGGTAAACAGACTGGGCGTTTAATCTGTGGATTGTTGCGAACTCACGGATCAGCAAATACTTGCACCCACGACGTTATAGGCGGGAGGGGCGTATTTTCGTCACCGTGAGTGAATAACAATTCACAGGTAAAACACCTGGGACCTGTTTCAGTAGTTTTGTGACATTAGGCCTAGACAGACATCAACAGCGGTACCAACAGTGCAAGCATCAGCGGAAAAAAGTTTGTCAGGTTTCAAAACGCATGTCACAGTTGATGTCAAATATCAGCAAATCGGAGAATCCAATTTTCAATGCCTAATTCCTAAGGAAAGTGAGTGAAATTGCCTAATACTTTTGAAACCGGACACACCATGTTTGGGGTCTGTCTTGTCCTAAGTGCCACAACTTGTGTTGATCTGTCCGTATGGTGTCACAGACGCCATCTAGACATGTCACGAAACTACTGAAACAGGTCCCTGGTCTGTTTTCCCTTTATTACACACCTTGAAATATGTTTAATTCATACGGATTTACCACGAATTGCCCTTTGATTATATTTTTTAATTTGGGCATACTGGGCGTATCCCACTAACACGATTTGCGCTTCCGACACACTACGGTAGCCTTACGACAAGCATTCCGATGAAAAAATAACGTTTTTGTCGGAAGGAACGGTTCTATCGTGGAAGTGGGTTTTGTGCTCCGATGAGTACTACGGCACACTCCGACACACTCCGATAGTGCTACGATAGTAATGCCGTATATGAGCTTTTATTTGTTATATCTAGTTTATTTTCGATATTTTCGATATTTCCTAGGGTATTTTGTACATATTCAGAAATGCCTGACATATTGAAATGATCTCATATTTAGATCTCACTGATTGATTTTCATTATTTTAGTAAGAATCTTTAACAAATATTATTGATTGTTTGCCTGAGATTTGCATTGGCGCACCTCTTGAATCGTAGCTTGTGTCGGTACCATGGTCTTCTTTTTATTGCCGCTAAACCCGTTCCGACACACTGCCACACACCCCAACAGAGCCATCCCGATAGCTACGATCGGACAATTTCTTATTGTAGCCCAATCGCAGCACTTTTCGTAGTTTGTCGGGACAGTGGGAGCCCGGCTTTAAGGTCACAAATCCTTCCATAGATATTACCTAAGCATAGAAGCTACTCTAGTGCATTCAATATGAACTCAATCGGTCTAATCTGACTCTAGATACCTTTATGGTCCACTAATGGCCTTAGTAATCCTTTGATCTCACAATGCCAATAATGATCACAAAGGTGTGAACAACGGCAATGTAGCAATTTACCGTATAATGGTGGTCACTGAAGATCTATTGAATTCATTCAGTTGTTAGGGCCGGCGTCCACTGATCTACAGGGATCTGTTTCACTAGTTTTGTGACATGTCTGTGACACCATACAGACATTGGGGTTGTCTAGTTTCGTGACAACACAAGTAGCTGCCCTCAGGAAAAGACAGACCCCAAACATAAGAATTAGACACACAAATCTACACATCATGGATCTGTTTCACTAGTTTTGTGACAAAAGTGTTGGACAGATATGAAAAGCGGCACCAACAGTGCAAGCTAGACATGTCACGAAACTAGTGAAACAGGTCCCTGATACGCTCCAATATGCTCCATGATGTACCTCCCGATAAGAAATCATGTCAGAAGGTCATCGGTGCACCCCTCTCATCAGATCTCACACTCTCTAAGTCGTATTCTGTACTCTCACTACGCACTATGGAGAAGAATTCTTAACGAACTAGGCTTAGAGCCTTGAGAATCCACTGGCCTGCCTCTGGTGCTAAAGACGTACATCAACCAAAGATTCCTATAATCTCAATGATGCCACCTAGCGGAAATACTGTGTGCTAGTGGATTCTCAAGGCTCTAAGACTTGTTTGTTAAGAATTCTTTTCCCATAGAGCGCAGTGAGAACCTTGTACAGATTACGACTTAGAGAGTATGAGATTTTATGAGAGGGATGCTCTATTTTAGGGGCAGTTGATCACCTGTCTGCGATTAGGCTCCGATGCAAAACGAGTGTCTACGGTTTGCTCCCGATGAAAACCTGCATCGTAGGTGTATACGACATTTGATAATGATTAAAAGTCAGTGCCTTTTCTGCCAGGAAAATCACTCTCACGTGTAAGATACTCATTGGAATATTAAGAGATTTTCGAATTAGATAATACACAATACTTACTGGTTTCAGATACAAGCGGCCCGCGGCGGTATGTACTGCAGTTCTTTTTATATTGGTAAAAGTTTCTTCATAACCTTTCCTGGATTATAGTGTTATATATTAAGAAATAAGAATTCTACCTAAAGCCCGATACCCATCTACTGATTAAGTGTTGAACGATTAGTTTGCAAATCGTATAGGAGTCGGTGAACTTGTCGCAGGCAAATTACATAACGCTTCGCTCGACCGATGGACATCGAGGAGATTGGGTGGTGGATATTAGTCCTAAGAAATCAGTCAATGCTTACCAATTTTGGAACATGGAAACCACAACTTGTCGGCGATAAAAGGACATCTGAAGGAGGCGGTTCACTAATCGGTGGCTCACCCTTGCCTAGCTGTCCTACATCTACCTACCGTGGCCGACTCTGTTAGGATACCTTGGCTGAGACAAATTACCGTCCGTTTGTCGCCGACAAAGGTACATGAATGTTCCGAAATCGGTAGATGGGCATTGGGCTTTAAGATAGATATTGGTGAACTGGTTGCATTGTGAGGTACATCGGTGCCGTGACCACCTCTTTTTTTTTAACAAAGAACTCTTGTGATTGAATTCCAGAGACATGCTCCGCGCAAATATGGGCAATTATTTTTTGTGTTCTCTTTTTTTCAGGCAGCCTGGTATTTCTACAATAGGTCTCAATCCAATCTGACTGATATTCCGTTTTTGAATATTACAGCACCTTACCCTTTCTGACTGTTCTTAGTCAGTGATTGTAAGAACTAGAAGCAAATAGTATGTCTATCATAGATGAATGAGCATGCAATCATAAATGAATGACAATTAAAAGGTAAAAGTTAGATTTAGCATATGGATAGACCTGTAACCCACTTGCACCCAGTAAACTTGCCATTTCTGCAACTGCCCCGCTAGGATCCAAACACATCAAGCACCAGTAGGTCTTGAGGTATTTTGGTCTTGAGTGATTGGTCATGGTCAGCTCGGCACGCCTCTAAGAGACTGAGACACTGGCTCCCTGCTCTGTTCTCATTATCACAGTGAATACCACACAGATAGTGAAGGGACAGTATGTTATGTATATAGCTATGACTATTGTGCGGAAGAGCGCCCACTGAGCGGCGAGTACTATGTGTCTTTAAAAGTTTTTCAATAAAAGAAAATTAGAAAAATGCAGTACCCTGAAAGTCTATATGAACCCCTCTAAACTCTAGATGATGTATATAGTGCGTGCAATCACGCTCTAAAAAAAAAGCACGGCATTTTATAGCTCTTTTTGTCCATTATATTGATGCCAAAGGATCACAGGGTTCTTGAAGAAAGGTTTTATGGATATTCTAGAGCCTGAAACTCTTCACTTCCAATGTTCTATGAGCTGCCGACTCAACAAATATTCTCCCCATTACATTCGTTAGTTTACCAAGAGATGCACCAGATTATGTAAGTAACCATTTTTGACATACTGGGGAGAAGCTTGTCAAAGGAATTGATCATAATGTAACTGTGACATGAACGTAACCAAAACATGGCACATACAGTCTCTGAGGTTACCTGCAACATGCAAACAAAGCGAAAGATAAAAGAAAGAATACGAGAACATCTCAACTGCATCAACAAAAACTCGATGAAAAATGAAGTACCACACCACTTCAAGCAACGAACACATCGGGGTACCGAGGACGTGACGGTATATATCCTGGATTACATATACCAACATCCAGAATCCAGGGAAGCTACGAGACTACGCAACAAGATTGAATTCAACTGGATACATCGACTCAAGACCAACGCCCCAAATGGTCTTAACACGCTGGAATTCCCACCCACACCTTCCCCCATTCAATGCCACATCAAATTTTTTTTTTCCTACCACGGATCCTTGACAGGTCCAGCGGAACGAAGAAATTACAAACATATACCATGTCCAAAATGGGGGAGGACATCAGGGTGGGCAGTGACAGTTAGGACTACACAACATAGAGAGAGATCTACATTGGGCTGCATTATCCTCTTCCCGAACTGGTTTTGGGAGGGAAGACCACAGAAGAGTACCTACCACGATATGCCTGATGAGACTGGAGAACAGTCAAAACCACTAGAGACCAAATCAGAGTAATCAGACTTGCTACACACCTCTGATACTGGTATATCGGAGACCAAACATTGGGTTTGACACCAGTATATATATTACACTGTCAAATCTTGGTGACACCGGGCTGAGTACAACTACTTGGCAAGGTTCAATCACACTTACCTGGGTTTTTCCTCCATGTTCTGACGGAACTTGGCTCTAGGGTGAATCAGTTTCACCCCTGATAAAGGATAGCAGCTTATAACCTACTGTCTATTCGTTAGGAACTGTGTGGTTCAACACATAGCACCCACACAAAACAGCAGCGCCGGGCGACACGAACAAGTCGAACACAAGCGGCCGTAAAAATCAACAACAAAGTCACATGACTGTCACGTGACGTGTCAGCCAATCAGCAACGCGGAAACTGGGTATGCAGATGTGGCTGCGGCGTCGTCCGCGGCCCGCTTCCCCCTTCTCTCTATTCAGTGGTCGCATGTGGTAGGAGAAAGACTCACACTTCAAGATACGCCACGTTTTCCCACATACCGCACAAGTGATACATCATGAAATGGTTGAGAAATTATTTAGAGATATAAGCATACATAAACCATCTGGCATAGAAAATGTTACCCCATTGATATTATTATATACCCATAAGCGAATGTCTCACTTTTACTGACCAGGAGCATAGATTCTGTTCATCATTGAGTGATGAAAGAATATTCATACGTCCCTCTGTACCACGTGACCACTGCCATTCTACTATCATCCAGGTATATGATAATAAGAAGACATGGTGAGTGTGATTGAATTACATCTGTTCCTTATTATTTTGGTTGGAAATATTTACCTCGTTCTTCGAACTGGGTAAATATTTCCGACCAAAACAACTCGGGACAGATTTCATTCAGTCACACTAATCATGTCTCCATATATCACTACCTCTGTTGGTGCACTTATACAGCATATAGACTATGATCCATGGGGCTGCCATGACGCGCCCCGAGTAGGTGTTCTTCACTAATGGAGATGAAAAAGTAGGTGTTCTTCACTAATGGAGGTGCAAAAGAAGTGATTGATACTTGGGAAATGTCACAACTCTAGCCTTGCTCACATATGTTTATAAAGTGTTCCATGTGAAAAACATCATGTCTTGGGTTTTATCATTATATCTTCCTGCTCTGGGATGGGTGTAGCGAGTCAACGGAACCAGGGTAAAACATTGGAAGGCAGTTGAATTTGGTAAGAACAAAGAGCAGAATGCAGGTTCTGTCCCCCGACCACCTAGTGACTGTTTCATGAACTAACAATGTCTCTGTCCCCTATATCAACCAACTTTTGGTTCCGGGCAAGTTCCGGGGTCATGGTGCTCAGTGGCCATTATTTCAATCCCTAAACCCGGAAATTTACCTCATATTACCAACTGGAGACCTCTATCTTGACAGAGCAGACAAAAGAGGGCGGGTGCCTGATGCACAGTTATCTAACAAATACAATAGGCGAGAAAGGGCCATTAAGCCCACAACAATATGGATAGTGCTCTAGTAGGATGCAATAGTTGTATTTGTAAATGAGTTTTATAAGACCATGGACGAATGCATAATAGCAGATGCATTTGTTGATAACGGGTACAGGAATGAGCAAGACAATGTACCTGTGTGGGCGTAGATGTAGGTTCGGTAATATTAGGAAACGTCCTTACTGTGGACGAAACGGTTCCTGTTCGAGGTCAGTCTTTGATTTCATACTGCCTGACGCCATAGGCGGAAGGCAGTATGAAATCGAAGACTGACCGAGAACAAGAAACGTTTCGCCCATAGTGTGGACGTTTGCTTATTATTATATACCTTAAATCAATGAAAAAACTACATTTTGATGACTTATTGAGTCACACTCACAGCGGGCACGAACATTATTATTACTGCACCCCTAGCAGTGGGCAGTATTTCATAGACATTCGCACACAGGTATATAATAATATATACTACGGATGGTCAGATATAACCTCTAGCGTGCCTTAGGGCTCCGTCATAGGGCCGCTATTATTTATCTACTACATCATTGACTTATTAATGATTATTTACATAGGCATGGCCTGAATTATAGATGATCTAGCAATCTATTAATCGTGAAAGACACTGCTGAGCCGGAAGAAGTTATACAACTGAACCTAGATGACCTTTGGGATTGGGCTGGACATCATTACCTGAATATAAACTGTGAAAACTGAGGTTTTTTGCTATCCCGCTAACAAAGAAGAACTAGACTATCACATTTTGGTAGTTTTACTTAATCAACATCAAAGTAACGTTCCAAGACATTATCTTCAAGTTGATTCCATAATCTATAGGGACTATTTCTTCCGGAATTTCCTACCAGAGATTCTGCCATAACATAATCTCCGGGCAGTGAATTCCTGGCCCTGTCTACATTTCCTATTGTGACCCCGTAATGGGTAGGTAATAAGGCCTGGCGTCCACCTACTACGATACAAATTTAGACCTTCCGATATGGCACCGATACAAAAAGGAAATATCGGAGACATATCGGGAAGTTGCAAAATCGTAGACAGATGGCTAGACATGCCAATCCACAATGCATCTTAATGGGGTTTCTTTCGGTGCCTAATCGTAGAAACGTGGTCAACTGCCCCGATATTAGGTGACCTTCCGACGCGATTTTTTATTTTTTATTTTTTTTATCTTTTTTATTTATGTAGAACAAAATCAGTTCTTTCTTACGAAAGATCTTCCACTGTTTTCTACCATGAGGTGCCTCGTAGACCATATCGGTGCCATATCGTAGTAGGTGGACGCCGGGCCTAAATAGTACATAACCCTCTAGAGCTAGAGGAGAGATCTAACCCAGGAGTAAAAGATATTGCTAATGATTTTTATAAATTACCTCTATGTGAATGGAAAAACTTATATGGAGTCTTGGAGGAAAATGACCATAATGTGACATTTCCACCTGCCCATTATGACCACCGATAAAGGCATTTCACACCGCCACCCAATTATGCGACACACTCCACGCAATATTCATCTGGTGGAAACAGAAATGGTCCACGATTTTTATCTCCCTCTTTAAGCAATATTGCCCCAATGACCGACTTTTGAGCCTACCAACTAAATCAACCTGCGCTGAATTAATTGGTGGTCGCCTGCATTTTACAACCAAAAGTCATTTATCGGTGTACCTTGAAATGGCAAATGGAAACCGATCCGGTGTCACTGACTTTTCACTTGGAGAACTACTGACCACTTGTGAATATTGTGAAAGTTATGATGGCAGGACGTAATGGACCACTAGCAAAAGGTCAGGGTGTTAGGGCCCAGATGACTCCAGGAGTGGTGCACCCCTCTTATAAGATCTCACACTCTCTAAGTCGTATTCTGTACAAGGTTCTCACTGCGCTCTATGGGAGAAGAATTCTTAACAAATTTGGCTTAGAGCCTTGAGAATCCACTGGCACACAGAATTCCCGCTAGGTGGCATCATTGAGATTATATAGGAATCTATGGAGGCAGGCAAGTGGATCCTCAAGGCTCTAAGCCTAGTTTGTTAAAAATTCTTCGCCATAGAGCGTAGTGAGAGTACAGAATACAACTTAGAAAATGTGAGATCTTATGAGAGGGGTACACCGGAAAGCCCTAGTAGCGCTTAGACCGCACTGCGATGCCGCGGTCACGCCTGTTCAATATCTCTGTTAATATGATCCTAAAATTGCTAAAAACGGCGCGAATGACGCAGTTTCCGCAAATACAAAATATACGTAATGATTTCAAACGTATGCATATATCAGTGTTATGATAGGTGGGCTCTAGGTGAACCGTAAAGGCCAATGCCCATCTACCGATTTTTAAACACTTATGTACGTTTGTCGGCGACAAACGGAGGGTAATTTGTTTGGGCGAGGTATCCTAACTGAGTCGGTAGATGAAGGACAGCTAGGCAAGGCTACCCAGCGATTAGTGAACCACCTCCTTCAGACGTCCTTTTGTCGCCGACAAGTTGTGGTTTTCCCCTCCCCCAGCGATCAGTGGACCATACACCGATTTTATCAGTGTGCGTATATATATGTCGGCAGGTGTAGACTGATTTCCTTAGGACTAATACTCCAGCCCCTCTCCTCGAGGGCCGCGGGTCGAGCGAGGGGTTACGTAATTCCCCTACGACAAGGTGACCGATTCCTATATGATTTGGGAACTAATCGTTCAACCCTAAATCGGTAGATGGGCATCCGGCTTAACGTCCCTATAAATGGGCCTTGACGTCCTGACTTTCGGTTGGTGGGCCCTAGCGTCTACATACCAAAATTATCGGTGTGATTTTGGTCGGCAGTTGGAAGCGCCACATCACTTTAGCCCTGGTCACTCGCCTCATCACAGCGCATACCCTATGCCTCTCAGAGGCTTAGCAAGAAAAAATAAATGGATTTCAAAACCAGAATTATTACCAGCGTTATTTAATGATACATAAATTGTAAACTTCCTGTATGTGACGTCCTTTGTATTGTCCGTTGTATTTGTTGTATTGTCGAATGGTGTTAGCGTGGAAGATCGTCCATTAAGTTGGATGAACGCTAATTTGCCATTTTCATCTTTTTTTAATAAACACGTCTCGATCAAAAAAAACCCCAAAAAACCTAGTTCCCTATCTAGATTTAAATGGACATTTCCCAACGCTCCCACCTTTGTTCTATACACCCCCTCTTCTGGGAATGATTGATGTTCAATAACGTAGGCAGGCTTAATATTGATCTTGTGAACAAAGGTATACAGTGCGCTCAAACACGCAGCCCAGCAATTGTCAGTTGACGCTTCGTAAAGTCAGTTGTCAATAATTGTTGAGCAGGGATACGTCATGGACTGCCTATAGAGTCCCTAACCCGGAGTTTACACTAGACGATTCTGGCCGGCGATTCTGGCATTTTGTACCTCCTGACGACTTTCAGTAGTAACATGATAGACATCATCTATTGTAAACGCCAAGTGTGTGGCGACTGTAGATCATCAAATTATATCAGCTTATTATATTTGGCACCACCTCACGACTATCACTGCGTGAATACCACCAGTTTATTCCTTTATACGCCATCGCGGAAGTGCATTTATCCTACCCCTAATTAAAAACGCCATAGGCTTAACATGGGATTTGTTTATGTCACGGGAGTGACATAAAGTGTTGTTTATGCCACTACTTTCTGATACTGAAAAAATATGGAAACGGGGTAGGATCAAATCTAGACACCACTCGTTTGAGTTTGAGCTTATTTATGCCACTCATTTTGTTGGCTCCGTAATGTCACTCGTCTTCGACTCGTGAAATTATGGAGCCAACAAAATGCGTGGCATAAATAAACTCAGACTCAAACTCGTGACGTCTCTTTATAGTATCGGCTGAATACCTACTTTTTTTCTGATATATACGTCCATACTTCACGCCAGCGTATGAGGCGTATACAAGACTGTTTCCTTTTAAATACGGCCGTGTTAGAGTGTTTGATGCATTGATAACTATAAATGATGAAATTAGTTAACAAAAACGCCACTATGTGGCACTACCTGAATTGATTAGAAACTCTCCTTCACAGGGACCCCCAATCCTGGGGGCTGTTGAATAAACTACGAACGAGAAAAAAGTCTCCCAGGATTGTCTTTGGAGCCATAGTGTTGTATAAAATAATGTTCTGTTAGCAGAAGGTATTTTGACGATAAGAGTAATCTAAACCTCTTACAAAGTGTTGTATACAAATACGTAGATTTAGAAAATATCTTCTCTTCTGTCATACAACAGAGAATGTAAAAAAAACGTCCAGGATGTCGTTTGTCGTTGGAGTTATCGTATCGTCCAGCACAGAACCAGAAACGAACGAACTTTATTCAACAGCCCCCTGGCTGACAGCCTTTTTGTCCGAGCCGAGGATCAAATTCATTTAGAAGAGACTAATCATACAGGACTTCCCTGACTACGGACGATAGATGTTAGTAAACAGGAATGATCTCCTCTCCTCAAATAGATCTTGGATCGCTGGCGCGATCCCTGGTCGATTCTTCCGCCAGCACGAAATATTTTTGAACACCCCACAAGGGCCCGTTTAAAAGGTTTTGGTCCTGGCGAAAGAATCTACCGGGGAGCACAAGAACTAGGAACCAAGAGTTTGTTCATCACAGATGAATGAGCGTGCAATTATAAATGAATAACAATTAAAAGGTTTCAGTCAGATTTAGCCAATGGATAGTTTTCTGTAACCCACCTGCACCCAGTCAACTTGTCATTTCTCTAACTGCCTGAGTCTAGGATCAAAACATATCAAGCAACAGAGGGTCAATGAGGTATTTCAGTCTTGAGTGATTGGTCATGCTCAGCTGGGCACACCTCTAAGACCCTGAGACACTGGCTCCCTGCTCTGTTCTCACTATCACAGGGAACAGCATGCAGATAGTAAAGGGATAGTTTTCTGGAAGCACACTGAAAGTTCAATGTGACCACTCTAACTCTGACTCTAACCCTGACTCTAACCTCTAGATGATGTATTTAGTGCGTGCAAGCACGCTCTAAAAAGGAAGAACACACTTGATACATACACTCAGACATAAACTCAGTGACCAGTTAGCTAGGGACTCAAGTACCCCGTGAGATGAGATGTGTGACAAACATGTAATCATGCTTCCTGGCCTCCTATTGGCTAGGGCAGGTACTTCGTCACCGACATCGTATTGGGACCATTTATCTCACTAAAATGTCCCTCTAGATTACAAACGTGTTTAAAATGAAAATTTCATGAGATTCTGTACCTCGTTAGGGGAAATGGTCGTCGACAATTGCAGGTAAAAATGCTTGTCTCAGGGAAATGGGACACTTTAATTCACAAGAGATTGTGTTCCAGTACAGAATGTCAGCAGGATTTGTCTCAGATAAACACCTTGTGGGGTACATGAATCCCACCGTGTGAATCCCACTTTATTTACCTCTGGTGGATATAGGGATGATTCCGCTAAAACGTTCGATATATGCTGATCATGGCAGACTTGTTGACTCGCTAGCACTGGGTAAATCATGTAAGAATATCTGGTTGAATAGCCCCCGTGAGCGATAATAGGGGCTACGCACGCAGGGGCAAGTGCAACTAGATCCTGGTGGAAGAACTACCCGAGTGGTAGAACCAGTGGGAATAAATAATTAAAAAAAAAAAATCTTACACGATTCATCAAGATACAGCAAGGTGCTACAAGACAGAGCCTGACCTTGCCAGGCCACAAATATCATGATGGTAGGAACAGCCTGTAAATAAGTAAATTTTCACTTTAAACAACAGTGAATTTAAGAGACTAATACAAACTACCCACATGGTGATTTTTTTTTCTTTTTGAGCGTTGGCCACATGTTTGTATGCTCTGACTAAAGGGGATGGTCGCATAGACATTGAGCTCTATGCAAAAAACTATCCCTTTACAATCTGCGTGCTAACACTGTGATATTGGGAAGGAGCAGATGGCAAGTGTTCCAGGGTCTTAGGGGCTGCACCGTAGTGGGGGTGTAATTAGAGACCCTTAAGTAGTTGTGTAGGTAGCTAGCTCATTATCTTAAGTCCCTTGTGTTTCCCTAGAGTTGAGTCATCTGATTAGGTAGAATCACTTGCTTAGCACGGTCACCGAGACACTGTGACCTCACATCTCGATGACCTGAGAGGAGGAATGACGAACAATGCAAGTACAGTTAATAGGTTTTAATCTCCTGAGAGCAATCTGTAGTTTTACATATTACATATACATGGTTCGATGGATGTATCTCTCTTGACAGATGTGTTGGTACTAACCATATAATAAAGTTTCAGCTTATTGTCCATAAAGTTCAATGTTCCATGCAGTTGTTCATTTCAGTTCCTATAGTTCCAGTTGGATTCAGTCCGTGAGTCCTAGTGTTCCCAAGTTGATCTTAATAGTTTAGTTCGCACGTTCTGTGCACTCTCTATCGAGAGCCAGTTACCCACACGTCGGTCTGTAGGCAACTCACAGAATCTAGGATCGATTAACTCTTTATTTACACTTTAAGGCCATCCGCTAAAGGGCCCGTGTGAGTAGGCCTTACAACTATGTAAACTCTTTAATCAACAAAATATTGGATATTCTATTCAGTTTGTTTATATCTAAGAGCAGATATCCATTCTATGATAGATATATAGTAAAACCCTGCTTACGGGACACCTCCCTTAAGGGGACGCCCCGCTTAAGGGGGCAGTTTTCTGGGAACAGAAATTCCTTTTTGAGTTTATTCTAACCCCGCTTAAGGGGCCACCCCGCTTAAGGGGACACTTTGCTCGGAACGGAGGGTGTCCCCTTAAGCGGGGTTTTACTGTATAATGGAGAACCAATCATCATATTATCAAGCCTCTTCAGTGTACTTAAATTGGAGTGCGACTTCTGAATAGCAGGTGATGATACCTATTAATCAAACTATTGGTGTCATTCCCTCATAAACCTTGTATATCCGTCATTATATAAAGTAGACTCCATTGAGGCATGGAGAATTCATGCTTGCGCCTGCCATGCATGCCGTGAATAGAGATTGCATAGACCACAATGGGCCAGAAGACCACAATGTGCCATGGCTAGCGGTCCCACACGCTACGCTCTACACATGTGTAAAGGCTAAAGTCTAATACACACCAACCGATTCGGGGTTAAACGATTAGTTCCCAAATTGTATAGTAGTCGGCGAAGTTGTCGCAGCCAAATAATGAAACCATTCGCTCGATCTGCGGCCATCCCGGGGGATACAAGAGAAGACGTGGGGGGTGTTAGTCCTAAGCAAATCAGTCTACACTAACCGACTGAGATGCGATGGTGCATCCCTCTCATAAGATCTCACACTCTCTAAGTCGTAATCTGTACATGGTTCTCACTGTGCTCTACGGAAGAAAAATTCTAAACAAACTAGGCTTCAAAATCCACTGGCACACTGTTCCTGCTAGGTGGCATCATTGCGATTATAGGAATCTTTGGTTGCATTGATGTATGTCTTTAGCACGGGAGGCAGGCCAGTGGATCCTCAAGGCTCTAAGCCTAGTTCGTTAAGAATTATTCTCCATAGAGAGAAGTGAGATTACAGAATACAACTTAGAGAGTGTGAGATCTTATGAGAGGGGTGCTCCCTCTATATGTCTGTCTCTCTTTGATTTGAGTGTCCCTACATTATATCGGTCACTTATCGCCTCTGTGTGCCTCTCTCCGTTCCTCTCTCACTGTTTCTCTTTCTCTCTCTCTGTCCCTCTCTCTCCTTGTTCCTCTCCCTGTTTCTCTCTCTCTGCTCCCCTCACCTATTTCTCTCTGTTTCTCTCTAAGTTCCTATCTCTCTCTGTTTATATCTCTGTTCCTCTCTCTCACTGTTTTTCTATCTGTTCTTCTATCTTAATCTCTCTCTGTGTTTCTGTCTCTGTTTCCCTCCCTGTTCCCCTGTCCCCCCCTCCCTCTCATACTCCTTCCCTCTAAGTATCTGTATCTCTTTGTTTCTCACTATGTTCCTCTCTCTCACTGATTTTCTCTCTGTTCTTCTCTCTTAATCTCTCTCTCTCTCTGTTTCTGTCTCTGTTTCCCTCCCTGTTCCCCTGTCTCCCCCCCCCCTCCCTCTCATACTCCTTCCCTCTAAGTATCTGTATCTCTTTTTATCTTACCCCTGGAATAAATGCGCATAGGCTTAACATTGGGAACTCGTTCTCCATGCCCCTACAAGTATTGTGGTCCGTTCTCCATGGTCTATATCCTGTGGGTCATCCATTCTTTTAATGTGTCTAGGGGTGAGATGAATACAGAAAGCAACTCGTTTTGGTCAAAGAAGTCATTCTGCCACTCGTTTGAATGCTACATGATATTCACGCGGCTGTTGCCTTGTGAATATCACTCCGCATCAAACTCGTGAAGAACGACGACCTTGACCAAAACTTGTTGGTTTCTTCTTTAGTTTCTCACTATGTTCCTCTCTCTCACTGATTTTCTCTCTGTTCTTCTCTCTTAATCTCTCTCTCTGTGGTTCTGTCTCTGTTCCCCTCCCTGTTCTCCCACCTCTCTCCCCCTCTCAGTTCCCTCTAAGTATCTGTATCTCTTTGATGTGAGTGTCCCTACACTATATCGGTCACTTATCGCCTCTGTGTTCCTCTCTCATTATTTCTCTCTCTCTCTCTGTCCCCCCTCTCCTTGTTCCTCTCCCTGTTTCTCTCTCTGTTCCCCTCACCTATTTCTCTCTGTTTCTCTCTAAGTTCCTATCTCGCTCTCTTTGTTTCTCACTATGTTCCTCTCTCTCACTGATTTTCTCTCTGTTCTCTCTCTGTGTGGTTCTGTCTCTGTTTCCCTCCCTGTTCCCCTGTCTCTCCCCTCCCCCCTCCCTCTCATACTCCTTCCCTCTAAGTATCTGTATCTCTCTGTTTACATTTCTGTTCCTCTCTCTCACTGTTTTTCTCTCTGTTCTTCTCTCTTAATCTCTCTCTCTCTCTGGTTCTGTCTCTGTTTCCCTCCCTGTTCTCCCGCCTCTCTCCCCCTCCCTCTCCCTCTCTCTATGTATCTGCCATTATCCTACCCCTAATAAAAAACTCCATAGGCTTAACATTGGGTCACTGTATTCGGTCTGGAGTTCAAAAAAATGAAAAATATCGCTCTAGTGGGATACACTTGACAAATGACGTCATTTGTTAATGTAGAAGTAATTTAGACAGGCGGGGTAGGATCAATTCTAAACCAAACAAGAGTTAGTCATGTTATTGTTTATCGCACGATGGCAAGATCGCGTATCTTGCCATCGTGCGATAAACAACAACATGACTAACTCTTGTTTGGTTTCTCCATATTCCTTGATGTGAGTGTCCCTCCACTATATCGGTCGCTTATCGCCTCTGTGTTCCTCTCTTATTATTTCTCTCTCTCTGTCCCTCTCTCCCCTTGTTCCTCTCCCTGTTTCTCTCTCTGTTCCCTTCACCTATTTCTCTCTGTTTCTCTCTCTATTTATATCTCTGTTCCTCTCTCTCACTGTTTTTCTATCTGTTCTTCTCTCCTAATCTCTCTCTCTCTGGTTCTGTCTCTGTTTCCCTCTCTGTTCTCCCACCTCTCTCCCCCTCTCTCTCCCTCTCTCTATGTATCTGCATCTCCTTGATGTGAGTGTCCCTACACTATATCGGTCACTTATCGCCTCTGTGTGCCTCTCTCTGTTCTTCTCTCTTACTGTCTCTCTCTCTGTTTCTCTCTGTTCTCTATGTTCGCTCTCTATTCCCATATCTCCCGCCTCTCTCCCCCTCTCACTCCTTCCCTCTATGTATCTGCATCTCCTTGATGTGAGTGTCCCTACACTATATCTCTCACTTATCTCCTCTGTGTTCCTCTACATACAGGTGGGTGGCCGTGATGTCTGTACCGGTTACCATGACGGGGCTCTCCGTGCACAACTGTTCAGCTGACCACTCCCTGCTGTCTAGTGAGGTGCTCAGCAACACGCTCGCCATCGTCCTGGAGTGGCTCGTCGTACAAGTGGTGGTTGTCATCACCGACGGTGAGTTACTCTCAGATCATTGTGTGTTTCCTCCCAGAAATAGGAGAGGTAAGGATCACCTTAGTCTGCTGAGTAGGTTTTTTTATTTTTACACCATGCCTGCACGTTATATATATATATATATATATATATATATATATATATATATATATATATATATATATATATGGTCAAATCCCAGAAAGGGGGCCCAATTGCAATATATATATATATATATATATATATATATATATATATATAGTGTAGCGGTCGGAGGAGAGGTGGGGGGAGTCTCGGGCGGCACTTCATTCCCAGTAGGAACGATAGCGGGAAGAGGGGAGAAGATGGTCTCTCACGTTACACCAAACGCCACGGAGTCCACCGAATTACACCGTTTTACACCGTGTTACACCGAATTACACCGAATTACACCGAATTACGCCGAATTACGATGCAGTGGACGCTGAGTTGCTGCATATGACGTCACGTTTTACTATAAATACAGTGAGCACAGCTCAGTCGAGTCATTCTGGGAGGACCAGCCCTAGAGGCGAGGTCGAGGAACACTGCTACTTACAGGAGTGTAGGCCAGGCCTACAGAATGCGTTAGCACTGATTGTATCCGTAGGCTCTTGGAATAAATCCTGTACACTGTATCTGGTTGTCCTCGTCGTCATTCTGCATTGACCGTTACAATATATATATATATATATATATATATATATATATATATATATTGTCTAGAGTTTAGAGTGGTCACATATAGACTTCTAGCATACTGCATAAAGACTATATGCCTTCACTATCTGCATGCTATTTATTCACTGTGATAGTATGAAAGGAGCAGGGTGCCAGTGTCTGAGGTCTTAGAGGCGTGCCCAGCTGACCATGACCAATTACTCAAGACCGAAATCGCATTGACCTACTGGTGCTTGATATGTTTGGATCCTAGACTCAGGCAGTTGCAGAAATAGCAAGTTGACTGGGTACAAGCTGGTTACAGAAAATTATCCATAGACTAAATGTAACCCAAACCTTTTCATTATCATTCATATATAATTGCATGCTCATTCATAAATGATTAACATACTATTTATTCGTAGTTTACATCGAGGTATTTATCGAGCTCTTTTAACTTATATTCAGATGGTAGTTTTTTTCCACTCTCCGGTATCAAGTTCTGATGATATGAGTAAAAGACAGTTTTATACAACCTGTTTGTTAGAAGCTGTCTGAGTACTAGTATTAGACTACCTTAGTTGCACCTGTACAAAGGGAATGTTCCCTGCCTGGGTGCCACCAGTTTGCCCCCTGAGTATGTGCTCTTCATCATTGGAGTTTAAAAAGTAGGTGTTCTTCACTACTGAAGAAGGAAGTAAGTGACAATAGGGAACTGTCACAACTCTAGTCACATATGTGTATAGAACTTTTCATGTGAGAACAATAATGTTCTGGGGAACACTCACTTAAAATTGTGTTAAATTGAATTTCTAAAAATCTTTCTTAAACTTTATATCATAATATAGGTAACAGTTTATTTTCCATGGCACCTTAATTTTTAGTATAACTTAAAAACCACATCCAACATTTGAGTTATTTTGGCTACAAATGAAACTAGATTGATACAGTTCGTGTGCACTTTATTACAGGTACCGAGGCTACATATCGATGGGACACACACAATCTGTATAGAAAAACAGTATTGTACACCATAGACTTCAACAACGAATCTGAAGTGGATCGGTACTTAAATAGCCAGAGTGACTCCGCACAAGAGTCAGCATTATTTATGGTGTTGTGTGACAGAGAACATACAATAAATATACTGCAAAAGGTAAGAGTCTTGCTTGCTTGCATATCGGTTTTCATTTAAAATGTTTTTATCCAATCTGTCAAAGGCAGGTTTTCCTTGAATAGTCACATCACCGGGCATGATGCTGTGTCAGGTGAAGCCAATTGGCATTCACTGAGAAGGGAATTCATATTATAATAAACAAGAGATAGCGAAATCAAGTCACGATCATCTAAGACTAAGGCGGGCGTCCACCAAACACGATAAGGCTACGACAATGGCTTCCTGACAAGGTCCACGATTGGCCTTGTCATGGTTGGTAGACCCCAGTTCCTTACAAGAGTCTACGACAAGGCCACGACAAGGCCATGATTGGAAGCTTGTCAGGAGCCTTTCGACAAGGCTACGACAACATCCAGCATGTTCAATTTTCCCCATGACTGGACCCTTCTCGTGGAGTGTCATGGTGTGTCAGAAGCATGTTGCAGAGATCTACAATAGGAAATTTTGGTGGAGTTTGCACTTCCCGACACGCCCTGACAACGCTGTCGCAAAGCTCCCCTTCTTACAACAAGGCTGCGACAAGCGCTGATTGGAACTTTCTTGTCAGTCCTTGTCATATCCTTGTCATGGTTGGTGGACACTCCCCTTAAGACCAGGAACCCACTGAGCTCCCAACGTATCACAAGCCCATATCTGGGCCATATCACAAGCAGTGGATGCCTGGTTTATGGCTGGGCACTCACTGCTTCCAACACACTCTGGCACGGTTACGATATGGCTATGACACACTTTTTCAAATCGTAGCTCTGCTGGAAGGGCTGTGTCGTAGTGTGTTGGAACTTGTTTTGCAGAAATAGAAAGGTGACCATGTTACTGACACACGTCATGACATTAGAGGTGAACATATGCAAATGATATGAAGGTGTATGTATGTCGGGAGGGGGGGGGGATAGCTAACACATAATAGACAATGCTCTGAACAAACTCCAACACAGTCTAGTCCCTACAACACAACCTGTTGGGATGGCTGCTACACAGTTCCTGTGTGGAGGTCATGCTAGAGTGTGTCAGAAGCCATGTCGAAACCCCGACATTAGTTAATACAGCCTATATAATCGTCTAGGCCATGGAGTAGATATCAATGAAATGGGAAGATAGTTCTAATATACGGATACACTAATATATTAAGCTGTATTGAATTGATATGGGATATTATACTTTACAAGGATACTAATCATCACTCATATCATCTTTGTTTATGTTCACCTTCTATCCTCCATATAATTCCTTCGTTGAGATTGTTGCCATCCACAGACACTGAAAATATGCTATGAGGCGAAGTGAAGTGAGATAGCAAATTAGAATGAATGGCGTATTTTCAGGTTCGAGTGCAGTTCGGATTTTATCACACCCGTATCAGTGACTTAATGGCTGATGTTTGTGACCTCATAGTCATTGAGTATCTTTGTGCAATACTCCATGGGCATTGAGTATGAGTTCCCAATGTTACGTCTATCGGGATAAAAATATCAGGGACCTGTTTCACTAGTTTCGTGACATGTCTAGATGGCATCTAGATGGTGTGTCTGGTTTCATAAGAACTAGACATTAGACATCGTTTTGCCCGTTCTTGCTTGCACTGTTGGTGCCGCTTTTCATGTCTGTCAAACACTTTTGTCACAAAACTAATGAAACAAGTCCCATGATGTGTAGATTTGTCTAATTCTTATGTTTGGGGTCTGTCTTTACCTAAGGGAAGCTACTTGTGTTGTCACGAAACTAGACAACTCCAATGTCTGAATGAGATAAAGTCTCTGATAATGACTCTCTTACAGGTGAACATTCATGACAAGCATTATGATGAACAAGGTGTTCTCACCTACAACCACCGCTGGCTGATTGTTACAAACACGAACGACACTCTCGATTATCTGGAGAACTATGTAGTCAACATCACTCATCTCAGTGTGGCTGTCATTGAGGATGGAGCAGAGGCAAGTACAACCATTCCCATTAACAACCATAAAACCCCAAGAAACAAAACTAGTATTACTATACACCTATGGCCGAACATGTATGAAGTACTGCCCGCTGCTGGGGGTGTAGTATAAATAATGTTCGCGCCCGCTGTGGCAGCGGGCCGTAGTGAATAGCAGTGGCTTTTTGTGGAGCAGAAAAGTTAATAAAACAGATTTGTCAACGAGTATGAGGTATATAGTAATAAGAAAACGTAGTGACTGAGACCGTACGGTGTCCATTCTCGGTCATTTGATGAAAAAATACGGCCCTCTAGCCTGCGGCATCGGGCCGTATTTTTTTCATCAAATGACCTCGAACGGTCACCCGTACGGGCTCAGTAACCACGTTTTCTCATAAGACTCCCAGGGCCTGTTGAATAACTTAAGCTCGTACATGAAGATCCTTTTCTGTATGCCAAAGAGACCCAGGGGCGATGTGAGTTAATTTTCTTTCTTTTTTAATTTTCAAACATATAGTTCTAACACAGAGGATAGATCTTCCACTGTTGAGGCGGTCACAAACAACATTTTGTTCCAGCATCTACAATTATTCATTTAACAATATAGAAGGTTATGACATATAAGTGTGATATAAACGGGTGAAAAGGATGATGGTAATGTTAAAAATCAGGCTGACCAATCATACACTGAGTACATTAATTTATTTTTTTTATAGAGCAAGCTCTTTCTTTATTTCACATCAGATCTTATTCTCTAACATATGGGTAATGAGGTAACATTCAGTAGGTTCATCAACTCTCGCTTGCTATTTTTTTTTTTTTTTCCTGACATCCCTTTTTATTAACCACCGATTACAGAGTCTCCATAGGAAATGTATAGGGCACATGGAAACAGCTACCCAGAGATTCTGGTTCGTCAGAATCTCCTGCAGGAGATTCTGGAAAAATAGTCCTGTCCATAATGAGGTCGGATCATCATGTACTTCAAAATGAGTTTTTTGAATGTTAATTCAATATTAATTATCTAGAATCAACCATAATAATATCAGATTACCATCAGAAATCACTGTCATAACAGACTTTGCATGCTAAAAGTACAGGTTAATGGTGAACTATATTATTGGTGTAAGTCTACACCGAATTACTGCCACACTTGGCAGGGCTGTGATGTCAGGAATTAAATGGCTTACAGAAACTTTGTAATTGCAATAGATTTGTTGTTAATCTTGTAGGTGGGTAATAAATACAATAAAGACTGGTTTTGTATATGAATGACCGTAATCTCCTCGTAGTTGATAACGTAATTACCTTGCTAATTGCTCGGATATTACTACGCGGCAACTACTCGGAGATTACGGCCACTCGTACAGAAAACCAGTCATTATTGTGTATATATTTAAAAATATATGGGTATAACTTCCATTCTGAATGCTATGGCTTTCCGACACAATACCAAGAAAGAAATGGATGAGTCTTTGGTCTATGTCCTCAGTTCGCCATCTTGTTTGGAGCGATAGCCGAGTCAATATTCCAAAGCACTCAAAATGAAATCACGAACAGGTATTCAGACTGATCACAAATATGTTTCTGTTTCTATCCTAGCCTAGATAGCCTAGATATATATTCATCTTTTTATCGCCCATTGAGTATGAGATACCATCCTCACAAACCTGTTGAGTATGAGCTCCTAAAGTTAAGCCTATGGACATTTATACCAGGCTAAGATAATATTCCTCTCCTATGGCTCCTTAATTATTATCAAATTAGCACACAATTGTCTCATGTTCTGATGAATATTTTGTGTTTGATTTCTCCAGCAGAGCCTGCTCTATGCAGCCATGTGGGAGCCAGCAGGCCGCAAGTTTCGACTGGCTGCTGAAGTTGTCAATGGAGGTCTCATCGGGGAAGTTTACCCCACTCTGAACTACGGCCTCAATGGTCGAACATTCCTGGTGACAACGAAAGTGGTAGGAACATTCATAGTCATGCGGGAGACCTAGAGGCCGAGAAATTGTCATTGTTTTGAATTAAAATTTTCAGGCAAATACATACAATATATCCCAACTGGGTGTTTTATATGTGTTCATTTAAAAACGTAAATAATAAAGACATAAAAAGACATGGGGGTCGTGCTATGTGGATGTTTTTGGTGGCCAAGTAAAAGTATCATATCGAAAGAGTTGGATTTTCGTCTAGGTAGGATTTTATAATATACTTAAAGTACGATTTACATTGAATATTCTAAATATCGTCCTATTTCTTCACCCCTTGCTAAACATGTGATTTTTTATATCTTTCGATTTTTGATAAATCTATTAGGATCTTTTAGATCAAAATTATACACTCATTTATATATGTGTGTGTGTATATTTATAATTATTATATATAATTAATATATAATTATAAATACCGAAGGAAATGTATCTTATTATTCACCTCTGAACTCTACCGTTTATAATGCGGTAACTCAGGTGATGGTTTTTAACCCTTTAACAGCAGCATGATGCCTCCAGGCATTCCCCTGGCTATGGCAGCAAGATGCCTCCAGGCATTCCCCTGGCTATGGCAGGGAGATGCCTCCAGACATTCCCCTGGCTATGGCAGGGAGATGCCTCCAGACATTCCCCTGGCTATGGCAGGGAGATGCCTCCAGACATTCCCCTGGCTATGGCAGGAAGATGCCTCCAGGCATCTTTGAGGCATCATTGATACTTATAAATAAAATTCAATAAATAAAAAAGTTATTGTCTGAATTTAAAGAAATGTTGAAAAAGTATAAACGCCATGTTGACTTAATATTTTGGTATAACAAAATATCATAAGTTACCAAGGCAAATTACACAAATCACATGACACATCATGTGACATTGCTATTTTCCAAAAAGGTGCCTGCCGTAGCAGGGTCGTTTATGCAGGCAATGCCTGCCGTATAATGCTGAGCAGGGGAACTGGGTGCTGCAGGGAAAGGGTTAACGCATGGTGTGAGTATCTCATCAACGGTCTCCAGCCATTCTTCATCTGCTCACGATCAACTCAGAAGCACTACTCTCTCTGGTAGGAAGGGAGGTGTGGCAGAAGTCCGAAGCTGTGACTAAATGTCGTCTGATTAAAGTGGTGGTTCCACCAACACACAAGATATAGCGAGATTAGTCACGATCTGGTTATATTACTAAAGGGGTGAATCCACCAGGCCGATTTCTCACCCGATTAATTGTTCCTGGGCCCTTAAAAGGATGCTCACGTATTGTAATTCATTTAATTCTGATAATAATAGTTTAATAAATGACCATTTTCAAAGATTTGAGAAATTCTAGGGCATTCGATAATGATCGGCGATTGTCTGGCTACAGAATCGGCTACCGTCGGTCCAGTGGAACACCTTCTGTTAAGGGGTGTTCCACTGGACCGACGGTAGCCGATTCCGTAGCCAGACAATCGCCGATTATTATCGGATGCCCTAGAATTTCTCAAAAACTATTATTATCAGAATTAAATAGATTACAATACGTGAGCTTCCTCTACAGGGCCCAGGAACAATTGATCGGGTGAGAAGTCGGCCTGGTGGAGCACACCCTTAAATGGTGATAGGTTCTGAATAATTGCATACGTATTTTTCGCGATTGCCTTGAGGTGTCGTGGTGGTGGAACCAAAATAGACACATGGCATAGCGTGTTACGTATCGCGACAACGGAGGTACGACATATCGCGACAATGTAAGATATAACAAGATATACCAAGATATACCACGGCAAATCCATCATGTTGGTGGAACCAGCCCTTTACTGGTGCCAATGGAACACCCTCCTTAGCAACATTGTTCGTGTACTTATTTGCAGTGGGGACCATTCGTTGGGAAGGACCCGAACCAACAGGGAAATGCCCGTTATTCGGGATTCTGCATCGAACTTCTTAAAGAAGTTGCAGCGGCAATGAATTTCACGTATGTAAACTATATATCTTTACCACCAAGAATAGTTACCTGTAGTGTACAGCACATTTCCTATTCTCATAATATGGAGAAACCAAACAAGAGTTAGTTGTGTTGTTCTTTATCGCACGACAGCAAGATCGCGTATCACTGTGCGAGGCAAAACCGAGAGCAGTAATACGCGATCTTGCCGGAGTGCGATGAACAATAACACGACTAACTCGAGTTTGGTTTGGAATTTATCCTACCCCGCCCGTCTAAATTACTTCTACATTAACAGATGACATCATTTGTCAAGTGTATCCCACTAGAACGATATTTTTCATTTTTCTGAACTCCAGACCGAATACAGTGACCCAATGTTAAGCCTATGGAGTTTTTTATTAGGGGTAGGATAATGCCTCTTATTTTTGCTTTACCCTTCAGCGCAGACTGGCGGTGAGTAGCGTAGTTAGACCTTCGCTCGATCAACCACTGTACAGTGTGGCCTCTCTCCTATATTGATTCAATGCATTCACACTTATAGAGTGTGAGCGCAAGGTTTTTGTTTCCCACAAAATATCACAGCTGAGACAAAGAAGGGTAATGTAATAACGAGTCTGGCTTGACTAAACTTTATAGTATAACTGTCTCGATTTTGCCATAGATAAAAGTAGATATATGATGTTCATGGCGCCGATATGTTATTGTATATCTAAACCATATCTGAAGTATTATTTGGGCAATATACATATATAGCCAACCGAATTGGAGCTGCAATACAATAGATTACGATGCAATTGCTGAACTTCCTTTGAAGATGATCAAAACAGGTTTTATAAATGAATGTACCTCATACGCCCAATCCTCCAATGCAAAAGGATACGTCGTGAGGTAGTTGTTTGACCAACATTGGTGCGTACCTATGAAACCACTCTTCACTCTCACATCAGACTTATTGGAAAAGAAGTATATTCAAGTTCATCACAGTCCGTTATTTCACGTTATTATCCATCGTAAACAAAGACCTCATTGAATATGTATGGGGACCCAGTAAACCATGAACAATTATATAAAACATGTCATATACCATTGCTGTAGTATACGATTCAAATCTGCGGTATATGGCCTCAGAGCCATGGTATACGGAAAAATAGTCCCTTTGTGCTATAGAGCAAAGAAATAGTCCCAATTGTTATACCATTTAATATGGCAATTACTGGGTTTAATTCATTCGAAAAGATGGGAAATAAATGCAAATCATGATGGTGATCTGAACAGGTGGCTCAGTGAAGAACGTGAGGTTGACGTCTTAAGTGTCACCTGTCCACGAAACCATCATTTATTGTCTATTCGTATAGACAATAAACGGTGTTTAAGGGTGGCGTCCACCAACCACGACAAGGCTACGACACGCGCAGACGAGAACGTTCCAATCGGCGCTTGTCGCAGCCTTGTCGTAAGAAGGGGGGCTTTAAGAGGGTGCGTCCACCAACCACGACAGTGCTGCGACACGCGCCGACAAGAAATTTCCAATCGGTGCCTTGTCGCAGCCCTGTCGTGAGGAGAGGAGCTCTACGCCAGCGTTGTCGGGGCATGTCGGGAAGAGCAAGCTCCACCTAAATTTTCTATTGTAGACCTCTGCGACAACCTCCCGACATGCCATAACATGCCACGACAAGGCTCTAAAATCGAACATGTTCGATTTTGTCGTAGCCTTGTCGGAAGGCCCCCGACAAGCTGTGTGTCGCAGCCTGTCGGGGCCTTGTCGTAGCCTCTTGTCGGGAACTATGGTCCACCAACCACGACAAGGCTATGACATGCCTTCCAATCGTAGAGCTGTCGTGGACCTTGTCGGAAAGCCGTTGTCGCAGCCCTGTCGTGGTTGGTGGACGCACCCTCTTAGACAGCATTGTCAGGGCATGTCGGGAAGTGCAAAATTTCATATCGCCCCCAATCGTAGGCCACTCGTGGACCTTGTCAGGAAGCCATTGCCATAGCCTTGTCGTGCTTGGTGGACGCCCCCTTTAATTTAGACAACCACGAGAGAATGACGAGTAGCGATGCATAAGCGATAGCGAGTGTATTACGTCGTTAACCTTGAGTAGTTTACAGAGCCAACCGTCTAAAAGATCAGCGCATTTCTTGGGTACTGGTTTACTGTAGCATTTCAAAACATTTTCAATGGGAACTTTGTATCCCATGGGTAAGGAAGTATAATGATAGCCCATTTCTATCCCCTGAGGCAGGAAATCCTGGCTGTTCCATTGAACATTGTGTAATATTTCACAGATATATCATCACCGAGCCACCGGATGACGAGTTTGGAGATGTGGTCAATGGCAGCTGGACAGGCCTCATCGGGCAACTGGGATATAAGGTAAGATTAGATGACACCCTTATAAAGAATCGATTACTCTTATCAATAATTATATAGAACATCCTGACCATGCTGTACAAGTCACAGAACGAGATGGTAATCTACGGTTTGTACGGACCGAGGCCTTTACGCCGAGTTCCGTACAAACCCTAAATTATCGAGTTCTGTAACTTGAACAAGCATGGTTGGACGTTATATATTTTTACTATATACCCGAAATTTCTTTTTAAATCCTTAATTTCATTTAGCTTTACAACCAATATCTTAATAAACGTGTATGGCAAGGTGGTCCGTATTTTAGTGTACAGACCAATGGTCCGTACAGTATTTTCACGTCATATATACGGCATGGGTATGTAGTAATGTTAAAGGCATAGCCTACAATTTACAGTGGCCCCATCTGCTGATTTTTAAGTAATGTCAAATGTATATAAAAAATGTTTTTTTGGGGATTCATTCTGAATCTAAACGAGTAAATTTAATGTATTCTCCAGTTTATCTAATCCCAATAGGTAAAATAGGTCAATTTACATTTGCCTGATCTACATAGAAAATGTACTGGAAAAGTATGGTTTTCTTCGATTCTTTCAAAAACAAGGATGGTGACCTATGATCTTTTAAACTCAAATGTATAGTACTACACACCTACCACTATATATTGAGCGAGTTTGAGAAAAATGACATGGGTTTCACTATGTGAAAACAACTTTTTAGAACTTCTATATAATCCCTTATAATATTATCATACTATTGATCTCTAAATCAAAAACTAACATAGTGACTCCTGATTTTTAAGTTAGATATGTGCTCTACAACACCTTTAGCTCATCATATTCAATTATCAGGAGAATGACATGGGTTTTAATTTTTAAGCCAAATTGTCCGACGTGCCTTTCAAACACAACATAAACGAAGTTCCATCTGGGTTGGGCATTTGATGGTCTTCAAAGGTATCTATGACAATGCTGTGCTTCTGCGCATGCCTAAAGCCGGGCACCCGCCACAGCCGACGCAGAATTCAGACCTCACGATGCACACCGACGCGCTCTACGATGCAGATTTTTTGCATCGTAGAGCCCGTCGGAAGGAAAGCAATTTCTGCGTCGGTGTGCATCGCAGTGCATCAGAACGGTTCTAGGGTGAAGAGACAGGCATACACTATCGAATTTCAAGGAGGAAATAACCCATAAAAACAGATTATTTCAGTAAATATGTGCACCACTTGGTTTAGTGTGTCGTTGTGTTTTTTTGTGTGAGTTTCAACCCACTTGAATTTATAATGTCAATACATCTTTTTATTATTTTTTCTTTAATTTTTTTAAAGGAGCCTTGCTCTTCTTTATTAATCATCAATTTGTATGCATTTTACAGGGGAATAATCCAACAATGAAAAATCTAGTATCTGCATTTGGCTGCATTTGGCTACATGTGTGTTATTACACTTACAATGTCTCCTATATATATTTTAACATTTTGGTGGCAAGCCTCATCATTCCATTGCCTCCCTTTCCTATGTTGTGACTTTATGTTATTTCTATACTTCTGTTTTCTGCCCTCTATAACATGCTCCAATCCTTAATATGTATTCTATACAGAAGTTAAGTATAACTCATTCCTATATACCCATTTCCAAACACTCTATAATTACATACCACTGCTGGGGGTGCAGTAATTATGAGTTATGTAGTGAGGGTGATGTTTTTGTCCCGGGCTGATGTTTTCGTCCCGGGCTGACCACGTGATATAAAGAGCGCCGAGACGTAAACATAGCTGTTGCAGTTACTCGATAAGGGTGGCCATTATTCTTGGGGCTATCATAGGTAAAGAAATAACAATTTTTATCGATATTTGAAGGTATATAGGAATAGGGAAACCAAGTACCGGTAAGCAAAAGTCAAAGTTACTCGCCTTTGCCAGTAATTTTTCCGGTCGTCACCTCGTAACTTTGAACTTTTGCTCACCGGAACATAGTTTCCCTCAAAACCTGCTTGGTTTGATATTTCCTCCTTATCTGGGGAATTATCAAACATAACTCAAAAAAGGGAACAGTCTTTTATCAATACGATACTACTTACTTAAAAGTTTTGCAAGCTTGCTCTTATTTTTGGTAGTTTTACCAAACTTTTGTATTAGGTGGGCTCTCATGGGTTTCTTTTAAGTTCTAGCAAACCCTTTTAGGTAATCAACCTCTAGGTTGGAGCCTAGGAAGTATCTTAGCCCTTAATTGGGGAACATAACAATTGTGAAATACATCTTTTCTTAAAGGAGACCGACATGATGTCGGCCCCGGCATCCACGCAGGTAAACCGGGAGCGTGTGATGGACGGATCGTTCCCCTTTTACATCGAGGAAACTGGAATCTTGTACAAATCAAAACCCAACATGATAACCAAGGCGTATCTCTTCATCCGGCCCTACAAGTGGAAGGTGTGGGTCTGTATGACGGCGCTCGTCCCGTCCACAGGGCTCTTCGTCTGGTATCTTGGACGTCTGGTAACAAAGATACACAATGGTAAAACATACAAGGAGAAAACGGTCGGTGAAAATATCTGGATTACATACGGATCTGCTTTCAATCAAGGTAATGTAACGTTTTCATACATGCTGATAATATCAAAATAGACAAATATTTAGAGGCAGATCAACAGATCTAGGATCGTTAAATATGAAAGGGTCCTCAGCAGAAACAGGAACCTCCTTTTATCTAACCCCTGATAATTGTGTCCCATGAGCATAACGTTGGGAGCTCATTCCCATACCCATACAAGTATTGCAGTCTGTTCTCCAAGGTTTATATCCTGTGAGTCATCCATTATTTCAGTGTGTACAGGGGTGAGATAAATACAGAAAGCAAATCATTTTGGTCAAAGTCGTTGATCTCCAACATGTTTGAACACTGCACTATATGTGATATTCACTCAACTGTCACCTCATTCATATCACTCGGCATCAAACCCGTGGAGAACGACGGCCTTGACTAAAACTGGTTGGTTTCTTCTTTAAAGTTTTCAATATAATTCGTCGTTAAATACCGAATAAAATCCTGCTCCCTCTGAAGTCGCCCCTTGTGCCTATAAGCCATTTTTCTAAGGACCAACTATTCGCCAGCAATCTGCAGTCAGGAACCACTGACACCAGATCACTGAATGGAAACAGACATGCAGAGAAGTTTTATGGATAAGTGACAGAAATAAAGCATGCACAGCGCCTTTGCTGGCCACCACCGCAACCTTTTGGGGAACTCAATTAATCGGTGCTGTTTCACCTGCCAGTGGAAAATGGCTTATACAGACATTCTACCTACTGATTTTGACCACAATTAATGGCATTTCACACCACTGACCAATTATGTGACACATTCTGCACAATGATCATCAGGAGGAAACAGAAATGGTCAACGATTTTTATATCCCTTCTTACGGAATATAGCAACACCGACATTGGAAACGCCGCATTGGAGTTATAAAGCCTGCTTCTATTGGCTGATGAAAATGGCACAGATTTATTGAGTTCTCCTAAAAGTTGGTCGGTGGTGTTCACGCACTACACGTCGGTGTCTAAAAAATGGTGAGGATGCACTGGATTTGTTGTTACTGCTGCATTTGACAGGTCTATACCATCTAAAGTTGTTTGGTGGTGGCCTCATTATACAGTAAAACCCCCCTTCTAGGACACTTCCTTTAGGGGGAAACCCCCCTTAAGTAGACAGTTTGATAAGAACAGAGATCTTCATTTAGTGTATTTTAACCCCGCTTAAGGAGACACCCCACTTAAGGAGACACCCCACTTAAGGGGACACCCCACTTAAGGGGACACTTTGCTCGGAACGGAGGACGTCTTCTTGAGCGGGGTTTTACTGTACAATCTATGCACAAGTAATTGGTGAGCATTGCTATGCTCATTGCTATATTCCTAATGGTATATGTTGTATGAATACTAAATGTGGTGTTTTGTAAATGTCTTTGTCTATGTACATTACATTAACTGTATACCCTGTGATATATGTTTTATGTTGACCATCGCGTGGAGGATCGCCAGGAAACTGGTGAACGTGTGTTGTCATTAAATGTCTTTTGAATTAAGAAAAAAAAAATTAAATGCCTGTTTCCGTATACCGATCTGGCATCGATGGTTCACGACTGCAGATTGGTGGCGAATAGTCAGTCGATGGAAATGGGCTTATACAGAGACATTGAAAGACATTTCCATTCCACATTTAGATGATTAAAGAAGTTAACACAGATATTGAAGGTTTTCGGCGAGACATTGTCCTTGACTACGACAGGTGCTTTTATTTGAATTCGATATCCAGTTTAATCTACACAAGAAACATTTATAGGTTTCGAGATATTCCGAAGAGGTAATCATTTTAGCTGTTCCAAAATTTCCGTTTTCACAATGAAAATTGATCTAAATAGTTTCCAAGAGAAAACCTAGCCTGGCAGCCTGGCCTAGTTAGACTATAGGCCAGGTAACGGGTTCCATTTTTATGGTGCATTATTGGTAAAACCTCCTAGTTCCCCGCTCATCTGCTAGAGGGCTCGGCGGAATTAGGTATATGACAGGTGGATACTAGATTGGCCACCACCTCTGTTTACACTGTGTTCCAACTTAGAGGTTGGTAACGTTAAACCCTGGTCGTGTCCACGGATTCTCACTCTCAGACCAAGTAGCTTTCTTTATTTTTGGATTCCTAGAGCTGAGATATTCATTATGAAATATTCATAGCTGACAAAATTGATAATAAAGTGAACCTTTATGTTTATTTGATTAAAAATACACACAAAGGGAAATATAAACATGGAAAAATGGTTTCAAGAGTGAGCATTGAATACATTCTCCAACCATAGGTCCAGGTCACATATGGATCTGCTGGGAGAGTAAGAGCCACATACAGGTAGTGGGTGAAGGCGGTCGGACCACAGAGTAAAAATAGATACACAGAGTATTAATGCCTAACTCCCAACCTACAAATAGCTAAAGTGAAGTTCCTTTACCCACTGCAATGGCATGAGATACCCGCTACCACGCCATGTCAAGGCCCCGGACAATTTAACGTGACCAGAGCTAACATAGTCTAGCTCAGGTGGCCAGTGTAGGTGGATACCAGCCAAACCACAACGCTGGTTCCCGGGGTATAAGCTAGTCAGAGGTGGGCACCAGCCAAAGTTGAAGCACAGAGTAGCATGGTTGAAGGTCGTGCCTGTGGAACCCGTTACCTGTCCCTTATTTCATTAGGGCAGGGAACCAGTCAAGAGAAAACCTTTCATCTTGGCCCCAGAACTGCCTCGGGCTAGTTTGTGGTTCGAACACCAGGAGGCAGCAGTTGCCCATAGGTGTGAGAAATTCTATCACAACGTTCCAATTCTCCAATGGAAATTCTCAAAATTGATAACATAATATTTGATTAAAAATAAAGCTAGATCATGTTACTACTGCATCTCAACCACCACTGTATCTGAAAAACTCATACTATTTAAGAGACATTTTACGCGAAAACTGTATTCATTCTTACACATATCACACCTCATCCCATTATATGTGCAAATTGGTTAAGTGGAGACAGTATTATTAGATCGTGCTTGCACTGCTAAATGCATCATCTAGAGTTTAGAGTGGTCACATTGAACTTTCAGTGTGCTTCCAAAAAACTGTCCCTTTACTATCTGCATGCTATCCACTGTGATATTGAGAACAGAGCAGGCAGCCAGTGTCTCAGGGTCTTAGAAATGTGCCCAGCGGACCATGACCAATCACTGAAGATGAAAATACCTCAAGACCCACTGGTGCTTGATATGTTTGGATCCTAGACTCAGGCAGTTGCAGAAATGGCAAGTTGACTGGCTGCAAGCGGTTTACAGAAAACTATCCATATCCTAACGCAAAAACTCAAACCTTTTAATTGTTATTCATTTATAATTGCATGCTCATTCATCCATGATGAGCATCCTATTTGCTCCTAGTATGCAAAGTGGAGAAATTAAATATTGATCATGTCGTAAACCATGTTCCAAGGTCACAAAGCCTGTCCAGAATACCAGGGAGCTGTTTCAAAAGTCGGGAGGGTGCTAAACGAGAGTACTCACCGCCAAAGCGAGAGTTAAACAACTACACTTGAAACATCGCTGTCGAGGTGGAGGTGCCGCTCGCTATTGGGTATTGGTAGCGGTATTGCTGCCGCTTTGATTCAATGTGCTGCTCGTTGTTGCCGGCCGCTCGCTTTGAAAATGCGACGTACCGCTGGCGAGACCTCACTCGACTTTTGAAACAGCTCCCTTCTCCGCAGAGCCCTCGCCATGTATTTCTTTTTGTGCAAATAAAAAGAAAGTCAAAGAAAAAAATCTTACTTCTATTTCAGGTGCAACTGATCTGTCAAAGAGTCCTGTCATCAGGGCAGTGTTGATATTTTGGATCCTGACTTGTGTCATATATGCAGCAACCTACAGCAGTAACCTGGTCGCCCTACTTGCTGTAGAAGTCGAACGACAACCATTTAACTCTCTCGAGGAACTCTCCGTTCAAGAGGATTATAAGTTTGGGGTGCAAGGTGGCACTGCCTATACCAGCATTATCAAGGTAAACCTCATGGGGTAGTTTACTGAAGATGTTCACTGAATATGTATACCTTTCGATGTGATTTGCTCCAGAAAGGCCACTTGTTGCATTTTTAGGTCAGCTATTGCACTTTTTTGATTGGGGGTTAGGTCTGAAGTGCAGTATTGACATCAGATGCCTCCTTTATTGACATGTGGAATATTACTTTTCTATTTACATTGTCTGATCATTTATTATCCATCGTATACAAAGTCCCCATTGAAAATGCATGGGGACTCAGCAAACCACGACCCATTGTATAAAACCTGTCAGATACCATAACTGTGGTATACGGATTCAAACCTGTGGTATACGGCCTCAAAACCATGGTATACGGGAAAAATAGTCCCTTTTGCTATAGAGCAAAGAAATGGTTCCTAATGTTATATCCGTTAATTTGGCAATTACTGGGTTTAATTTTTAATTTAAAAGATGGATAATAAATGCAACAAACGATGGTTTTGTGGACAGGCAGCTCTGTAAACCACTCGCGGTTGACCTCGTAATACACTCGATAGCGCTCGTGTATTACTACGCGTCAACCTCTCATGGTTTACGGCCGCCTGTCCACAAAACCATCGATTATTGTCTATACACTGCACGAAAAGCACTATTTTACATATGTATGCGAAACGCGTCTAACAGTAGGATTTTGCGTCTAGAAGTTCGACCTGTTATCCGTCTTGTAGACGCCTTATCTAGTGGCGTATATACATGTCCATGGTGCGGTCTTATATACGTCATATATACGCCTGATTCCGTTGTATATACACCAATCTCAAAAAGTTCCATTCTCTGCCACTTGGGGACACTACTGGTAGCATATTTCATTTGCCATGAACCATCCAAGTCTGTATTATATGAAAATTGCAATCTTATATTACCAATTTATTTTATAAAAACCTAATTAAGTATAAATTGATTAATTACACATAATAAACCCTGCATTTGTTGTTTTTTTACCGTTTTTCTAATAGATTTGACTTTAAAACACCATGCCTATGTGTGGTCAATCTTGGCTTAGCATATAAGCACCTTCTTCAAGGTTATAGCTAACTACTGAAATCATCTTACCCCCTGCGAATGCGACCGCACAGGTGTGAATGCGGCTGCATTCACACCACATGTCTACCTGGCCCCCGCCGACACCATAACACCTCGCGGCGGGCAGCGGCGGGCATGGGCGGGCGGTGGAGGGTGGGGGAGGGTATCCCACTGAGTCAACCTGTACAAACGCGGCTGGCGGTGGGCGGTGGGCGGTGGCCGGCGGGCAGCGGGGGGCTTCTCACTGAGGCTGGCTGGGGGTGGCGTGGGGTGATGGGGGGGCGGTAGGGGGTGGGGTTGGGAGGTCGCGGCTGGCGGGTCAGTGTTGGTGCATCCTCTACCAACACCCACAGGCCCGGGTGGGCCGCGGGTCGCACTTTTTTTTTTTTTTGGTATCATATATACGCCTGGCGTATATATATGTTGCGCAGAGTATATTTTATCTTAAATACGCCAGGCGTGAAAGACAGCCAAGTCGCGCGCGTCTACATATGGAAACTGTCTTGTAGACGCCCGAAACGTAGACGCGTATAAGAGGTGTATACAAGTATAATCAAGCCACGATACAGCCGATACGTGCGTTATCGCAATGGCGTATATATATGTAAAATAGTGCTTTTCGTGCAGTGATATCTACAAACCTATAAAAATCAAACCTTGTTTTGAAATACTTACAAGCATACCAACAGATTAACCAAATATCTTTATATAATGCATCTGTACCTTTCAAGTGATCTATAAAGGAAAATATTAACCAAAAAAAATAACCATTTGCAGAACTCACCGGGTGTTTATAAGAAGATGTGGAGTCGCATGGAGTACTGGGACCAGCATGGCTTCCCCGTTCTCAGTACGTCTCACGAGGAACACATGGAGTACGTGGACGAGGGAGGTTACGCCTACTTCACCGACCTCACTGAGGCCGTGTCGCGCGAACAGACGTCATGCGATCTCAGGATCTTCACCAGAAAACTCTTTCCTCTTCAGTTCGTCATGGGATTTCAGAATAATTCAGCATATACAAGAGAAGCCTCAGAAATGTACGTTCAGTGTGAGAAACAATTCAATATTATGTTTCCCGATTTTTATTGTTCACCAGTTTGGTTTTTTTTATAGGAAATGTATCACCCCTCTCATAAGATCTCACAATCTCTAAGTGGTATTCTGTACTCTCACTACGTTCTATGGAAGAAGGATTAGAATTAGGATTAGAGCCTTGAGAATCCACTGGCCTGCCTCCCGTGCTAAAGACGTACATCAATACAACTCAAAGATTTCTATAATCTCAATGATGCCACCTAGCGGGAATACTGTGTGTCAGTGGATTCTCAAGGCTCTAAGCCTAGTTCGTTAAAAATCCTTCTCCCATAGAGCATAGTGAGAACCTTGTACAGAATACCACTTAGAGAGTGTGAGATCTTATGAGAGTAGGGCACCTGGCTACCCAGAGATTCTGATATGTCAGGATCCCCAGGAGATTCTTGAAAAAAAAGAGTCCCATCCATAATGAGTTCAAATCATCATGTACTTCAAAATAGGTTTCTAAAAGATGCATTCAATGTTAATTCATTAGAATCAGTCAGTTAATTATTTAGAAATCAGCCAGGAGATTCTGGAAAAAATATGTCCCATCCATGATGAGGTCAAATGATCATGTACTTCAAAATAAGTTTCTAAAAGGTTCATACAATGGTATGATATAAATTCTAAAAGGTATTCAATTGTTATTAAATGGAGTCATTAGGAACCTATTTACTAGTTGTAATCCTTTTTTTTTTTTTTTTTTAATAGAGCACAGCATTTATTTTCCAGTATACAGCATACAGTACATTGCATTATTTCTTTGTTGTCTTGTTCTCATATCTATCTGACTGTACACTTGTAGCAGTCTCTTACACACATCTTTCGTCTTGCTCCTTTTTTTTATATTTTAACTTTATAATTACATGGTTACCTGGTATACCTCTACCCCTTACTGGACTACAACCTTCAGGTCTTCCTATTCTAGATTGCCACCATTTTTCCAATCTACTACACTGCTGATTCTCCATATATTTATCAGTCATTCAATATTTGATTTTCAGGAATATTCTATCTGTTCTCGTTAGTCTCCTTCTCCTTGGGTTACATCGTCTGTTTTCCTCTTCTTCATGCTTTTCCACCTCCTGCTCTCTTCAATATAGGCATATTATTCCATAGATTATCTTAATTCTTGTCAGTCCCTTCCTCTGGCTCTTAGATACTATGTCACACAATCAAGTAGTCCAACCACCCGTCTAATTTCTACTAGTTGTAATCCTTAACGAATCACCAGGTGGCAATGTCAAGAAGATGGCATGCTGGTTCCCCTTGCTAAATTCATGCCTACAATTAGTACGAGTACAGTACCCTTGGTGTTTGAGGGGCTTCAAGAAGTCATGTAATGAGTAGAGTGTATGTGGGTGCGTGGGTGCCTGTAGTGCGATCCACTTCCACCAGACGGCATCGTACATGCTTCACTTATCTACATGCTAATCTACTCTGGCCACCAGAGCACACTGATATAAGCTCTGGTGGAGTCAGATCTGAGCTACCTTTAAGGGGGCGTCCATCAACCACAAAAAGGCTACGACAATGGCTTCCTGACAAGGTCCACGACTGCCCTACAACTGAAGGCCTTGTCGTGGTTGGTGGACCCCAGTTCCCAACAAGAGTTTATGACAAGGCCACGACAAGGCCACGATTGGAAGCTTGTCGCGAGCATTTCAACAAGGCAACGACAATATCGAACATGTTCGATTTTTCCCATGACTGGACCTTTATCGTGGAGTGTCATGCTGTGTCGGGAGCATGTCACAGAGGTCTATGATAGGAAATTTTGGTGGAGCATGCACTTCCCGCCAAACCCCGCCAACGTTGTCGTAAAGCCCCCTTTCTTACGACAAGGCTGCGACAAAACCCGATTGGAACTTACATGTTGGCGCTTGTCGTAGCCTTGTCATGGTTGGTGGATGCCCCCCTTTAGAGGGGGTGTCCACCAAGGTCCCGATGTGAACCGACGCGCCCCGATATTGCCCTCCCGATACAAAATCCATATCATAGCAAAATCGTAGAGCTTATCGGGGCAGTTGGTCAGGTTTCTACGATAACGCTACCGACGCGGCCCGATGCGCTACGACGCGAACCGACGCGAGCCGATAAAAAAAACATATGCAGAGGGTCTACGACAATCGAACATGTATCGATTGTCGTAGCGCGTGGGGCCGCGTCGGTGCGCATCAGTATGTATAGATGACACTTTAAACGGGAAATCATATGAAATAATCGATGAAAAATTATAAAATTTTCAGAATACCTAGAATATACGATGCTAATGCGGTTCTGCAAAAATGGTGAAAGTTGATGGTAGATAAGGGTCTTAAATCGATCAATTTATACTTTAACCGACGCGGCCCGACGCGAACCGACGCGCTACGATATGCGTTGGTGGGTGCGGGGTCTAACTCTCACTCTCCTTGCGATTGCAAGACGTTAGGGCCCACTACCCAAAAGTTGGGCATTAGGGCCCAACTGAGACCGAGGGTGTGAAAGTCACAGTCGGGCCTCAGCCATACCATAACACGGCATTCACACCTGTGGCACCGAGAGGGGGAAATAGCATAAATAGATGTTAGGGCCCACCTAATTTTGCTGAATTGGTTCATATTTGTTGGCTTGTTAGTGCTAAAAACGGAAATGACACAGTATTCCCAGATTTCAGTAACGATTTTACATGTATGCATATTTCAATGATATATATGTCGATGTTATTATAGGTAGGCCCTAACGTCCCGACTTTCGGGTGGTGGGCCCTAACGTCTACATACCCTCCTAGCTGATTAGAATCTATGCTGGAAGAGTGAATCATTCTTCCAGCAGATCTTTTCATTGTGTAATCTCTTTCACAACAGGCTCTTGTTGTGGTTGGAGATTGTAGTATTCTCGAATCCCCTTATCCATATCATTATTTTCTTTTTTGTTTAATTTGATAAGGAAACCATGAAGTTAGATTTTGTTATCAATTACCTAAGCTAATAATGCTTCGTATTCAGTATTCATAGTTTATATTCCACGATCTCCCAAAAGTGTACCTTGCTTCGAGATATTTGTATCAAGATCTCTGGTCCGAAAGTAATTGTACCTTACCAACCTCTAACCCATTCACGCCGGGTGATGCCTTCAGGCATCAACCAGGGCTGGCCGGGTGATGCCTCGAAGCCCGGCGTGATAGGGTCAAGGCCTGTTTCCATTGGCCGACGAAACGTGTGTAGATTTTGTTAGTTACACAGAAAGTCTGTCGGTGGTGCCACTGACTGTACGCCAAGGAGACTCAGGGACGACAGAAAAATCGGTGAGGGTTGTAGATTTCAATCAGTGTCCAAGCTTTCGCTCAGTGGTGGGTGGTGCCACATTGCATAATCTAAGCAGAAAAAGTGGTGGGTCATTTCACAAACTGGATCGTTTCCATTGACTGATTTTGGGTCAGCAGTGCCAAAAGTCTATCGGTGGTACCTGACTGTAGTTCAGTGATGGGAAATCGGCCAATGAAAACAGGCCTTAAGAGGGGACCCCCACCTACCACGATAGGCCACGACATGCTTCCCGATCGCTACGATTTGAAATGGGAAAATCGTGACTTATTGGGAGGTCCCCGATTGTTTCAAATTGTGGACATGGTTTGAAATCGTAGAGCATAGAAATGTCTTGGGAGGACCAAAAACATAAACTATGGTCACGAGTGGCTCACGATCCAATCGGTGATTCACTGTAGATCTTATGCATGATTTTAATATTGATATATACTATAATTTTGGAAATATTGAATAAATCCGAATAATTTTCTACAGCTACTTACAATATATTATGACATTATTTTCAAACACCAAAACAATCAATTAGAACAATATAACTGTGGTAGAATAATAATTCCGATGTGAAAATATTATTTTTAGACACTTAGACTTCATCAAATAATATCATATTTACGGCAATTATATATCCATATGCACCCTACCTAATTCCAGAATTTCCACCAATTATTCCATCCACAAGAGATATTTTCCTGTTAAATCACCTCCAATAGGCCACGACAGTCTACGAAATTTCCAACATGTTGGAAGTTATCGGGACCTCTACGAATGGCGTTTTCTATCGTAGCCTATCGTGGGTTATCGTAGAGTGAATCGCAGAAACCTGTTCCACCTACCACGATTTAACCTTAACTCACGCTACAATCGGAATGGTGTCGGGAAGGCCGTCGTAAGGCCAATCGGGACCAGAATCGTGGTAGGTGGGGGCAGGCTTTAAGTCTGAGACAGAGATCGTGGCCAATCTGCATGCTAACCATGACCCGATAGCCTGCACCACAGAGTACTGTACCTGTGCTAATTCTTAGCCTGGAGGCCTGGCCAATGTGCACTCACATATTAGGCCAGGTAACTACCACCATCTTTTGGTGCATTGCGGGATTGCATTCAGCTGGCAAAGTCTGTCAAGAAATACTCTAATAAGTTATCTTTGATCTTTAGAAACGTTGTCATAACATTGTTATATTTTTCATTCATTGTAAAGAGGTATAAAGAAGTTATTTGGGGAATCTTGCGATGGAGAGAGGTTGTACTGTCTTGCCTCTGCTGCATATGACTGGGGAACCAGCGTAAAGGCCGAACCTATCCCGTGGAGATTGGGTAGCGATCATTTTTTTCCTGGCCGCTCAGCACCTAGTCCCCGATAGTGGAGCTGCAGTGGAGCTACGGTCTCTAGGCGGCCCCCACGTTCTCCTCATAGTCGCGCATGAGGCAAGAACAATCGGAGAACGGGTGGAGATTGGGTGAAGGTTGTTCAGAGAAAAACAATCAGTGCAATGGAGCACCACCTTCAGTTCAAGGTCACTCACATTTACTCTTTCTGGGCGTTACCTGTCCCATTGTTCATTGGGACAGGTAACCAGTCTATGTTAACCGTAGGAATATGGATAGCCAGTGTGAAAAGTTGGTGGGTCAAGGTATAGCATCAAAAATATATGTACTCCTTCAAAAGACGGGGAAAATAGGAAAATATATGTAATATACTGATCAATTTCTGTCATTTCATTCCAGAATTATGAGACTGAGTCAGACAGGGGTACTCTCGAAATGGAAACTCCAATTCTGGCCTAAACATACAACATGTCTAAGAACATCTTCAATGACACAAGGCATCCAGGTTGAGGACTTAGCTGGACTATTTCTTGTCACTATCATTTTATTAGCAATATCTGTCTGCATATTTTGCATAGAGAAATTAATCTTCATAAAGAGAAGTAAAATATCTCACGAGGCAAAGCCGAGTGACGCTTTATAGAAAACCGAAATGAATGGCGTGTTTTCAGGAGCGACAGATCGAGTGCGTTCAGATTTTATCTTACCCCTATCACTGACTGATCAGATAACAGTCGTGACATCATTCCCCTATAGAGCCTCCAGAGGTTACTAAACTCCCGATTATCGCCCGGGTAAAGCAAAGTTCCGCTCCCGATAGACTTGGCACACTACGACAACATGAACCACAGTTTTCTCGTTTATAACTGGAGAAACTGAATATAATTTCGGATTTCTATGTAGAAATAGCTGAAATTTCCATTTCTGGCATCAGAATTTCAATTTGAGGATTTCTGAAAACTGTTAAACTGCATTGATTCTGGGTTACGGGTCACGGGTCTATCACCATATAACGTCGGTAATCAGCGAAAACCGGAACTTGCAAAACATACTGGATTACGGGATACCTCAATAGGGTCTATGGAATATTTTCTTACAATACTCCATTGGCATTGAGTACGAGTTCCTAATGCTAAGTCTATGGCTGATAATCCCTGCTGATAAGATAACTCAGGATCTGAAGGACATTAAAGGCCTTATAAAAAGATCCTAGGCAGTATTAAAGTAGATTGTGACAAGTCTGTTATACAAATTGCTCCAGACCATTTTTTCTAACAGCAGGCATTTGCATTTAAACACCTCGCAAAAATTGATGAACTATTGTAAATCAGCATTAGACTTAATCTCACCCCTGGGAGTTTTGTCCTATAGGTTTATCATTGGGAACTCATTCTCCATGCCCCTACGAGTATTGCATTCTGTTCTCTATGATCTATATCATGTGTGTCATCCATTCTCTTAGTGTGTACAGGGGTGAGATAAATACAGAAAGTAACTCCTTATGCGTCGTTCTCCTACTTTTTTTAACGCTATACTTTATTCACTCGACTGTCGCCATGTGACTAGTGGTGGATGATCATATGCATGAGGAAGTTTGATGAAGACATCTCCATATAAAAAAATATTAATAAAAGAGCCATGCTCATACTGAAAATAAAATAGAAAATGAGTTTACACAAATATGACTGTTGGTTCAATATGTGAAGCAGTGAAGTGCTGAAGTTGAGATTTCTCTGAAATGTCAGAAATATTATGATAGATCATATGATAATAAATGTAAGATGGATTGCAATGAAGTATAGAAATAGTAATCTAACATCGCTACGCCTGGTGAAATGAGGGAAGAGAGGACTGACTGGGGAATAAAATTGTTTAACAGATATATGATTTTATGGCTGTAATATTTGGGAATATTTAATAGTAAGACAACTGAGTATTAAATATTAGATAAAATACACACACACATGCATATATATATGTGTGTGTGTGTGTGTGTGTGTGTGTGTGTGTGTGTGTGTGTGTGTGTGTGTGTGTGTCTGAGTGTCTGCATGTCTGTGTGTCTGTGTGTCTGTGTGTGTGAGATATAAACGGAACTTCTTTATGAATATAAGCAGCCGAAGCTGACCAAGGAGATCACCAGATGGCGTGGTGATCGGAACCAGGACTGGTGGCGCCATCACCAGGGGGCACCTCAACTAGTCAGTGTGTGAGGTACAGGTCTTCACAACTATACTGACATGAAAAAGGGTGTGGGTGGGTGGGATAAAAGGCATTAGAGTTGAGGTATGAATTTCAAGAGTGGAGTGAAGGCGGAAGTGGTGTGACGTGAGAGGTGAAAGTGTGGGGACAGTTTATGAAAGGATTGGATTCTCAAGGCTCTATGCCTAGTTCGTTAAGAATTCTTCTCCCATAGAGAGTACTGAGAACCTTGTACAGAATACCACTTGAGGAGTGTGAGATCCTATGAGCGGGGTGCACCCGATGATAGGTTACACAGACAAATCATACACTGAATACATTACTCCCTTTTCTCTGTGAGTACTTTACGGAAACTGGCTTACTGTCTCCGTACGTCAAAAATATGCGGTGAAACTGTTGATCACATACATCCTGATGCCGTATGTAGTATAGCGAGATTTGTCACGAGTTGGTTGTCTTGCTAAACCTTGCTAGGTTTCGAATAATCGCGTGCATTTTTCGCAGAGGGATGTATGTGATCAACAGTTTTACCAAGTATTTTGACGTACGAAGACAGTCAGCCTGTTTTCGTATTATTATATACCTAAAAATGGCGACATTTTACCTGGTCACGTGATCACATACCCTGTACGTCACAGTGTGGCTTACGGGTATAAATACGCCATGGGTAGAAGCGGGCAGTATGTGTAGGATATACTACCACAGGTATTAGTCAGGGGGCCAGTTCCCTGAAATCCTGTTATTTAAGGAGTTTCGTTCCATGGAAGTATAGCAGCAATTTTATTACATCAAATGAAAGTTAAGACTTTGGCCATTCCAGATATGGTAGCCATTTTTCTGTAAATGTGTCCATTTGACCTTTTATTAGAGGTCAAAGGTCAAAGGTCATCAAATTTCAGAGGGTTTTGAAATTGAGACATATTTTGTCATTTCTCCATGAGTATTTAGTTGATTTCTTAGATATTTGGTAAATATATTAAGACACCATAGAGTCATCAGTTTGTCACCATCTTGATTTTGATCAAGGTCAAGGTCACCAAATGGAATGTTTCCACTCAGAATTTCACCCAGTTTCCTATAAGGACTTACAATAGTTTCTATAACTTGTTCTAATATGCCTGTATTTCAACTTAAATGATATATCTAGATACCTGATACCATACCCTAGTTAAGCCCTAAAGATAGAATTCCCATCATGCACCATTAAGCCACAGTGAGGTCAAAGGTCAACATATATCTTCAAACAAAAGACCAACATAGGCCACTGAAATTGAGGCAAAATTATTGCGACACCATAGAGCTATCAGCCTGTGTCACCATCTTGATTTTTTCTCAAGGTCAAGGTCACCAAATGGAATGTTTTCTTCCAAAATTTCCCAATATTTCCAATAAGGATTTACAATAGTTTCTATAACTTGTTCTAATATAGCTATATTTCAACTTGAATAATATATTTGGATACCCTGCACCATGCCCTAGCAATGTTCTAAAGTAAGCCTTCCCATCATGCACCAATAAGCCACAGTGAGGTCAAAGGTCACGGTATCTGTTCATACATAGGCCACTGATGTTGAAACATATTTCATCATATCTTTAAGAATATTTCACCAATCTCTTAGATATTTGACACAAAGATTTATATTTCATGGTACTCTAAGATTCTACAACAATCAAACATTTTTCCAAGGTCAAGGTCACTAAAAGGAATGTTTTTCTCAAAATTTGACCAAATATTCAATTAGAAATTGTAGCAGTTTCTATATAAATTCACTTAAAATACCTGTAATTTAACTTGCATCACATAATTCTAAAAATGATATCAGTACCTCACAATGTTGTGAAATTGTCTTCCCATCATGCATCATTAAGTGACCATGAGGTCAAAGGTCAAGGTAAGATTCCATAGAAAATCATGAATACACCAAATCTGATAGGAAATTGAGATTGAAAGTGAGAATGTCTCAAGATATCTTCAATAATATGATCATATAATAATACTATCCTTTTGAACAGTGCTTTAGAGGGTGTGTCCACCAACCACGACAAGGCGGCGACAATGGCTTTCCGACAAGGTCCACAACAGCTCTACCATTGGAAGGCTTATCGTAGCCTTATCGTGGTAGGTGGACCCTAGTTCCCGACAAGAGGCTACGACAAGGCCCCGACAGGCTGCGACATGAAGCTTGTCGGGAGGTTGTCGGGGGCCTTCCGACAAGGCCACGACAAAATCAAACATGTTCGATTTTAGAGCCTTGTCGTGGCATGTCGTGGCATGTCGGGAGGTTGTCGCAGAGGTCTACAATAGAAAATTTAGGTGGAGCTTGCTCTTCCCGACACGCCCCGACAACACTGTCGCAGAGCTCCTCTCCTCACGACAAGGCTGCGACAAGGCACCGATTGGAGATTTCTTGTCTGCGCGTGTCGCAGCCCTGTCGTGGTTGGTGGACGCACCCTCTAAAGGAGTTGCATACTTCTGCAGAAGTCGAGGTAATCTATTTTGAACGACAAGAGCCTGTCCTGGACATTTTGGTACCTATTCCAATTCTTTCCAATTATCCTGAGAGCTTTATTATGAGTAACTCGGAGCGATTGTATCAGTGATTTCTGTGATCCATCGACAATAAACAAACAATATACTAGAATGGGACGAAAAATTACAGTGTGAATCGCTCTAGCAGTTTTCTGCTAATACAACGTTAGCGGTCGCCGGCTTTGGCCTAGGTTTGTAACCCAACTTTCGGAAAGATCGTACCTACCCGGCGATTGTGTTGCTACCCTGTATGCTATTACATTTAAGTCGGTTCGTATTTTCAGAATATAAGTAGGATACACTATATAACCCTAGTCACACAAGACCAGATACATATAAGGTCCGGCGTCCACCTACTACGATATGGCTCCGATATGGTCTACGATGCACCTCCCGATAAAAAATCAAAATCGCGTCGGAAGGTTACCTACTATAGGGGCAGTTGACCACGTTTCTGCGATTAGACACAGATAAAAACCCTATACAATGCGTGGTGGATTGGCTTGTCTAGACATATGTTTACGAATTTGCACCTTCCCAATATGGCACCGATTTTGACATTTTGTATCGGTACCATATCGGGAGGTCTACGATTCTATCGTAGTAGGTGGGCGCCAGGCCTAACTTCAAGTAATTGGTGCCGTTTTCGTCAGCCAGTGGAAAATGACTTATGGCATCCTCACCGACTATTTGATAGCAACGTGCAGTCGGTAGCACCACCGACACACTTTCAGGGGAACTCAAATAAAAAGTGCATGAATTCCATTGTGATGGAATTACAAAAGGACACCAGATAGGCAGATTCAGGTCCAGATATCACAATATAAATAAAGGGCATGGTAAATGTGTGTTTAGGACATATCGTATAGTTTGAGTTTTGCATTTCTGAACATTTTCATCTACTGCATTTATTACTGCAGGGGACCTCTGTGATGGAATTACATACTGTGACATGCAAAATTTAAGTTAAAGTGTTATTTCTGATTTTGCTCACTCAAAGGCATTTTAAGTCAACAAAAACTCTCTGTTCCATTACAGAAGACAACAAACAATCTAGAAATGTCTAGGACTAGCAATATATCAATGAAATTTTGATGAGCCACAGCCCAGGAGGTCATTGACCCCTTGTAATTCCGTCACGTTTTGGAATTTCACTTGCTGTTTTTATTCAATTTGGTCAACACTACAGCAACTGTGAAATACTGAATGGCAATAGTACAATTGGTCTAAGTACAAGAAAATGTAAACATATGTAGTATAGCGAGATTTGTCACGAGTTGGTTGTCTTGCTAAACCTTGCTAGGTTTCGAATAATCGCGTGCATTTTTACTATGAACCATCTGTCCGGTTAAGCACCTTTGCCGTGTTCTTGTCGCAATATATGCCGTGGTATGCCGCAACATGTCGGTAATTAAAAAAAAAATATATTCAATGTAATATATTTACATAATAAGTAGACATATCATATTCGCCACTGGGGCGTCCTTCCATATAATAACCTAAAAAGAAAAACAGAGCTCCTCAGAAGCCAATACATTTCAAGACATAACACAATAGAGGCATCCCGCTGTTGGAACACTAAAATATTCACAAATCAACTCGAAAAAATACATTTATCATCGCGCTTATGATTATCTCGGCACTGTAAGATGTACCAAGATATAACATAGCAAATGCATCGTGTTGTTATAATCAGCAATTTAGGCCCAGGTTGCAACTGCCAATGGAAAATGTACAGATATAAATACGGGGAAAATTTGGTCAGTGGTGCTCCCAGATAGAATATCCATATTAAACGATTATCGGTGACCATCCCGATGAAGATGCGAAAAGGCCATTTTCTTGCAAAATGTAGAGGTGCTTTCCGACGGAATGATTTACAAAATCCGATCTCCCTTTCCCAAGATTTCAAAGCACTTTAAAATTGTCGTGGTTCCATGTTATGCAATTTAGGGATGAGAAGTCGTTGACCAGGTCTGCATTTCTTTTGTTTTTACATTTACAGATTTTTCCATCGGGATGCATAATAATCGGTCGGCGGTGCCATATTCTAGAATCTGTGGTCCGTATCGATATGTGTAAACTGGGCCTTTCTATTAGGAGACGTGGCTAGTGTACCTGAATGGAATCTTTTCAGAGATAATTTGGTCGGAAATACTTGCAGAGTTCGAAGAACGAGGTGAATATTTTCAACCAAAATATATCTGAACAGATTCCATTCAGGTGCACTCACCATACCTCCTTATCATGATATATCAGTATTTGATTAAAACACGATTTTGGTACAAATAATTTCATTGACTTACGGCCACCCAAACCATACGACACTCCACGAATATCAATTTTTTTTTTTTTAGATTTTTTCTTTCTAAATAGTTTATTGGCACTTCTCAAACGTACATGGAATTAACATTCAATACAACAGAAAATTATCCGTGCACAACATAATAAGGAATTTCATAGCTGTTAGTTTTTTTGTAGGAAAAGACATACATAGAATATGGGATAGTTTTAACGTGGGTAAAAGGAGAAAACCCTTTCGTAATACAAAACCTACACCAAACGGTCTACGGTGAATTCGGTCACATGTGAACTCGCTATCGGTGAATTCGCTACCGCTACAAGTTCGGTACCGGTGAATTCGATACCGCTACGTTCCCGTGATTTTTATTTATCCTGGAGGTCTTGGTTTGGAGTGAAGTACCCCTATACTCCACTGTCTCCAGTCTCGATACTCGAAATTCGCCAGTACCCAGATTATGGGCTTCCATGATAGCAAGCAATTCTAGGCAGATATATTTGATTTAACCCTTTCCAGGCGAGCAGGTTGGTGGGTACCAGTAGCTGCAGGGCCGAGGGTGCCCCTGGGATGTATGTCTCTGGGGGCGAGCATGCCTTGAGGCAATCAGGAAAGTTTCACTTGTCATGTGACCTAGAGAAATTCTTTATTGCCCTAGAGCAATTCTTTTTAAAACAGTATACAAAATGTAATGATTTCCACCCATATCTTTCCATATTTTACAAGAACCCTGGATATATCATGGAGGACTATAGGCATTCTCGCCTCCTGTGTATATAGCCCCTATGTACATTATGCCTGCAGGCATTTTCGCCCTGAATGGGTTCAGGTACTAACAGGAGAGTAGCTACTCTCAAATCTTCAGATCTATTTTTTTTTTCACATTCTTTTATTGGTCTAAATAGTATTTTACAAAAATATAGTACTAGTTTGTCGTTTTATAACCATCCAATAAAAACGAGATGTCGTCAGCCTATTGGCTGGTTTTCTTCGACACCACGCATAACCAAATATTTTATATAATTTGCGCACATCAGCTTGTACATCAATTGTTATTGTTGCATCTATATATACCAAACAACAGAGATCCCCCAAACCACACAGCGCATGCTCAGAGCGCATTCTCATTGTAACTGATTCATCTACAATTGTAATACATATTCTGTCAATTATATAAAGTATAACACAAGGAGTAATATAGGATGTATTTTGAGACAGGCCTTACTTCCGGTATCATATAAACAAAATTACTTCTTTAGTGATTTAACCCCACGTAACCAAACTCATGCAACACCTATAGGTCAAACTATGCAAGCACAAGTAATAAGCAGTAGATAATAAACAATCGTTGAGTAATGTTGACAGCGATTTGGCAAGTAACCCGGCCGACACATGGAACATCAAGTTAGATTTACTCGCTAGTACAATAGCCTTTTGGATTTTAGCTCATCTTTCTGCCATTTACCAAATTGTCTTTGTCTTCAATGTTTCTGATTACTGATTGCAGAGCATTCCATAATACACCGGCTTTGTATTCTACAGATGCCATGAGTTTAGATTTTGTTATATTACTAAAGATTGATAGCACTGGGGCATCAAATAGACGGGTTCTGTTTAAGTTAACATCACTCAAATTTGGGTTTTTGGATCGACAGAATCCTAATGACAGTAGATGTGCTTCGACTATTGAGGTAGTTAACTTTACAGCGGTTGTGTAGGTCATTGATATGTACATCCCTTCTAGAATTTGTGCATATTCTAAGCCCTCGATTTTAGAGATGCTGAAGTTTTTGGACAAGGCAAGAATTTGTTTGGTGAAATAGCACATCACCATATTCAGCATAGGGCAAAACCTTTGCTTTATAGATCTGGATATCCTGTTTCTCCGATAGATACTTACGGATGTGCAACAGTAGATACAGTTTATGGGCCATCTTGTGATTTATCCTACCCCTAATAAAATACGCCATAGGCTTAACATGGGATTTGTTTATGTCACGGGTACTCTGATAATGAAAAAATGTGGAAAAGGGGTAGGATAAAATCTATACGCCACTCGTTTGAGTTTGAGCTTATTTATGCCACGCATTTTGTTGGCTCCGTAATGTCACGAGTCGAAGACGAGTGACATTACGGAGCCAACAAAATGCGTGGCATAAATAAACTCAGACTCAAACTCGTAACTTCTCTTGATATTATGTGTTCAACATGCGCTTTATAGCTAAATTTTTCATCTAGGGCAATCCCTAGATAGCTGTATTTGCTTACCTTCTCTAATGTTTGGTTGTTGATAGTGAGGTCTAAAGAAGAAACCAACAAGGTTTGGTCAAAGCCGATGTTAAGCCTATGGCCATTTATTCCAGGGGTGAAATAAAGGGATATTCGCCATAGCGATCTTCAGCCTTGTTCCAAAGGACATAATCTTTGATTTGGCAGCGTTTAGGGTTAATCTGTTATTCCTATATACCTATTTCTGAAACCTCTATAGTAACATACCGCTGCTGGGGGTGCAGTAATTATAAGTTATGTATCGAAACTGACGTTTTCATCCCAGGCTGACGTTTTCGTCCCGGGCTGACGTTTTCGTCCCGGGCTGACGTTTACGTCCTGGCCTGACCACGTGACATAAAGAGCAGCGGGACAAAAACCTAGCTATTGCAGTTACTTGATAAGGGTGGCCATTTCTATGGGGCTATAGCAGGAAAAGAAATAATCATTTTTATCGATATTCAAAGGTATATAGGAATAGGGAAACCAAGTACCGGTAATCAAAAGTCAAAGTTACTCAGTAATGCTCGGAAAAATTACTGCCCACGGCCAAGGCCTTGGCCAGTAGTTTTTCCGAGCCTTACCTCGTAACTTTGAACTTTTGCTCACCAGAACATAGTTTCCCTCTATACAGGTTTTGCCGTTCAGCGCCGCCTAACGCGCCACTGATTAGTTACGCGGCCGCTCGGACAAATATGGCCAAGTCCGGCCACTTGTGTATGGGGAACACAGCAATCACACCTAAATTGTGAACGGTGGGTGTGATTGCAGGAGTGTTGTTTTTTGACAGATTAGATTCTTGTAACAAACTTGGGTATTGTATCAACGAGTCTGAGCTGTCTAAATTTTATAGTTGATAATTATCTTGGTTTAAATAGAAAAAAGATAAGCATATATAACAGCTAGGTCTGCCAATGTATTATTGTGTATACAGTTTGGGTGTCCCTGTGTTATCTAAGGTATATCTAAAATATCATTGAGTTGATATGCATGTATGACATACCAACTTGGAGCTGGAATACCATAGAATACAGTGCAAACACTTTATTTCTATGCTAATAATGTACACAGGTATTATGAATGTATTACTTCCATACATTCAGTGACACAATGCTAAAGAATACGTTGCCAGGTGAATGTTTGGCTGCAGGCATGGCGTTACCAGGCAGATAAGGCGCGACACCAGCCAGTGGAAAAAGGCCTATTCCTACACCAGGAACTGATGGGGTTCAGATTATGTTGTAGTATAATCCCAGCTTCAACCGAGATGTTTCGTGACTTAAAAATAGCTACGTTGTCTGCGTATTCACCTCTTGCACTTAAGTGTGGCGCGGCGATCGCCGTGGTAACGGGTTTCGCTGGTTATATGTATTTGATAAAGTATCAGCCGCACACCAGCGAAATTTGCACACTCTAGAATGAGGCGAGCGCTGTCAGAGTGAAGCCAACACTACAGCAAGCGCCTAATACCACTATAATAACGGAAATATAAATCGCTCTTCTGACATCAGAATTGTTCAGGTTAAAAAAAACACAAACATGTTACCTTCCTGCTTTCACAATAATGTAATGAAAAATCTATCAGAAATAAACATAATACCTTCTTAGGAATTTCAAGACGATTAAAATGATACCAATATTACCAGGTTATGATAGATATTTCCAGAGGTAATGGACTAATAATGCATCAGTTAATTGTCAGGAAATTTGAAAATTTGTCAGCAGATATCTGCTGTTCAAGCCATCACAGGAAATCTTAGCTAAGGTACAGGTATATGATTTGTATACCTACAAATTGACCAGATTTCTAGCTTTCTAACAATGGTTTATTTATAAACATCGGCCTGTTATTTACGATGATAGAACAATTTGCATTTTCCGAGTTGGAAAAAAATAGGTGTCAGACCAATGCTCCAATATCTCAGGAAATATCTATCACAGCCTGGCAATATTGATATCATATTAATCCTCCTGAAATACCTAAAAAGATAGGATGTTTATTTCTATAGGTCATCGCGATAGATTTTTCATTAAATCACTGTGAAAACTGGAAGGGACATTCTTTTAGTGTTTTTACCTAAAACAATTTCAATGTTCAGTCTATGACAGGAAATATTACTCATAACACAGGTATATTATATATATACCAACAGGTAGGCTTAAATCTCAGCTTTTTAACAATGTTTTAATTATAAAATTCGGCCGTTTATTTATGACAGAAGAGCAATATATATTTTTATCATTATAGTATTAGACCCTTGCTGCAGTGTGGGTGCTACATGCCAGAGCCTATCGCCTCGTTCTGGTGGGATTTACATGTCGGCCATTACAAGATGGCGCCAGTGTGAAGAGGGTCTATAGCCTGACTTTCGAGTGTGTTACCGCATTAGCAATGTCATTGATATACACGAGGAAAAATATGGGCCCCAAGATGGAGCCTTGGGGAACGCCATCAACTTCGACTGGTCATGTGGTACAGAGGGTAGTATTATATATATAGTACGCCACTGTGTGGACGAATGAAATCTAAACTGTCTCTCCGTTTAAGTGAGACATTCATGCACCGGTATATAATGATATTAGGATACATGGTTATTGTACCTGCATGGAAACTATTCAGAGATATTTTCGTCGAAAGCACTCGCAGAGTTCGAAGAACGAGTTGAGTATTCCTGACCAAAATATCAAGGAATAGCTGGAATTCAGTCCCTTTCATTGTGCCTCTTTATTATCCCATTCCTAGAAATAATTAAGAATGCCATTCTACAACTCACTGAATATATAGCAGAATAACAGAATGACAGTGGTCACGTGGTACGGAGGGACGTATGAATATCATTTCATCTCTCGGAATTTGTCCTCCTGGTCAATGAAAGTAAGACATTCATATATAGATTTAAATTAATATTAGCGACTTGCCTTCATACTATTCAAACTAGAAGCAAATAGAATGTTTACCATTGATGAATGAGCGTGCAATTATAAATGAATAACAACTAAAAGGTTTAGGTTACATTCAGTATATGGATTGTTTTCTGTAAACCACTTCCACTCAGTGCACTTGCCATTTCTTTAACTCCTGAGTCAAGGATCCAAATATATCAAGCAGCAGTGGGTCAATGAGGTATTTCGGTGATTTGAGTGATTGGTCATGGCATGGACATAAGACTCTACATCTAGAGATACACTGTCCATGGTCATGGTCAGCTGGTCATGCCTCTAAGACCCTCAGACACTGGCACCCTGCTCCTTATCCAATAGCACATCGAGGAGCACACAGATAGTGAAGGGATAGATTTTTCTCAGTACACTAAACGTGTATGTGACCGCTCTTTATCCTACCCCTAATATAAAATCCCATAGGCTTAACATTGAGTTTCCGTATGCCACGCTGACTGGCATACAAAGTTTTATATGCCACTAGTGGCATACAAAATTGTTATCACGTAATATTCCAAAATCGAGGAGAAGGGGTAGGATAAAATCAAAACCTGATTCGTTTTAATCGTGGCCACCACATTCCACTCCTGGAGTTATGCCTCCGGACTTCACTCGGCTTCGCCTCATGAAGTCACTAAGTCACTCCAGTTGTGGCATTTGGTGGCCAAGATTAAAACTCGTCCAGTTTTAGGATAAAACTTTTTTAGGCAACGTATATATATGTGTACGAGCACGCTCTAATAAACACCCACCCCAACTGACAAATGTTCTCCGTTGCCGCTTGGTGCGCCAGTGTGCCACACCGATCTAAGCGCTGCTTACGCCACCTGGGAGGGGACAGTGGCACTGAGCGGTGACTGAGCCTTAACGTGGTCTGCGCGCCGCCCAGGTGGAAACAGAGGAGTAGTAGGAGGAGGAGGAGGAGGAGGGGGGATTAAAGCGTGGAGGTAAACACACCACCGTCACAGTACGCCACGGACGGGCTGCAAGCCACCCGGCTCCACCACCACGGAGTACCACCACTACCACTACTACAGCGACCAGCAGCCCGGGGGCAGCCGGCCCGACACCCGACAACACCCGGCAGGTGAGAGCAGGCAGAGCGGGCGGGGATCTGTGTGTGTGATCAGTTCTTAAAGTCCGGTGTCCCTGGATAGTCTGGGGATCTGGTTCTGCATGAACTGGGAGGAGTTGGTAGGAGAATGTATGTATGTGTTGGGCTGATTCACATGGAGAACTTTTAATGTATGTGTGTGTGTGTTGAGCGTGACGGACCGCGGGTCTATATATAGTACGGGTTAAGCCTCCAGGTAATAAAAGGGAAACTTTATAGTCTAGTATAGATACCCGTCCCCTATACTGTATGACCATGGACGTATAATATATATTGACGTAATGAAAGGGAAACTCTATAGATACCCGTCACCTATACTGTATGACCATAGACGTATAATATATATTGACGTAATGAAAGGGAATTTCTACAGATACCCATCACCTATACTGTATGAGAATGGACGTATAATGTATATTCACGTACCCATACAATCCACACCGTATATGTGTATATGTATCTGCATATATTCTTATACACCCATAGCTTAACACTTTACAGTAACATACCGCTGCTGGGGGTGTAATAACATGTGTTTCCATACCAAGGCTGACGGGTTTTTTTTGCCTGGGTTCAAGTTGTCATACCTAGATTGATACGTAATATAAAACCACATGTGGATATATATTCCTTGTGGACCGTCAGCCTGTGCCAGCAGGTAGAATTGCCCTACAGTTCCTGCAGTAATATAGGCCTGGGGTCAGATTCTGGCATGGTTCCAGTGTGTGGGTATAATGTGGAGGTCGACCTTGTGCCATGTACACCCTGACGCTGTTTACACGCCTACAGGTTACTCACACACCTAGATCCGAATTCACCACCTCTCAGATAAGTCTGGGTGGAATCGCTAGATTATATGTGAATATATCACGCGGAGATCAATGTGTAAACACGGTTATTGAACAGCATTGTTTGAGTGTTATATCAGTATATAATAACAACTCTCGCTGGTGTCGATAAGAACTGAAGGAGATCTCTCATGGTGGAATACGTGATATGATTGGACAAAACCAGGCCTATGTTATCGGATATTTATATAGAACTGCATCGAGAATCGTATAAATAGACAATACTCCACGAGTTTGTATGTGCCCGCATCGTCATCGAGGCGAAGCCGAGTGACGATTATGGCACATCCAAAAGAGTGGAGTATTGTCAATTTTACGATTCGAGTGCGGTTCTGGATTTATCTCACCCCTCTCTACGATGTTAGATAGTATCAGAATATCAGAATAGCTCGAATATACCTAGCGAATCCATATGACGTCATTTCAAATTCACTACGCCATGGCCGTGGCGTAGTATTGTCACTTTACGGGGGTGATCGTTGAGTATTTTTTCCTAATGTTATTTCTATGGCGAAGCTTGTACCAGGGGTGAAATAAAACACTTAGACCCGGCGTCCACCTACTACGATATGGCTCCGATATGGTCTACGATGCACCTCCCGATACAAAATCAAAATCGCTTCGGAAGGCCACCTAATATCGGGGCAGTTGGCCACGTTTCTGCGATTAGACACCGATAAAAACCAGATACAATGCGCAATGGATTGGCATGTCTGGACATATGTCTACGATTTTGTGCCTTCCCGATATGTCTCCGATATTCGCTTTTTGTATCGGAGACATATCGGTAGGTCTAAATTTCCATCGTAGTAGGTGGACGCCGGGCCTTATATTATCCATGGTATACAAAGACCACATTGAAAATGTATGGGGACTCAGTAAGCCACTACCCATTGAATAAAACCTGTCAGATACCATAACTGTGGTATACGGATTCTTATCTGTGGTATACGGCCTCAAAACCATGGTGTACGGGAAAAATAGTCCCTTATTGCTATAGAGCAAAGAAATAGTTCTTAGTGTTATACCAGTTAATATTGCAATTACTGGGTTTAATTTATTCGAAAGGATGGATGATAAATGCAACAAACGATGATTTTTGGACAGGCGGCTCTGCGGTAGTGCTCGTGTATTACAACGCCTCAACCTCTCGTGGTTTACGGCCGCCTGTCCACAAAACCATCGATTATCGTGTATTTATATTATCCATGGTAAACAAAGACCCCATTGAAAATGTATGGGGACTCAGTAAACCACAACCCATTATACAAAGCTTGTCAGATACCATTACTCGCTAGCGCTCGTATTACTAGTTTGTTTGTTTGTTTATTGGGGTAGTTTAACGTCCAATTTGTTCATTTAGACTTACTTTGGATTTGGCCGAAACCATGAGATGACCTTTACCGAGGTGAGAGTTCTTTAACTTCCTACACCACATAGACATGGTATGAGAAGGATTGGCCTTTGATATAGCAGTAAACCCTCAAAGACCGACAACCTTGGGATTTCAAGTCCAGTCCTCTTTACCACTGAGCTAACTCCCCACCTCGGTCACTTAAGTTATGCTTTCGTGCAAGCATATCAGGTTTGCACCACGAGGAGGCAAGGCAATGAAGAGGGTGAACCGAATGATGGTGTTTTGTTTGGCGTCGGGAGGCAAGATGGCCGCTTCCATAACAGAATAGGTATGTGGCCTATAGGTTTAGTATAGAGACTCCTTATTAAGTGGATAATAGAATTTATCCTACCCCTAATAAAAAACGCCATAGGCTTAACATGGGATTTGTTGATGTCACGGTTGTGACATAAAGTGTTGTTTATGCCACTACTTTCTGATACTGAAAAAAATATGGAAACGGGGTAGGATAAAATCTAGACGCCACTCGTTTGAGTTTGAGTTTATTTATGCCACGCATTTTGTTGGCTCCAGAATGTCACTCGTCTTCGACCCGTGAAATTATGGAGCCAACAAAATACGTGGCATAAATAAACTCAGACTCAAACTCGTGATGTCTCTTGATAATATGTGTTCAACATGCGCTTTATAGCTAAATTTTTCATCTAGGGCAATCCCTAGATAGCTGTATTTGCTTACCTTCTCTAATGTTTGGTTGTTGATAGTGAGTCAAACTCGTGACGTCTCTTCATAAACTTATGGGATATACATGTATATGACAAAGAAGAAATGGTATCCATATTAACAGCCAGTATTTATATTTGGGTTCAGGTAACAGGTGTGACATATCTCATCTATAGCTAGAGCGTGCGGCAACTGTCTATCATCGCGGAAACACATCACATGTGTGTGTTGTGGTATGCAGGTCGGATAAGAGGGACGAGGGAAAGGTTAGCGACCGTGGCATGCACTCTGAAGAGGCTAGATCGCGGTCATATTCACGCGATTAGCGAAGATTTAAATCGCTATTATATCGTTATCTTATATGTCAGTTGTTATGGTTCGGGATATAAAAGATACATTTGCCACTTTGTGTCAATTTATTTCCTTGTATTTGGAATACTCACCACAATGCAGGTTTGAGTATGGGTTTATGCACTGTTTCGTTGCGTCAACGGTCGTTCTATGGTGGCTCCATGTAACATATAAAAGGGGGGCGTCCACCGACCATGACAAGGCTACAAGAATGGCTTCCTGACAAGGTCCACGATTGGCCTACGATTGGAGGCCTTGTCGTGGTTGGTGGACCCCAGTTCCCGACAAGAGTCTATGACAAGGCCACGACAAGGCCACAATTGGAAGCTTAGCGGGAGCCTTCCGACAAGGCTATGACAACATCGAACATGTTTGATTTTTCCTACGACTGGACCCTTGTCGTGGAGTGACGTGGTTTCCTCCATACCAATGTTGTAGTGTGTCGGTACCATGGACGTCTTTTTTACGGGAACCAGCGATGTCTACAACACGCCCTGACAACACTGTCATAAAGCCCCCCTTGTTATGACAAGGCTGCGACAAGCGCAGATTGGAACTTACTTGTCGGCGCTTGTCGGTGCTTGTCGTAGCCTTGTCATGGTTGGTGGACGCCCCCCTTAAAGGGTGAAGGATTCTAGATATGTCTGAATATAGCAAACTGTTATTATGTAGCCTCATACGGTCATTTATAATCCACCTGAGATAATGACAGATTTCTGGTTCTATTGTTATTGTTTTTTGACATCTCATGCTGAGAATCATCTACAATGTATGTCAGCTGTGCATCGGTAAATAAAGCCCCCGGCAAAAAATAAATAAATAAAATGAAACAAACAAACAAAACAAGAAAAAAAACACTAAAAAACCACTACAACTACATAATACTACCATGAACTTGATCTGCGTTGTCGTATTCTGGTAAGTCTTGTGTAGTGCCAACTACAAGGAGAATGCGACCAAACAGATTAAACTCTTGTATTTATTATTCAGTATTCCAAATATGAATTATCAAAGGAAACACAAAATCGCCACCGATCTTTTCATGCACGAATCTACATTCAGGGGACTTTTCCCATATATATTCTACCAACGAATACAGAGAAACTTTCTCTATACTCGTTGATTCTGCTGAATAGAATACGGCTTTCCGTGTAGCGATCTTATAGGTTTAGTCTAGAGACTCCCTATTTAGGTGTTACATCAATATGAATAGGCGACCTCACGAGGGGAGGGGGCGATGAAAAGTGTACTCCCAGGTAGAAATGACCCACCTCCTTATGGTTAAACAGAAGTCGACCAGCTTATTCACCCCTAAGATCAACACTGGTACTCTGGTAAATAGCAGTAATGGTAAAAGCCTGTATACCGGATTAGGGTCGGCCCACTCGTGTAACGTCTCGTAATCCGCTTTGGATTTCGTGTAGTTCCATACTAACCTACAAGAATCATTCTTTCACGATGGTTATTACGGAAATCCATATGTCCCTTGTAGTTTCATATGTTCATCTCACCCCTGGTATTTTTTCTCCATAGACTTAACATTGGGAACTGTATCCAACGCCCATGAGATATTCAGGAAAAAATATCCAATGGGGGATTATGTCACAAATGTTAGCCTATTGGTCAGTGTGAAGGGTGAGATAAATTCAGAAACCCATTCAAGTTTAGCGGCAGAGCTCGATCGTGTCTTGTTTGAATCGCTATGTAATTCACGCGGCTTCGCCTTGTGAATTACAACACGGTTCAAACTCGATGGGATACGAGCTCTGACCCTAAACTGTAATAGGTTTCCTCTATAGTATGATAATCTGAAGATACATGGAAGTATATTTAGATTATTGACCACGGACCACGCGCTCCTATACTCTGCCTAAAGTTTAAATTGGTCACATAGACTTTGAGCTTGCCGCATCTGCCTGCTAACTCTGTGACATTGGGAAAGAAGCAAAGGACCAGTGATTCAGTGTCTTAGAGGCATGCCAAGCTGAACATGACCAAAATACCTCATTGACCCACTGGTGCTTGATACATTTGGATCCCAGACAAACTGTTATAGAAGCAAGTTGACTGGGTGCAAGTGGGTCACAGAAAATGACCCGTAGACTGAATATAACGCAAACAATTTAATTGTTATTCATTCATAGTTCCACACTCATTCATCAAAGATGAACATACAATTTTTTTCCCTAGTTATCATAATTAGGGAACGGTGGTTTAGACCAGACATATATAATCTTACATTAAAAGTTCTCATTAACCGTAATAACGTTACAAATATGCACTCGCCACTGAAGCTAATTAAATCCCTTGACATAAATAAGCTTTATGAATTATGTAACTGAAGTATAGGCTTACTATTAAGCACATTGGCGAGAGAAGTCAAGATTATAGGCTTAGACTTAGTTTACCAGGCGTTCTGAGCCATATAAGCAACTTTCAAACGGTTATCTTGATCAGTTGCATGGTTGTTTGATATACACAATATTGACTGATTTCAGACACAAGCGGCTGTATACATGTACTCCGAGGAGTTGAAGCGTATTATCCTACCCCTAATATAAAATCCCATAGGCTTAACATCGAGTTTCCGTATGTCACCCTACTGGCATACAGAGTTTTATATGCCTCCTGGAGTTTGGGCTCCGGACTTCACTCGGCTTCGCCTCATGAAGTCACTATGCCAAACTCCAGTCTTGGCATACGGTGGCCGAGATTTAAACTCATCCAGTTTTATGATAGTAATATATAAGTAATTCCGAGGAGTATATGACCGTTTTTATCTTAAACCAGTCTTTAATATTCATCATATACTTTCTCCATGGTTCACATGAAACTCTGCTAAACGCCTCGTTCCGTATGGTCACCCTCCATTCCGAGCAAATTGACCCCTTACGCGGGGTACCCCCTTAACCGGGGTTTTCAGTCTGTCGATGGTTAAGTTATGTTGTACATATGGACAGCTACCAAATGGACAGCCCGTATAAGCGGACACCCCGTGTTAACGGGCACTTTTAGTCGGAGCGGTTCCCTATATTAGATTTTATTTCAACCCCGTGTTAGCGGACATCCTGCTTAAACGGACACTTTGGGGCAGAACAGAAGGTGACCGCTTATGCGGGGTTCTACCGTTTATTACCCACCTAATACGGAGTCTCTATGCTAAGCCCATGGAGCCTACAGATCGCTACTGAGTAGAATACGGACCTCCGGAATCTCCTAGGAGAATACGGCTTTTGGGGCCACCTGACGGGCCACCTAACCGGCGTTAAAATAAACTCTTATTAGAGAGTAAATCTCTATTCCAAGGAAAACGTCCATTAATGCGAGGTGACCCTTGCATGTGGTTCCCCAGAAGATATACTCTGCTGTATTTAGAGGGTCCACAGTACTGAAATAATCCCGCTTGGATACTCAAGTACTATCGGATCATGCTGTGTGGTATCATTACTTTTACGTTGTATCGCTACTTCTCACAACACTACATTTTCAGTGACATAGGTGAAAGGCTCATAAGATTTGTAATTGAATGTAGATGGCGATATAGCTATGATGCGATCCGCAAAGAATCTGGGCCCCGTTGAATGATATAGGGTCCTACATAAAAAACCTTTTTTCTGTATGCCATAGACAGCCAGGGACGATGTGGGTGAACTTTATTCAACGCTTATGGACGACCTTATGGATGTCTGATACTGTCTTAGTAAACAAATTTAAATATTATCAAACGATAACCCTTGTACAGAGGTACGGGAAAGTGTCTTTATGTAAGGTGCTAGATTATTCAAAGGCCCCGTGGAGCAACGGTTTTGACCTCAGGTCGGTATTCAGCGATCCACAAAATGTGGAGCAACACCCGCTCCCCCAGAGGGTCTGTAGAGGAAGGAATGAACTAGATATAAAATGTACTTGATTTTGATATCATTTCCAAAATAATAATATAGAAAGACATGGTTAGTGTGTCTGAATGGTATCTGTTCAGAGATATTTTGGTCAGAAATACTCACCGAATTCGAAGAATGAGGTGAGTATTTCTGACCAAAATATCGAGGAACAGATGGAATTCAGACACACTCACTATGTCTTTTTATTATTATATACCTAGAAATCATTAAGAATACCATTCTACAACTCACTAAATAGGAGAATGAGTGGTCACGTGCTACAGCGGGTAGTATTATATATATATATTACGCCACAGTGTGGACGAATGAAATCATTACTACTGGGGCATAAACCTGAGACATTCGTGCACCGGTATATAATAATATAAATATTATCATTACTACTATCATAATTAACATATTTCATCACATTTAATTGCATTAATTATCTTATATAGATTGTATATCTATCTCTCTACATTGTTTCTTTCGTTATGTACACACAACCGGATGATTACTATGATTGAAAACCAACTGTGTTGAATTGTGATCTTAATAGATAAAAAAATAAACAATAACAGGCGAAAATATGATCACCTGTCCTTTGAGCTAGGTTTTCAACTGGTTCTGCAACATCAATTCAATTTTCCAATAAAAAGTATATCTCTATCAAAGATGAAAAAATGGATGGGATCATATTACTACCCAATGCCAGACGAAATAAACAGTATCTTTTCAAATGTGTGTGAACAGAAAAAATGCAAACTAACTTCAAAAATAGTTTGATGGTTTGAAATAACCACAAAGAAAGAGTTCTTCCCTTGTTATCATCGAGTGCACAAATATATCAGAGACCATACCGAGTGTGATATTATAGAGGAAACCTATCAGAGTTTAGGGTCTGAGCTCCCATCGAGTTTGAATCACGTATTAATTCACATGGTGAAGCCGCGTGAATTACATAGTGATTTATACGAGACAGGATGGAGCTCTGAACCTAAACTTGATTGGGTTTCTGAATTGATCTCACCCATTAACATTAACTGAAGGGCTATCATTTCAGACCTAATCCCCCATTGGATATTTTTTCTTAAATATCTAATGAGCGTTAGATACAAGTTCCTAATGTTAGATCTATGGGGAAAAATACCAGAGGTGAGATAAATATATATATATATATATATATATATACTATCAAGACACGTCACAAGTTTGAATCTGAGTTTATTTATGCCACACATTTTGTTGGCTCCATAATTTCACGAGTCGAAGACGAGTGACATTACGGATCCAACAAAATGAGTGGCATAAATAAGCTCAAACTCAAATGAGTGGCGTCTAGATTTTATCCTACCCCGCTTCCATATTTTTTCAGTATCAGAAAGTAGTGGCATAAACAACATTTTATGTCACCACCCATGACATAAACAAATCCCATGTTAATCCTATGGCGTTTTTCATTAGGGGTAGGATAAATATATATATATATACACACATATATCTCCTAGGTATCCAGGTGTGGTCAGAGAGGTGTGATAGCCCAGAGTGGATGTGAATAGTACAGCAGCATACAGGTGAGTGACAAATAGGTCATACCCCCCACCCTCCATTCACAAAGTATTCCTGTCCTACGGTGTGCATAGACCATATATAGATCCCCGGTTACATTGGCGCATGTAGAATAGAAAGAGTGAATAGAGCCTGAATAGTTGGTAGTTGTGGATCAGCTGTCACGTAGAAAAAAAAGGTAAAAGTGGATGAATAGTTCAGTTACTATCTCCCACCAATTTCTAACGGCTACCTCAGTGCAACTGGGAGATGTTTCATTGACAAGGTGTTGCATAGACTTGTTGGGTTGAAGCGATCACTGATGGTCTAAGACCTATTTGGATATAGTTGCGTCATACATGGTAATTTGAATATGCAACAGAAACGGTCACTATCAACGATCGTCACTACTATAAAACACCTCCCTGGTCTACAAACCTATCCCTCCTTAAGTGGAATTCACACGGTGGGATTCATGTACATCACAGGGTTCAAAATCTCATGAGATATTTGTCATTTTTAGGGGTAAATGTCGCCAATAATTGCAGGGGAAAAACTTGTCGCAGAGAAATGGAACCCTACAATTTAGACGACAAAATTGTGTTTGAGTACAGAATCTCAGCAGGATTTGTTTCAGACAAACACCCTGTGAGGTACATGAATCCCGTTGTGTGAGTCCCGATTCAGATCCGTTTTGACTGCTAGTCGGCGTTTGTGCTGCAAGCCAAAGCGAATACAGAAAATAGTGTGGAAATACGGGCATACTTTCCGGGCTTAATAATGCACGTTGTGGTGTGTAAACTGCAGAGTAATCTATTGATATGCAGACGTGAATGTACCCAATAAAGTAATTCATTATCCATCGTTTACGGAGCCTCGATCCATACTAAACCCATAGGGAGTGTGTAATTCACCGGGCGGAGATTACGGGTGGTCGTAATCTCCGGCCTACACAAAGCGGAGATTACGGAAAAAGTCCTATTTAACAAAATAGCGTGTAATAAGATCGGCGGTCATTTTGTCCTTTCTTTAATAGCTTAAATTTGCAATGCTGAATGATACATGTATATAAACTGGTTTCAGATACAAACGGTAGCAATCTCCTCGGTCCTCACATTTACTCAGATATTACTATGTGTCTAGTCCTCGTAGATTACGGCCGGGTGTATCTGAAACCAGTCAATATTGTGTATTTATATACAGTGGTGATATCCCCACTTGTGCATAACAGCTCAAGCTGCAAGTCGTGAGACAACATGTCTAATATTTAGAATCCTGTATCACGTCGAAAATGCATGGTTGGTTGATTTATAGGGCCAATATGCTAATATCATTCCGATTATAAGACAGCTCAAAGTATCTATGACGACTCCAATTGTCTAAAATGATAAATTAACAAGAGTGTCTGACATATTTGGTAAACTGCAGATTTAAAAGAAAAACATTCACTACTTTCTACTGTTAAAGAAAAAAAACTAAACTGAAAGTATGTGGTGATGCTGAATCGGCGGGATTGGGGCTTCTATCAGCTTTGATTTGAATCCGTATTTGAGCCTGACACCGATCCGTCCTGCCACTTGACCCGCATGTTCCAGCCGCATGTTTAACTCTTTCTGTCCGAGCCTGATTGGAGAGCACAGGCACTATAGGACGAGGCATAATACCTCTATAAACCCCAAGGGGACGAGACTATCGCTGTATGGTGTCTGTTTGTCGTATGGGCGTCACTTAGCAACCTTTAGATACCAGTTACTATAGTTACTTGTCGAATACCCATAGAGTATAATAATGAACATGGTATTTTTTATTAATTGTGAAAAAATGGTGTAAATCTATTCATTATTTCTCATAAAACATAACGTTTGTGATGGTGACACATAAACATAAATATATTTTTAAACAATGCCTGGAGGCATTGCTCGTCCCCTGGGTGGGAATGCCTCCAGGCATTGCTCGTCCCCTGGGTGGGAATGCCTCCAGGCATTGCTCGTCCCCTGGGTGGGAATGCCTCCAGGCATTGCTCGTCCCCTGGGTGGGAATGCCTCCAGGCATTGCTCGTCCCCTGGGTGGGAATGCCTCCAGGCATTGCTCGTCCCCTGGGTGGGAATGCCTCCAGGCATTGCTCGGACTGAAAGAGTTAATACCCGGCGTATTCAGGATGAGCTCCATCGACGTATAGCAGAGAGCGAGGTGCTTCAGGTTAGAAATTGCGGCTTCGGTATAGGATGGGATACCTGTACACAGGATTTCCATCATCACTGGTTGTAAACCACGAGAGGTTAACACATATTATTATATACCTGTGGTAGTATATCCTACACATACTGCCCGCTCCTACCCATGTCGTATTCATACCCGTACGACACCTAGGTGACGTATGGGGTATGTATGTAGCGTACGGGGCATGTACGGCGGCAAAATCCAAATATTCCCGCAGTAGCAAAGTTAAAAATTCGATATTTTAAGGTATATAATAATAGAGAAACAGGCTGACTGTCTCCGTACGGATAAAATACGCGGTAAAATCGGCGATCAGATGAACCGATGCCGGAGGCAGAGGTTCATCTGATCGCCGATTTTACCGCGTATTTTATCCGTACGGAGACAGTAACCCTGTTTCTCTATAGTATTACTATACACCTATGGCCGAACATGTATGAAATACTGCCCGCTGCTAGGGGTGTAGTATAAATAATGTTCGCGCCCGCTGTGAGAGCGGGCCGTAGTGAATTGCAATAGTCTTTGTGGTCTTTGTAAAGTTAATAATAGGGCGTTTTTAATGATTGGGAGGTGTATAGTAATAAGAAAACGCAGTAACTCAGCCTGTACGGTGTCCGTTCTTGGTCATTTGATGAAAAAATACGGCCCTCCCACATGCGGTGTCGGGCCGTGTTTTCATCATCAAATGACCTCGAACGGCCATCCGTACGGGCTCAGTAACCACGTTTTCTCATATTACAACTGCCAGCAATAAACTGAACCCAGGAATTGTCATATTGCAGGGTATATCACTAGGGACTATTTTCCAGCTCTATTTCACAAAGGGACTATTTTCCCGTATATCAGGGCTTTGAGGCCGTGTACTACGGATTTAGTTATTATATCACCCTCTGTAACTATATTTGTATATATGCTGGACTCTGGTGTGTGCGAGGTATCATATGTAGTATACGGAAACAGGGTTACTGTGGCTGCACTTGATATTAAATACGCGGTAACATTTTACCACGCACAGACAGACTATACCTGTTTTCGTATTATCATATACCTTAATATATCCAATTTTTAACTTTGCTTCTGGGCGAGTTTTTGAATTTCGCCGCTGTATATGCCCCATATGCCACATACATACCCTGTACATCACCTAGGTGTCGTACAGATATAGATACGACATGGGTAGGAGCGGGCAGAATGTGTAGGATATACTACCACAGGTTTATGATAATAGATTGTACCCCTGATAAAAACTGCATCAGAAGAAGATGAAATGTTTGTATTTTTCGAGCAATACTTTTTTGTTTTTAAGTACGTCGGCAGAGGACCATCTTTACTTTTATTTTAGGACAGGCGTCTACCTATCTGAAGCCAGGGGTCCACGATTAACATATAGACCTTATGCCCGGCATCCTCCTACTAGAATAGGCATTTAAGACATCCCGATGCATTACAATGCATAATATCAACAAACATAAACTGTCAGCAACCTCTTTAACATAGTAGGAACATCGGCGTACATCGTAATCGGAACATAGTAATATAAGGCCTACTCCCATAAGATCTCACACTCTCTAAGTGGTATTCTCTACTCTTACTACGTTCTATGGGAGAAGAATTCATGATCAACTAGGCTTAGAGCCTTGAGAATCCACATGCCTACCTCCTGTGCTAAAGACGTACATCAATGCAACCCAAAGATTCCTATAATCTCAATGATGCCACCTAGCGGGAATACTGTGTGCCAGTGGAGTCTCAAGGCTCTAAGCCTAGTTCGTTAAGAATTCTTCCCCCATAGAGCGTAGTTAGAATCTTGTACAGAATACCACTTAGAGAGTGTGAGATCTTATGAGAGGGGTGCACCCAGACGATTTGGAGCCCAGTGGACTCCTGGCTTAAGTCTGAAAAGCTTTTATCCCCTAGTGGTTTATGGGCAGTTGCGGACGGACGTTGGTGACGAATATGTCTCAAGTGATTCTATTTATTGCCTTAGTGGCGTACCAGGAAAAGCACAATAACTGTCTGGCTATACAGATACTATGCTCTGAAATTGCTATTTCTATATCACTTCACGCGGCCGGCCTCATAGTGTTTTGGTACGCACACTATTGGTATATATATGCTTCAATGTACAAGCCAAGTAGCAGGGAAATAATTCCCGTTGAATAATCTAGGATCTTACATGAAGACCCTTTTCTGTACCTCGTACGAGGGTTCTTGTTTGATGATATTTAACCCTCTAAGGACGGGTGCCTGTGGCCAAGCTACCGCCTGGAGGACGGGTGCTGGTGGTACGTTATTATTCAACAGGTTCAGATGAATATATTGCTCTGTATATACTTCAAATCAACATTGAGATACTTAATTAACATATTCCTCCTTGACAATTTTGTGGGAATATAATTGGGTCAGTAGATAGGCCACCGGATTTACAACGATACATGTACAGTGATTAACCCTTCAAGAGCCACGCATCATTCACCATGTATCCAATTGTGGTGTTTGTATGGCCGGCTTTTGTGGTCAATGTTGTTAAACAAAATAAAAAATTAGAAACTTCCAGTAAATCTGTATTTTTCATCAAAATTTTCTGATATTTTGAAGAGTTACTGGCAACATGTCCTGTAATTTTCATAATTCTGTGATATTTTTTCAAAATGTTACAAAGGAACAAATACAGCATTGTTCCTCCATGTCCCTGGGAATGCCATATGACATTGTCCTGTCATGGTCAGGGGATGCCATATGGCATTGTCCTGTCATGGTCAGGGATGCCATATGGCATTGTCCTGCCATGGCCAGGGGATGCCATATGGCATTGTCTTGCTATGGCCAGGGGAATGCCATATGGCATTGTCCTGCCATGGCCAGTGGAATGCCATATGACATTGTCCTGCCATGACCAGGGGAATGCCATATGCATTGCCCTGCCAGAAAGGGTTAAGAAGGGCAGTAAAGTTATTGTCAAATTGAACCTACTTGAATTTTAAATGCTGCACGCTCCAGTTCTCAACCGTAAACCTACCGAAGCGTTGACGACAAAGGTGGTTGTTGACCTGGAGGTCATCCCACAGTGACTGCAGCTCTCGGAATCTGAGCTTCTTCTGTGTTTTTTTTATCTGTGTGTATTCTGTACAGATATTTTATAGAGAGTAAATACCGTTTAGTAGGAACGGTCATGCTATATTTTGAACGTTTAAAGTTGTCTGGTATCCCCCTCCATAGTGTTTATTTATTGGGAGGAGTGATTCTGTTATGAAACCTGTAAGACTGATAAATGAGTGGATAGTCTGTGATTTATTCAATATTGAATACTAAGGATTGCTCTCTCTCTGTGTCTCTCTGTGCTCTGTGTCTCTCTGTCTCTCTGTCTCTCTCTCTCTCCCTCTCTCTCTCTCTCTCTGTCTCTCTCTACCTGTCTCACTCTCTCTCTGTCTCTCTCTACCTGTCTCACTCTCTCCCTGTCTCTCTCTCTCTGTCTCTCTCTCTGTCTCTTTGTCTCCCTCTCTGTCTCTCTCTCCCTGTCTCGCTCTCTCCCTGTCTCTCTCTCTGTCTCTCTCTCTCTGTCTCTCTGTCTCTCTCTCTCTTCCTCCCTTTCCATGGAGAGAAAACGATTAAGGCAACTGGTCTACAACAAACATAGTTGTCGAAAATGTGTATTATTACTAGTTTAAAACCTTTTTCATGAGGAGAACACTTGTCTTTGATAACTCTGTGCATGTGCTACTTTATTACCCACCGAATACGGAGTCCCTTTTCTAAACCTATGGAGCCTACAGATTACGACTGAGGAGAATACGGAATGCCGTATTCTTCTCAGTAGATTACGTTCTTTTGCCACCTTATGCACACTTTAGGAACTATTTTATACAAATAATAGACGGCGCTTACGTCGAGTTTCTCATCATTTATATGATTTTGTTTCTAATAGATAGTTGAAAGGAATGTAATAAATATAGCATTCCCATGATTTTTGATCTGCGTGGTTGTATTCTTCTTGAAGTTGACACGACGTAATACTACTTGCTAGCACTCAGATATTACTACTAACTACGAGAATGTGACCAATCATGATCAAAGTCATGGTAATAGTGTGTATTTATCTCATGAAAAATATAATCTGCCACGGCTACCCAATAGTGCTGTATAATATATTGATTGCATCAGGGGTATCACCATGTGTGTGATATGACTTCTTTAAACTATGTTTAAATTGATAGCTCTATTAAAAATTATCAGAATTTGCCTGCATATCTTTTCATTCATGTGCCACTTTACTGAGCGTGAGCAACACGCACTTATACTTTGTCTAAAGGTTAAAATGGTCACATAAAACTACTGCAACAAAACTATCCCTTCACCATCTGCGTGCTAACACTATGACATTGGGAAAGGACCAGAGTGCCAGTGTTTCAGTGTCTTCGAGGCGTGGACCAATCACTAGAGACTGAAGTACCTCATTGTCTCACTGGTGCTTGATACATTTGGATCCTACAGTCTCAAGCCGGGGACAGACCAAGCGAGCCAAGGCAGCGATCTCTGGAATCGCTACCACAAATTGGCATGTATGTGAGATATTATTTCATAGGAATATATCCTGCCTATAATTTATCATCTTGGAAGCAATGACCAGGTGAAGTATGAAATAATAGCTCACATATAGGCCATTTTGTGTTGGCCATTACGGAACTCGCTGCATTACTCGCTTGGTGTGTCCCAGGCTTTAGGCAGTTCCAGGAATCGCAAATAAGTTGACTGGATGCAAGTGGGTTACGGAAAATGATCCACATTGACTAAACATAACCCAAACCTTTTGATTATCATCTAATCTTATGATTCCACGCTTATTTATCAGCGACGAACCTACAATTTGCTCCTATATAGTTCTTTTGATAGGACCCCAGCTGCATGACAGCCCAAGGGGATGGCCTCCTTAGTACGAAGGTGGGTACTTATGTATGTATATGGTAAACTGCTGGGTGTCCAGGCATGTCTAGCTGTTATCATGATGCCTAAAGGGAAGTTCAAGAACATTTACTACAACCAGTAGGCATATGATATGCGTGCAAAAGAGACTATAACAGGTCTATCTCTACTTAAATTGTCGTGTTTATTATGAAAACTACCTGTCTTGGCCACACGCCAAGTATATATTGTTTCACATTGTGAATCAGGTAAATAGTTAAATATGTAATTGTGAGGGATAGAAGGGCGTTGAACTAGGGGAAATCGTTTAGTTCTATGATGTGAAACTGTTTGGCACTCCCTTTTAAGTGGTGACGAAGGATCTGACTTCATTAAAACGGAGTCTCCATACTGAACCTATAAGGCCTGTTTCCATTGGCCGATTTCCCGTCACCGATCGACAGTCAGGAACCACTGACGGACTTTTGGCACTGTTGACCCAAAATCGATCAATGGAAACGACCCGACTTGTGAAATGACCCACGACTTTTTCTGCTTAGATTATGCAATGTGGCACCACCCACCACTGAGTGAAAGCTTGGTCACTGAGTAAAATCAACGACCCTTACTGATTTTTCGATACCAACGCACAGTCGGTGGCACCACTGACAAACTTTCTGGGTAACTCAAAAAATCTCCACCGTTTTCGTCGGTCAATGGAAACGGCCCGATAGAGCCTACAGGGCGTTACGGAGTAGAACACGGGAAAAACATAACTAGTATGCAAAGTAGTGCATGGAAAGATCGGCGGCTATTCATTGCCTTTCGTTTGATAACTAAAGTTTGGAATTCTGAAAAATATATATAACATTACCATGATTTTTATCGGTATGGTCGTGGTCTCCTCGTGGTCGACACTAAACAATATCCTCGCATTCGCTTGGATATTACTGCGCGTCTCGTGAACTTCATTTATTTTCATCAAAGATCATTTGAATGGTTCTATATTTGATTCCTGCCCATGTCGAGATAGACCAGTAGGTGCCATTATTCGCCTTTCTAATGGACTATACCATAATGATTAAAAGAAATTGTGTTATTCTGACTTGAGAATATTGTGAGTAGAAAGGAATTATGATTACATTTTGATATTTCCCAATATATATTTTACATTACTTTATGGGGATATTCAATAGGTCCTTTTATGTCTATCTATGCGCAGAAGATCCTGATAGGAAAATTGAATAGGAAGATAATCGCACCAGATTTTAATACATAGACAATATGGACTGGTTTCAGATACAAGCGGCCGTATGCTCCGAGGAGTTGACGCATAGTAATATCCGAGCGTATGCGAGGATATTGCGCAGAGTCAACTCTGAGGGGCATAGAACCGCTTGTATCTAAAACCAGTCTATATTTTATTTATTAAGTGGCATGTCAATATCAGTTCGTTTTAGTTATGCACTATTTTTTCGTATGCGCCACCCGGAGCATACAACATATCCGTATGCGCTGGGTACATCCATACAAACTCCCTATGTGTTTTCTATGGACACTTTGTATTTGGTGAATAATATAAATTCTTACTACTCACTGGAATATTTACAATAGTCCATAACGCAGCCACCCGTAACCACGTACACAGTATCTAGTGGTGACCATTGCCCTCTACCTCCACATAAACACTTCACCGCAGGTGGTCACCCGCAGATATATCCACGTATGACCTCCATGAGTGAACTAGGGGTAAATGGTATGTTCAGCATTAATAAATGAGCTGGAATTGTAAATAAATAATAAATGAAAGGTTTGGGTTATATTCAGTCTATGTGTCATTTTCTGTAATACACTTGCACACAGTAAGGGCCACTACTGGAAGGATAGAGATTTAGGATTTACCTTTTTTAAATTTTATTCATTCAATAAAGTTTAATGACAGATGCATTCGCCTATTGGCGATCTTCCACCTATTCCGCCTATTGGCGATCATCAGACATATCATTCAAATATCCTTCTGTCACATTTCTTATTAACAACATTTCACAGTATATCAGTGCAAATGTATATATAATGATCTTATGATCATATTATTCCTAGTAATTCTGTTTTCACTGCTCTTTTAAAAATTCCACCTCTTGGGAGGTCTTGTATTTCTGGTCGTGGTGTATTCCATATCTGTACCCATGCACCGATGCACAACCTACAATGCATATATGCTAACTAGGAGCAAATAGTATGTTCATCATTGATGAAGGAGCGTGCAATTATAAATGAAAAGGTTTGGGTTACATTCAATATAAGGATAGCTTTCTGTAATCCACTTCCACCCAGTCAAATATATCAGCACCAATAGGTCAATCAGGTATTTCGATCTCCAGTGATTGATCATGGTCAGCTGAGCATGCCTCTAAAACACTGAGACACTGGCACCCTGTTCCTTTCCCACTATCATAGTCAATAGCACATAGATGGTGAAGGGATAGTTTTCTGGAAGCATGCTGAAAGGGTATATGTGACTACTCTAGCCTTAAGGCAATATATTTAGTGCGCTCTAGAAATCATAGACAATTAGAGACTAAAGAAGAAACCAACAGGTTTTGGTCAAAGTTGTCGTTCTCCCAGGTTTGATGCGGTGTGATATGAACGAGGCGACAGCCAAGTGAATATCACCTAGCATTCAAACGAGTTGGAGAATGATTTTCTTGTCCAAAACCAGTTGCTTTCTGTATTTATCTCACCCCTGTACACACTAAAATAAGACACACAGGATATAAACCATGGAGAACAGACTGCAATACTTGTAGGGGCATGGAGAACGAGTTCCCAATGTTAAGCCTTTGGACATTAAATCCAGGGGTGAGATTGTCGTGTTTGTGAATTGTAGTAATGAAGTATTTGCCAGCCATATCTGGCACATGCAAATGTAAACTCATATTTTCTTTATTTTTCTTATAAATATCAGTGAAATATCAGTGGTATTTCATACTCACTTCTCTGTCAAACCATTGTATAGACTGTCTCCATCATCAAACCAGCCGCATAAGTTGTTTGGAGGCAGTATAAACAACGAAATAAAAAAATAAAAAAATAAATACATCTTAATCTTGCACAGACGTCTAGAACATCGGCGTGCATCGTTATCAGTTTTTAGGTAAATAGTAAGGCTTATTTGTCTAGGATGAAAATATATCAAGCACCAGTAGGCCAATGACGTATTTCAGTCTAGCAATTAGGCCTGTCAGTTGGGCATGCATCTAAGATACTGAGACACTAGCTCTCTGTTCCTTTTGCTGCAAGCTCAAAGTCTATGTGACTTCTCTAACCTTAAGGCCTCTTTCCATTGGCCGACAAAAACGGTGTAGATTTTCTGTGTCCTCCTATGGCCTATTTACATTTTCGGTCAGCAGTGCTAAAGGTCCGACGGTGGTTCCTGATTGTATCAGTGATGGCTAATATTTTATTTTTATTATTTATCGTAAAGACTTCCAGTTCTACCACACGGTAGTTCACCACAATATTCAGTAAGGAACCACCTGACCAATAATTTAGGTTAAGAGAAGTAGTCCAAGCATAGGCGAATGAGACTTCGGACCTACTGACTATTGTCACAACACTTTTTTGTGCCTCTGTTGAGACTCGACGACATATTCTGAGCAGACTGGACATATAGAGAGTTTGTAGAGAGTATAGGTCAACGTTAACATTCAGAAACATTACTGGTGAATCCAAATTCTTCATTCCTTTCTCAGAATACAAAATAACGCCATATCTGGCGGTATTACATTTTGTTCCAAGGTCTGCTTATTTCGTCGCACATAGTAATTGTCGTTTTTTATAAACAATTAGTGTGTATAAGGTTAATATAAACATTTTGTATGAGTATATATATATATATATATATATATATATATATATATATATATATATATATATATATATATATATATATTTATATATTTATATAAACTAAAGCGATTGATATGTGTTGCTGATGGTGATGATTAAGACTCATTAATTTAGCGGTGAGGCTATAGATCATGTCAACTGGCGTAATTTGGTATAGCTCTTTGATAGAGCACCATTGATTAAGCCATTTTCCACTAGCGGATGGAAACAGCAGCAATTAATTGGGTTCCTCTTAAAGTTTGTTGGTGGTGCCACCGACGGTATGTCGGTATCAAATAATCGGTCAGAATGCTTAACCCTGTCCTTGCCATTGATGTCTCAAGGCACTCCCGTGGCTAGTGCAAATGATGCGTCAGGGCACTCCCATAGCCTCAACGCATCATTTTCCCATTTTCTGTTAAAATGTCATTTATCTCAGCTGATTCAACATGGATCTTCATAATTCTTTCAGAAATTATGTAAAATGTAAGAATTATTTAAATAAGATTTCTCGTCATTATAGCTTTCACTTTGAGAATTAGCTACTGACGTGCTAGAAGTACATCCTTTCGCGCTGTCCCCATTAAGTGTGATATAATTACATATATTGTATACAAATGTTATTTGTATTACTTGCATATTTAATCATCAGTTAAAGCAGACGACAATTATTTTAGCGGATTCCTAACTACTGTTTGTGAGGTAAATATACGACTCTACACAAACACAATTCACCCCTATGGAAAATTGAGGTCACTTTTTACCATTGAATTCGGTTAATAACGACATAGAACGCCATTGATCAGTTGAAAATAATGCATCATAAGAAATAATAACTAGTCACGGTTAGAAATAGTTCACTTCTACTTCTGGGACCTGTTTCACTAGTTTCATGACATGTCTAGATGGCGTCTAGATGGTGTGTCCGGTTTCATAAGAACTAGACATTAGACTTCGTTTTGTCCGTTCTTGCTTGCACTGTTGGTACCGCTTTTCATGTCTGTCTAACACTTTTGTCACGAAACTAGTGAAACAGGTCCATGATGTGTAGATTCGTCTAATTATTATGTTTGGGGTCTGTCTTTTCCTAAGGGCAGCTACTTGTGTTGTCACGAAACTAGACAACCCCAATGTCTGTATGGTGTCACAGACATGTCACGAAACTTGTGAAACAGCTCCCTGGCCTGTCTGTGTGTCCAAATGTGTCCCTGACAAGACATCATCCTTGGGCATATTCTTCATTTCTCTGACCTTGACCTTGAAAACACCCCATCTGTCTGCTCAGCTGGGTCCAAAGAAATGCTTCCAATCATTAGAGCCTTTTCAATGGAGAAAAGCCATCCATGCGATAACTGTATAATCTATATACCTATGGCCGAAAATCTATGAAATGCTACTGCTAGGGGTGTAGTATACATAATGTTCGGGCTCACTGAGATGTAGTGAATGTTCAGGCGCACTGTGTCCATAGTGTACTTCACAAGTACATTAAGGCCCGGCGTCCACCTTCTACGATATGGCTCCCGATAAAATATCAAAATCGCGTCGGAAGGTTACCTATTATCGGGCCAGTTGACCACGCTTCTGTGATTAGACATCGATAAAAAAAATATACAATTCATGGTGAAGTGGCATGTCTAAGATATATGTCTATGATTTTGCACCATACTGTAGACCAGCATGCAGCACTGGTCCACAGTGATAGAATGGTAGGTGGTAAAGGTGAGAAGTATGTGGTAGATGGGGAGAGCTGTGTAGTGTATGTGGACTGTAGTTGGTAAAGTCCTAGAATATGTCACAAACACTGGTGTAACTCATCACTAGAATACTGTAGTTTTAAGTCCATGGGATGTAGTGGGTAGAGAACTTCTTCTTGGCTGCATCAGCCCTTCACAGATAAGATCTGCTCAGAGGTACTTTGAAATGCTTCTTTTTATTGGTAATTTCCACAGGTACAGGTTCCTCACACGCCAGTCTAAGAACCCAGAATGATGGGTGTAGCTGGCTTATATAGCTAGTTTTGAGGTTGCATGCATTAAAGTGTCAAGGTCGTTGTCCCAAATGCTCACTCCCAACACTCTGTCCTACTAACCCAAATGACCTGTCCTACTGACCCAGTTTAAGTGGGGCAGTAGGTGTGCAGGCGCTGACCTACTGGCCCAAATGATCCATCCCTGCTAAGTGGGACAGTGGGTGTGCTGGCGCTGACCCACTGACCCTAATGCTCCATCCTACTGGCCTTCACCTTCTGCTATACAAGAGCTCACAGTTTTACTTATACATTTCTTATACCTTTCTTATATATTTCAATATTTGTGCTTGGCTCAGGTCCAGTGCACCGATATTGACTTAGTGTATCGGTGCCATATCGGGAGGTCTAAGTGATAATTGTTTCATTCAGAGTCCATTGTTATAAAATAATACTTTGGAAAGCTAGCTGCAAATGCATCTACCAGTCTTGGTCATCCAAAATTAATTGAGTATTCATGTTGCATACATTAAAATATAGTGAAATATTATGTACGTTTGACCCCTTCAGCAATAAGTAAGAGAGGCTTATTCCAAGCGAGACCGTTTACTAGATTGTACTTTCATGTACAGAAATCCTCAATATGTCCAGAAACTGTCTCCAGATTTCCAACTTGAACTGTTTTCTATGTGTACATATAGCGGTGATGTATATCTTGTCATTTATGTGATGGTATTCTACTAACAACGACTATTCTTTGGGTGGTTCTTTTCGATTCAACACACCATGTAGTGTGGATATTTGGGTGTTAAATACCATATTTAATGTAAATTAAATATGGTACGAAAAGATTCGCACCATATTTAATTAACATATCATTTTATTTTGCATTTCTTTTCTTTCTAGATTTGTAAGAATCTCACTCTATCCACAAATAAGAGATTCTTCAATGACATGTATCTGACATAGTACTTTTCTAAATATACAAACAGTAATATTTTGTCGGGTTTTTTTAAAAATTTAATTTCATCTGTAAAATAAAACTTGTAAAACGATGTACCAATTATAAAAAACGAACAAGTCTCAAATGTAGGGGAAGATGGAAATACAGTGGTTACGCCTCCAAATGTTAGGTTAGGTTTTTGTAGGTGTCAGTGTTAGGTTTTTGTAGGTGTTATCTGAACATTCAACAAAGGTACAGGTGTGTGACAGTATTGCAGAGAGATATTAGTAAGTGGTTGACAAACGGTGTACAGTGACACCCTCTGGCCTGTTATTTCTAACACACATAAGGCACAATACCATGGTCGCGTATTAGGTTACATCCCAGGGCTTCTTTGTGTATGGGGAATACGAGGTTGTAGATGTGCTGAGGTTTCCTATATCGTATTATTATCTCCTCAAACATAGTGTGCGCACAAGCCCTGGGGGACGTTTAATAACCCAGGCCAGCGGGAGTATATGCCTGGAGAGGCCCTACAAGGCCTAGAGTTTAGATATAAAGACAAACGTCGTGGAGAACAGTCTAAAGGCCAGATCACACTGCGCGACTGGGGAGGCTTTCGAGTGAGTGGCTCTAGTCTGAAGCGGGATTCACACGATGGGATTCATGTACCTCACAGGGTGTTTTCTTGAGATAAATCCTTCTGAGATTCTATACTCGAACACAATTTCTTCGTCTAAATTATAGGGTTTCATTTCCCTGAGACATGTTTCCCCCCTGAAAATGTTAAAGACATTTCCCCCTAAAAAGGAACATCATCGCATGAGATTTTGAACTCTGTGAGGTACATGAATCCCACCGTGTGAATTCCACTTTAGACTGGAGGTACTGCGCTTGAGGCAGGAGGTACCCCCAGTCGCTAGGTACGCATAAATATGTGTGAATGTACCTCTAGTCTGAGACTAATGATACAATATTTCTTTCCCTACGAACGATAGATCTTATCAAAAGTAAAAGGTCTCTTCTCCTCAGTTGGCTCGTTGATCCGTGGTTTGATCTCCGGTCGATTCTTCCACCAGGGGCCTGTTTAATAATCTAGGATCATACGCGAAGACCCTTTTCTGTAACTCGAACAAGGATTGTCGTTCGATAATATTTCAGTCTGATCGCTAAGACTGTATTAGCCGTCCATAAGGTCGTCTATAAGTGTTGAATAAAGTTGACCTACATCGTCCCTGGTTCTCTATGGCATACTATCGTAAAACTGGATGAATTTTAATCTTGGCAACCGTATGCCACGACTGGAGTTTGGCACAGTGACTTCATGAGGCAGAGCCGAGTGAAGTCCGGAGTCAAAACTCCAGGAGTGGCATGCGATGGACAAGATTAAAACGAATCAGGTTTTGATTTTATCCTACCCCGTCTCCTCGATTTGGGAATATTATGTGATGACAATTCTGTATGCCACTAGTGGCATATAAAACTCTGTATGCCAGTCGGCGTGGCATACAGAAACTCAGTGATAAGCCTATGGGATTTATATTAGGGGTAGGATAAAGAAGAGGACTTTCATGTACGATCCTAGAGTATAAAACCGACCCCTGGTTTCAACCACAGTAAATTATAAAAAGGAAAAGAAACACTGATGAAAACAAACCGTCAGCACTCCATTCGGTGCACCCCTCTCATAAGATCTCACACTTCTGTACTCTCACTACACTCAATGGAGACGAATTCTTAATAAACTAGGCTTAGAGCCTTGAGAATCCACTGGCCTGCCTCCCGTGCTAAAGACGTACATCAATGCAACCCAAAGTTTCCTATGATCTCAATGATGCCACCTAGGTGGAATACTGTGTGCCAGTGGATTCTCAAGGCTCTAAGCCTAGTTCGTTAAGAATTCTTCTCCCATAGAGCACAGTGAGAACCTTGTACAGAATACCACTTAGAGAGTGTGAGATCTTATGAGAGGTGTGCACCCTCGTATTAAACTGCCTTTTTATGATTTATGTACCTCTGCGCACTGTTATGTTATATCAGAGTTTGTTTTCATTTAATTGTAGGTTTAATGCTTGGAGACCTGGCAAACACAGGGACCTATTGATAGCCATAAAGTAGTACCCTACGTGGTAAGTACACATAATTCATAATCTCACGACCACATTAGTGCATGTATAAGCCCGTTTCCACTGACCGATTATTAGGCACCGACCTGCAGTCAGGCACCACCAAATGATTCTTTTTGCCACATGCCACCACTAGGTTTTATTGTGAAGAATAGATCGATATCTACCCTGAATATACAGTAGAAACAGTGCATACAATGTACCCTCACTGATTACTTGATGATATCATTTGATGTAGGGTCGGTGACACCACCGACAGACCTTTAAGGTAACTAAAAAATCTCCTCAGTTTTCGTCGGCAAATGGGACCAAGATTTATGTCAGAATCAATTTATCAGTATTTTTCAGGCACACACAAAGTTTTTTTGTGAGAAACTCTGATGACTCTCAGCCATTAAAGGTTAGAAATTATCTAGTATAATTATCAAGCGTGTGGTGACTACAGATCGTCTGATTACATCAGATTACTCAATTCGGCACCACCTGGGAACATTTGGACACGCTCTAACGCCAACGACTATTTCAAGATGGATTGAATTTGTTATCTAGATGGACAGCGATTCCGTGAAAACTTAGTCGCTAGTGTAAACGCTCATGTATATTCTGAGGTTGATAACTTTTGCCGTGGACATTGGCACCACTTGACAACTATCAACCAGACAATCTAAAGTCGCCACATATTTAGCTGTCTAGTGTAAACGCAGGGTAAGTCTCTGTCGATGTAAATACAAATCTGCAATGAGAAGGCGGAAGGTAGACTTGCTCAAGTCTTTGATTATGAACATTCATTAAATGATTAAACACAATCAGAATAAAGTTCATTAAAGTATGTATCCTTCTCTGACTGCCCCATAAATCAAAGACTTGTCCACTATGAACAGAGTCTCCTGTTTATGGCCCTAAGCCACTCCCTGTAACCCTAGACCTCCTCCTACCCCTACCCCTCCCTTCCTCCAGTTCCCTGGCAGCCTGTGTTGACATAGCAATAAATTTCGCCTGCTCCTGACTGTTACCCGATTGAGATCAAAGTGAGAGGGTATCAATCTCCCAGCACATATCCTGACCAATTGCCAGGATAACTGTATGGAGAGTGTTGGAAATACTGGAGCTAAACAGTGCCAGAAATCCAACACCATTACCGATTGTACCAGTCCTAGACTGGCCTCAGGCCCTGTATCCTACCCCTCCACCCCTTCTGAGTGACACAGGGACTGGTCTCATCCGTAAACGGCCGTGTAGACTGGCGGGAGTCGCGATTTTGCGCCACACTGCCCAAGCAGAGGTCTGGCTACTGTTCAGGATATCTGCTGGGAGATTGATACCCTCTCACTTTGATCTCAATCGAGACATAGTCAGGAGTAGGCGAAATATATTGCTATGACAACACAGGCAGGCAGGGAACTGGAGGAGGAGAGGGAGGAGGGGTAGATGGAGGTATAGGGTTACAGGGAGTGGCTTGAGGTCATAAACAGGAGATTCTGGTCAGAGTGGACAAGTCTTTGATTCATGGGCCAGTCAGAGAAGGACACATGCTATAATGAATTGTATTCCGATTTTCTTTAATCATTTAATGAATGTTCATAATCAAAGACTTGAGCAAGTATATACCAGTCCTTGTATCCCAACAAGGAGGCTAGCCATAGGATGGAGGGACTGGAGCCAGTCTAGGCGGAAGGATACAATGTCTCATCACTAATGTCACTGAGAACTGCAGCTATCGGTCCGCCTTCCTGCATCCTACCGTAACATTACTCAGGGTGCAGTTCCTCTCAATTTTCAGTTTTTCCTCTGGCATTAAGGAATAATCAATTTCCGCATCAAAGACGGGGAAGACGCCGGTCGGAAATTACCAAGGTACATTTAGAAGGGAAATAATTCTCCTTAAAAGCATCAAAATGGCAGGTTTTTTTTTATAAATAAGCTTTCTTCCGTTTGGACCTTTTATAGGCAACCTTCCTCAGCGGTTTAGTAAAATATGGGTATAACGTTGGATTTTATATGTGGTTGGTTCCATGGGCCACAATTCTCCTTTCTAACCGCTTACAATGATAGTAGGTAATATGGCCTAATGAGAGTATATAGTTTAAACGATTGAAAACAAGTATTATGAAATCATTTTCTCAACAATTACTCATGATTCATCACAAAGCCATTTTCCACTGGCCGACGAAAACGGCACCGATTTATTGAGTTCTCCGTAAAGTCTCTTTCCATTGACTGATTTTGGTCAGCAGGACTGGCTCCTGACTGTAGATTGGTGACGGCCAATGGAAACTAAAGAAGAAACAAACAAGTTTTCGTCAAAGTCTTCGTTCTCCACGAGTTTGATGCGGTTTGATATGAACGAGGCGACAGCCAAGTGAATATCATGTATCATTCAAACGAGTTGGAGAATGTCTTCTTTGACCTAAAGGAGTTCCTATCTGTATTTATCTAACCCCTGTACACACTAAAAGAATGGACAACACACAGGGTATTAACCATGGAGAACGGACTGCAATACTTGAAGGGGCATGGAGAACGAGTTCCCAATGTTAAGCCTATGGACATTTATTCCAGGGGTGAGATAAATACTTATATGACCCTTTTCCATTGGCCGACAAAAATGATGTAGATTTTCTGTGTTCTCCTAATATCCTATTTACATTTTGCGTCAGCAATGGTAAAGGTCCGTTGGTGGTTCCTGACTGTATATCGGCGATGGCCAATACAGATAAGCTAATAGGAGAACACAAAAAATCTACACTGTTTTCGTCTGCCAATGAAAACGGGCCTTAACTAAGGGGAAGTAAAAAAATCTATGCTGTTTTTGTCAACCCATGGAAATGGGCTTTTAATTAGGGTAATTAAAAAGATCAGGGAACTAAGAAAATCTATTCTGTTTTCGTCGGCCAATAGAAACGGCTTTTTGCCCCATCATTATTTTGCATACATGAAAAAAAAGCTTGATTCCACTTATATAAGAAAAATCCATTTTGACTCTTACTATTTTTTTTGTTTTCTTAATGATATTTCATAACTGTAACATAAAATGCGTTATCAAGTCTCTTCCTGCCTGAAGTCATTTCCTATTGGTCGAGTATTCAGCACCGATCTGCAGTCGGGAATATCGATCGAAATTTCAGGTATACCGACACCAGATCGGTGAAAAGAAACAAGGCATTTAGAGAAATGCTCAGTGATTAATTTGGTACATATTATGCAATAAGTTTTTTTCTGGGTCAAACCGTACGGGGGTGGAGCCGCCGAAACCTAGTTCGCCAGGGAGAAATTTGATTAAAATATTATGCAATAAGACTACCACCGACCGACTTGGTCAATGACTGACAGATTCAAAACGCTTTGATTTCATTGTTGAGGCTCGAGATTTTACGAGGAAATTAAAATCTGTATGGACATATACAACGCAGTAGAAACAAGGCATTCACTGCAACCTCACTGAATTCTTTATACTGACGTGCAGTCGGTGACAGCACTGACAGACTTTAAAGGGAACTCATTTAATCTATGCCATTTTCGTTGACAAATGGAAAATGGCCTTAATATGTATAACTATGGTTGTAGCTATTATCCTACCCCTAATGAAAAACGCCATAGGCTTAACATGGGATTTGTTTATTTCACGGGTGTGACATAAAGTGTTGTTTATGCCACTACTTTCTGATACTGAAAAAATATGGAAACGGGGTAGGATTAAATCTAGACGCCACTCGTTTGAGTTTGAGCTTACTTATGCCACTCATTTTGTTGGCTCCGTAATGTCACTCGCCTTCGACTCGTGAAATTATGGAGCCAACAAAACGCGTGGCATAAATAAACTCAGACTCAAACTCGTGACGTCTCTTGATGATATATATATAGGCAGACTAATAAATCGATGAATTAGGGCAAACAAATATCCATCAAGATATGTTCGCTCAGATATATGTACCTCGACATTTTCTTGCTGATGATATTTGAGATGTTTTATGCAATGCGATAGAACGCATGATTAGAATGATATTCTATTCTAGCAGCACGTTAAAGAATCCAGGCAAAGTGTGGTGGTAGTATCATGTTCAAGTATGAGTTGTGTTACACATACTGGACCATGACATAATATAGAGAAACAGGCTTACTGTCTCCGTACGGATTAAATACGCGCTAAAATTGGCGATCAGATGAACCGATGCCGAAGGCAGAGGTTCATCTGATCGACTATTTTACCAAGTATTTTATCCGTACGGAGACAGTCAGCCTGTTTCTCTATTATTATATACCTCAAAATATCCAATTTTTAACTTTGCTTCTAGGTGAGTTTTTGGATTTCGCCGCCGTACATGCCCCGTACGCCACATACATACCCCGTACGTCACCTAGGTGTCGTACGGATATAAATACGACATGGGTAGGGGCGAGCCGTATGTATAGAATATACTACCACAGGTATATAATAATGAGTTATACGCCCATACTTTTCTTTTATCAATGCAACTGGGCGAGAAGTATAAATGATTACTTGTAACAATGCAATTAAACACTGATGACTGCTATTAAGTACAGCATGTGTTCTTCCCATGACCAGGGGTCGGCCGAGATAATAGTCTTTATTGGTAATAAGGGGCTTGCTTTATGGTGTAAAAGCTTTTTGTCTGCCCAGATATGTACAATATGCATGTAGATGTTTTCTCAATTACACCTTCCATCACCACAGCAGCATTAAAGATGAACTAGAGTAATTAGGCTCTGACAATAAATCCTAAAGAGTAAGCCCCGCCCACATGGTCGTCAGGCACGCGCAGAATGGGGCTAGGTTGGGCATTTCTGTACAGGGTGCCCAGGGACCCGTTTGATAATCTAGGATCCTGCATGTAGACCCTTTTCTGTATGCCAGGGAGAACCAAGGACACCGTGAGTCAACGTAACTCAACCATATGGACGGCTAAGACTGTCTTTGCTAACAGACTTAAATATCAGGAAACGATAACCCTTGTACGAGGCACAGAAAAGGGTCTTGATCTATACACAAACCGTTCTCCCACAGTGTCAGGGGCGGGTCTATATCTTTAATGAAATCATCACCAGGACTGATTACTTTAAGACAGCTTTAAGTCTCACATAATACGTCCTCGGCCTAATTACTATCGTAAAACTGGATGAGTTTTAATCTTGGCTACCGGATGCCACGACTGGAGTTTGGCATAGTGACTTCATGAGGCGAAGCCGAGTGAAGTCCAGAGACAAAACTGCAAGAATGGCATGCGGTGCCCAATATTAAAACGAATCAGGTTTTCATTTTATCCTACCCTGTCTACTCGATTTTGGAATATTACGTGATAATAATTCTGTATGCCACTAGTGGCATATAAAACTCCTTATGCCAGTCAGCGTGGCATACGGAAACTCAATGTTAAGTCTATGGGATTTTATATTAGGGGTAGGATAAAAGGATGTACATTACAACACTGTCCTCCGCCAGCAAGCACATACAATGTTCTTCTGATAGGAACTCGGATATATATTTTTTTAAAGTAGGTTATTTCAATTTCTAGTTTTGATAATGATAGTGAAATGAGCCCAGATAATAGCAGTATAACTAGCGGCATCATAGTACCTTAAGCCGGAGACACATCAAGCGAGTAATACAGCGATTTCCGGAATCGCCAACACAAAATGGATAATATATGAGCTTTTATTCCATATTTCACCAGATTATTGCCTCTGAGATGCTAAATCATGGGCGGGAGATGCTCCTTTGAAAATATGCTATTTTGTGTTGGCGATTCCAGAGATCGCCGCCTTGACTCGCTTGGTGTGTCCCCGGTATTACTGATAAAATGTAGCAATTCTTCGTTATAATCGCTCGTGTGGCTACACAACGATAAACTTAGATTTAACTTGTGAAAATATAGCACTTAGTTAAAATGATATAAACAATACCACCAGTTCTACATCTACGCTAAACATAAAGTTATAATTTGTCAGGGTGCAGGTGATCGTAACTAGGGCAAAAATGAGAGATTCAGCAAAATCTATATTCAACCACTGCCAAACAGCAGCGAGACTGAACACTAGATACCCTTACCCCTGAATTATATATGTACGCTACAGTATGTAGGTGCTTTATTTTTCTTGTCATACCATATTGCTTGGAAGAACGACCTGTATTTGTCGAATGGCAATAAAGAAATAATAAAAAAATTCATAAAAAGAAAATGAATATAGCTTATACAATGTACTGTATTCTCGGACATACCACTCTAGAGTCGACTTCACTCCATCTCTAAAAAATCATTTTTCAGAAAGACAATAGCAAACTGACCATCATTTGCCAAATCATTGAATTTCGAAAGATTGAAAGGCAATTCTACGATATCGGCCAATTAATCAAAAAGTCACTGCTACTTTCTTCGAGAATGCATTTAAAAACATATTTCAAAATTTGAATTGTTTCGATATCGCCAAATAAGAGAAAACGTGGTTATTGAGCCAGCAGGGATGGACGTTGGAGGTCTTTTGTATTACATAAAATATGTATTTATGTTACAAAGGGCCGACATTAAAATCCCTACGGCTCAGTCACTACGTCATCTTATTATTAGACTCCTAAAACCGATGAGAAAACACCATAATTTCATTTACGTACTAAGTCATTGATTCAAAGCTCATTCACTATATCACAGTGTGCCTGAACATTATCGATACAACACCCCGGGTAGCGGGTAGTATTTCACAGCCATTCGGTCATATACCCTTTATATTAATAGTAGAGCAGTATATTCCCTTGAGACCTGACAGGGACATCCTTCATATACTTGGGTTCTAATCATCCCATAGGCGTTTTGCTGTCCCATGTGGAGTGTAAGAAGGTGACATAAAAGGGACAACTTCTGTATTTTTCTTCCGGATTGTCGACATTCACAGGAACTCTCGCGAAGGCTCACAAAAGCTTATTGTCCTTGCAAGGGACCAAGTCCAGTGAAGCTTACTTATGCTGCTTTAAATATGAATTTCTTCAAAACCTTACTTTAGATATGGTTCCGATATCCAGGTACTTTGCCGCTGCCTGGAGCTAAAGTGAAAGTAGGCCCACGCTTTAGCTCTAGTCAGCAATTCTGAATACAAAGGTCACCATGGCGTCCACCTACTACGATAGAAATTTAGACCTACCGATATGACACCGATACAAAAAGCATATATCGGAGACATATCGGGAAGGTGCAAAATCGTAGATATATGTCTAGACATGCCAATCCACCACGCATTGTATAGGGTTTTTATCGGTGTCTAATCGCAGAAACGGGGTCAACTGCCCTGATATTAGGTGACCTTCCGACGCGATTTTGATTTTGTATCGGGAGGTGCATCGTAGACCATATCAGAGCCATATCATAGTAGGTGGACGCCAGGCCTTAGTCAAAGTCGTCGCTCTCCACGAGTTTGATGCGGTGTGATATGAACAAGGCGATAGCCGAGTGAATATCACATAGCATTCAGACGAGTTGGAGAATGACTTCTTTGACCAAAACGAGTTACTTCCTGTATTTATTAATTTCAAATTTTTAGAACCAAGTGTCTTGACTCTGCTGTCAAGACTTGTTTATGTGTGGTCTTCTAAAGAATGGATAATACATTGGATATAAACCATGGAGAACGGACTGCAATACTGGTACGGGCATGGAGAACGAGTTCCCAATGTTAAACCCGTTGACATTTATTCCAGGGGTGAGATAAAGGGTGTGATAGAAGGAGTTCCCAGCCTGAGAGTCAGGGTGGAAAGTACAGTGGGAAAACTGATTTGACGTTTTAGGCCCGGCGTCCACCTACTACGATATGGCTCCGATATGGTCTACGATGCACCTCCCGATAAAAGGTCAAAATCGCGTCGGAGGGTCACCTAATATCAGGGCAGTTGACCACGTTTCTGCGATTAGACACTGATAAAAAACCCATACAATGCGTGGTGGATTGGCATGTCTAGACAAATGTCTACGATTTTGCACCTTCCCGATATGTCTCCGATATTTGCATTTTGTATCGGTGCTATATCGGGAGGTCTAAATCTCTATCGTAGTAGGTGGACTCCAGGCCTATCCATCATTGTTACGAACTCACGGACCGTCAAATACTTACCTCTGAAGGGGCATATTTAGTAACAATTCATAGATTAAACGCTTGGTCTGTTCCCCTTTCATTATAAACCCTGTAATATCTTAAATTCGTAAGTATTTACATTTAATCACCATTTGAAGTTTAACTTTGGTACCCAGAGCTGGTCCGTTTAACAGCGTACTGCACAGTTGGCTGTACGTGATTTTTACGATATAGCCCTGGAGCAGAGATCAGTAAGTTTAAGAACAATATGCACAGGTGTATAATAAAGAGAACATATTCAGTATTGTAATTTTAGAGACCGTGTTCCGGACCGTGTTCGGGGTGTCTGGTACAGACCTAGGAGTGTCTAACAACTGTTTACGCCCTTCGCACACGAAATCAGGCAAACTCGGCCAAGCGTAGAATGCCTCAAAAGGATGGCCATGGTTAGAATGGTGCAGAAGGTGGAAGGACCTCCCGCCCTTTCTTGAGATTGACAGATGGTGACAGGGGGTGGGGGGTGGCAGGTGGGTGGCAGAGATTGTGATGTAGATGGTGATAGGGTGGGTGGCAGGTGGGTAGCAGAGATTGTGATGGAGATGGTGATAGGGTGGGTGGCAGGTGGGTGGCAGAGATTGTGGTGGAGATGGTGATAGAGTGGGTGGCAGGTGGGTGGCAGAGATTGTGATGGAGATGGTGATAGGGTGGGTGGCAGGTGGGTGGCAGATATTGTGATGGAGATGGTGATAGGGTGGGTGGCAGGTGGGTGGCAGAGATTGTGATGGAGGTGGTGATAGGGTGGGTGGCAGGTGGATGGCAGAGATTGTGATGGAGATGGTGATAGGGTGGGTGGTAGGTGGGTGGCAGAGATTGTGATGGAGATGGTAATAGGGTGGGTGGCAGGTGGGTGGCAGAGATTGTGACATGGAGGGTGGTAGCTGATTCAGAGAGTGGGTGACAAGGTGGGTGAATGAGAGAGAGGGTGGCAGGGTTGGTGACAGGGCGGCTCATAGGTGGCTCAGAGAGTGGGTGGCAGTTGGGTGATAGAATGGGTGACGGAGATGGCTGGGTGGCAGGTGGGTGATGGAGTGGGTGATGGAGTGGGTGAGAGATTGGGTGACAAAGGTTTGACAGGTTGGGTAGCAGATGGGTGACAGAGATGACAGAGATGACAAGGCAGGTGGAGAGTGGGTGACAAAGTGGGTGACAAAGAATTGACAGGTTGGGTGTCAGGTGGGTGGCTGAGATGGTGACAGAGATGGTAACAGGGTGGGTGGCAGGTGGTTGAGAGAGCAGGTGACAAATATTTTGACTAGGTGGTGGCAGATGGTTGAGAGAGTGGGTAACAAAGATTTAACAGGGTGGGTGGCGGGTCGGTGAAAAGATGGGTGGCAGTTGGGTGACAGATTAGGAGACAGAGATGGTAACAGAGTTGGTGGCAGTGTGGGTGGCAGGTGGTTGAAAGAGTGCGTGACAGGGTGGCTAACAGGTGTGTGACAGGTTGGGTGACAAAGAAGAAACCTAAAAGTTTTGGTTGTCTTTGATGTGAAGTGATATGAACGGTGAGACAGCCGAGAGTATACCATGTAGCATTCAAACGGGTTGAAGAACAACAACTTTGACCAAAACAAGTTGCTTTCTGTATATATTTCACCCCTGTACACACTAAAAGAATGGATGACACACAGAATATAGACCAATGGAGAACGGACTGCAATACTCATAGGGGCATGGAGAACAAGTTCCCAATGTTAAGCCTATGAGTAAAATTACCAGGAGTAAAATAAAGTGTAGGTGACAGAGTGGGTAACAGGTGGGTAATAGGGTTTTTAATAGGGTGGGTGACAGAGATGGAAATAGAGTGGGTAACAGGAAGAGTAATACGGTTTTTAATAGGGTGGGTGACAGAGATGGCTGGAGATGGCTCACAGTGAATACATGATTGAAACCTGACACCGGAAATCTCCTCGCGTGACGTCCTCCCAAGTCACATGACCCTTTGCTTCCCCATGATTGGCCACAGGGAACGCGCTGAATCGTGCAATGAAACGCACTTGTCACACCAACGTGGTACTAGGAAGCCCCCACAATGCTGGACATGGCCTGGGTTACCATAGAAACAAGGTAATGTCCTCCCCGGAGATGTCCAATCAATGATCTCGTACCTGATGGCTGTCTTCACACCTTTGTGTTGTTTCCACGTTCAGAACATCAAAGCCTGCTTTGAGTGTGAGGTAGCCCCTTATTATCGCTCAGCACGCATGGATACAAACCGATGTTAAATCGTATCCCCTATCCGTATCCGATATTATTTGGTAGGCTATAGGCCCGTTTCGATCGGCCGATTTCCCAAAACCGATCTACAGTCAGGAACCACCGACGGACTTTTAGCACTGCTGACCCAAAATCGGTCAATGGAAACGACCCAGCTTGTGAAATGACCCACGGGTTTTTCTGCTTATATTATGCAATGTGGCACCACCTACTACTGAGTGAAAACTTGGTCACTGAGTGACATCTACTACCCTTACCGGTTGTTTTTATACCGACGCATAGTTGGTGGCACCACTGACAGACTTTCTGGATAGCTCAAAAAATCTTCGCCGTTTTCGTCGGCCAATGGAAACCGGCCTTATCCAATACTTTTTCTACAAACTATCATAAAAGACAAAATGTCCTTAGCAATTTAACTCGAAATATTATTGATGGCATCTATTTGTATGTATCACAGTTCACCTATGGCCCTATGGCTAAGGATTTTTTTCTATCCGTAAAGGGAGTGTACCATTGACCCGACGAAAAGACATCCTGCGGCAATATCCGTCGGTCAGCAACGGAATCTGAATCCCTTTATTTAATATCTGAGAAAGGAATGAAGAATTTGGATACACCAGTACTTCTGAATGTTTCTGAATGTTAACGTTGACCTAGACTCTACAAGCTGTCCACCGTTTTTGACGGCCAATGGACACAGGCTTATGGGTATGTGAAATGACTACAGGGACCTGTTTCAGTAGTTTTGTGACATTAGGCCTATACAGACATCAACAGCGGCACCAACAGTGCAAGCAACAGCGGAAATTTTTTTGTCAGGTTTCAAAACGCATGTCACAGTTAATGTCAAATATCAGCGGATCGGAGCGGACAATTTTCTTAATATTTGGAACGATTATAGGTTATATATATCCCTTACTCGTGTCAAAGTTTCATTGCTTAATTTTTACGGGGAGTGAGTGAAATTGTCTAATAACTTTGAAACCAGACACACCGTGTTTGTGGTCTGTCTTGTCCTAAGTGCCGCAACTTGTGTTGATCTGTCCGTATGGTGTCACAGACACCATACAGACATGTCACGAAACTAGTGAAACAGGTCCCAGGTGATAGGGGAGTTCAGATGGAAAGACGACAAACTCTCACGTGGGTGGAGAGTGGTTCGCTACCTGTCAATCCGGCGCCTTCATTATGATCATTTCGCTGTCATGTAACCCTGCCCGACATGGAGCTTTCACCTGACTGCTCCAATCAACTAATGATACATGGAATCACACTCTATAGGGCATTTAGCCTATGATCCATGGGGGCTGCCATGACGCCCCCCGAGTAGGTCTTCTTCACTAATGGAGGTGAAAAAGTAGGTGTTCTTCACTAATGGAGGTGTAAAAGAAGTGAGTGATAATTGGGAAAAGTCACAACTATACACAGCTCACATGTGTAAATATTGTGTTCCATTTGAAAAACATTATGTCCTGGGTTTAATCATTATCTTATCCTGCTCTGGGATGGGTGTAGAGAGTCAAGGGAACCATGGTAAACCATTGTAAGGCAGTTGAATTTCGTAAGAACAAAGAGCCAGAATATAGATCTGTCCCTCAAGGGGCCTGCCATACTGCTAGCCACCTAGTGACTGCTTTGTGAACTAACAATGGCTCTGTCCCCTATAAAGCAGGATGCAACCGTAGAGACTAATGTGTCCGAGACAGGTGTAATTCATACCTTTCCCTGTGTCTCAGACAATTCTCCTTTTAAGAGGGATTCACACGTAGGGAATAATGTACCTGAGACAGGTGTAATTCCCACCTTCCCCTATGTCTCAGGCAATTTTCCTATAAGAGAGATTCACGCTTAGTGACTAATGTACCTGAGGGAGATGTACTTCACACCTTTCCCCTTTGGTACAAAAGTCTCCTGGAAATTTGCTTTTACCAGTTTCAAGGAAAACTGTCCAATTTGATTTACATGGAGATGTTTTATAGTAGTGACGATCGTTAATAGTGACCGTTTCCGTTGCATAGTTGGATTATCATACCTGAAAATGTATGGCACAGCTATGTCCAAATAGGTCTTAGACTATCAGTGATAGTCTTAACCCAATTTGTTCATGCAACACCTTTTCTATGAAACACCTTCCTGGTACACAGTCTCAGACTTAGGCCCAGTGAAAACTCAGCTGGGTGTCAAGTACCTTTGAGGTTCGGGTATGAAAAACATTTGACCCTGCTTGCTCGCCCTCTATTGCCTAAGTTGTTTTTTTGGGGTTTTTTTTCATTCAAGGTTGTTTATTGTCAAAAATCCAGTTTTGTACAGTTCTTTCTATTTACACATTGATGGTATTAACAATAATTGACAACAATTACAGCAATTGTATCAGCTATTAGAGCTGGTTTTCATACGAATGCCGTTTGGGTTATGTCTTTAGCACAGGTGTAGGAAAATTGATTCTCATTTGTCCTTAAACATTCATATCACTATAAAACAAAGTATCAATTAATCCGGTATTTGTTTGACATAGCAGTTGCATTCAGACATAGGTTCATATTTGATTTCAACAGATAATATCAAAAAGGGTGTCAGAGATGATCTAGGTTTTATGCCACTGGAATAGTGTTTATCATATAGTCCTTGTTTATTTTTTTAAACTCTTTAAACATTTCAATTCGACGAGTAATTGGGGCTAGCCCATTCCATAACATGTGTCCATAGTATCCTATGCTCCGCTTGTACATACACAATATTACCATGATTTGGATCTGCGGGGTCGTATACTCTGAGTAGTTGATGCATAGTAATACTCCGAGCGATAGCGAGGTGTAATGCGTAGCGTCAACTACGTGGAGAGTACGACCCCGCAGACTCAAATCATGGTTATATTGTTTTTATTACCCACATTTAAGCAATAAATATGATCGTCAGAAAACTTTTCAACATAGTTAAGAAGTTATGTTTACATTTTTTACTGATGTTTGGGGACTACTTTCATCTAAAAAATCTGTATCCTCCTAGGAGATTCCGGAGGTCCGTATCCTACTCAGTAGCGATCTGTAGGCTACATAGGTTTAGTATGGAGACTCCGTATTAGGTGGGTAATAAATAGTTATATTAGGTTAGGTTAGGTACCGGTACTGAGTCCTCGACTCAGCGCTGAGTCCGTTTGTCGCACCAATATGCCGCTATAAATCTCAAACGTGTTTAAGTCAAAATCTAAGGTGGAATTCACACAGTGGGTTTAATGTACCTCACAGAGTGCAAAATCTCACGAGATCCTGTTCCTTGTCAGGGTTAAATGTCGCCATCAATTGCAGGGGAAAGTAATGTTTCAGGGAAATGAAACCCAATTTTGACGAAGACATTGTGTTTGAGTACAGAATCTCAACAGGATTGTTTCAGACAAACACCCTGTGAGGTATAGTTATCCCATCGTGTGAATCCCGCTTGCCTAATGCCATTCTGTTCCTCGTTAGGGGTAATTGTCGCCGACAATTGCCATAGAAAAAAACTTGCCTGAGGGAAACAGAACCCCACAATTCAGATGAGGAGATTGTCTTTCAGAACAGAATCTCGGTAGGATTTGTCTCACACAAACACCCTGTGAGATACTATAGAAGAAACCAACAAGTTTTGGTCAAAGTCGTCAATCTCCATGAGCTTGATGTGGAGTGAATATTACGTTCCCTTCAAATGAGTCCGAGAACGACTTTGACCAAAACGAGTAGTTTTCTATATTTATCTCACCCCTGTTCACCCTAAATGGGTATAGACCAATGGAGAACGGACTGCAATACTCGTAGGGGCATGTAAAACGAGGTCCTAATGTAAAGTCTATGGGAGAAAAATACCAGGGGTGGATAAATAAATCCCATCGTGTGAATCCCAGTCTAGCGGTGACAACAACAGAAATATAGGCGGAAAGTGGCCGGCTCTGACTGTGAGTTCCTAAGCTGGCCACCGGGCATGTCGACGGGGCTCTGGAGGAAGCATCTCAAGGCGGCAAACGGCGGGGATTACTCCTGTCTGTGGAGGGGATTATCAGAGGAGGATTGCGGTTCACGCGAATTATGTCGGTGCGAATTTACTCGGCAGAAGGAGAAATGAGCTCAGAAGGGACAGACATGTTTGTCAGCGTGGGCCACTCGCTTATATACTCTGCTTAAAGGTTAAACTGGTCACATAGATTTTGAGCTCGCTGCAAAAGATTAACTCTTTCGCATCTGCATGCTAACACTGTGGCATTGGGAACGGAGCAGAAGGCCAGTGTCTCGGTGTCTTAGTGTATTAGAGGCGTGCCCAGCTGACCAAGACTAATTACTAGAGAGCAAAATACCGACTGGTATATTTTGATCCTATAGAGTCTCAGGCAGTTGCAGAAATGGCAAATTGACGGGAAATGATCCATAGACTGAACATAGGCTGAACATAACCCAAACCTATTAATTGTTACTTATTCAAAATTCCACGTTATTTATTTAAAATTCCACGCTCAATAATCAATGGTGAACATACCATTTGCTCCTAGTTTTGTCAATCATTATTAATGAATAAAGCTTCGATCAGATGTTATGGATACATGTTGAAATATATTCATTATAATCCCACTATAAAAACCTCTAACACTGAAGGTAACTTCGTATTTTGAGTTTAGATACATAGAAATTTAGATGATCTCACCCCCTGGTATTTTCCCCCATAGACTTAACATTGGAAACTCGTACTCAACATCCATGGGGTATTGTAGATAGATTTTAGAAAAATACTCAATGGGGGGATGATGTCACAAATTTTAGCCAATTAGTCAGTGATAGAGGGGAGATATAATCTGAACCGCACTCGATCCATTGCCACTGATAATATGCCATTTATTCTGGATTGCTATGTAATGTCATTCGGCGTTGCCTCGTGAGATTACTCCACAACCAAAGCCCATAGCATATTGTCAGTGGATCTGGATCTGGATGCAGTTCCTTATCATCAACGCAAATCTTTGTGTCGTTACGTATACATTTATAAAGAAACATGGGGCTGCTGGGGAAAATTGACTAAGGTGATGTACACCAAACTAGGCAAAGCCGTGTGAGATTACTCCACAACCAAAGCCCATAGCATATTGTCAGTGGTTATGGATCTTCATGAGGTTCCTTATGAGTAGTATGTTGAGGTATAGATAAGTCACTATATACAACGTATAAAGTCCACTGTGCGATTCTAGGTACATAGGTACGTCCAGTCTCAGACTGGGCGTACCTCGAGGATCGCAACTCGGCAAAACGCACAGTGGAGACAGCAAGTTTCCCTCAAGTCTGGGACTGGGCGTACCGGTACACCCAGTCTCAGACTGGAGGTACCGCATGTACCCCGGATCGCAAGCGTTTTTAAATATCAAACATGTTTGATATTTGGTACGCCCAGTCTGAGACTAGGCGTACCCTATGTACCTAGAATCGCAAGCCCTCCAGTCGCAAGCGAGGGTGTCTCCACACAGAATCGATGATACCTTGCGATCCGAGGTACATGCGACTGGAGGTACAGGATCGCAAGCTCCCCCGATCGCACAGTGGAGGCAGACCTTTAGGCTTACTACCTACACTCAGAACTAACTTGCTTGTATCTGAAACCAGTCAGTATTGTGGTACATACAACACATACAGTTTACCACCTACCCTCAGAACTAACTTGTTTGTATCTGAAACCAGTCAGTATTGTGGATACATACAACACATACAGTTTACCACCTACACTCAGAACTAACTTGTTTGTATCTGAAACCAGTCAGTATTGTGGATACATACAACACATACAGTTTACCACCTACACTCAGAACTAACCTGTTTGTATCTGAAACCAGTCAGTATTGTGGATACATACAACACATACAGTTTACCACCTACACTCAGAACTAACTTGTTTGTATCTGAAACCAGTCAGTATTGTGGATACATACAACACATACAGTTTACCACCTACACTCAGAACTAACTTGTTTGTATCTGAAACCAGTCAGTATTGTGGATACATACAACACATACAGTTTACCACCTACACTCAGAACTAACTTGTTTGTATCTGAAACCAGTCAGTATTGTGGATACATACAACACATACAGTTTACCACCTACCCTCAGAACTAACTTGTTTGTATCTGAAACCAGTCAGTATTGTGGATGCATTCAACACATACAGTTTACCACCTACACTCAGAACTAACTTGCTTGTATCTGAAACCAGTCAGTATTGGAGATACATACAACACATACAGTTTACCACCTACACTCAGAACTAACTTGTTTGTATCTGAAACCAGTCAGTATTGTGGATGCATTCAACACATACAGTTTACCACCTACACTCAGAACTAACTTGCTTGTATCTGAAACCAGTCAGTATTGGAGATACATACAACACATACAGTTTACTACCTACACTCAGAACTAACTTGCTTGTATCTGAAACCAGTCAGTATTGTGGATACATACAACACATACAGTTTACCACCTACACTCGAACACACCAGGTGATGTAGAAATCAATGGACCCAGTCAAGTGAGGATAGCGTGCTATTCCGGCGACTGATGGGCTCTAGAATCCGGACAAAAGGACCAACATCGTCCTCAAATCGGCTTCTGTCTAATGTATGCTAAGCCGCGGAGGGGCCGGGGGGACGGGCCGGGGGTCGGGGGGCCGGGGGTAAGCCTGACTGATCCCGGCAAGCCTCGGGCCAGGCCCCGGGAGAGGCTGAGAGGTGTGCCCAACTCACCGACAGGACAATCACCACCGTGTAAAAATAACCCCACTTTATCACACTATCTCATTTAAGGGAGTGTTCTATTTAATAAAGGAAAAGTAAGAAATGTCAGCAGTTTGGACACTGTATAAATTACTCAGAGTTATTAAGAAAGCAAAGGGAAACTGTGATAACCCTAAGAATGTATCATCTATATTTTTTGCCTTCAGAAATGTATGCATTTTTCAAATAATATGATCAAGGGTATTTGAACACCTTACTAAAGCCTGATGCCCATCTACCGATTCAGGGTTGAGCGATTAGTTCCCAAATCGTATAGGAGTCGGTGAACTTGTCGCAGGCAAATTATGTAACCCTTCTCTCGACCAGCTGACATTGAGGAGATTGGGTGGTGGATGTTAGTCCCAAGCAAATCGGTCTACTAATCGTTGGCTCACCTTGCCTAGCTGTCCTACATCTACCGACTACATCCGACTCCGTTAGGATGCCTTCGGTGAGACAAATTACCGTCCGTTTGTCGCCGTCAAAGGTACAAGAATGTTCCGGAATCGGTAGATGGGCATTGGACTTAAGATGGATGAACAATTTTAAATCAGTATGGGACTGAGACACCGATGTGAACTAGTGGAGGATTGTCACATGCATGACAATGTTTTATCTCACCCCTGGTACAAGTCTAGCCATAGGAATAACATTAAAAAAAAATACTCAACAATAACCCCCATAAATTGACAATACTACGCCACGGCCGTGGCGTAGTGAATTTGGGGTGACGTCATATGGATTTGCTAAGTCTATTCTAAATATTGTTAAGGTTTGATGATATTAATTTGATAAAAAGGGGTGAGATAAATCTAGAACTGCACACGAATCGTAAAATACACAAAACTCCACGAGTTTGGATGGGTCGCAATCGTCATCGAGGCGAAGGCGAGTGACGAGTACGGCCCATTCAAACTCGTGGAGTTTTGTCTATCTATACGGATTACCGATGCAGTTCTATATAAGGATGCACACTTGTAATCTCCATTTAGATATCAAAGCATGATATAAAAGTACATTGCTCGTATTGAAAAGAAAACACCATCATCTGGTATGTGCAATATATGGTATTATCTCGCCACTGGTATCTTTTTCCTGATAGATTTAACATTGGGAACTCGTATCCAACGCCCATTGAGTATTTAGAAAAAATACTCAATCGGGATTATGTCACAAAGTTGAGCCTATTAGTCGATATGCAGGATGAGATGAATTAAAAAATCTATGAAAGTTTAGGGTCAGAGCTCGGGTCCATTTCATTTGAATCAGCACGTAATTCATGTGGCTTCGCCTTGTAAATCAATATGTGATTCAAACTCGATGGAATATGAGCTCTGACCATAAACTTTCATGGGTTTCCTCTATGCAATCCAACAGCTTACTAAGAGAAATAGTTTCGGCATTGGGATATATCTCACTGATAGTTTTACCACGTATCTTTTTTTTTCTTTTTTTTTTATTAAAGCAAAATAAGAATTTTAGCCATCTTCTGCAAAGCAGGTTTTCATCAGGCTTTAGTGTGTTTATTACATAAGCAGTCCTGCCAAAAACAATACCATTGACAGTATTTGCAATAAGCAATGATGAGTCATAGACTACATCAAATGGATGAAAGATGGAGGATGGAATGAAAAATAGCTCAAATAAAACAGCAAGAAACTAAATCAAACAGGCGATTCACATTTTTAATTTGCGAAACAGTGCACTCACATGAGTCAGTTCTGGTTAAGAAGACGATGTTTAATCTTTTTTTGAACACGCTTATACTGCTATCTTGGGTCTTTGACGGACAAAGTGAGAGTAAGTCAGTTTCCGTACAATACCTCTACCAGACATTGAGATGTATATCTATAGGTGGTTGCTCAGGGCACTCATTTTAATGCCACTATTCACCCCTCTACACTTAACCCGAGAGACCTCAACTCTAGGATCATAAAAAAAACATGTGCCATACCCAGATTAGGGAACATGGATAGGCAGAAGAGATCATTCTCAGATTAAGAGATTAAAATGGGATTAGGAAGCGATCCCAGTAATCCAGTCTCTTCTCTCTTTACAATGCCAGGAATGTTGAACATTAGCATGGAGCTTTACTCATCCTCAATGCTATATTATTCTTAAGCCAGTGCACCACCCACTGCCGCTGATTCACCACGATAAACCTCCCGATACACTGTGATTAGAAGCACCAGTACACTCTGACCAATGAATCAAACTTTTTATTATCCACCTAATACAAAGTGTCCATAGAAAACACATAGGGAGTGTGTATGGACATACCCGGCGCATACGGATATGTTGTATGCTCCGGGTGGCGCATACGGAAAAATAGTCCGTGTGGGAAAATAGTGCATAACTAAAACGAACTGATATCGACATGCGACTTGTCCAGCAAAGGTGGGTGATAAATACAATATTGACTGGTTTCAGATAAAAGCGGTCGTATGCTCCTCAGAGTTGACTCTACTCAATATCCTCGCATAAGCTCGGATATTACTACGCGTCAACTCCTCGGAGCATACAACCGCTTGTATCTGAAACCAGTCAAAATTGTGTATACAAATTTATTACTCACCTCCATACTAAGTCTACAGATAGCTACTGAGTAGAATACGGAAAGTCGTATTCTCCTAGGAGAATACGACTTTTTCGGCCACCTGAAGGGCATTATAAGAACTATTTTATACACACAATGCACGGCCTTTGCGTCGAATTTCTAATTACGTACAAGATATTTTAAGCTAATTGGTCGAAAGGTGAGTAATAAATACAACATGAACATGATTTGGTCTGTATGGCCGTATGTTCCTTGTAGTTGACGCTACAACTACGCGGAGAATACGGCCACGCAGATCAAAATCATGGTAATATTGTGTATTTATTCAAATCGGGAAGTCAACGTAAGGCCTGTCGGAGCAAAATCGCAAGCAGTGGGTGCTCTGTTTTAGAGGGTGCACTGTTTAAAAGCTTAAAAGCTGTCCATGCCAACCAATTGGCCAGCCCCCTGTCAGCTTACACAGGTCACAAATAGCTAATGCCCACCCTTCATGGGCACTCCACCTCCCATCCTTCATCCTACATTCACTTAGCTATTTCTCTCCACCAACCACCAATTAGGTTACATATCCAGTATTCTTGATTAGTTATCTGCGAGTGGGGAAGATCCAAGGGCTTGATTGATCATCTTTGATCCTACAGGAAGACCCTTTTCTGTACCTCATACAAGGGTTACAGTTTAATAATATCTAAGTCTGTTCGCTAAGACAGTATTAGCCATCCATAAGGTCGTCCATAAGTGTTGAATAAAGTTGACCCACCTCGTCCCTGGGTTTTTATCCTACCCCTGATATAAAATCCCATAGGCTTAACATGGGTTTCCGTATGCCACACTAACTGTCATACGGAGTTTTATGTGCAACTAGTGGCATACAGCATTGTTATCATGTAATATTCCAAAATCGAGGAGATAGGGTAGGATAAAATCAAAACCTTTTAATCTTTTAATCTTGGCCACCGCATTCTACTCCTGAAGTTTTGGCTCCGGACTTCACTCGGCTTCGCCTCATGAAGTCACTTTGCCAAACTCCAGTCGTGCAATACTGTGGACAAGATTAAACCTCATCTAGTTTTACGATAGTATGTCATACAGAAAAAGGTCTACATGTATGATCCTAAATTATCAAACGGGCCCCAGGGCATAGTGAGTAGCTTTATTATGTATCGTAATGTGTCGGAAATATTTTTGTCAGAAATACTCACCTCATTCTTCGAATTCGGTGAGTATTTCTGACCAAAATATCTCTGAACAGATTCCATTCAGACACACTAACCATGTCTTTCTATATTACCTTAACGTCAGAAACATTCGCCCTCATCATCAGAATACCAACCACCACCAAATCTACATAACCTTATTACCAGGTACTGTTTAACCGTAACACACGTTACACCACATTCTATACTCCACCAGCCAAACCACCATGCCAACACTCAGTCACCCAGAACCCACATTCTGCCGTTTCCCTTTCGCACATAGACTCCCGAACAACCAACCATAACATTGCTAACCAATGATTCATCGAATTGTCCTGCCTTGTGCCAATCTTTAAGACCAAACCAACATATTATTATTTACCAATGGCTGCATGACTTATACATACTGCTCGCTACTACCAATAACGTGTATATATTGCCGTACGTCACAGTGTGACGTACGGGTTATGACATCACATGAAGCTGAAATTTCGCCATGCCAAAACGGGCTGACCGTCTTAGCACGTCAAAACCCTTGGTAAGATTATCTATCAGATACATCCCTCTGCCTTCGGCATAGGGATGTATCTGTTAAATAATTTTACCGCGTATTCTTGACGTACGAAGATAGTAAACCAGTTTCCGTATAATATAGAAGTCCTTCCCGCGTTATATCCCCTACTTTTACCGGGGAACATCCCGACAACTGGGGTCAATTGAATACATGAAGCCTATGAAAGTAAAGGGTACAAGGGGACCTCGAACGAGGTTTATCCTTTGATGATATTCAAGCTCGTTTCCGAAGTTAGTTCTAGCCAACGGAAGGTCGTCTATAAATTTTGAATGAAGTTGACCCTCATCGTCACTGGGTTTCGTTTTCTTACTGTAGAATTGTACTTGATAACGTAACATCCTAGCTATTGTTCGGATATCACTATACACCAACTACTCGGAGATCAAGACCAAAATGTACACAAAACCAGTCATTATTGTGTATATATAGGTCTTCCTAAGGTGATATCTCATACAAAATATCTTAGCACATTTAGGTCCACACCTATCTGGGGCTCGTTAAACAATCTAGGGTCGTACATGTAGACCCTTTTCTGTACGCCGAGGAGACCCAGGGATGAAGTGGGTCAACTTGATACAATACTTATGGACGACCTTTGGTCAGGTAGAACAGTATTAGTTTAACTAGTTTGGATATTATTATAGAGGAAAAATATAAAAGTTTAGTGTCAGACCTCGTTTCCAATTGAGGTTGAATAGCGTAGTAATTCACAAGGCGAAGCCACTTGAAATACGTAGCGATTCAAACAAGATAGGATCGAGCTCTGACCCTAAACTTAAATAGGTTTTTAAGTTTATCTCACCCTCCACATTGACTAATGGGCTAACATTTGTGACAGAATCCACCACTGGATATTTTTCCTAGATATCTCATTAGCGTTGGACACGAGATTCCAATGGTTAGTCTATGAAGGAAATATACCAGCGGTGAGACAACAAACAATAACCCTCCTACGAGGTCTCTTTGTCCCCTGCCCTTTCGCTGGTACAATTTATTCAACGACCCCTATATGGCCCGTTTGATATTCTAGGATCTTACATGAAGACTCTTTTCTGTACCTCGTACAAGGTTCATCGTTTAATAATTTTTAAGCCTGTTCGATAAAACAGTCTTAGCTGTCCATAAGTGTTGAATAAAGTTGACCCACACTGTCCCTCTGTCTCTATGGCAAACAGTCTACAAGTACTATCCTAGATTATCAAACGGGCCCCAGGTTTGTGGGCTATCAGCCTTTTCTGCCGAGAAAACGGTCGGCAATATTGCAACGTTAAACGGTTTTTCTCCGGGACCCTCTCCAAGTCAGAGACACTTTGGTGGACGTCGAGTTTACGGGTCATCTGTCTTAAGGAGCTGCTCAGAGCACACACTTCACACGGCCACGGCCATTAAAGGCCTTTCTCCACTGTGTGACTGTGGGGGCTTGCCATCCGGTACCTCCAGTCTCAAACGCCATATCCACCAAGGCGACCAAGCGAATGCGTCTGCAGTCCATGCGACGATATTCAATATATTGAATATTGTCGCAAGGCATTCCCATGTCCGTGCGAACGTCTGCGAACGTCTGCGAACCCAAATTCGCATGGAAAATCGCCTTAGTGGATCTGGCGCGTGTTGCATGTACCTCGGATCGCAAGGTAACATCGATTCTATGTGGAGACAAACCCCCCTTGCGACTGGAGTGCTTGCTATCCTAGCTATATATGTACGCCCAATCTGAGACTGGGTGTACCAAACATGTTTAATATCTAAAAACGCTTGCGATCCCGGGTACATGCTGTACCTCCAGTCTGAGACTGGATGTACCGGTATGCCCAGTCTCATGAAGTGCCAGATCCACTAAGGCGATTTTCCATGCGAATTTGGGTTCGCAGACGTTCGCAGACGTTCGCAGACGTTCGTATGGACATGCAAATGCCTTGCGACAATATGCAACATATTGAATATCATCGCATGAGATTCAGACAGTCGCATTGGATCGTAGATGCATTTGCTTGGTCGCCTTAGTGGATCTGGCACTTAAGGCGACCAAGCGAATGCGTCTGCGATTAATGCGACTGTGCAATTCCCATGCGATGATATTCAATATGTTGAATATTGTCGCAAGGCATTCCCATGTCCATGCGAAACGTCTGCAAACGTCTGCAAACCCAAATTCGCATGGAAAATCGCCTCATTGGATCTGGTGCTTTATTAGAATGGAGGTACCGGCTTGGCGTGTCGCATGTACCTTGGATCGCATGGTAACATCGATTCTGTGTGGAGACAACCCCCCTTGCGACTGTAGCGCTTGTGATCCTAGCTATATAGGTACACCCAGTCTCAGACTGGGCGTACCAAATATCAAACATGTTTGATATAAAAAAACGCTTGCGATCCCGGGTACATGCGGTACCTCCAGTCTGAGACTGGACGTACCGGTACGCCCAGTCTCAAGTGCCAGATCCACTAAGGCGATTTTCCATGCGAATTTGGGTTCGCAGACGTTCGCAGACGTTCGCAGACATTCGAATGCCTTGCGACAATATCTAATATATTGAATATCATCGCATGGGATTCGCACAGTCGCACGGATCGCAGACGCATTCGCTTGGTCACCTTCATGGATTTGGTGCTTCAGACTGGAGGGAAACTTGCAGTCTCCACTGTGCGTTTTGCCGCGTTGCGATCCTGAAGGTACGCCCAGTCTCAGAATGGGCGTACCTATATATGTACCTTGGATCGCACAGTGGAGACGGGGCTTAAGACCTGAGACCACCTGGAGGGCGGCAAGCTGTGGCCTGACATCTGCATTGATTCGGTGTGATTGTGCTGCCGTGCTGCTGGTATTGTGCTGAGTGTAGCACCTTGGGCCGCCCCGGGGTGATCTTACTGCCAACCTCCTCCCATCACACAGCGACGGAAAGCTTTTCTCCGGGAACAGTGTCTCTGTGAAATCCGATAACCGGAAATCTAGTGGTCAGTGTTTCTCTACGTAGCCCTGGGCCCCGTTTAATAATCTAGGATTGCACATGTATACCCCTTTCTGTATGCCATCGAGGCCAAGGAACGATATGGGTCAACTTTATTCAACACTTATGGATGACCTTATGGACGGCTAAGACTTTATCTCACCCCTGGTACAAGTTTAGTCATAGGAATAACATTAAAAAAAATATTCAACGATCACCCTGGTAAAGTGACAATACTACGCCATGGCCGTGGCGTAGTGAATTTGCTAAGTATATTCTGATTATTCTGAAGTTGTGATGATATTTAATGTCATAGAAAGGGGTAAGATAAATGTGATGATATTTAATGTCATAGAAAGGGGTAAGATAAATCCAGAACCGCACTTGAATCGTAAATAAACAATACTCCACTCGTTTGGCTGTACCATAATGGTCACTCTGCTTCGTCTCGATGACGATTGCGGCCCATCCAAACTCGTGGAGTATTGTCTATTTATACGATTCTCGATGCAGTTCTATATACATCTTAACGAATAGACTTGAATATGATTAAATGTAACCCTTGTACGAGGTACAGAAAAAGGTCTTCATGTACGATCTACATGAAGACCCTTTTCTGTACCTCGTACAGGGTTTATCGTTTAATGATATTTAAGTCTGTTTGGTAAGACAGTATTAGCCGTACATATACAACATAATCATAAGACATTGACTCAAAACTAACAATGACACATGGTTTAAATTGGTATATATATTTATAAATTCATTCTAATCAATTCTCAATTATGTATGGCCATTTTCTCTATCCCCATAGCCATCTCTTCCGGATTTGTTATATCAATTTAAGTTGCCCTTTAATGACCGCTTCTTTTATTTGAATTTTAAAAAGTTCCTTGCTACGAATTTGTTTCAAGTCTTTGGTACTAAATTCCACAAACAACTTCCTCTCTATATTGGACTTTTCTTAAAGATTTCCTTCTTAGGTCTTTCTATTTTAGGTCTAATATCTTCAGCTTCCCTTGTTCTATACCCCACATAAGGTTGTCCATGATGGTTGAGTAGAGTTGACCCACATCGTGCCTGGGTGTCTATGGCATACAGAAAAGGGTTTCAATGTACGATCTTAGATTGTTTAATGGACCCACTGCCTCGCCCCCCGTATTTCCGTTTTTGTGGTCAGTTACTCATGCTCCAGTTGCCGTAGTAGGGACTGTGGTTTCCATTACTGATCTACATATTCATTGTTCAGCCGAACTGCAGTACTATAAAACTAATGGAATACGCACATTCCATTCGCAGTTTAAATTCCATTCTTTGGTAATAGATCCATAGATGCCACTTCACGTCCAACTGAGCAACGTTTCCTTATTATCATATACCAAAAAAATATCAATAAACGCCATTTTGATTACTTACATGATAGCGGTAATTCACTACGGCCCTGGAGCGTGAACATTATACTGCAGCCCTAGCAGTGGTATTATCCTACCCCTAATATAAAACCCCATAGGCTTAACATTGGGTTTTTGTATGCCACGCTGACTGGCATACAGAGTTTTATATGCCACTAGTGGCATACAGCATTGTTATCACGTAATATTCCAAAATCGAGGAGATATAGGGTAGGATAAAATCAAAACCGGATTCGTTTTAATCTTGACCACCGCATTCCACTCCTGAAGTTTTGGCTTCGCCTCATGAAGTCACTTTGCCAAACTCCAGTCGTGGAATATGGTGGACAAGATTAAACCTCATCCAGTTTTATGATAGTATTTCATAGCCGTTTGGTATACATTAATAGAGGAATCCTCCCCAAGGCTAAGACAGCAATGTGGACAATGCACATTCATCCAATGCCCGCTTTCTGCCTGGTCTCAGTGGACGTAACAGAACGATCTTAAATAGAGTATGTAAATGAGTGCAGCCCCAATCATACCTCTGCCATCTCATGAAGGAAACGCCCCTGAGGAGAGACAGAGAGAGAGAAACTTGGGCTCCATGGTTATTTCTGATGATCTGCCTATTGTTTGCACGTATGGAAATCCTCTCATGCCTGAAGGTATATGTAATACCCGCCTAGTCTCAGGGATATAACAGACTAAGCTAATTGCCGCAACGGACAGAGACAAAGGTTACTATTGGCTGTAATATATCCATGAGTCTTAAAAGAAAACGTGGTTACTGGGCCCGTAGGCATGGACGTTCGAGGTCTTTTATATTACATTAAATACGTCCAGAAGCTAGAGGCAGAGTGACCTACCCCTAATAAAAAACCGCCCTAGACTTAACATAGGGAAATTTTATGTGGCAGGCCGTGACATAAAGTGTTTTTTATGCCACTATAGAGTAATAACAATATTGACCAATCAGAGAGCAGGATGTCAGCTACTATGAAAAAAGTTCTGTTGGTCGTTGACTCAATATTTATCTTTTTAACAGTAATACAAAAGCATAGATGGGGTAGGATAAATACGAAACCGAACTCGAGTTAGACTTGTCACTAACTCTCGTTCGGTTTCTACTAATTACATACCTAAAGAAACACAAAAAGAGCCATTGTATCCACCTTATAAATCATCGATTCGTAGCTCATTCACCACATCTCGGTAAGCCCGAACATCATTTACACTGCACCCCTAGCAGCGGCTAGTATTTCATAGACATTCCGCCACATGTATACACTATACTACATGGCGAATACAGGTGTATATAATAGCATCCTGACACGCACCCCCCCCCCCCCCCCCCCAGTCTCAGGGATATAACAGACTAAGCTATTTGCCGCGCACGGACAGAGACAAAGCCTCCTATTGGCTGTAATATATCCATGAGTCCTCTAGTTGTGTAAAAAGAGAATAGGTGGTTACTGGGCATGTAGGGATGGACGTTCGAGGTCTTTTATATTACATAAAATACGACTTGACATCGGAGGCAGAGGGACTTATTTATCTTACAAAAAGAAAAAAATAAACAGCGACATTTTATTCCCTTTTTAAATCATCGACTTGTAGCTCATTCACCACATCTTAGTGAGCATGATTTATACTGCACCCCTAGCAGCGGGTAGTATTCCAGAGACGTTCGGCCATTGGTTTATACATGTACTATGCTACATGGCGAATACAGGTGCAGTGAAACAATTTATTATCCACCTAATACAAAGTGTCCATAGAAAACACATAGGGAGTTGGTATGGACATACCCGGCGCAAATGTTGTATGCTCCGGGTGGCACATACAAAAAATAGTGCGTATAGAAAAATAGTGCATAACTAAAATGAACTGATATTGACATGCCACTTGTCCAGAAAAGGCGGGTAATAAATACAATATAGACTGGTTTCAGATAAAAGTGGTTGTATGCTCCTCGGAGTTGACTCTGCACAATATCCTCGCATACGCTCGGATATTACTACGCATCAACTCCTCGGAGCATAAGGCCGCTTGTATCTGAAACCAGTCAATATTGTGTATTTAGTATTCCAGCTGGAAGAAAAGTAGAAATGCACGACTATGTTTATCGCAGTTTTAAGGATGTTTATTGTCCATATATAGGATAAACATATCTCTTGTAAGTTGTTAAGATATCTTGAAGAGGTCCCCTAATTAAATACTAAACTCAAGATTGGAAAGACACGACTTTGAACAAAGTTTGGGAGCACGTGTCAGTGGTATGTGGAACACTTGATTACCGCGTCTTACACACAAAGTTTGGGAGCAATGTTTCATGAAAAGTTATTTTGAGATGCTAACATGGTCATATCCCCTAGGACTTGGACTAAGTCCTAGTCTCTTTGATGTTTGAGTAAATCTTAACGAAATCTTTGTGGCTTAACTACAATATTTCACAAAGAGAACTGAAGGTAGAAGAAAATTCTAAAGAACTCGTTTTAAACCTCCGGCGAAACATGTTCGGAAACCGGAAAATTACTTCACAGCAATACCGTTTGTGATAAGATAGATAAAGCAGTAATACCATTCATACTTCATTTGTGATAGGTATCTCACCTTAAATTGTCTTTATATAGTTATCTAGAGTATTCTATAGGTAGAAGAAAAAGTTCAATAACGTTTAGGTTATTGGCAGGATGGAGTGGTTCCCATTACTTTTGTGCAATATGTTTCAGAAATATCATTAAGTAGTAATTACTGTAATGACTATTGAAGACTCCCTATGTAAGGATGATCTAAAACAGAGTATAGCTGTTAGGGTAGATCACACTGTCTGGCTGATTATTATATACCTGTGCCAGTATGTTACACAAATACCAACCTCTGCTAGGGTATTGGTATTAAATATATACCGGCACAGTATGGTGGTATAAAATGATGTACCACCCGACTTTGAATACAAATTCTGATTGGCTGAGAAAAATTGCACTGACCTACTTATGAAGTACTGGCAGTGACTTGCAGCACACCACTAATTTATGCATGCAAGGGATCACAGGAGTTGAAGGGGGAAAATAAGTAAGAAAATGCACTTTCTGTGCTTGACTTTCACTAAGATGTCAACAGATATAACATCACACTTGGAATCCAGCTCGGACGTTGTCTTATTTCCTTATGCAATTAATAAAATATGTATATTTGAAGGTATATAATAAAATAAAAATGTATTACCTTACTGGTACGTCCTCGCATACCTTGTTTCTTTGGCTAGAGATATTCCACGAGCTCACAGAGCGAGTTGAATATTTCTAGCCAAAGAAACGCGGTATACAAGGACGTACCAGTAAGGTATATACATTTTATCTTATTACTCTTGCCGGATAAATAAAGTAAATAAAAAAGAAGAAAAAATATATAGATGACAGTTATGGCTGTTTATGATGACTCTCTACAATGGTTCCACTCACCTGCCCGTAGTGCAACTCTGAACTACGCCAGCCAATATATATACGCTGTATTCTCACAGGACTCAGGGTCGTCGGCCCCGGAGTCCGCTCTCTATTCTTTTACATCGGGTCTAAGTGAACACAAAGCCTCGGCAATATCATCTCCGGCCTCATTCACACACGCGAGAGACGGGATATAAATAATACTGAACAACGAAGAGGTAGAACAGAGGATACAAAGAGAGGAGACGAGAGGGTTGAAGGAGCACAGGAACTCAGGAAATCATATGTGTTTATCTCACCCCTGGTAATTTGTCACCATAGACTTAACATTGGGAACTCGTACTCCATGCCCATGGAGTATTAAAGAAGAAACCAACAAGTTTTGCTCTAAGTCGTCGTTCTCCACGAGTTTGATGCGGAGTGATAGGAACGAGGCGACAGCCGAGTGAATATCACATTGCATTCAAACAAGTTGGAGACCGACTTCTTTGACCAAAAAGAATTGCTTTCTGTATTTATCTCACCCCTGTACACACTAAAAGAATGGGCAACAAACAGGATATAAACCATGGAGAACGGACTGCAATACTTGAAGGGGCATGGAGAACGAGATCCCAATGTTAAGCCTATGGACATTTATTCCAGGGGTGAGATAATTAGAAAGAATCACCTGATGAAGCTTGTTCAACACTAGGGAAACGTCGTGACTCTAATCCTGATACATCCAATGCAACACCAAATGTACAACTTGGTTTAATTGATAATATCCAAAAGAAAGTGACAGTGTCTGGTTTTTCATGTGATCTTTTACTCTGAATTTAGAGAAAACACTCAATGGGGGATTATGTCACAAATATTAGCCAATTAGTCAATGTGAGGGGTGAGATAAATTCAGAAACCTATTCAAGTTTACGGCCAGAGCTCGCATCCTGTTTCGTTTGAATTGCCATGGAATTCACGCAGCTTTATCTTGTGAATTACTATCCTTTTCAAACTCGATGGGATACGAGCTGGGACCATAATTAAACATCCGTAGGTTTCCTCTATTAAATTTAAGGAGTACTTCGATGGGGATAAACGTTGAGGAGGTTAGCTAGACGTTGCCTTGTCGAGCTCGCTACCACAAATGAACCTCTGAAACCCCTGTCAGTCGGGCCTTTTCCCGCTGGATTCCCTAAACTCAGTAAGTCCATTTTCTATTGGTTCTCGCACATAAACAAAGGGGAAATATAGTTGAAGGGAGGGGGTAGATAGGGAAATGATAGAGATTCACATAAATTGAGAGAGAATGGGATCGAGAAGGACATTATGAGATTAAAAAAAGGGTGAGAAATGAGAGAAATTTAGAATAAAGAGAAAGGGCTAAGATTTATCTCACCATAGACATAACATTGGGAACTCATACACAACTTCCACAGAATATTGTAAAACAATACTCAACGATGGATGATGTCACACAAATTTCCCAATCAGTCAGTGATAGGGGTGAGATAAAATCTTAAACACACTCGATCCATAGCCACTGAAGATATGCCATTTGGTTCACTATGTAATCTCGCTTGGCTTGTGAGATTATTCCACAACCAGAACTCATGGTATATTTTCTGTGGCTATGGATCTCTATGCAGTTCCTTCTTAGCACTAAATAGCACGTAGACAGGAGAAAGAGAGAAAGAGAGCGAGTGAAGCAGAACATGAATAGAGAGACTTCAGAAAGGGAATCAGCTTGGCGCCAATTTGTCCTTAAGCAGACGACTTTTAGACTCATGTCTGCGGCGGGCTTGTATAAAGACCCGTGTCTAATGGCGCTGTGGGGAGTCTGCATCGGAGCTACCTGCTTCAGGTAAAATGGGCACATGGCAAAGCCTCAAGGGGAGCGTCCACCAACCACGACAAGGTTACGACAAGCACCGACAAGAAAGTTCCAATCGGCGCTTGTCGCAGCCTTGTCATGAGAAGTCAGGATGTTGAAAATTCTATGTCGTAGTGTGTCTGAACGCTTGTCGTGATGTGTCCGGAGCTCATACTGTGCCTGGCTTTATTAGGATAAAGGGGGGCGTTCCCCAACCATGACACCATGACACAAAAAATTCAAATCAGCACTTGTCACAGCCCTGTCGTAAGAAGGGGGGCTTTACGACAGCATTGTCAAGGCATGTCGGGAAGTGTACGGTCCACCAAAATTTCCTATCGTATACCTCTGGGACACGCTCCCGACACGCCATGACACTCCACAACAAGGGTCTAGTCATAGGAAAAATCAAACATGTTTGATTTTGTCGTAACCTTGTCGGAAGGCCCCCCGGCAAGCTTCCAGTCCCAGCCTGTCGTGGCCTTGTCATAGACTCTTGTCGGGAACTGGGATCCACCAACCATGACAAGGCAATGGCAAGCCTTCCAATCGTAGGCCTGTCTTGGACCTTGTTGGAAAGCCATTGTCGTAGCCTTGTCATGGTTGGTGGACGCCCCCCTTAACAGGGCGATCGAACTTAAAATGCCTTCTTGTGTTTCTATAATGTAGAAACTGGAACAAACCCTAGATATTGGAAATGAAATTGGGTACAACTTGAATAAAGATGCATTAAAGTACATGCATTTTATTAAAGAAACGATTGCTTTCTGTATTTTCTCACCCCTGTATACACTAAAGGAATGGACGATGCACAGGATATAGACCATGGAGAATGGACTGCAATACCGATAGGGGCATGGAGAACGAGTTTCCAATTCAAAGCCATTGGGACAAAAATACCAGGGGTGAGATGAAGACAAATTCTCAAGGAGGACCACCGATCGAATTCTTAAACCCAATACACATCTAGCGATTTCGGAATATTGATGTACCTTCGTCTGAGACAAAGGAACAGTAATTTGTCTCAGGCGAGGTATCCTAATGGAGTCGGCAGATGTAGGACTACTAGGCAAGGGTGAGCCAACGATTAGGGAACCCCCACTTTGAGCTGTTATTTTATTGCTGACAATTTATCCTTCGATGTTTTTAAATCACTTGCCAAAGGTTTATCAACAAGTTGATAAATCCAGTCGCCGACAACGGAACATTGGTAAATAGCCTTTGATTGGGTGGCCAACACGGGCCGACAAGTTACGTAATTTGCCTGCGACAAGTTCACCGACTCCTATACCACTTAGGAAGTAATCGTTCAACCCTGAATCGGTAGATATGTATTGGGCTTTATCTGTACAGGGTGCATATAATCCGTAGAATTTTTGTCACCACATAACCTTTAAAGTCCAATGCCCATGTATCAATTAAGGGTTGAACGATTTGCTCGCAAATCATATAGCATTTGGTGAACTTGTTGCAGGCAAATTACGTAACCCTTCGTTCTACGAGTGGATATGGAGGAGATCGGTTGGTGGGTATTAGTCCTAAGCAAGTCAGTCTACTAATCGGTGGCTCACCCTTGCCTAGCTGTCCTTCATCTACCGACTACGGCCGACTCCATTAGGATGCCTCGCCTGAGACAAATTACCATCCGTAATTGTTGCCGACAAAGGTACATGAATGTTTCGAAATCGGTAGACGGGCATTGGGCTTAAGCAGCGTATCTGAGCGTGTGGCCCACGCTTCACAAATGATCACACTGAGCCACCAATGGCGCCCTCTCTATAGAGATGTGCCTCACGTCACAGCAGGTCTATAATTGTCCCAATAGCCACGCCTCAGTTGACAGGAGCTTGTCGAGGTGTGACGCCCGGAAGTAGATGTGCACGCCAAGCAGCGGCACGCACTCAGGCAGACTCTGCTGGGAGAGTGGGCCACTCTTCTAGCAGAGATCGCGGCTCTACTTCCTGTGGCCACTTAATATCTCTGCCCCAACCTGCCTGTTTGGGTTAAAACATCGTCCATACGCCTAGATTATTAGGGCTTTGAGGATTATTTTGTGTTTTATTTTGCGTATATAGAAATGCACATATTACATGGTAAATAATATACGACCATTTCCTTTATTTGTTATATCAAATCAGACATCAGTATTTATATAGAACAAGATGGTAATTTACGGTTTGTACGGAACGAGGCATTTATGCCGAGTTCCGTACAAACCGTAAATTATCATCGAGTTATGTGACTTGTACAAGCATGGTTGGACGTTATATATTTACTATATACCCATAATATTTTAAAAAGTCATTAATTTAATTTTTAACAACCGATATATTAATAAACGTGTTTGGCAAGGTGGTCCGTATTTTAGTGTACGGACCAGTGGTCCGTACAGTATTTTTACGTTACATGTCAAAACGGTACGTATTTACAGTAAATACGGCATGGGTATATGGTAATAGGGATTACTTTCTTCAGCGGGAATTACCTCATTTGTTGCAGGGTTCTGTTTGTCAACATAACACATGTGCTCCCTCGAAGGGGCAGTCTAATCAAATGTGGATTAACATTATAAAGTCGTTTAAATCTGAAAAAGAATCAACTAGATTGTCTATGAAGCTCATCTCTATTTCCTATATTTCCCATGTTTGAGGTTCATAACTTTTGATTGATGCCTAAGTTGTTTTGAATCCGAAATGTTGGCTGGTTCCCCCGGTCCTTAGCAGATACACAGGGAACAGGTTCGTTAATTATGTATTTTACTATATACCCATGTCGTATATACTGTAATTATCCTACCCCAAATAAAAAACGCCATAGGTTTAACATTGACTCAGTGTATTTGACATAGCGTTGGATAAAGTGTTATTTATGCACCGAGGTGAATGAAAAAACGGACCAATCAGGGACGAGATAACGAAAGTAGATCCGGCAGCATTGATAACTACTAACATGGATAATTACAAATATTCTCTGTATATCGGTGAGATGGGGTAGGATAAATACGAAACCGAACTCAAGTTAGCCTTGTCAATGTTAATACCACTCTGGTCAGGTCTGCTACTCACTAAACTCGGCTAATGCCTCGTGTAGTAATACACTACCTGCCCATCGTGGCATAAATATTGACAAGGCTAACTCTCGTTTGGTTTCTACTAAATATGCACCATTTCGACGTGCCGTAAATAAAATGTACGGACAACTGGTCCATACACCAAAATACGGACTACCTGCCCATACACATTTATTAAAATTTTGGTTGTTAAGCAAAATGAAATTGATTTTTTCAATTTCGGGTATATAGTAAATATATAACGTCCAACTATGCTTGTACAAGTCACAGAACTCGATGATAATTTACCGTTTGTACAGAACTCGGCGTAAACGCCTCGGTCCGTACAAACCGTAAATTAGCATCTCGTTCTGTGACTTATACAGCATGGTCAGGACGTTCTATATAAATACATGGCTCCCTGAAGAAGACCAGCAGTGGGCAACCAAGCTGACAGGCTGCCATCGTTATTTTTTTCTTTTTCTTTAATTCAATAAACAACAGTTCCAGCCTAAGTTAGATCTTCCACTGTGTGATACAGTAACATCCAACAAGTGGGTACATCTTGTATTAAACAGCCAATATTATCGTGAAACTGGATTCGGTTTAATCTTGGCCACTGTATTCCACGACTGGAGTTTGGCATAGTGACTTCATGAGGCGAAGCCGAGTGAAGTCCGGAGCCAAAACGTCAGAAGTGGAATGTGGTGGCCAAGATTAAAACGAATCAGGTTTTGATATCTCCTCGATTTTGGAATATTACGTGATAACAATGCCATATGCCACTAGTGACATATAAAACTCCGTATGCCAGTCAGCGTGGCATATGGAAACCCAATGTTAAGCCTATGGGATTTTATATTAGGGGTAGGATAAATAATAAAAACATATCATACAGGAGAGATGAAAGGATGACCTTGATGATGATGGTAAGTATCAGGCACTCATTGGTTATTGTGGTTATGTTATGTACAAAAAATATTTATACTATCGACTGTATTACCAAAATAAAGGAATTTTGAAAAAAAAAAACCAAAAAAAACACACCAGCGTATGACGTCACTGAGTTGACGCAGAGATTAACGCTAGTGCCGCGAAAGGTCTGCTGGGAGGGTGAGAGGGTGGGCGTGTGGGGGTCATGCGTCATTAGGGCGGCCAGCTGGCAGACCCATCGACCGGCCCTCCAGCGGGCTAAGTAGTGTGGAAAGTGGACTTTGTCACAGGCTGAGGTCTGCTCACTGGTCAATACGCTAGTCATTATATTCACCTCCAGGGACTGGTTGAGCTACTTTGTTCGTTCTTCGTCAGTTGTTCTGGATGAGGGCATTATCAGGGTGGTGTGTATATATAGCTAGTGGAGATTGGTGTTATGTAAACATATTTCATTATTCTGACCTGGTATGTAAGTGGTATGTAAATAGTGTTATATTAGAAATCAGCGCATTATTGCCTTTGGTATTTACCGTGTTTGTTTAATATGGAAGGCTTATGAATAATTGTATGTGTCGAATTTGGTGAGCTATGACTTGTCCTGTAAAGGCGTATGTAAAAAGTGTTATATTAGAATAAGCGCATTATTGCCTTTGGTATTTACCCTGTTTATGTAATATGGCTGGCTTATGAATAACTGTATGTGCCGAAGTTGGTGAGCTATGACTTGTCCTGTAAAGTATCATCGTAAAATTACTTATATAGAGCGACCTAACAGGCTGTACAAGCTACAAAACGAGATGGTAATTTATAATTTGTACCGAACGAGGCGTTTACGTTGGGTTCTATACGATCGGTAAATTATCATCAAGGTTTGAAGCTTGTACAAGCAGGGTAGGTCGTTATATATTTGCTATATACCCGAAATCAATAAGATAATTAAATTTAGGTGGCTTAACAACTAATATCTAAGTCGACACATACGGAACAGTGTTCCGTATTTTGCCGTACGGAACAGTATACCGTACAGTATTTTTACGTCATATGGCGAAACGGTGCGTATTTACAGTATATATGCCATGGGTATGTAGAGTAAAACATATTATTATATACCTGTGGGGGATTGTCTCACTTTTACTGACCAGTAGTACAGATTTCGGTCGTCACTGAGTGACAAAAGAATATTCATACGTCCCTCCATACCACGTGACCACTTTCATTCTTGAAAAAAGTGGGTAGTAAAGTTGTAAAATGGCTTTTTTAATGATTTCTAGGTATATGATAATAAGGAGACATAGTGAGTGTGTCTGAATTACATCTGTTTCTCGATATTTTGATCGGATATATACACCTCGTTCGAACATTCAGCCACACTAACCATGTCTCTATATGTTACATTGTCAATGTTAAAACTTTGACAATTGAAAACCATCCATGAATCAAAGTAAACCATCATCAAAGTAAACCTGAAGTTTCTGAAGCTCAACCTTTTCCAATAGGCGTAAATGGGAATGCACCACACTCTGCTTTGTGTTCTCGTGTATTCTATATCGATCGAATCACGTGTTGTCTATGGAGTATATACAGCCTGCTTGAATATGTAAACAGCTGACTGCTTCACAGCATTGTGGAAAATCAAACCTTGTATCATACCATCAATAGGTCATCGAGTCGTACATTTACCATTGCGCAGACAGTATACCGTCTGTATGTCAACGGTGTTCCATATAGCAGCGATAGTTATACTCATGTGGACGACGGATCTTTATCTCACACAGGAATTTATCTCCATAGGCTTAACATTAGGAACTCATACTCAACGGCCTTGAAGGTAGTGTACCCAATACTCAATGGCTAATATGGTGAGTTAGTTTATTGATTAATAATGTTTTGGATCATGTATGTGGAGTGAAGTAAAATCGGAAACCCACTTTATGAAAATAACTTTGTCCACACTCTACCATGTTCGACCGCTACGTAATTCACTCAGCTTTGCTTCGCGAATTATCTCAACCCTGGTATTTTTGTCCCATAGGCTTAACATTGGGAACTCGTTCTCCATGCCCCTATGTGTATTGCAGTCCGTTCTCCATGGTCTATATCCTGTGTGTCATATTTTAGTGTGTACAGGGGTGAGACAAATACAGAAAGCAACTAGTTTTGGTCTAACTCGTTTGGTCTAACTCGTTTGAATGCTACTTGATTTTCACTCGGCTTCACCTCATTCATATAACCCTGCATTAAACTCGTGGAGAACGACGACTTTGACCAAACCTTGTTGGTTTCCTATTTATTATCTCACCCTTGGTATTTTTGGTCCATAGGCCTAACATTAGCAACTGATTCTCCAAGCCCCTGCAAATATTGTAGTCCGTTCTCCATAGTCTACATCCTGTGTGTTGTCCATTTCTTTTAGCCTATACAGGGGTGAAATAAATACAGAAAGCAACCCTTTGGGTCAAAGAAGTCCTTCTCCAACTCGTTTCAATGCTACATGATATTCACTGGCTGTTGCCTCATTCATACCACTCCGCATCAAACTCGTGGAGAACGACTACTTTGACCAAAACTTGTTGGTTTCTTCTAGAAATTCAAACGGTAAAAATCACCAAAAAATAACAGACACATCAATTATATTGATAGGATATTATTACTCAAACCAAGTGCTACAGTAGGTGTCCGTACACGCTTGATGTGTAAAAAAATATCTTCTTTAATAGCTTCTGCATATCAATGGTTTCAATATGGCAGCCATAGTTAGACACGGGGAGCTTTCTACGTTCTACCTTTTAACTTAATTGAGGGATGAGGACGGAAGCCGTCTGGGGAATCCTCCAGCCCCTCACAGCACACGCACGGTGCACTATTGTGATAGGATGGCGCGGCCTTTCCCCTCAGATGAAAGTAGCAGAGGCCCATCATGGGCAGAGAGATAACAGGTGAAGGTCTCCTACTAGGACGTCAGGCGGGACTCAATGTTAGAACCATATCAGGTTTTACTTATATTTTAAATTACTTTCACATTCACTGAGAAGTCTACCAGTTTCTTTTAAAGGCATATCGGACAATTTGTCGTGAAAACTAAAACCCATGTCATTTTTCTTAAAATTGAATACAATGAAATCTATGTATTGTAGAGCACATATCTGACTTGAAAATCGGGGGTCACCGTGCTAGATTTTGATTTAGAAATCAATATTATGATCATTTTATATCAGAATATATATAGAGATTGTAAAAAATGTTGTTGTTTTTTCATAGTAAAACCCATGTCATTTTCCTCAAACTTTCACACAATATAGTATATGTATAGTACTAGGAGAAAACGCCCTAACTGTGGCCGAACTATGTCTTGGTTCGAGGTCACCTGTGATGGACGTTCGCCCCGACGCAGCACTATGTCTTAGTTCGAGGTCACCTGTACCTGTCTTTGGTTTATCATTATACGTTGCTTATAAAAGGTTAGAGTGGTCACATACACTTTCAGCGTACTGAGAAAAATCTACCCCTTCACTATCTGTGTGCTATTCACTGTGCTATTAGAGCAGGGTGCCAGTGTCTTAGGGTCTTAGAGGCATGCCCAGTTGACCATGACCAATCACTCAAGACCAAAATACCTCATTGACCCACTGTTGCTTGATATGTTTTGATCCTAGACTCAGGCAGTTAGAGAAATGACAAGTTGACTGGGTGCAAGTGGGTTACAGATCCTGACTGAATGCAACCCAAACCTTAAGTTGTTATTCATATAAAATTGCACGCTCGTTCATCAATGATGAACATTCTATTTGCTCTTAGTTCTATAATTGAAGTTGTAGAAAACACACACACAAAGACACAGTAGATTTTCTTCAGGTTTGTTGTATTGTCACCAAGATGACAATATTATGGTGTGATATACAGTATCAGAGGGGGACACGACGTTTGGTGCCATTTTATAGCACTTCTTCTGGTGATGATCATTATTATTAGGAAATGTTCTTACTGTAGACGAAACGGTTCCTGATCGAGATCAGTTGTCGATTTCATACTGCCTGACGCCATAGGTGGAAGGCAGTATAAAATCAATGACTGACCGAGAAGGAGAACCATTTCGTCTACAGTGAGGATGTTTGCCTATTATTATATACCTTTAATTTGTGAAAAAACGCCATTTTAATAACATACAAAGTCGCAGTCACAGCGGGCACGAACATTATTATTACTGCACTCCTAGCAGCGGGCAGTATTTAATAGACATTCGGACATAGGTATATAATAACATATACTTATGGCTGGAAATCTATGAAATACTACCCTCTCTTTGGGGTGCAGTATGAATACTAATCGGGCTCACTGAGACGTAGTGAATGGGCACGTCGTGAACGACTTCGTATGGTACATATATTAACGTATTTTATAGTGTTATCATAACAAGAACACGTTGTGACTGAGCCCGTAGGGCTGGCATTGTCCATTCTCAGTCTCTTTTTCCCCATAAAATACGTCAAGACGCTGAAAGCCGAGGGACGTATTTTATGGGACAAAATACCTCGAACGACAATCCCCACGGGCTCAGTAACGACGTTTTCTCTTAGTATTCTATCATGTACCTTTGTCTTTGGCAATGGAGCCGTTCTTTTCCTTGACTTTGCTTTGTTAAATATAAAAGTTCTACTACATGTCATCGTAACCTATACAGATGATTCACGGGATAAGGTAAGGGAAGACACTAAGGAAGAAAGAGATATTTAGCTTTCAACGACAGGAAGGGTTCTGAAGAGGTCAGAGATAATTAGTTTTTTTTCGAAGGGAACAGCAATATAACTTCATTAACACTAACAGCACCAAGAAAGCACACCACACAGTAAACCATTACCGATTGTTTAAAAATTGTCAGATACCACAACCATGGTATACGGATTTGGATCCGTGGTATACGACTGCTAAGCCATTGTATACGAGAAAATAGTCCCTTTGTGCTATAGAGCAAAACAAATGTTCGAATGATGTAACCTTTAATATGGCAATTCCTGGGTTCAATTTATTGGAGAAATGGATGATAAATAAAACACACAAAGGTTTTGTAGAAGGCGTAATACATTCATTAACGCTTGTGTATTATTACGTGTCAGCCACTCGTGTTTCCTGCCGCCTGTTTATAATAAACATCGATTATTATCTATATTGTAATGGCCATGTAGGTATCATACTTTAAGTGCTTAGATTTACCTTACCGATGAAAGAGAAAAGGTTCCAATGTTAGGTAGTCGTAATCGCGGGCTAATTGTTTTCATAATCCGGCGTTTACATGAGATGATTATAAGCAGCGATTTTTAAATTTACATCACCTAACGACTTTAAGCTGTCAATGACTAGAAATCAGGACATATGAAAATTGTCAACGCTTGAGGACATTTTTGGGTTAATGACTATCGTGCCCGATATTATGTAATCGAGCACCACCTGATGACTATTAGCAAGACGATCTACAGTCGTCATATTTTAGTCGTTTAGTGCCAACTCCGGCTATGTCTATATCATTAATGTAAATGGTTCGTGTTCACGAACATATTCATCTGTCAGTTCTCATTAATACATGTACATTTAACAATGAAGTATCATGCAGTCAAGGATAGTGGAACAATGAGACATTAAGTCCTTTAATAGGTTATAGGAAATTGGCTCAATTTATGGAAGAGAAATGTCTAATTGATTTTAAAGAACCTGAACAGATGTTAATGTGTTCAATGCATGATACTTGAAAAAAAACCTATAATCTACGGAATACACAAGTCTATTGTATGCTCTTTTATTATTCACCAATACAAAAAGTCCATAGTAAACCTTTATAGGAACTCTGTATAGACATTCCCCGCGCATACAGATATGTTGTTTGCTCCGTGCTGTAAATACCGGCGTATACGGAAACATATTGCGTATGAAGAATTAGCGCATAACTAAAGTGAATTAAAATCGGCACACCACCTGTTGGATGAAGAGGGATAATGAATACATGGTTTCAGATAAAAGCGGCTGTATGCTCCTCGGAGTTCACCCTATGTAATATCCTCGAATGTGCTCGGATATTACTACACGTTCGAACATACGGCCGCTTGTATCTGAAACCAGTAAATATTATATGGAGACATGGTTAGTGTACCTGGATGGAATCTTTTCAGAGATTTTTTGATCGAAAATATTCACCGAGGTTGAAGAACGAGGTGAATATTTCCCATCAAAATATCGAGGAACAGATTAAATTCAGGTACACTCACTATGTCTCCTCCTTATATATATATATATATATATATATATATATATATATATATATATATATATATATATATATATATATATATATATGGAAATTATTCTAAAAAAAGCCATTTTACAACTTAATCTTTCGAGAATATGTCCGAGGAAAGCAACAAGAAATTCGAGCAGATGTAATCCATACACACTCAATACGTCTCTTTATCATTATATATCTGGAAATTATTTTTTAGAAAAATAAAAAAATTACGACTCAATTTTTCGAGTATGGCAGTGGTCGGGTGTTACGGAGGGATGTATGAATATTATTTCATCACAGAGTGACGAACGTTATCCGTCCTCCTGGTCAGTAAGAGGTACATGATATTGTGTAGATATGTGCTACATGGCGGTAATGAGACGGGAGGGTAGGTTGGTGGTGGTTATTAATGGTGGTGGTGTGAAGCGCGCGCTTCACTCTCTCTCTGAGGATGTGTGGATCACGGCAGACGGAAGTGTCTCTAATAGGGTGCGCGTGCGCGTGGGCGGGCGGCGGGAGGCGGGGACAACTCGCGCAGTGATGGACGGTCCGCGTTAAGCGGGGTTCACACTCAGCGACTCTATGTTTTTTATGATTAACTCCACTTGTGCTAAATTTGTCTTATGTTCAATGCACACCAACCGATTCAGTGTTGAACGATTTGTTCCCAAAACGTATAGGAGTCGGTGAACTTGTCGCAGGCAAATTACGTGAGGGGCAATCATCGCTGGCTAATGCCCTCTCTAAAGCCGGTTGCCCATCTACCGATTTAGGGTTGAACGATTAGTTCCCAATTCGTATAGGAGTCGGTCACCTTGTCGCAGGCAAATTCCCAACAATGTAAATGTTCTGAAATCGGGAGATGGGTATTGGGCTTAGGCCCGGCGTCCACCTACTACGATATGGCACCGATATGCCCTACGATGCACCTCCCGATAAAAAATCAAAATCGCGTCGGAAGGTTACCTAATATCGGGGCAGTTGACCACGTTTCTGCGATTAGACACCGATAAAAACCCCATACAATGCATGGTGAATTGGCATGTCTAGACATATGTCTACGATTTTGCACCTTCCCGATATGGCACCGATTTTGACATTTTGTATCGGTGCCATATTGGGAGGTCTACGATTCTATCGTAGTAGGTGGACGCCGGGCCTTAAGGTACAATTTATCACTGAGTGAGAACCTCGCTATAGAGGAGCACTAAGGCAGGAATCGCAAGGACTTTTATCGCTAACTAAGAACCCTGCTTTAGAGGGGCACATAGCGAGGAGCACTAAGGCAGGAATCGCAAGGACTTTTATCGCTAACTAAGAACCCTGCTTTAGAGGGGCACTGAGACAGGAATCCTAGGGACATTTATCGCTAAGTGAAAACCCCTCTTTATAGGGGTACTAAGGCAGGAATCATAGGGATATTTATCGCTGAGTGAGAAACCTGCTATAGATCGAGTGGCACTGAGGCTGGAATGATAGGGATATTTATCACTAAGTATGAACCCTGCTTTAGAGGAGTGCTGAGGCAGGAATGATAGGGACTTTTATAACTAAGTGAGAACCCCACTTTAGAGTAGCACTGAGGCAGGAATCATAGGGATATTTTCGCTGAGTGAGAAACCTGCTATATATCAAGTGGCACTGAGGCAGAAATCCTAGGGGCATTTATCGCTCAGTGAGAACCCTGCTTTAGAGGGTCGCCGAGGCACAAATCATAGGGGCATTTATCACTGAGTGAGAACCCCGCTTTAGAGGGTCACTGAGGCACAAATCATAGGGGCATTTATCGCTGAGTGAGAACCCTGCTTTAGAGGGTCACCGAGGCACAAATCATAGGGGCATTTATCGCTGAGTGAGAACCCCGCTTTAGAGAAGCACTCAGGCACTATAGGGATCGGCCGAGAAAAGCCTCCACCCTCCCTCAGCCTGCCCTCTCCGGGACTGATCGATGGTTTGACCACATACAGCTGTCCCCACACAATACCCACCGCCAGGTGTCCTCTCCGTCTGGTGGCGCTGTCAACACGCGCATGCGCCGTGCCCTGCCTCGTGTGGCTGAAAAGACGGCCGAGCCATTGACGGAGGTGTCCATAGTGGTTCTTTAAACACCTACGCTGCCAGCTGATACTTTGATACTACACTGCCTTTGAGACTTGAGATACTCTGAGAGGTCAATGGGGAATCTTTCCTGACTTTACTTGACACCAAGTTCAGAAAATACGCTATGATTAAGTTGTCAAAAGGTATCTTGGTAAGAGACTAAGAAAAAACGTAATTACTGAGACGTTCAAAGAGAAAAAAGTTGTCTCAGCAAAATGGAACCCTATCATTCACACGAGGAGATTGCGTTCCAGTGCGGAATCTCAACAGGATTTGCCTCAGACAAATGGCCTGTGAGGTACATGAATCCTATGTGTGAATCCCAATTCAGGTTAAGCCGGATGCCCATATACCGATTAAGGGTTGAGCGATTAGTTTGCAAATCGTATAGGAGTCGGTGAACTTGTCGCAGGCAAAGTACGTAACCCTTCGCTCGATCTGCGGACATTGAGGAGATGGGGTGGTGGATATTAGTCCTAAGCAAATCTGTCTACTAATCGGTGGCTCACCCTTGCCTAGCTGTCTTACATCTACCGACTACGGCCGACTCCGTTAGGATGCCTTGGCTGAGACAAATTACTGTCCGTTTGTCGCCAACAAAGGTACTTATATAGAACGTCCTGACCATGCTGTACAATTCACAGAACGAGATGGTAATTTACGGTTTGTACGGACCGAGGCATTTATGCCGAGTTCCGTACAAACGGGAAATTATCATCGAGTTCTGTGAATTGAACAAGCATGGTTGGACGTTATGTATTTACTATATACCCGAAATTTAAAAAAAAATCAATTTCATTTGGCTGAACAACCAATTTTTTAATAAATGTGCATGGCAAGGTGGTCCGTATTTTAGTGTACGGACCGGCGGTCCGTACAGTATTTTTACGTCATATGCCAAAACGGTGCGTATTTACAGTATATACGGCATGGGTATATAGTAAATGAATGTTCCGAAATCGGTAGATGGTCATTGGGCTTTACTGCTGAAATAGCATCAGAGGGTCGAGCGGGAGGCACGAGTAATAAAAGTCTCTTATATCCACAGTACCAGGATATGGTGTAGCCTACATTCTCCAAATTCCTGGGTATGCCGCCTGTATGTAAATTGCACCAATTACAAGTAATTCAACCCTTACATATGGTACAGCATTAAATATTCAAATCGATAATAATCTGGTGCATCATAGGGCTGACACCCGCGTTGCAGTGGCCTGTGGTACCACTGTGGTTTTGTATTGACTGTGGATTCTGTGTCCGGCGACAACCCGCCAGCTGTAGGTGTGTGGAGTGTGTGGGCAGCTGAGGCCAATCCTTTATTATTACGTACCTATGGCCGTATAACCCACACATACTGCCCGCTGCTACCCATGACGTATGTATAGCCGTACGTCACACTGTGACGTACGGGGTATGTCATCACCTGACTAGTTAAAATTTCGCCATTTTTAGGTATATAATAATACGAAAACGGGCTGACTGTCTTCGTACGTAAAAAATACCTGGTAAAATTATTAATCAGATACATCCCTCGGCCTTCGGAATCGGGATGCATCACAGGCACTGTGCACACTGTCATCATGATGGGAGATACTGTTGTAGATTAGATCTGACCTTATAGGTAAATTATAGGAATACTGGAGAACTCGACCCGTAACGAACTCGACCCATTTTAGGAACTCAACCCGTATGGAACCCGACCCGTTTGAAATTTCAAGTCCAGTGTCTCAACTGTGGATTAATATTATACTGGCTTCAAAGTTGGTCATCTCTGGGGAAGAAATCAAACAGATACCCATTCTCATAAACCTATCCCTAACCCTATCCCTAACCATTTCCATAACCCTATCCCTATCCCTAACCCTAACCCTATCCTAACCTTTAAATAACCCTACCCTTAACCCTAACCTTAACCCTATCCCTAACTAGTCAGACCTTTCCTTCTTTATGAAAATGTCTTATTCATAAGTATCTGAAATGGGTCAAGTTCTCCAATCGATTTCTCCTGACAACTACGGGTCGAGTTCGTTTCTGGTCGAGTTCGTTTCCGGTCGAGTTCTCCAGTAACCAATTATAGCAGAGCATTGCCTGGAACACTGCCAACCCAAACACGAGTGGAACCCATGTCTAGCATCTATCTGAGGCCCATAGAGCTATAAAATATACGGAAACAGGGTTACTGTGGCTGGACATGATAAATACGCGGTAACATTGACGATCAGATAAACCAAAGTCGAACCTGTATAGGGGTTCATTTGATCATCAATTTTACCATTATCATATACAAACTTAGTATGTACATGTCTTAGCATTATCATTTACCTTAAATTCTTTTTTTTTAATCTTCACCTTTGGACGATTTGTTGGGTTTTGCCACCGTACAAACCCCGTACGCCATGTATGTGTTGTACAGCCATAAATATGACATGGTAAGGAGTGGGTGGTATATGTAAGACATAATAATATATACGTCATGGGTAGGAGCGGGCCGTATATGTAGGATATACGGTCACAGGTATAATGATAGATGAGACATGGGTAGGAGCGGGCCGTATATGTAGGATATACGGTCACAGGTATAATGATAGATGAGACATGGGTAGGAGCGGGCCGTATATATGTAGGATATACGCGTATATCCTACATATACGGCCCGCTCCTTCACAGGTATATTGATAGATGAGACATGTATAGGAGCGGGAAGTATATGTAAGACATACGGCCACAGGAATAAATTTGACATGGGTAGGAGCGGGCGGTATATATAGGGCTTACGGCCACGGGTATTTATATAGAACGACCTGACCATGCTCGATGGGAATTGATAAATTTTTACAGAACTCGGCCTGGGGCCTCTTTCAGTAAATAACAACAATTCCCCATCTCGTTTTGTAGCATGTACAAGCATGGTGGGTCGTTCTATATCTATTATATACCCAAATCTTATCATACATTGACATGGAAGATATGTGAAAGCCTACACACTGCTGATGTTTCAACGTGTGTAGTATAACAGTGTACTGCACAGGGTTCAGTATACAATCTGTACTGCACAGGGAGCAGCAGTACGTAATTATCAAATATACTACATGGGTATATATAAAATGATAAATACGACATGGTAAGGAGTGGACGGTATAGGTAGGACATATGGCCACAGGTATACAGATAAATACGACATGGTAAGGGGTGAGCGGTGTACGTAGGACATACAGCCACACTTATATGATAATATATTGCAGAAACCGAAGGATAAACCCCAGACACTCGCTACTCCTGCCTCTCAACACGTTCATCTGAACAAAGAAAAAGAGGACATATCCGTAATGATTAGAAGCGCCTCACGTAGGGCTCTTAAGACCATTAAAGCACGGGCTTTGCTGATGTGATGTTAGTGTTTTTAAATGTTTTTAAATGTGTTTTAACACCGGCGCAAATAGCATTACCGCTTAGTGTGAAATAACAAGATGACGTTTTTAACCGTAGTGATAATGATTCTTTTATCTCCATATAAAGCCTATATAAAGCCTAATATTTATCCTACCCCTAATATAAAATCCCATAGGCTAAACATTGGGTTTTCGAATGCCACGCTGACTGTCATACGGAGTTTTATATGCCACTAGTGGCATACATCATTGTTATCAGGTAATATTCCAAGATAGAGGAGATAGGGTAGGATAAAATCAAAACCTGATTCGTTTTAATCTTGGCCATCGCATTCCACTCCTGAAGTTTTGGCTCCGGACTTCACTCGGCTTCGCCTCATTAAGTCACTTTGCCAAACTCCAGTTGTGGAATACGGTGGCCAAGATTAAACCTCATCCAGTTTTACGATAATATATATATTTATGTATATATATATATATATATATATATATATATATATATATATGTAAATATATACTGTGAACTAGGATTGGCTTGACGACCACCATCCACTGCAAATTTATGTTGTTCGCATTTAGCTGAACGCCTTGTTGGACTAGGTTAAGGGTAGGGGTGCCGCCAGTGTTGTAGCAATACACATTGATTATAACCCTATTCAGGTTTATTCTATTGTGTAATAACATGCTGAGTCGCCATATGGTGAGCACCTTGTTATTGTCAAATCACATCCAGTGTAATTACATAACAGCAACATATCAATAGAGACACGATTCGGAGAAAATTCTGTATTCTTCTCATCATGGACTCCGTAGATAGCTGGGATAATGATGTGACAAGTGACCTTTATCAAATATCTAATGGGGTACCCACTGATATTTTCTACGTAAATGCATAATTATAGCACACCAAAGCCACTCAATTACATGGGTGTGTACACAATAAAGAGAGACAGTACAATGTTGCATAAAGGAAATAATTAGTAGAAACGGAACGAGTGTTAGACTTGTCAATGTTTATGCCACGACGGGAAGGTCGTGTATTACTACGCGAAGCGTTAGCTAAGCGTAGTGAGGAACAGACCTGACCAGAGTGGCATAGACACTGACAAGTCTAACTCGAGTTCGGTTTCGTATTTATCCTACCCCGTCTCTACCCTTTTGGATTACTCAAATATAAATATCGATTGAACGACCAACCGAAGTCCAACCAAAGTCCAACCGGAACGTTTGAGTCCATCCGGAACTTTTTTCGGAGCAGCTCACAATCTGGTCGCTGATTGGTCGATTTTTTATGCCCCTAGAGGCATAAATCGCACTTTATGTCATGGCATGCCGCATAAAATTTGCCTATGTTATGCCTATGGACCGTTTTTATTCGGGGTAGGATAATGGGAGATATTGTAACATGGGGTAATATATGGAATGATCTGAGACCTGTTAAATGATCTAGGTTCGTACATGAAGACCCTTTTCTGTACGCCAAGGAGATTCAGGGACGATGTGGGTCAACTTAATTGAACTTTATGGACGATCTTATGGACGGCTAAGTCTGTCTATAACGAACGAACTTAAATATTATTGATTTTCAACTCGTGTATGAGGTACAGAAAAGGGTTTTTATGTACAAGCCTAGATTATTCAACAGGCCCCAGGATTGGCCACTGGAGATAACCTGCATTAGCCAAGACCGAAGAAATGAAAAATCCGCAATTCGCCGATTTACGCGGGCATAACAAAATGGATCCCTCTCACAGGGGTCACAAATGACTGAATCAGAGAATTCCGTAAAATTTGGATAGAATTCTACCCTAGAATGTGCGTGTTCCCGGTGGGGTGTGCGCCGGTTTCAAGGAACAAAGAATTGACAAAATCCGAAGCGTAATTAACAATAATTCGCCTTAGGGACTCAAAATGGACGATTCAGACGATTTTATGCCGATGACTATTTCAAAGCAGCTTCAATTAAGGATCTAGACACCTGATAACCAGTCGTCAACCATCACACATTTGATGAAGACCAACTGAAAGAATTGCTTCGTTATTTCTTGTGATTGCTGACTTAAGGCACACATTGATAGAATCTGTGAATTGCTAAGGGGAATTTCAATAAAAAAACCATTTAGTGTAAACACTGGAAGAAACTCTTGCTCGACGACTATCGCTGACGTTTTTGCCTAATCGAGCATCACCTGACGCCCATTGGCTAGACGATGGTGCATCCCTCTCATGAGATCTCACACTCTGTAAGTGGTATTCTGTACAAGGTTCTCACCACGCTCTATGGCAGAAGAATTCTTAATTAACTAGGCTTAGGGCCTTGAGAATCCACTGGCACATATTATTCCCTCTAGGTGGCATCATTGAGATTATAGGAATCTTTGGGTTGCATTGATGTATGTCTTTAGCACGGAAGGCAGACCAGCGTAGTGAGAGTACAGAATACCACTTAGAGAGTGTGAGATCCTATGAGAGGGTGCACCCGCAATCATCACGGTTCTAGTCGTCTAGTGTTATCGCTGGGTTAGATTCAACCCCTCAAAATTCGACCCCAGCTGTTACTTTGGCTAACGCCTCCCCTAACGATATTCACTATTTTCGAAGTATTCTTGACAATGTCCGACTATGACACAGGAGCAAACTGCACCTTTGTTAGAGTGTGCTTGCACGCGCTATATATGCATCACCTAGAGGTTAGAGGGGTCCATATAGACTTTCAGGATACTGCATACAAATTATCCCTTCACTATCTGTGTGCTATTCACTGTGATAGTGAGAACAGAGCAGGGTGCCAATGTCACAGGGTCTTAGAGGCATGCCAAGCTGACCATAACCAATCACTCAAGACCAAAATACCTCAAGACCCACTGGTGCTTGATGTGTTTGGATCCTAGATAGGCAGTTGCAGAAATGGTAAATTGACAGGGTGCAAGTGGGTTACAGAAAACTATCCATAGGTTGAATGTAACTGAAACCTTTTAATTGTTGTTATTCATTTATAATTGCATTCTTATTCATCAATGATGAACATACCAGTTGCTGCTAGTTATCCATTGTGTACAAAGTCCGCATTAAAATGTATGGGGACTCAGTAAACAACTTCCTATTGTCAGATACCATAACCTTGGTATACGGATTCAAAACCGTGGTATAAGGACACCAAGCCATGATATATGGGAAAATAGACCCTTTGTAATATAGAGCTGAAATTAGTACCTAGTGAAATAGTCTTTGAATTTGACAATTCCTGGGTTTGATATATAGGTGAAGATGGATAATAAATACAACAAACGTTATAGTTTTGTGGACATGCGGCCCTGTAAAGCTTCAACGCGTAAACCTCGCATGGTTTATGACCGTCTGTCCACAAATCCATCGATTGTTGTCTATATAATCCAGGACTGTAGGGTATTGGTATAGAGTGTAGACCTCATCGATGTGCAGTGTTTGACACGTCTGTCACAAAACACCTCGGATCATCATTCGCTCGATTAATTGTGTCTGGCACGCTTATTGTATGCATAATAATGATTGTTAGAATTTCCTTTGTATATATTATTTTTATCCATCTTTTATTGTATTTGATGGTTTTATTAGTCGTTCTTCAACGCAATAATCTCTGTAACATGAATTTGATGGTATATAGAGATGATCAAATTATACAGCAAGGGGCTGTTTAATATTTGGGGAAAGTGAGAAGGATGATGACAATGGTAGGAGAATTTAGGATCGAACATGAAGACCCTTTCCTGTACCTCATACAAGGGTTATCATTTAATAACCTGGAAGTCTGTTCGCTAAGACAGGCCGTCCATACATAAGTGTTGAATAAAGTTGATCCACATCATCCCTGGGTCTCCTTGTTATACAGAAAAGGGTTTAGATCATAGATTGTTTAACGGGCCCCAGGATGGGAGATTCATGGCGTTAAATAAGCGTTGCCGTATGGTATTGTCCTTCTCCTAACCTAGATCAAGCATCCTGTGATTGGTTCTTCAATATGTGTCTGCCATGGTGGCTGGTGGGGATGAAGAATTAAATTAAATAGTAATCAGAAGGTCCTGTGTTCGAATCTCGAACAGCCCAATTTTTTACTCCGACGAGATTATGGTTAATCGTATACAAAACTATTCAAGAATTATTCAAGTCTTTATTGTATTTCTTACCCACTTACAAGAATAATAACAATTATTCTTTGAGACTGGCAAAAGGAAAATTGGTACTTTTCCAAGAAATCTTTGTACCGAAGGAGAATTGTCTAACGCTGGAAATACACGTAGAGACTAATGTAACTGAGACAGATGTACTTCACACCTTTTCCCTTGTCTCAGACAATTCTATTCTGGTATAGGTGTACTTATAATCTTAAGGAAAAAATGGCAAATTTGAACACGTTTCAAGTGGAATTCACACGGTGGGATTCAGGCACCTCCATATTCTTAATTAGGCAGTTTAAATAATATCTACAATAATATCATCTTTCTGTATATAAACTGCACATTACAGGTGTTCGTACGTATTGTCAAACATGTTTCATACACATAATAAAGTTTTCCAGGTGAAATAAAGGCGTGAATGACCCGACGCATGACACATATTTGATTTAATGAGATGATTATATAAGTGTATTACAGGACTTTTGGCACGTATAGCTGTTGAAGTCCTGTGCTGTGGGCTGTACCTTATTCAAGTGACCTAATTTCGCACTCAGCTGGTTCACCGTCTTTTACAAAGGTTGTTGGCATTGGGCCTGCACTATATTCCAAGAATACATACATGTACATGTATTATATGGAGACATGGCTAGTGTGCCCAAATCGAATCTATTCAGATATGTTTTGGTCGGAAATATTCTCCGAGTGCGAAGAACGAGGTTTATATATCTGATTAAAAAAGGAACAGATGGAATTCAGGTACACTCACTAAGTCTCCTTATCATTATGAAATCATCAAAACCGCTGTGAGGCATTTGTGCATAGCTATATATTAATACTTTTTATATCATTTCACCAGTTCGTATTTCATTACATACATTATGAGTGCATCCAATATACTTTAGACCTATAAAGGTGTGTCATAGTTTGGATTCTGAGAAAGTTGGTCTTATGGCATGGCAAACCAAAATGAATGGCATATTTTCAAGAGCTAAACACGGAGTGCGTTTCAGATATTACCCCTATCACTGACTGATTGCTAATGATTGTGATGTCATTGTCCATTGAGTATGTCTTTACAATACTCCATGGGCGTTGAGTACTAAGTTCCCAATGTTAAGTTTATGGGAAATGAATATCAGGGGTGAAATAAATTTGTGTATACAAGTGCTCATTTCCCTCTCTCTCTCTCTCTCTCTCTCTCTCTCTCTCTCTCTCTCTCTCTCTCTCTCTCTATCTCTCTCCCTCTCTCGCTCTCGCTGTCTCTCTCTCTCTCGCTCTCTCTCTCGCTCTCCTTCTCTCTCTCGCTCTCTCTCTCTCTCTGTCTCTCTCACTCATACGTATCTAATTTCAGTCTCAATGAATGAGCATCTAGTATACCACATGACGCAGGGGCACATTGAAACGTTGGTTTGCTTGTTGACTCGGGCATTTGAAGTACTTGGTCTCGGTTGTTGGAATAACATATCTCCATAGCGGGCATTGAACTTCCTCATGTACAAAGAGAATTATCCCCTATTACGACCGACTTTATAGTTCCATTTATGTTTGTAGTTCACTTCTGAAGGCAAGTATAACGTATGTATAATAAACTAACAAACTGGAACAGTTGATGTTTTCGCACAATAAGAAATATATAAAGTGCATGCATCTCTCTAGCAATAGCCACTTGCAGTTATAGTGTATCATAGTTATACTTATAGTTCGGCAACTTTGAGCCATATGTGGCGTTTCCACCTGACAATTCTGAAAACCGATTCTTGCTTTCAACATCACCCTCTGATTATTTGCCACTTCGCGTTTGCATAATCTTCAGGTGGAAACAGGGATAACACTTTCAGGTCGATCCCCACATTGATATGTTGATTCAAATCAAAGATACATAAGAGACGAAGAACAAAAGGTGACCAACCACACAGAACCATAAGGAAACAATGACATGAATTTGGTCGATGGGGATTTTTCTTTTATATTTTATAGTAGTTTCTTTTGATATCTGTGGCTTGCCAAAGGTTTATGTTGGGCTTGGGGTACCAGGGAGGTATGTGCACGGAATGGAGGGGGTGATATATTAACCCTTTCACGCCGGGCACCTCTGACAAAGCAATGTCGGTAAGGCCGGGTAGGGTGTTAGTATATACCGCCATGGGACGGGGTCTTTTCAGGCCAATTATGATAATTTCACTTTTGATCACGTGATAAAACACGTGGTCTTTAATATTATTTTATGAGTATTTCAAAATCGTAAGGTTAATGCTATACCAACATCCTGTGAAAATTTCATCATTATTGATCAATTATTTACAAAGTTATTACACATAAACTATGATTTTGTAAGTCTTAGAAAATGATGCCTGAAGGCATCATCCGACCACACACGGCGATGCCTTAAGGCATCATCCGGCCACGGGCGGCGATGCCTTAAAGCATCACCCGGCGCCAAAGGGTTAATTGCCTTTTTGCCAAGTGAGTAGGGGGATGCCAGGAATGGCGCCAATGAGATTACACCAGGCGTGACCTCCACTCCTTTTATCCTACCCCTCATAGACTTAACATGGAGTGACTGTATGTCACGGTTATGCCATATAAGATTTATATGCCACTGGTGACATATGCAATCGAAACATGTGATGGGGTAGGATAATATCTAAACGTCACTCAATTTCATATAATTGTTTACATGGCGTTCGTTGTCTTCTGCTACAGATATCACTCAGCACCATAGAGGAAACCTATGAAAGTTTACAGTCAGAGCTTGTATCCCATCGAGTTTGAATGGCGTAATAATTCAGAAGGCGAAACCGTGTGAATTACATAGTGATTCAAACAAGATGGGAGTGGAAGGTCATGGCAATCTTTGTCCTACCCCTCAGGACCTTTATCATATATTATATTTATAAATGATCTATAAAAAGTAATTAATTTTGGGAAAATCATAATGTATGCTGATGACTGTATTTAAATGATTAGTGGTAATAACCAAGAAGAACTCAAAGAAAAAATGGAACTGGATCTATTAGCAGTAGACATCACTCAATTTCATATAATTGTTTATATGCCATTCGTTATCTTCTGCTACAGATGTCACTCAGCTCCGCTTCGTGATATCATTCCACCAAGACACCTCACACCATATAAACAATCATATGAAATTTCGTGACGTTTCTTGATGATAATAGACATTAGCACCTCTATATCATAACTGAGTCAGTCCTTTTCTTAAACAATCAGAATGCGTATTCAAAGTATGCTGGTATTTTTCACATACCAGCACAGTGTGCCGGTATGAATGAAGTACCAAACTCATAGCAGAGGTTGGCATCTGTAGTATTTTCCGTCATAGGTATACAATACTCACCTAGTTTAGTTTGTCTGTACCTAGTTCAGCAATATAAAACATGGCCAGTTCGATCTGTGCTGACCAAGCATTTTACCACATGTCACGATCTACGCTAAAACGTTGGCACAGAATAACATGAATGTGCTGACTGTACATAGCATATACTCTCCAACAGAGTCCCCCAAGAGGGTTCTCTCACGTTAGCATTTATATTGCCTCAAAGTAATACAAACAGAGATTCCTGACTTACTATTTCTTATTGGACACACTCCTGGGACCTGTTTCAGTAGTTTTGTGACATGTCTAGATGGCGTCTGTGACACCATTCGGACAGATCACAAGATTGCAGTCCATGACACACTGAGTTTCACTCACTTCTCGCAGGAATTAAGCAATGACACTTTAACATGAGTAGTGGATACATATAATCTATAATCGTTCCAAATATGAAGAAGATTGGCCACTTCGATCGTCAGATATTTGCTAGTCTTTGTCCGCTGTTGTTTGCACTGTTGGTGCCGCTGTTGATGTCTGTCTAGGCCTAATGTCACAAGACTACTGAAACAGGTCCCAGATCATATATAAACAGACAATTGATCCAAAATCGCGTGAATGTATATAGTCCACTTGTAGTCAAGACTGCCATCTGGATAAATATTATCTTTAACTTTTCTGGTGAATCACAAAAAGCTGTACATGTATATACCGTGATAGTGTTTTATGTCCGATTAAATACGCTTTTTTCTATTTTTCTCTTTCTAACAGGACCGCTGCCACAGCATTACCTTTTGGCAACCGCCTGGGAAAAACTTGCCAGCTGGGTGTGAGCAGGGCAAACTGCCGGGAGGACGAATGTGTAGTGGGACTTATTGACCGAGTGGGACGAAGTGACCGTGTCCCCGACCGTCTCGCCGCTCCACCGCACCTCTCCATCTTCTAATAACGTCAATGGTACCACCTCTGTCCACACCCCATACACCAACCTGAGTTAGCCAGTTGCCCAGGGCGTAATGTGTCCTATGTAGTGATGGGCGACATTTAGGTTTGATGTCGTAAATGGGATGTCGTAAATGTACCCGGGAGATCAAAGCACCACCTGGCGGAATACCAACAAACTACTGAGGCCTACTTACTTGCCTGTACCATAGGCTCTGGGAAGGAGAGAGGTGGACTCTGGGGACGATTTCGCAGGTAGACACAGTTCAGCAGAGATACAGTTAGGTGAACCTAGCTTGGAGCTGCAGATAGCAACAGTTCAACTTAGACACAGGTGAACCTGGCTTGGAACTGCAGATAGCAACAGTTCAACTTAGACAAAGGTGAACCTGGCTTGGAGCTACAGATAGCAACAATTCAATAGACATAGCTGAACCTAGCTTGGAGCTGCAGATAGCAACTGTTCAACTTAGACATAGGTGAACCTAGCTTGGAGCTGCAGATAGCAACGGTTCAACTTTGACGCAGGTAAACCTAGCTCGGAGCTGCAGATAGCAACAGTTCAAATTAGACACAGTTAGGTGAACCGGGCTCAGAGCTGCAGATAGCAACAGTTCAACTTAGACACCGTTAGGTTAACCTAGCTTGGAGCTGCAGATAGCAACGGTTTAACTTCAACGCAGGTTAACCTGGCTTGGAGCTGCAGATAGCAACAGTTCAACTTAGACACAGTTAGGTTAATCTGGCTTGGAGCTGCAGATAGTAACAGTTCAACAGAGACACATAAAGTTAACCTGACTGAGAGCTGCTCTGTGGATCGGCGTGAGGTTTTGTTTACGGGATCGTGAGCAATTGTCTTTCCACTCACCGTAAATAGTCCAGAGCGCGGCCACTGCTCCAAATATCAAAACCCGATCGGGTTTGCTCAGTTGACCTTTCCGAAACCAGTCGTCGCTGGTTTAAAAAAGGACGAGCGAAGAAACAGGGATCAAGATGCCAGAACCTGAGTCTTACAATCAGACATTTTAGTGTCAGCAGACAGTTTCGAGACAATTCGATTGAACCACTCCTATAAACCATCCCTTTCCCGTATGTCTGGTGATTATGGAAAGGCGTTTCTTTAGTCGTGGAGTTGGATAGCTATTATATATTGCTGCTTTCTTTTTATCGCGGTGACATCTACAGACACTTATAATTAGTGCTTAAAATCATCGTCTACGGAACTACACGGCTTTGTTAGCAATCAAAGGACAAGCGCTAATTAATAACACCAAATTAAGGAGGGAACACAAGTGAATCCTCACAGGGAACAAGGGGTAGGTGTATACATACAACCCACCCTCAAATCCACCATCCCTGTGCGGATATCTCCTTATTACTATCATTATTATTATTATCATTATCATTATCAAATTTCGCATTTCTCGACTCGAATTTCTCGACTCGAATTTCTCGACTCGAATTTCTCGCAAGATGGCGACGTACGTGGAGACGCAGGCGGAAGGAGACGCTGTCTCGGCAGACGACATTCAGGACATGATGGTGCAGAAGGCGCATGAGCTGTTTATCGTCTGCGACAAGGAGAGTAAGGGCTTCATCACCAAGCGGGACATGCAGCGCCTCCAGACGGAGCTCCCGCTCTCCCCCGAGCAGCTCGAGGCCGTCTTCGACTCGCTCGACGACGACGGCAACGGATTCCTCACCCTGGAGGAGTTCACTGGAGGCTTCGGTCAGTACTCTCTGTCTCTCTATCATGTTTCTTATATATATAAGTGAGCATTTTTTGTTGTATTTTTTTCTTTCTATTTTTGCAAAGTTCACACCTGTGGAGTGCAGTGTGGTATTTACTTATTTTAAAAAAAAAAATTCAACAGAATTTTTTTTATAAATGAGCATTTAATATATACCCATGCCCCATACATTGTGAATATGCACAGTTTCGCCATATAACGTGAAAATACTGTATGGACCACTGGTCCGTACAGGAAAATATGGACTACCTTCCCATACACGTTTATTAAGATATTGGTTGTTAAGCCAATTGAAATTAATGATTTTTTTTTAAATTCAGGAATATAGTAAATATATAATGTCCAACCATGCTTGTACAAGTCACAGAATTCGATGATAATTTACGGTTTGTATGGAACTCGGCCTAACCACCTCGTTCCGTACAAACCATAAATTACCATCTCGTTCTGTGACTTGAACAGCATGGTCAGGACGTTCTATATAATTACTGCCTTATTATATACCCATGGAGTATATTTGATAAGTATGTACTGCTGCTCTCTGTGCAGTATAAATTGTATACTGAACCCTGTGCAGTACACTGTTTTATTACATACCAATGCAGTATATTTGATAATTACGTACTACTGCTCCCTGTGCAGTATAAATTGTATACTGAACCCTGTGTAGCTGCCCTTACGAACAGACAGACCCCAAACATAAGAATTAGACAAATCTACACATCATGGACCTGTTTCACTAGATTCGTGACAAGAGTGTTAGACCAACAGTGCAAGCAAGAACGGACAAAACGAAGTCTAATGTCTAGTTCTTATGAAACCGGACACACTATCTAGACGCCATCTAGACTTGTCACAAAACTAGTGAAACAGGTGCCTGGTTTGGAGCTAGGCTGGCAGATCACTCGTCGTGCTTCTCGAGAGGAGCCTACCTGTCTCAATATTGTTGTCCATCCTCTTCTTCAGACCCCAGATATCTTACACTATCTCTAAGTGAGAACTGATATGATATTTATACTAATATCCCTCCGGGAAATGCATTGTGCATGTTTATCGAGGAGGATCGTTGTGTGCATCACTGTAAATAGTTACTGTGATGTTTACTTATACTGGTGCTTTAATAAGCAGTTTGAACATTGTTAGAGTTATATTTTTATTTTATCCAAATGGGAAATACTTTGATATTCATGTATTATATATTCATGTATGTATATTCATATGCAAAACTTCGGTTTTTATTCATGCATCCTCTGTGATAAAATACTAATTCCAATTTCTCATATTGTTCTCACGATTAGAACAGGCCTGGCGAAGGAAAGTAAAACCACTATTCTTCGAATAATATTATCAAATAATTGTGTTTCAGATTTAATGTGTATTACACAATTCTTACTATAGGAGGAATTGATAGGAGTAGTACGAATATAATATGAATGCGTATTGTACACGGTCGTATTTCTGCATCTTTTTTTAGAGACTTTATTTCCAAATAAAATTCGGTACAATTTTCCGATGGCGATGCCTAGAAAAACGTTCACAAATAGTAGCACAGGTTATGTATACTCACACCTGGCAGAATGCAGAGATTATTGACAAGTCTTGCATACTGCCCCCGTTTTTCAGATGTCATGATCATATAACCAAACAGTTCACGTGGCATTTGATAATGATACAAACACCAAGAAGTGACTCTTTATTTTCATTTTCATTTTGAATCACTGCATTTCTCATATTGCCATTACTATATAACATCCTTATACATAAACCAATCAATGAGGGCTGCTCTGCATATTATGTACCGTATCTTACACAACAGTCAAACAAAATTATCATTACATAAGATTAATCTTCCAATTATCATAAACTGAGTAAATATCTAACTCGACAAACATACTCCACATGTTTACATATATCTCGGGAATAGAATGATGTCTGGGGGCCTTTGGGGAATCTTCTTTGTGGGTAGACGTCGAGGGAACCCGCCATCCCTAAATATAGCAAGGACACCGAATAGCTGAGAATTCCCATTAGTATATCCTTAGACTTGCTCAAGTCTTTGATTCTGAACATTTCTTAAATGATTAAACACAATCAGAATAAAGTTCCTTATAGTATGTATCCTACTCCGACTGGCCCATGAATCCACGCAAGGAGGCTAGCCATAAGATGGAGGGACTGGAGCCAGTCTAGTATATCCCCTTCTCTCAGATAAATAGATCTTTGTTAAAATACCTTTTTTGAGCGTGGGCCACACGTTCATATACTCTGAAAAAAGAGGTTTGCCACACAGACTTTGAGCTTCCTGCAAAAATATATCCCTTCACCATCTGCCTGCAAACACTGTGACATTGAGAAAGAGTAAATGACCAGTGTCTTAGTGTCCAGGGACCTGTTTCAGTAGTCTCGTGACATTAGGCCTAGACAGACATCAACAGCGGCACCAACAGTGCAAGCAACAGCGGAAAAATACTAGCAAATATCAGAAGATCGATGTGGCCAATCTTCTTCATATTTGGAACGATTATAGATTATATGTATCCCCTACTCATGATAAAGTGTCATTGCTTAATTCCTACGAGAAGTGAGTGAATCTCAGTGTGTCATCGACTGCAATCTTGTGATCTGTCCGTATGGTGTCACAGACGCCATCTAGACATGTCACGAAACTACTGAAACAGGATCCAAGAGCCGTGCCCAACTGACCATGGCCCATCACTAGAGACCGAAATAGCTGACCCACTGGTGCTTGATAGATTTGGGTCCTAGACAGGCAGTTGTAGAAGCAAGTTGACTGGGTGCAAGTGAGTTACAGAAAATGGTCCATAGACTGAATATAACTGAAACCTTTCATCAACGATGAACATGCCATTTTCTCCTAGTATTCAGACGCATAGATATAACCAACTTTGCCCAAAATACATTTTATCATATACCTATGCTCGTAAGTCACACAGATACCAACCTCTGCTATGGTATTGGTATTATTGCCATACCACACAGTATGCTGGTATGGAAACAAATACACACATATACTCTGAATACGCAATAGATGAAGGCGAGTACAGCCGTTTATGGAATGATTGATGACACAAATATCATAGTCAAAAATATTTTTGACAATTTGAGTTATCAGAACATATATTAAGGAAATAAAATCATTAAATGCATTCTAATTTTGTGTAAATAAAACTTTCGCCACTCTGGATAGTCGTTTGAGGTAGTAATATTTTTCGCTGATATTTCAATATCTATTTAAATTTGGAGGTATATGATAAAAGTACATACCTTCTTGAGACTTCCTCTCATGCCTTGTTTCTTTTGATAGAAATATTAAACTCGCTCTACGAGCTCCTTTATCATTTCTATCGGAAGAAACGAGGTACCAGAGGACGTCCTAACAAAGTGAATAAGTTTTACTAAATCACTCAAAAACAGGAGCCCCGTATTGCTGACCACCATCTTTTACGACATGTATGAGCTGGACTTTTTGTGCTGACTCACTAGTTTTGGAGTCTAGTGTCAGTATTTACCTGGGAATTTCGATGTGGGGTATACATACACAATATTGACTGGTTTCAGATACAAGCGACCGTATGCTCCGAGGAGTTGACGCGTAGTGAAATTTGAGCGTTTTCGAGTATATTGAGCAGAGTCAACTCCGAAGAACATACAACCGTTTTTATCTGAAACCGGTCTATATTGTATTTATTATCCACCTTTTCTAGACAATGGCATGTCGATATCAGTTCGCTTTAGTTATGCACTATTTTTCCGTACGCACTATTTTTCTGTATGCGCCACCCGGAGCATACAATATATCCATATGCACCGGGCACATGTCTATACAAACTTCCTATGTGTTTTCTATGGACACTTTGTATTAGGTGGATAAAAAAACTCTCTGGAGATATCTCCCCGTCTTATATCCCTCAGACTTAGAGTATAATAGTGATAGACAATAAACGAAGATTTTGTGGACAGGTGGCCGTAAACTACGAAAGGTTGACGCGTTGTAATACACGAGTGCTAGAGAGTGTATTACGACGTAAACCTCGAGGGGTTTACAGAGCCGCCTGTTCACATAACCATCATTAGTTGCATTTATTGATCTTTTCCAATAAATTAGACCCAGTAATTACCACATGAAAGAGTAACACAGTAGGGGCTATTTCTTTGCTATGGCACGAAGGGACTATTTTCCCGTATACCATGGGTTTGAGGCCGTATACCACAGAATTGAATCCGTATACCACAGTTATGGTATCTGACAGATTTTATATGGGTCGTGGTTTACGGAGTCCCCATGCATTTCTAATGGGGACTTTGTAAACGAGGGATACTGAAAGGGCAGCGCTAGTCAAAGGGTATGGATTTGGTATTGTAATTTCCAGGTAGTTATGGCGGGGGTCAGGGGTCAGGGGTCAGGGGTCAGGGGTCAGGGGTCAGGGGTCAGGGGTGGTGCACACGAGCTATATATAGGTCCCTTCTAGAATTGCGCCAACAAAGGTAGAAACAGATCCCTAGTGGGAAGATGCTTGGGTTGGGGAAACATGCCGGAAGAGGGTCCTATAAACTAGGGGCTTAATGGGCCAAACGGTGAGCGTTAATAGAGTAAACGACCCAAATCAAGGTGTCCGAGAAGCCGGTCAATCTGCTGTAGTAATGACCTCAGAGACGAGGATCGTGTCCGACATGCCCTGCCTTGTTTGTCGTCTGCTTTGAGGCTGTTGCCAATGTCACTGATCACAACAGGGGGGAGCAGCTTTGATGTTGCTTTTATTCGCCGTTCGTCATCAAAATGTTCCCATCTCTGTTTGCCCGCCTCTTTCCCTGCCTCAACGCCCACTTCAACTGCCAACTAGTGTGCCGTATATCACAGGGGGACCTAGTCAATATGCTGTAAATAAACCAGTAATACCTGGCCATCCAGGCGGGTAAATCAAAGTGAATTGCGCTATTATGCGGCGTTTCAACCTGCGGATGATAGCGACCGATTATGGCATTTCGCACCACCGACCGATTTTGCGATATATTTAGTGCAATAATCATCAGGTGGAAACGGAAATTATGGCCAATAATTTTTTTCCCCTGCGTTATGCAATATGGCACCACTAACCAACTTCTGCAACTACTGATGAAATCAAAGCATTTTGAATTAATCAAGGGTTCACTGCATTTTTCCAGTGCAGATCACAGATTATGTACCACCAACCTTTCACCAGGAGAACCACCAACAGACTTTTGTACAGCGTGAAAATTATCAGTGGGTTTTTAGTCGGCAGTTGGAAACACCGCATAATAGCAATGGGGCGATGTCGGTAGGGTATGATGCTGTGTTCAGTATAAAGCGGGTATTCCACCGAGACTGTAAAAGCATCAAAAAGGCAATCGGTGATCATCAAATGACATCACGGGACGTCAGCCACTGAGCCTGGTATATATTCTAGTGCCAGTGGAGCAGCATTTTAGGCAATTGGCGGCGATCATCCATTCTCAATATCGGTCGCGGTATTGGATACCACACACTCTTTTGTCGCTGCCATTCCGAATAATTTCTTCCGCATTTCACATAAACATATATATAACGATACCAAGTAATTACAAGAACAAGGTGAATGTATAAGTAGATTTTGTAATTATCAAAATTCAAAATAGTACTGACAAATAAATCCTAATCTGAAAATATAACAAATTAGTTTTTTTTGTTAGATTCCTGCAATCGCCTATTGCAGGACGTCGGCTGGTACTATTTTTCTTAGTAAGCTATTGGTTTCTATAGAGGAAACCTATGAGAGTCTAGGGTCAGATCTTGAATCCCATCGCGTTTTAATCGTGTAGTAATTCACAAGGAGATTGGATCGAACTGTAACCCTAAACTTTCATAGGTTTCTGATTTTATTTCACCCTTCACATTGACCAATGGGGTTACATTTGTGACATAATCCCCCATTGGATACTTTTTCCATAAATATCTCATAGTCGTTGGATACGAGTTCCAAATATTAAGTTTATGGATAAAAAATACCAGGAGCGAGATGATACACTATAACCATGTTTAGCACACGTCGGATGATTTTAGATTTTCATCGGGTCAATGGAACACCTGGTTCAGCTGACGTGGGGGAATGGCCAGGAATGCTCGGAATGTAACAATACACCATTCCGTACTATCGTAAAACTGGATGAGGTTTAATCTTGTTCACCGTATTCCACGACTGGAGTTTGGCAAAGTGACTTCATGAGGCGAAGCCGAGTGAAGTCTGGAGCCAAAACTTCAGGAGTGGAATGCGGTGGCCAAGATTAAAACGAATCAGGTTTTGATTTTATCCTACCCTATCTCCTCGATTTTGGAATATTACGTGATAAAAATGCTGTATGCCACTAGTGGCATATAAAACTCCGTATGCCAGTCGGCGTGGCATACGGAAACCCAATGTTAAGCCTATGGGATTTTATATTAGGGGTAGGATAATATGATGGACTATAATGGCGCCTGCACCACGTGCGTCAATCTCCGCGGATTCTTCGATCTATGGCTATTTATATCCCACCTAATAATACAATATCCAGGTAGCCATGAACATAGATACACACAATATTACCATGTGACGTTAGCGGCCTATCCAAACGAGTGGAGTATTGTGTATTTTACGATTCGAGTGCGGTTCTGGATTTATCTTACCCCTTTTATTATCCTGTAAGCCGAGCAGCTAGGTTCATGTCCATCCCAGTATGGGTAGTCTTCCCGTCAGAGTGGGAGGTACAGCAGCAATTAGTCTGAAATATATACACAATATTACCACGATTTCGATCTGAGTGGCCGTATTCTCCGCGTAGTTGACGCGTAGCAATACTCCGAGCGATAGCGAAGAGCATTGCATAGTGTCAACTACAAGGAGAATAGGGGCAATGGATTGAAATCATGGTAATGTTGTATTCATTACTCACCTTTCGAATAATTATTAAGAAAAAAATCTTTTAAATAATTAGAAATTCGACGCAAGCGCCGTGCATTGTTTATATAAAATAATTCCTATAATGCCCGTCAGGTGGCCGAAAAAGCCGTATTCTCCGGCTTTCCGTATTCTACGCAGTAGCGATCTGGAGGCTCCATGCGCTTAGTATGGAGACTCCGTATTGGGTGGGTAATAGATAATTGGTCGTGTATTTGTATATCTTGTCAGTAAGGATTTCAGGTAGATACGTAAATGGGTGTGTTAACCTATCTTTATCTATTTTCAAAATATTACCAAGGATAATGAATAATCTATGAACCAAGCGGCGACTGTGACTCAAATATTCAATGATTTCGTAACACCCTAAGGCCCGGCGTCCACCTACTACAATAGAATCGTAGACCTTCCGATATGGCACCGATACAAAATGTCAAAATCGGTGCCATATCGGGAAGGTGCAAAATCGTAGACACATGTCTAGACCTGCCAATCCACCACGCATTGTATAGGGTTTTTATTGGTGTCTAATCGCAGAAACGTGGTCAACTGCCCCGATATTAGGTGACCTTCTGACGCGATTTTGATTTTGCATTGGGAGGTGCATCGTAGACCATATCGGTGCCATATCGTAGTAGGTGGACGCCGGGCCTTAACCTCTAGTAGTAGAACGGAGTAGAGCTTTTTGATGTAGAAATCCTTAATGCCCAGTTCACACTGTGCGATTGGAGGTACCTAGGTATGCCTAAGCTGAGTCTGGGCGTACCCGTGAGCGCATAGCGCGGCAAAACGCACAGTTTGAACAGGCCTTAATCAGAAACCATCATGGTTGATTGAAATATATTTATTGAAATTGAAATAGAAGATTCAAGTACAATACTTGAACAACGTAGTTGCTGCAAACAAAATGAGAAAGTTGTGAATATGGGAAAATATGTTTTGGTTAATCTTTGTAAATTTATTGACATAGATATAAATTAGCAAGCCAAATGTAAAATAAGCGAAAAATTGTTTGATGCCTGAAGTATAGAATTTTGATGCTGGTGATTACAAAAAGGTTTAACCCAAATACCCCATATTTTTGCACTTGTATGTAAACCACCCAATTCAACCATCAGGAGGGTATTCAGGGCTGGAAAATTATATTAAAATTCATACCATTGGTTTAATATTCCTAGATTACTATGGACTAACCTCCAATGAATGATAATCTAATTCTGTGAACCCTTGCCTGAAGTGGATAACACCCATACCATGTATTTCTAGGTCAGGTTATTTGCAGTCGACATTGTCAAACAAAAGCTCCCAGAAGCTACTAAACCATTTTCGCCACTCCAGCAAAATAAAAACTTCCTTGTGTTAAACCAGTTCCATCGAATTGCAGTAAGAAAACAGATAAACATGCCTCAACAAAGATACACCGACGAGGACAGCTGCGTAAAGCTCTCACTGGAGGAGCTCCGAGCCTTCAGTAAGTACCCAGTGTCCCTCCACGGTCTGTGGGGCGCCACTGTAGAGGCCAAGGTCCTCCTTTATGTCAGCCGTTAACACCACTGGTCCTATAAATAACCGCAGCCCGGACCGAGCAATACTGAGCAACTCATAAAGCCCTTACGTCCCGCTTAGATCGCTAATTACTAGTGCCGTGCCTTTCACCTGTATAGTCACATGCTCTACTAAGAGGGACCACTCATTAATCTCATAGCGGTGCTAATTGGGTGAGGTAGCGCTATACTTACAGGTCGTGTATTAATTACACACAAGGGAATTAAAGGAAATTTTCCTTATAAAGTTTGAGATGCAGGATGCCTGGAGGCATCGCTGTGCTAATGACCCATGACGCCTCAAGGCATCACCACACTAAAGACTCATGATGCCTCCAATATTTACAAATTTGTTTTAAAAAGGAAATGATAAGGCAATATCAATAAAATCTTCCCAAAATGTAGGGGAATAAGATATTAAAGACTGTACTGTATCACATGATTAAACACCACAATTATGAGTTCTGACAACAATGTGTCCATACACTAGTGATAAACACTGCCACCAGTACCCGTCCTTACAGGGGTAGCTCACTCGTAGGCACCCTTTTTTAAAGGGATGCCACCACTGGTCCTATAAATATTTGCAGCCCAGACCGAGCAATACTGAGCAGCTCATAAAGCCCTTGTATGTCCCGCTTCGATCGCTAATTACTGATGCCGTGCCTCTCACCTGTATAGTCACATGCTCTACTAAGAGGAAACACTCATTAATCTCATAGCGGTGCTAATTGGGTGAGGTAGCGCTATACTTGTAGGTCGTGAATTAATTACACACAAGGGAATTAAAGGAAATTTTCTTGATAAAGTTCAGGATGCAGGATGCCTGGAGGCATCACTGTGCTAATGACCCATGACGCCTCAAGGCATCACCGCACTAAAGACTTATGATGCTTCTTATGTTTACATAAAAAATTTAAAAAGGAAATGATAAGGCAATATCAATAAAATCTTCCCAAAATGTAGGTGAATAAGATATTAAAGACTATGTACTGTATCACATGATTAAACACTACAATTCTGAGTTCTGACAACAATGTGTCCATACCCTAGCAATATACACTGCCACCAGTACCCGTCCTTACGGGGGTAGCTCAGCCGAAGGCACCCTTCCTTAAAGGGCTAACACCACAGGTTCTATAAATAATTGCTACCCAGACCAAGCAATACTGAGCAACTCATAAAGCCATTACGTCCCGCTTAGATCGCTAATTACTAGTGCCGTGCCTTTCACCTGTATAGTCACATGCTCTACTAAGAGGGAACACTCATTAATCTCATGGCAGTGCTATTAGGGTGAGGTAGGTATACTTATAGGTTGCGGCTTAATTACACACAAGAGAAATGAAGGTAATTAAAAGAAATTATCGTGGGGAAGTTAAAGGAAGAAAAGCATCGATCAACCCTTGTAATGTGCACTGCAGACAGTGCCTGACCTTATGTGATGGTAGCACAATAGATTAGCCGGGAAAACAGTCGCAAGCTTGTTTGAATACTCTCACTATTCTAACATCTTAACATGGGTATTGTGAAGAAAGGTTTTGACAGAAGCCATAATGATAACACAATTAGACTGGTATGCGGGTATGCCATTTCGTAATATTCAATGAGCAAATTTTGTCCTTAAACTTCAAGTAAAAAATAAAAGAGCATAAATTTATGCGCAATTTCCAGACAGGGTTGTATTAATTAATTTCATACAAACCAGATGAAGTCTGTGGGACAGAAATAGTCATGAAAACCATTTTCTAATGTCTTAATTCAATGTGGTGAAACATTAATTACACTTTGCCTTATAGTGTTTAAGTATCGACGTGAAAAGGGCTGTCTGCCATAATGGCTGGCAATACCGAGGCATCCTTGTGTTGATTAGGTTTCCACTCGTTTAATTAATACTTTTCCGGTAGCTGTCAGGAGCGATGATCATGATAGAAGTGCAGACAGGTGCGAATTCTGGTTTATTACCCACCTAATACAAAGTGTTCATAGAAAACACATGGGCAGTGTGTATCTACACATCCAGAGCATATGGATATGTTGTATGCTCAAGGTACAACTTGCAAAAGCCGGCACATACGAAAAAATAGTGCGTATGGAAAAATAGTAACTAATATCAGTACCCCACTTGCCAGGAAAAGGTGGATAAAAAATACAATATAGACTAGTTTCAGATTAAAGCATGTGTATGCTTCTCGGAGTTGCCTCTGTGCAATATCCTCGTATTCGCTTGGATATTACCACGTGTCGACTCATTGGAGCATACGACCGCTTGCATATGAAACCAGTTATTATCCTACCCCTAATATAAAATCCCATAGGCTTAAAATTGAGTTTCCGTATGCCATGCTGGCAGGTATACGGAGTTTTGTATGCCACTAGTGGCATACAGAATTTTTATCACGTAATATTCCAAAATCGAGGAGACGGGGTAGGATAAAATCAAAACCTGATTTGTTTTAATCTTGGCCATCACATGCCACTCCTGGAGTTTTGGCTCCAGACTTCCCTTGGCTTCGCCTCATGAAGTCACTTTGCCAAACTCCAGTCATGGCATACGGTGGCTAAGATTAAAACCCATCCAGTTTTTACGATGATATTGAGTATTTTTTATACACCTGTACACGTCAGTCCTATGCTTAATGACCTGTGCTCAGCATATAGTAAAAGATTCATATTTCACAGTTGTCAGAAAATATCATGTACGGCCCAGACTGACATGTACGGCACGCTTTGCCATTACAGGCGTGAATCCGTGAATGCATATCCGGAGATGAATACAGAAAGTGCATAGAGTTTGAATAAATATGCCATAAAAAAAAATGCAGGTAATGACGCAATATTTTATACTTACTGTATCAAAATTTTTAAAACAGGGGATAAAAAGATACGAAACTAAAGGGCTTGAATGGCCGTATCAGGATTACCGGACCAGCTCTGGATGCCCAAATTGAACTTCGAATGGCGATTAGGCCACTAAAAAAAAACTTGTTTCTCATCACCGCGCGCATCAGAAAAAACGATTTTAGATTTTTTTTTTCAAATAGGTGAACCTTGATAGAAATTATGAAAGGTATGTGTATTTAGTATCAAATTAAAGCTCCTGATGTCAAGGATGCTAAATGTGTAGCCAATAAAGATCTGGAAACCCTTTGTAAGCAGACACCCCACGTAAGCGGCCACTTTGGCCTGGATCGGAGGGTGTCCGCTTATGCGGGGTTTTACTGTATGTCCGAAGCCCATTTTATGGCACTTCAAAAGCCATCTTTAATATAGCAACAAACAAAAAAAACAAAAAAAAAAACGCCCTCGTCATATTTTTATGGCTTGGTGATGAGAAACAAGTTCTTTTTTTTTAAGTGGCCTTATATATAGGTAATTTTCTTAATTTAAAATATTTGAAAGCCTATGATAAAGGGAAAACAGACTATGATATAATTTGTGAATTATTACTCACTCAGATACTGGTAAATACCCCTCTCCCGCCTTCAGGCGTCGGGGCAAGTATTTCCCAGTCTGTGAGTTCGTAACAATTCACAGATTACTCGCCCAATTAGTTTCCCCGCTTTATACCACCTGCTGGAGAACAATTACATACTTATAACAATCTTACACATGTAGTCTTGGGCAAGAAAAAAACACCTAAGCCAATAGTATCTAGTTAAATCACAGATTTCAATCAATTAGCTATAATAAATCCACCTGAAGAGGAATCAGAGACATTTCCTATTGCTCACTGATATCTGCGGATACAATTAGAGAAATCTGATTCCCCACAACTCATTTATTCCATTCCCAGTTTTAGTTCTGGCTGAGCATTAAACAATGTTTTTATTCTTTGGTCACAATGTGCTTGTTAGGACTCCCAGAAGCACTATAATACACCCGAGCCTGATTAATCAATCCTATTAGGTATTTATGAATATGGATACTGTTGCCTGTGCTGGGAGAGTGATGTGACGTCATTAACAACATGGCTTCGCGCTTATCACTCAGGGGAGCCTCACAATGGAAACTCTTATCATCGGGTATTTTTCTGGGTTTTTTTAGAGCAAATAATCTATTTATGTTCATATAAAAATAGAATGCTATATTTCCACTACATATTTCCTTACTATTGATTTTCTATATTTCTTTTATTTTCGTTATTTAACCGCCGATATGACATGTCCTTACAGTGCAAAGTACAGATTAGATACAATTTCGACCGGCCAAATTCTACATTGTATGGCAGTTAAAACATCACAATGGTAGATATCAGAAATATTTTTCAGAAATCTGAAACGATTGCCACTATTGTAATATGATTTTACTCTTTTCGGTGTAGTCTCAGACTATACAGTTCATTGAGTCTTTTAATTAGGATGGAAACTTTTACCGTTAACTTATCGCAGTTCTTAGCTTTTCCGGGGATAATATTTTTATTCTATTTTGTATAAGACATGTACACCTTGAAACGTTGGGTCGGTGAAGGGATATGCTCAATTCTACCTTTTTTTACTGATGAAAGATAAATCTCGACCTCCAGTCTTTAATCACATCTTTTATCTTGGGATTCGCAAAAGCACGCCTTGTAATCACTCTTGAACGTCGAGAATGAGATCTAATTAATATGCATGGATCGGTCAAGCATACTCCTAATTGATAAAACATTATACAACTAATTAATTGCCATCAGCTTATTGCTTATAGAGAGAAATAACCAGCGTATTGATGGGCCTAATGCTAGGTTTACATTGGGGCCATGGCGGCCACATTCCAGGCTGCAGTGGAAGCACCCCTCTCATAAGATCTCACACACTCTAAGGCCTGGCGTCCACCTACTACGATAAAAATTTAGATCTACCGATTTGACACCGATACAAAAAGCAAATATCGGAGACATATCGGGAAGGTTAAAAATCGTAGACATATGTTTAGGCATGCCAATCCACCACGCATTGTATGGGTTTTGTTATCGGTGTCTAATCGCAGAAACGTGGTCAACTGCCCCGATATTAGGTGACCTTCCGACGCGATTTTGATTTTTAATCGGGAGGCGTATCTTAGACCATATCGGAGCCATGTCGTAGTAGGTGGACGCCGGGCCTTAGTTGTATTCTGCACCCTCACTACGCTCTATATGAGAAGAATTCTTAACGAACTAGGCTTGAAGCCTTGAGAGTCCACTGGCCTACCTCCCGCGCTAAAGACGTACATCAATGCGACCCAAAGATTCCTTTAATCTCAATGATGCCACCTAGTGGGAATACTGTGTGCCAGTGGAGAGTGTGAGATCTTATGAGACAGGTGGTTGAAGGACCGCGGCATGCCAAGAGGAACATTAGACAACGTAACGGACCGCCATTGTCAAATGCAGCATGACTTTGGGAACGTGGGTACTATGGAAGAATTTTGAAATGACAAAAGATTTGCGCCGTCAGCCACGGTGCTAATCAGAGACGTACAGGGCCCTCATGAGATGTAATGAACGTAATATAACGTGACTGAATGTGACCAAACGTAGGCGGCCATACAGGGAAACATGGATAAAATGTGAGAGGTGTGACCGAACACAGCCAGCCATACAGCGAAATGTGGTTAAAGTGACCGAACACAACCAGATATATGCAGGGAAATGTGGTTAAAGTGACCGAACACAGCCAGCCATACAGAGAAACGTGGTCAACGGGGCCAACCGCAGCCAGCCGTACAGGGAAACGTGGACATAATTTATGGCTCCGTGACCATCTGCAACGGTGCCCCACATTTTGGGTGAAACGTAGGCACCTTGACCCAGTGTAAATCTAGCATCAAGGTTTAGTGCTTGGTAATGGTGGACTAACTGGTGAGAGTTTATTGGTGAGATCTCAGGGGTGATAAGTGACCACTTGGGATGTAGCTGATAAGGGATAGCAAGGTGCAGCCAAAAAGCCAAGGGCCTTACCTCTCACAGATACCTGTGGTCAATACCTAACACTTGAGGTGCTCAAAGTTCTATGTGAAGTCTGAGCCATGCTCTTATAGATATGTCAACACCATGTGCTTCTTCTGATAGGAATCTAACTCGTTTTTATTTTGTAATGTGAAAATTCCACGTGACGACAAAATGCCCACCAATTATGTGTTCAGTAAAAAAAAAGTCAGGTGGTAGCACTTTAGATATAGCGTTGATGCATTATTGTCACCCCCGGAATAAGCATACTTTAGGTCCGGTTCCAGTGGCCGACTAAAACGGTGTAGATGTTTTTAGTTCTCCTAAAAGACCATTTCCATTGGCCGTCACCGGTGTACAGTCAGCAACCAACGACGGACTTTTATCACTGCTGAAGCACAATAGGCAATAAGGCAACTGATAGGCAAGTTTTTAAGTATGGGCTTTAGGTAAATTATTGCAGGGTTAATGAGTGCAGTGGAGACTCATAATACATATTCCTGTATACCCATTAGCGAACAATCTATAGTTACATACCGCTGCTGGGGGGTGCATTAATTGTGAGTTATGTAGCGAGGCTGACGTTTTCGTCCCGCTCTCACGTTTTCGTCCCGCTCTGACGCTTTGGTCCCGCTCTGATCACGTGAGATAAAGAGCAGCGGGACGAAAACTTAGTTATTGCAGTTACTCGATAAGGGTGGCCATTTTTCTGGGGCTATCGCAGGAAAAGAGATAATCATTTTGATCGATATATGAAGGTATATAGGAATAGGGAAACCAAGTACCGGTAATCAAAAGTCAAAGTTACTCGGTAAGGCTTGGAAAAATTACTGCCCTCGGCCAAGGCCTTGGGCAGTAATTTTTCCAAACCTTACCTCGTAACTTTGAACTTTTGCTCACCGGAACATAGTTTCCCTCTAATCTACCCCATATAGGAAAAACGCAATATCCATATTAAGCGAGATCACCAATATATTACTTACTTGAGGGTTGGTGCTTTAGAATGTACATAGTTCTTTTAAAAAATAGACCTTAACTTGCATCTTTGCTCCCCAGCATTGTTTTATATACACCACAGTAGAAATGATTCCAATTATCTAGAGAACCATTCATTGTTAGAGAGTAGCAATACAATGATGATATACTATCATATAGACTTTCAGTCTGCTGCAAAAAGTACCCTTCATGATCTGCATGTCAACTCTGTGACACTGGGAAAGGTGCAGAGATGCACATAATCATATGACAAGTAGAAGAGGTCCCTGCGTTTACACGAACAGAGCTTTCATAAAAACACGACATTTATTGATAATTTCTAAAATACTGCAACAGATCCTATGGTTAGTTCATCTGGAGGCTCAATCAGACCAACAAAAACTATTGGTGGAATGACAAACTCTGTTATAAAACTGACTCATTTGAAAAGAAATGTATGCGGAATGCAAGATGATGTATCATTTGATTTGAGAAATAGAACTGCTCAACAACGACAAAATCCTGCCTGTTCACGGGTGGCAACCTCCACAATTGACTGGAGTTAGGAAAAGTTCAAATAACTGTTATACCAGCAAAGACTTCTTCATTAACAGCAAAGACTTGACTATTCTGAGAAATAAAAAAAAGAGTAAATATTCTGAAAAATAAGAAAAAATGTAAATATTCGAAAGAGAATGAAAAGACTACAATGAAACTTGATATAAACTTGAAGAATATGATTTGATAAGAACGATTCGATGTATATTCATGAGTATCCTGTATTCTTACTGAAACTGAAAACACTTTGCTATCAACAACAACAACAACAACAACAACAACAAAGAATCCTGCCGGTCCTCACTTCTCCGGCATGTACATATTTCTGTTTCCCTGTGATATATTTATAGATATTTATGATAAAGAAGCACACGCCATGCTATATATGAATTGTAAGTATTGCCTATTTGTTTTATTGCACGATTGTGGACAATACTTTCAGAGCGGCTTGCGTCGGTTAGGAATGCCTCCTCCTATAGCACATCAGAGGGGGATCAATTAGATCAAGTTCTAAAGACAGGTTTTGGTCGAGGCCCCAGTAAGTATGATTCATGTAAGCGCACTAGTATACATCTACTAATACACCACCGTAAGACAATAGTCGTAATAGGTGTAGGTCGCTTAAGATAAAACTACATGAATGCTTACTAGGCTTAAGTATGGTATTAGGAAATAGAAGTAGCCTCAGATTTAAGGAGAAGTAATTCATTACATTCCCAGCATTGCCATGAACCTATAATGTGGCGTTTTTACCTGCCGATGAAAAACCCACCGATTATGTGCACCATGTACAAAAGTCGGTCAGTCGTCCTACTTGAGCATTTGTAAAAAAAGTCGTTGACCCCAAAGTGCACACTCTATTTCCATCTTTCGACCGATTGATTGTTCCAATGTGCACCGATTATTCTGTATGTTTAGGACCTGACCAACCTGAAGATAAAACCACCTTAAATTAACAAAGATTTTAGACAAAAATGGAGGCGATCATCAATCGAGTACCCGTGACGAATTGATTCAAGATGGTTGATTTCGTCGGTGGCTTCAAAACTCGGTCGATGGTGCTGATATTAATGTTAGAGAGAATAATCGTTGACTCTCTTTGCTTCCACCAGGCAGTTATTGCACAAAAAGTATCACAAAGTCGGTCGGCAATGCTAAATGCCATAATCGGTGGTCATTATCGGCAGGGGGAAACGACACATTCGATGTCACTCAGCATGACAATATGTCACTCGGGTGACACCATGGGCCCATTGAATAATCTAGGCTCGTACATGAAGACCCTTTTCTGTACCTCATACAAGGTTATCGTGAAATGATAATCAAGTTTGTTCAGTCTTAGACGTCCATAAGGTCGTCCATAAGTGTTGAATAAATTTGACCTACATTGCCTCTGCGTCTCCTTGGCATACAGAAAAGGGTTTTCATGTACGAGCCTAGATTATTAAACAGGCCCTGATGGTGCATGGAAAGTGTGTGGGTAATCTGCAATGTTGTAGCCATGGACATGAATACATTGTCCATGTTGTAGCCAAGGCATGATCCTGAGACCAGTTCCTGAAATCAGTCTTGAATATTCTACCAATCACCTTCTTCTCCAGAAAAGCCTCATTTGAATATGTATGGCAGATTGTGGAATTATAACAAGGAACTCCATCGAGATTCATATATACTGGAAATATGCCATGAGTTTTGGTTGCGGAGAAACCTGACGAGGCAGAGCTGAGAGAGATTATGTAACAAACCAAAATGAATGGCATATTCTCAGTCGCTATGGATCGAGTGCGATTCAGATTTTATCTCACCCCTATCATTGACTAGTTGGCTAACATATGTGATATCATCCCTTATTAAGGTTTTTTTTAAATACTCCATGAGTGTTGAGTACGAGTTCCCAATGTTAAGTCTATTGGGGGAAAACTCCAGGGGTGAGATAATGTGAAATACTGCTCTGATTGGCTGTAATTCACCTCCTCTTCAGGAGAAATATAAATTCAGGAAAATCTGAAACCACGATCTTTGAATTCTCTATGAATTTCTCGAGACTGAGTTCAGGAACTGATTCCTGGCATTATATATCGATCTAGGAAAAGTAGTAATATTGGACACAATGGGTATTAACATGTTATTTGGCTTGTACTAGTAAACATGTTTAATATCCTATAATAGACCACCATAACTAGAGTAGTTAGACCTTACACTTTAGACAATTTAGTATCATTGAAAACTTTGCAATACCCATTGAGGCGATAAGGCCGAGGTATATGAAATAATATATTGGAATTTATGCTTAGTTAAGTACGAGAATACTGACGAACGCCACCAGGAATAGAAAGCATCTCATTGTAAATCCAGGGTAGCCATTCACTGACATAATGCTAAAACAAATTAAACCTAATACCACTTAAAGCAGTCCTTCGTAAAGAAGGGTACCCACTGCACGTTGTCATTTTCAATGCTTTTCTCCTCAAACTAAAACAGACTAAACTTTGAACATGTAAATCCACTGTCGATAAGGTACTCTCAAATGTAACATCTAATTCAATATACATAAAATATCTCACACGAAATATGCGGAAACAATTGAGTACACCTGTTATAATCAAACTTCAATTCCATAAATCCCACACAATCCACACAATCTACTGATAAAGGTACACGATGTTGGTACTGAAAGGTACTCCCCAGTAAGGTCAGAAACCCACTGAGTTCCTGACACACTACAACAAGCGTTCCCACAATTTTCCGACACAGCGACGACGTGGTAATTTGGTTTTATACTCTGACATTCTACTAAACTGAATATTTCAACATTCTGACAAGGTTATGATGTGGGAATTTCGTTTCATAGCCTTGTCATGGCCATGTTCGCGGCGTTACAGTCTAATCACATAGTTCCTCTTCCCTGTATTTTGGGGCGACAGGAAAGTAGTCCCGTAGTGAGTAGGAACCATATCACAAGTAGTGGTCGCCCAGCGGAAGTAGGAAACAGCCGCGTACTTCTGATACACTCCCACATGGCTACGACAAATCTACAAATAAAAGCCATGCATGGGAAAATTGTTGGAAGGTTGAAAAATTGGCTCTTTGCATAATTTAGGGTCGTACATGAGCACCCTTTTCTGTACGTCAACGAGACCCAGGGACGATGAAGGTCAACTTTATTCAATGCTTTTGGATAACCTGTGGACAGGTAGAACAGTATTAGCTGAACGAGCTTGAATATTATCCTACCCCTAATAAAAAAACTCCATAGGCTTAACATTGGATTTCTTTATGTCACAGGTGTGACATAAAGTGTTGTTTATGTCACTACTTTCTGATGCTGAAAAAATGTGGAAATGGGGTAGGATAAAATCTAGACACCACTCGTTTGAGTTTGAGTTTATTTATGTCACACATTTTGTTGGCTTCGTAATGTCACTCGTCTTCGACTCGTGAAATTACAGCGCCAATAAAATGTGTGACATAAATAAACTCGGACTCAAACTCGTGACGTCTCTTCATATTATTAAACAATAACCCTCTTATGAGGTCTCCTTGTGTCCTGTCCTTTCGCAGGAATAAGTCATTCAAATACCCCCTGTGTCGTAGTGTATTAGACTACAACACAAATAATCGGTTTTATAGAATGTCAGAGACCGAAACTAAAATACCGCATCGTCACTGCGTCAGGATGTTGAAAATTCTATGTCGTAGTGTGTCTGAACGCTTGTCGTGATGTGTCGGGAGCTCATACTGTGCCTGGCTTTAGTAGGATAAAGAGGGGCGTCCACCAATCATGACAAGGCTATGACAAGCGCAGACAAGAATGTTCCAATCGGCACTTGTCACAGCCTTGTTGTAAGAAGGGGGCTTTACGACAGCATTGTCAGGGCATGTCGGGAAGTGCACGCTCCACCAAAATTTCCTATCATAGAACTTTGCGACACGCTCCCGACAGGCCATGACACTCCATGACAAGGGTCCATTCCTGGGAAAATCAAACATGCTTGATGTTGTAGTAGCTTCCAATCATGGCCTTGTCATGGCCTTGTCGTAGACTCTTGTTGGGAACTGGGGTCCACCAACCACAACAAGGCCTCCAATCGTAGGCCAATCGTGGAATTTGTCGGGAACCCATTGTCGTAGCCTTGTCATGGTTGGTGGACACCCCTATAAGCTGGGCACCCTCTGCTTCCCACACACTCTGACATGTCTACGACAAAGCTACAAATCAGAATTTATGCATCATAACAGTGTCAGAAGGTTCGATTCTATGTCGTAATGTTTTAGATTATGAAACTAAGGCCCGGCGTCCACCTACTACGATAGAATCGTAGACCTCCCGATATGGCACCGATACAAAATGTCAAAATCGGTGCCATATCGGGAAGGTGCAAAATCGTAGACATATGTCTAGACATGCCAATCCACCACACATTGTATGGGGTTTTTATCGGTGTCTAATCGCAAAAACGTGGTCAAGTGCCCCGATATTAGGTGACCTTCCGACGCGATTTTCATCTTGTATCAGGAGGTGCATCGTAGACCATATCGGAGGCATTTCGCAGTAGGTGGACGCCGGGCCTTAGTTTCCACATTGTAGCAGAGTGTAAAGATTGGAAGTTCTATGTCGTAGTGTGTAAAAGTACGACACTAAATTCCTACATTATAGCCGTTTCGAAAGGTTAAAAATATCTGTGTCATAGCTCAGTGGGTTAAGGCCTCTATTGGGAGATCAGATGCTGAAAAAGAGCCTTCTGTAGGGAAATCTAATCACCATGGTGTGACATCATTGTAATATGGTCCCAAAGTACCATTGCTTGTTTGACGAGTATATGGAAGAACGCCCAATGTCATGAGCGAATATACGCTGTCTTTTCCCTTTTGCACTGAACAAAACGATCTGTGCGCCTGACCTCCAGTATACATAAACGACACTTTAACCCCTTCGCCTGTACTACCCCTTCTTTCCTTCATCCACAATAATGAACTGTTTCATGGCTAAGGGCATCCTCTATTGTCAGTGGCCGGCATTCCGATGTATACCCGCTTACTCTACCGTGAAGCATAGAGCACCCGATGAATAGCCTCGACCCGGGGTCGGTATGCGAGGCTAGAGAGGCATATGACAACGGTGGCGCCATCTGGTATATGAGACCGAAATTAAATTTCAATCCCTGCAGAGAAAATACCAGTTTTCCATTGGCCGATTATTCGCTACCGATCTGCAGTCGGGAACCACCGATTGATTTTTGTGCACACTGCCGCAAGATCGGTGAATGGAAACAGCCGATTGATTTGGCGAAAATTATACAATAAGGTCCACCACCGACTGACTTAGTCAATGACTGACAGGATCAAAATACTTTGATGTCGTCGGCATGTACATTAAACCGGTAGGCAATTTCACCGACTATTTGATACCGTCTCGCAGAAAAACTCAAATAATCGGTGCTGTTTTCAACGGCCAATGGAAAATGGCCTTTATGAGTAAGGCTATTTCTGTGTGTCTCATTTTTTCTTGGGCATTTCATATGCAGACAGAAGAGTACTAAAATGTCCAATATTGTCCATATATACAGAAGGTTATATGAGGTGTTTATGTACATGTAAGAAGCTAAAGTTGTATTGGGATACATTGCCAATGAATGTGTAGAGATTACCAAGAGGAGATCTATTACAATAAAAGAGATCATATACGAGGTGATAAATAACGAATGGTTTTGAGATGAGCATATAGATTATTATTGTGCTGCAACCGAAAGCTTGGATGCTCATTGGATTATAAGATTCTGAGACCATGTTTGCATGAATGATTGTATGTTGTATATGTGGCGTACTGTGGCGTACTGTGGCGTACTGTAGCGTACTATAGAGGGATTTTACGAAAGTTTAGGGTCAGAGCTCGTCTCACATCGAGTTTGAATCGTGTAGTAATCCACAAGGCGAAGCCACGTGAATTACGTAGTGATTCAAATAAGATTGGATCGAGGTCTGACCCTAAACTTAAATAAGTTTCTGAATTCATCTCACCCCTCACATTGACTTATGGGCTAACCTCTGTGACATAATCCCTCATTGGGTATTTCTTCTAAATACTCGATGGGCGTTGGATACGAGTTCCCAATATTAAGTCTATGGGGGAGAAAATACCAGGGGTGAGATAATGTGGTGTGCTGGGTTTTTTATGTTTATATATATATATATTTTTTAATATAGAACACCGTTCCTTCTTACGCAAGATCTTCCACTGGTTCTAATAACATAAGTCCATCTGATCATGATACATCAAATTTTTAACATCATATTTTATATTTGATTAATTTAAATTCTCTTCCTTATGAATGTAGAATTTGTTGATTTTGAGATGTTGGCCTGGGGGATGTATGTTATCTTTGTTGAACTATTTGATGTGTAGAGATTAAAGCCCCAGGTTAGCACACATAGAGAGAGGAGAGATCATAGTGAGTGATAAGGGCACAGACGTGTGTCAATGCTGCTTATCGGAGCCGCTTCACCATATTCCCGTCCATTGGACGTGCGCAGAACCTAGAAACACTATTCAGGGCCCCGTTTAATAATCTAGGATCGTACATGAAAACCCTTTCCTGTACCTTGTGCAGTTTATTGTTTAATAATAAGTCTGGGAGGTGTCTAAGTACGATAAACGAATTGATCTTATCGTGGTCTTTGTTCCATTCTTGTTACCTAAAGTGATCGGTCTTTATATAAGGCGATCGTACGAGGCGATAACTGAAAAATCGTAAATATGAATTGTCTTGAAGCCGATAGCTTCTGCCTCTAATCATGGTATGTAAGATTGGTCATACATAACAAAATGTCCTCCCATATGAAGCGAGAAATAGAAAGATGAACACTTCAAAAGATTCATATAGTGCACGACTGGGTCACATAGTGCACGACTAGGCAATATAATGCAGGGCAAGGCCATATAGTGCAGCGCTGGGCCATATAGTGCACAGCCGGGGAATATAGTGCAGGGCTTGGCCATATAGGGCACAGCTGGGCCATATAGTGCCGGGCACTCCATCAATGTTTACCTCACCACCTTCCCAAAATAGAAATAAGATTTATCTGTAGCTGATGATGTGCAAGTCTACCAATAAACATCCAAGATGATTAAAGTGACACTGAGAGCTCGTTAAGCACCTGCAGTTGGATTAATCTATCCGTGTGGCTTTCCGGAAATCTATGTTAATCCGAGATACTCCAAGGTTGCCATGAATCACTGCATGAACGGAATACAGTGTCACATTTACCTACATGATCAGAGCAAATGGAGTTGTATTGTGGTACCTGACTACGTTTCCGTGTTATTTCTGTGAGGATTGGTGGTGGATACATATCCAGGGATTCATGAAGTGCCGTAGCCGGGAGATGGGATTTCAAAAAATACAACTGAGAGACTTATGCCAACAACCATGGGCGGTTTACGTAGATATCTAGGCCATGAGGAGCCCTACTGATGTCAGAGCGGTGTGCTTTGAGAAGGTCCATGTACGGGTAAATACAGGCACTGGTTGCGTGTAAAACAGTCTGTTTAAGTCTAGGACTGGCTGTGGTAGCCATCCCTCCGAAGATTCTTCACGTTAACATTATAACGATGCAATCAAAGCAAAACCACACAGAAGGTAGGTTTTAACTCATCCACATTCAGGGAATTGTTTCATGTGGTGATTGTTGTATGATTATTATCTATTCCTATATACCTATGAGCGAACAACCTATGATTATCTAACGCTGCTGGGGGTGGAATAACTGCCCAGGTTGACGTTTACTGCCCAGGTTGACGTTTACTGCCTAGGTTGACGTTTACTGCCCAGGTTGACGTTCAGAGACGTTCGGTTTTTATCGATATTCGCCGACAATTGAAGGTATATAGGAATAGGTAAACCACATACTGGTGGAAATAAATCAAAGTTACTCGGTAAAGCCTGATGCCCATCTACCGATTCAGGGTTGAGCGATTAGTTCCCAAATCGTATAGGAGTTGGTCGACTTGTCGCAGGCAAATTACGTAAGTCTTCGCTCGACCAGCGGACATTGAGAAGATGGGGTTGTGGATATTAGTCCTAAGCAAATCGGTCTACTAATCGGTGGCTCACCCTTGCCTAGCTGTCCTACATCTACCGACTACGGCCGACTCCGTTAGGATGCCTTTGGTGAGACAAATTACCGTCCATTTGTCGCCGACAAAGGTATATGAATGTTCCGGAATCGGTAGATGGGCATTGGGCTTTAGGCTTGGAAAAATTACTGTCTGCGCCTATGCCTTGGACAGTATTTTATTCAAGCCTTACCTGGTAACTTTGACTTATTCTCACCGAAACATAGTTTCCCTCTATTCTTGTTACCTTTATGCCTTTATGTATTTGCCCTCGACGTTTAATATCGCCAAGGTTCATATTGATGCCCGTCTTAATGTGATAAGTTCTGCATTTTCAACTTCCTTTTCAGATACTGGCATTGGAAATAATTTATAATGATTCTATCCCAAAGTAAAACATTATTTTTCAGCACCATCGTCAAGATGCCAATTGATACGATTGATGTCCTTCGAATTCGCCAGAGCCCTTTCAGTTCCCTAAATTTCCCCAATATTAATTTTCATCTAAATCGTTGATTTTTATTATTCATGTTAAAATATTATTTTCTGCTAATTTTTAGACTTAGACAGTCCATTTACTTGTAATGTGATTTGATAACTCTTTTCTATCAAGATAGTATGTGTCTAACCAGATGCTGAAGAATAATCAGTATTGATTAAGTTGGCTTTGATTTTAACCCTACAACTCACTACTTTGCAATTTTTTATCTACTCCTAGCTATGACTATGGATCCCTGGGACTGTTACTCTTTCGACTATGACAGAGGTATATCTTGTTACTGAGTGGAGATAGTTGTGCCTACATCTAAACATAATCTCTCCTTTTAGTATTTCTCCTTGACCCCTAAGAAATCCAAGAATAGCTCAAGATACAATATGACTATGGTGTCATATGAGACTAATACTAACCCTTTATCTCTGGATGTGTTGGTAACATTAAGATATATGGGTTTACTGTGAGTGACATTTGCCTCACACCTGTCTGCTGAAGGGAGATAACAGATATCCCTTGTAAAGACAGTCAGGTCCATGAAATAGGCCAATACAAAAGAGGTGTGTTATCCATTATACTATAAGCGAAAGAGACACCCTCTGTTCCGAACTTAAGTAGCCGCATTAAGTGGGGTGTCTCCTTACACAATGCACAACTAAATGTCTATTATCATTTATTACCCACCTGATACGGAGTCTCCATACTAAGCCTATGGAGATTACAGATTGCTACTGAGGAGGATACGGAGCTCCGTACCCTCCTAGGAGGATACGGATTTTTGAGATGAAAGTAGTTCCATTGAGATAAAAGTAGTCCCAAACATAACTTCTTAACTATGTTGAAACGTTTTCTAACGATCATATTTTTTGCTTAAATCTAAAAGTTAGTGAGTAATAAATACAACATTACCATAATTTCGATCTGTGTGGCCGTATTCTCCTTGTAGTTGACGCTACGCAATACACCTCGCTATCGCTCGGAGTATTACTACGCGTCAACTACGCGGAGAATACGGCCACTCAGATCGAAATCATGGTAATATTGTGTATATACCTGTGGCCGTATGTCCTATGTATATGTCCTATTGTTGGCCATACAACAGGTACATGGACTACATACACAATATTGACTGCTTTCAGATACAAGCGGCCGTATGCTCCGAGGAGTTGACGCTTAGTAATATCCGAGAGTATGCGAGGATATTGCGCAGAGGCAACTCCGAGGAGCATACAACTGCTTTTATCTGAAACCAGTCTATATTGTATTTATTATCCACCTTTTCTGGGCAAGTGGTATGTCAATATCAGTTCATTTTAGTTATGCACTATTTTTTCGTACGCACTAATTTTCCGTATGCGCCACCGGAGCATACAACATATCCGTATGCTCCGGGTATGTCCATACAAACTCCCTATGCCTTTTCTATAGACACTTTGTATTAGGTGGATAATAAAGGGTATTACCTGGCATATGGGCTATGAACAGAGGTGAAAACTGACAAATCGGATAAGAGCGAAGGCAAAAGATTTTAAACCTATTTTAAGGTACTTGATAAGTACTTGGTAAAACTGGTGATAAGATGAGCCTCTGCCTTCAGCATTGGTTCATCTCATCATCGAATTTACCACATATTTACCATATACAGCCACATTAACCCTGTTTCTGTATACTACATATGAATGTTACTCACCTTTCTTGGCCTGCCGCTTCCCACAACTGTAGGGCAACACAGTGATTATCAAAGACAATTGACTTCACCTACAATCAGTAAGAAAATCATTGTCAGAGATGCAAACAAATTCAACCAAGTCAATGTTACCACCTATTATCAGATACAGCCAAAGTAACCCTATTTCCGTATATTATCTACTATATTGGTTTAACGCAGGACAAAACACTTTTGGGGACATGTCAATTAAGAGGCAGTTTGAAACCACATCAATATATAATCCATTCCATGTTCCATCCAATCCAATCAATCAAGCCTCACATCCACTCTGCTAGACATGTTTTCTTTTTAAATTACATATATTGAATTCACCAGCATATTGACAGTGAGCATATTATACGTGTATCTTGATAACAGATCCTCATAATCTAATATTGATTTACCAATCATGTGACCTAACATATTCTACTAATTCATTTAATAATTCACCCTGATTAACAAATTTGAAACCTTTATATCATGTCTTGATTTCCACTGTTTCTCTCTTTTAGAAACGTTGATGTGTTTGTATACTCATATATTAAAGTTCGGTTGGTATTGTAAGAGAATGAACGTTACAAAACATTGGCGATTAACAACCTCACTCTATATGTATGAGTGTTCATCAACGTATCAGATATCAATGTATGATATGTTATGAGAGAACTAAGTGATTATAGCTGTCTGGAATGGTTATCGACATTTAGACACAGTTTATATACACACCGCTATCACTCGTCTATTACTACGCATCAACGACTCGTGGTTTACGGCCGCCCGTCCACAAAACCATCGATTATTGTCTATGTACAGCATAGTCATTTTCTCACTGTAAATATTTATAAGTAGGTCAGTTTTAACAGATGGACTATAAATATAAGTAGGTCAGTTTTAACAGATGGCTGTGGGTTTATGGTAGAGCTCCCATTGTGTAAATACAAGACCTAATGGACAGAAGAAAATTGAAAAGTGTTACATCCATGATCCCGAGGTTAAATCTCATACAACAAAAGGAACGAAATTTCCACGTACAAATGCCGTATGAATATATCCTTTTACATCCCTTAAAGTTTGAGCTTTGATGTTCAATGATAAGTGTGCCATATTCAGAATGAGGTTACCTGGACCTAGATTCATGTTTTTGTTGTTAATTTCTTTTTGGTTTTTTGGGGTTGTTTTTTCTTAATTGAGCTTAGCTCTCTTTATTCTTCTTAAAGAAAGTGAGTTATACATGTGACTTTCCATCATGGTATACATGTGACTATCCCTCGTAGTTTACATGTGTTAATCCCACATAGTTCGAATCTGTGATTATCCATTTAAAATTTCTATATTTCTTAGTATTTCAGTTAAGATGGAAAGTCTAGCTGAGTTTTTAATGTGATGTTAAGCTAAGATAGCATATTATCATTGTAATGGTTAATAATCCATTGGCTGGTATCGAATATGGATTACATGATCATTGCGCTTATTGTACGAGCTTGCTCTAATTTTGCATTTTTTAGTTTTGATCACAACATCACAGTGACACTTATATAGCAGGATGATTGACAGATTCATGCTGGTGTTTGTGCTCATATAGCATGATGATTGACAGATTCATGCTGGTGTTTGTGCTCATATAGCATGATGATTGACAGATTCATGCTGGTGTTAGTGCTCACATATCATGATGATTGACAGATTCAGGCTGGTGTTTGTGCTCATATAGCAGGATGATTGACAGATTCATGCTGGTGTTTGTGCTCACATGGCATGATGATTGACAGATTCATGCTGGTCTTTGTGCTCATATAGCAGGATGATTGACAGAATCATGCTGGTGTTTGTGCTCACATGGCATGATGATTGACAGATTCATGCTGGTCTTTGTGCTCATATAGCAGGATGATTGACAGAATCATGCTGGTGTTTGTGCTCACATGGCATGATGATTGACAGATTCATGCTGGTGTTTGTGCTCATACAGCAGGATGATTGACAGATTCATGCTGGTGTTTGTGCTCATATAGCAGGATGATTGACAGATTCATGCTGGTGTTTGTGCTCATATAGCATGATGATTGACAGATTCATGTTGGTGTTTGTGCTCATATAGCAGGATGATTGACAGATTCATGTTGGTGTTTGTGCTCATACAGGGAGCTTCCTGGGCGTGACTCCAGGCCTGCAGCATCAGGACTCGGTGACCAGCTCGGGCGGGGGGTCGGAGAGGGTCTACGAGAACGACGAGCTGCACGACTCCAGCGACGACGGGGAGCACTTCGATGACCTGCTCAGCACGCTAGGAGCACACGGCCTCTTCGAGGAGTAAGTCATCATCAACATATATTTTCGACGAATAGTTTTATAGGGGAAACCTATGAAAGTTCAGGGTCAGAGCTTGTATCCCATCGAGTTTAAATCACATAGTATTTCACATGGCGAAGCCGCGTGAATTACTACGCGATTCAAACAGATGGGATCGAGCTCTGACCCTAAACTTCAATAGGTTTCTGAATTTATCTCACCCCTCACTCTGACTAATGGGCTAACATTTGTGACATAATCCCCTGTTGGATATTTTTCTTAAATATATCATGGGTGTTGGATATGAATTCCCAATGTTAAGTCTATGGAGAAAAAATACCTTGGGTGAGATAATTTTTATTATCTACCTAATGCGAATTCGAGGAGTAAGTCATGTTAATTTTTTGCTTTTTTAAAATTGTTATCTTATACTACATGTGTATCAGCTAACAGTTACTGGTTTTAAGTGCTGGTTCCACCAACACACAATATGTATAAAGATCTGTCATGATTTGCAATAGATCATAAGGTGTCACGGTGGTGGAGCACCAAAATGACATAAATCATTTCGAAAAAATACACAAACCACTGCGGTTGAAGTGTTGCAGCAAAGGAGGTAAGACATATCGCGATACTGTAAGATATAACAATATATACCAAGATATAACACCACAAATCCATCATGTTGGTGGAACCAGCACTTTGGGGACCATGCAGTAGGCATATGATACAACTTTTCTTTAATAACCCTGATTTGCATGAAGCGATAGAGTTCTTCATGGTATAAACAGTATCATCTCACCCCTGATATTTTTGTCCCATGTACTTAACATTGGGAACTCGCACTGCACGAAACTTACCACTTTACATATGTATGCGAAACGCGTCTATCAGTACAATTTTGCATCTACAAGTTTGACCTATTATCCGTCTCGTAGACACCTTATCTAGTGGCGTATATACGTGTCCATGGTGTGGTCTTATATACGTCATATATACACCTGATTATGTTTATTTACGCCACTATCCAATAGTGGGGGGTGGGGTTGGCAGGTCGTGGGTGGTGGGTCAGTGTTGGTGCATCCTCTACCAACACCCACAGGACGGGGCGGGCAGCGGGTCATAATTCTTTTTTTTTTGTATCATGTCTACACCTGGCATATATATATCGCGCAGAAGATGTTAGATACGCCAGGTGTGAAATACAGCCAAATCGTGCGCGTCTACATAAGGAAACTGTGTCTTAGACGCCTCATACGCAGGTGTGGATTAGAGGTGTATATAAGTGAAAAAAATTCTATATTCCGGCAATATGTGCGCTTCCGCTGTGGTACATGTATGAATAAAGTGGTAAGTTTCGTGCAGTGTCGTTCTTCATGCCACTACGAGAATTGCAGGCCATACCCCATGGTCTATGACATCATTTATTATCCACCTAATACAAAGTGTTTATAGAAAGAAAACATGGGGAGCGTGTCTCTACATACCCAGACCATACAGAAATGCTGTTTGCTCAAGGCTGCAATAAACGGCTGATCCGGAAATATAGTGGGTACTGAAAAGTAGTGCGTACCTAAATGAACTGATATCGGTACACCGCTTGTCAGGAAAAGGTGGATGCATACAATATATTACAGATCTTCTCATTTTCGGGACCAAAGTATAGGGCCTTGGATCGCTATTCTGCAATCCGCACTTTATCGGCGACGTGGAGCCATCGCCCCCAGATCACATATTCCTGTACTTCTTTATTTGCTGACCCATGAACTGCCCAATGCTAGAAACATCCATGTATCTATATTTATATTTTCAGATTACAACATTACAAAAATATAACATGAAATATTTGATAGGGGGTTACAGAATAGACTGTCCCAGAAATACATTTCTCATTTTACCTGAAATAACCAATCATTTCCGTTCTTTTTCGACAGGAACAAGTAATGTAGTTGCATAAATATAAAACCCCAATGGGAGGTGGCGGCTATGATGTGTTTAACAGCTGGTGATGTGGGTTTATCAGTTTTTGACTGACCCCAAAGTACTGTTGCCTAAAATTCGTTATCCCTCCTTTTCATTCCTTCCTTCCTAAATACCCCAACAAGTAGAATAGTACCGAAGTCAGTTTTGTATATTTTATTTCCATTTGACCGTGCATGCTTTATTTCATCTAGACATTACCTTCACAGTGCAGGGTACAGGGTTTTTGAAGTTTTGAAGTTTTCGTTTTTATTCTGTTAGACCTTCTATCAAAGCAGCTCCAACTTTCAGGGGGTTTTTTTTCAATGTGACGCAAACGTTATGTATAAAATCATTTCAAGGTATCATCCTGTGCTACAGTTGGTTACTAATCCTTGGTAGCTGGGGAATCTCTGTCATTGCTGGGATGAACTGTGACAAAAAAAAAACGGCACTGTTTATTTTCTGAGCCGTTAGCATTTTTTTTCATTTTTTTTTTATACAGTGGCGGCCATTTGTAACTCAGATGTAATGTGCGGGTGATAATCTTCAGCGGCGGCCAATTGTGGATTATAAATATAAATAAAATATAATAAAGCTTAAGAAATGAAGTGCATTGCTTTCTATCATTAGATGTCAACCATCGGATGCAGATAGAGACCAGCATTACATAGCATTACTTGTGTTATATAGATAAGTTTGAATATAACATTCCAGTTAGTTTTCTTTAATTTTTGTCCGTTCCGCTGGGGTGTATACTCCAAAGTTCGGAATTTTTTTTTTAACATTCCAGTTAGTTCCTCATTGTCTGTCAGGTATTTTATCTGGAGAGTAGTAATACAGAGAGTTTATCAATTTACATTTTTCTATTGAGTATAGTCCAATTTGAATTAGTTTAATCTCTGTATAGTCCTTTGTGCCTATACACTGATGCGCATTATAAAAGAATTAGTCAGATCTAATAATCCGAAACGCTTTCAAGAGTTACCCAATATACTTCATCAAAATCAACATTGGACTAAGTATAAATAACCCTAACGGATAAATAATCCAGACCAGAAGCAATATGTATCCTACACATATCGAATTACACATTTATTATATGTAATATCATATTTTACATCATTGTTTTGTAATATCGTCGCCACTTACATAGTATTGACTCCACTGCATGATGCAGTTTCCATGCAAAGCTTTTTGTTATATATCAACTCTTTATATGCAAGACCGATGTTAATAGAATACGAGAGTTTGAATATAAAAAAAAGAAGAAAAAATCAGGTTGACAACAACCGAGGTGCAGAATGTCAAAAGCAGCTTTAAGAATGGCGTTGCTGGCTTGCCTAATATATGACTCTCTGTAACTAAATTGGTCAATTGGATACTGCCCTTGGTAATGTACTTTACATCCCATACATACTCATTATTACTTTATTGCTCATAATGTCAATTACTCTGGTCTGCAAGTTCCTTGTGCCAGAATTCATTTTTCATGTTTTGCTAACTAAATTTACTCACTTATTATTATCTCATGTAATTTTGTGATTTGTACTTGACTACACTGTTATTTGTAAATAGTCCGTATTCTTATAATGGAAGGCCACCTATCTTAAGTGAATTATATGTGAAATAAAAAAATATATTAAAAAAATAAAAAAATGTCATACTACATGTATATTGATTTCCAGTCCACATCTTTAACCCTCTCACCTTGATTTTAGTGTTGACGTCATTAAATCGTTGTGGGGGCGCATTCGGAAAGATGAACCAGAAATGCTGTGCAACTTCGAGGATTTCCTGGGCCGAGTCATTCTGGACATCAAGAGAAGCCACTCCGACCTTAACACATTGGAAGGTGTCCTTAAAAAGTGGGTAATACTTGTCAGTGTGTCCCCGAAATACCCACATCAAAGTTACTGATCCACTGAATGATACAATGGCCCTAAGTGCTCGGGTAATTGCCGGGCAAATGTTAAATATGTGTTGTTCTAATTTGTCGCTATAATTCCATGTAGAGGGATTCAAAATAAACGATCAGGCCTGATTTATTATTTAGAGTTTGCTTCCAAGCTCCCATTTCTCATATCATGTCATTATTTTGACATTAAGTTGATAGCAGGACTTCCCCTCTCTGGGACTAGATATGGGTTGTGGGTTATGCGCAGTTCACACTTTGCAACTAGCGGTACCTAGGTACGCCCAGTCTCAGACTGGCGGTACCTAGGTACGCCCAGTCTCAGACTGGCGGTACCTAGGTACGCCCAGTCCTAGACTCGATGTACCTGTGAGCGCGTGGTGCGGCAAAATGCACATTCCTATATATATACCCATTTCCGAAACCTCTATAGTTACATACCGCTGCTGGGGGTGCAGTAATTATAAGTTATGTAGCGAGGCTGACGTTTTCGTCCCAGGCTGACATTTTCGTTCCGGCCTGACCACGTGACATAAAGAGCAGCGGGACGAAAACCTAGCTATTGCAGTTACTCGATAAGGGTGGCCATTTTTCTGGGGCTATCGCAGGAAAAGAAATAATCATTTTTATCGATATTTGAAGGTATATAGGAATAGGGAAACCAAGTACCAGTAATCAAAAGTCGAAGTTACTCGGTAAGGCTCGAAAAATTACTGCCCGCTCTCTAAGTGGTATTCTGAACAAGGTTCTCACTACGCTCTATGGGAGATGAATTCTTAACTAGCTAGGCTTAGAGCCTTGAGGATCAACTGGCCTGCCTCCTGTGCTAAAGACGTACATTAATGCAACCCTATAATCTCAATGATGCCATCTGGAGGGAACATTGTGTACTTGGCGCCCTAGTGGCTTTATTTGGACTGGTAAGGTAGGTTTACAACTAAACGCATATCATTATTAATAATGAACTATTTCTGACTGCAGTAAGAGTGTGTCACATGATGAGGAGGTCAGCAAGCTCTACGACGAGATGGAGAATCAAATACGACTTGAGAAGGACCGCATCATAGCCGAGGTGAGTTTACACGGGAATGTCCAAGAAATACAACTAGTTACTCGAGCCTTTGTGGGAGTTTCTTTGAACGTGTAAATGTTTTAATAGACCTGCTTTCTTGTATTCTATATTTGGTTTATTTTTAGTTTATTCTTGAATGTCGAAAAAAAAACAGTTAGTTACTGGAGCCTTTGTGTGTGTTTCTTTGAACGTGTAAATGTTTTAATAGACCTGCTTTCTTGTATTCTATATTTGGTTTATTCTTATCTTATTCTTGAATGTCGAAGAAATACAGTTAGTTACTGGAGCCTTTGTGTGTGTGTGTGTTTTATGGACGTGCAGATGTTTTTGATAGACCTGATTTTTGGTATTCTATATTTAGCTTATTCTTATCTTATTCTTGAATGTCGAAGAAATACAGTTAGTTACTGGAACCTTTGTATGTGTTTATTTGAACGTGTAACGTTTTTAATAGACCTGTTTTTTTTTTTAATTCTACATTTACCCTGTAATTACTTCAGTAGTATGTCGATATGATATGCCTTTCAATTGAAAGATTCACATAACCAACATACACCAGCTTGAAGTTCCAAGTTTGTAGATATATTTTATTGTTACTTAGATTTACATGTTGTAAGATTAAAATGACACAAAATTTCGGCCAAACGGGTTGTGGCCTTCATCAGGTGCCTAGGAGAAAGGTCTTAGCAATTAGAAGGAAACTCATGAGATGAAAATCACCAACTTGGTCTATACTCCATCGAGTTTGACCGCGGAGTAATCCATGAAGCAAAGCTAAGTGAATTACTAAAGCCCAATGCCCATCTACCGATTTCGGAACATTCATGTACCTTTGTCGGCGACAAACGGACGCTAATTTGTGTCAGCCAAGGCATACTAACGGAGTCGGCCGTAGTCGGTAGATGTAGGACAGCTAGGCAAGGGTCAGCCAACGATTAGTAGACCGATTTGCTTAGGACTAATATCCAGCACCCCATCTCCTCAATGTCCGCCGGTCGAGCGAAGGGTTACGTAATTTGCCTACGACTAGTTGACCGACTCCTATACGATTTGGTAATTAATCGCTCAACCCTGAAGCGGTCAAACGAGGTGGAGTGCAGAGTTATTTTCATCGAGTGGGTTTCTGATTTTATCTCACCCTATATACATGATCAGGAACATTAATCAGTGAAATAGCTCACCCATTAGCCATTGAGTGTTGCTTACACTACCATTGAGTGTTGCTTACACTAACTTTATGACTGTGGAGTATGAGTTCCTAACGATAAGACTATGGAGAAAAATACCAGGGTGAGATAAAATGAAATATGGCATGCGATCAGAATTTTCAAAGAATAGACTGATAAAATGTATTTTTCTCCGTGCTGGTATTCGTATAGATCTGCGTGTTATTTATGGTTCTAGAACAGGTATTATTATCTATCCAATACAGAGTATCCATAATAAACCTATTGGAACTCTGTAAGGATATACCCGGAGCAAACGAAAATGTCGTATGCGCCAGATGGCAATAAAGCGCGCGAACTAATATCGGTATGCTACGAGTCAGAAAAAGGTGGATGATAAATACAACACAGATAAAAGTGTATCCAGATAAAAGCGGTTGTATGCGCCATGGAGTTGATCCTCTGCAATATCCTCGAATCCGCTTGCATATTGCTATGGGTGAACTCCTCGGGGCATACAACTGATTGTATCTGTAATATTAGGAAACATCCTTACTGTGGACAAAACGGTTCCTGTTCGAGGTCAGTCTTTGATTTCATACTGCCTGACGCCATAGGCGGAAGGCAGTATGGATTCAAAGACTGACCGAGAACAGGAACCGTTTTGTCCACAGTCAGGACGTTTGCTTATTATTATATGCCTTAAATCGACAAAAGAAACGACAATTTAATGACATATCAAGTCACACTCACAGTGGGCACGAACATTATTATTACTGCACCCCTAGCAGCGGGCAGTATTTCATAGACATTCGCACACTGGTATATGATAATAAGTGGTGTGTATAGTCAAAGTGACACATTGGTTGATTCGTACCAAGGGTGCCTGTAATACTATGCGTCACCAAATAGGCCAGGATCATTTGGAAAACTCTGGTTGCCAATGAATAAGAAATATCACCTCATATCAACTTTGAAAACTGTGTAGGTTAGATATGGCAAAGAGCAAAGATAAAGAACAGATGCTTTTGAGAATATTCGATAAATCGCGATGATATTTACCCAAAGTCCCTTTCCTCCTCCCCCGGCATTAGGCAATAATTTTCGGCAAGTTGGCCATATAATTGACCAAATATTTACAAAGTAATCATGCCGTTTATTATTCACCAGTGCACATTATTCTTGTACTTACTGACCTGTGCTCCTTATATCGTAACAATGTACTGCTTACTGTGCCGTGCGTTGTTATACGGACCACCTCTGTGTGCCCGAATTGTACTCTGAAAGACATGTAATTTCTTACGCATTAAAACATTTTAAGGTGTTTAACCCTTTCACTATACGCTGTATAGTACCATACACGCTGTATAGTACCAAATACACACCCTGAAATGTGCCGCTGCAGTATCATTTTCACCCCTGTAGTACACTGGCACTTTTCACAATATCCGCAGACCTAATTCATACTATTTTGCAAGCAAACATCAAATAAGGAACAATGAATTGTAAAGGAAGCATATTTCAGCATGCCTTTTTGCGAATTATTCATGACCGAAAGTAAAGTTCTTTTTCTGGTATCTAACTGATGTATCCCCAATGAGTCAGTATCAAGGTCTGCTCGGGTTAACTATTCCTTTGAGGGGATTTCACTTATTTTAGATATGAAATAATCCTGAGTTAGTAACTGGTGTTCGCAACCATCTACACACTGGCACCAACGTAAATGAACTGCTTGAGATTCGCATTTGCCTTCTCTCAACGTAAGGATATCGTAGAGTAGACAATTTTGGTCTCAGCTATAAATAGAAAACACAGTATATCTGAATAAAGATACCAACAAAGAACGAATGTCATATTTAAGTTAGGCCTGGCGTCCACCTACTACGATAGAATCGTAGACCTCCCGATATGGCACCGATACAAAATGTCAAAATCGGTGCCATATCGGGAAGGTGCAAAATCGTAGACATATATCTGGACAAGCTAATACACCATGCGTTGTTTGGGGTTTTTATCGGTGTCTAATCGCAGAAACGTGGTCAACTGCCCCGATATTAGGTGACCTTCCGACGCGATTTAGATTTTTTATCGGGAGGTGCATCGTAGACCATATCGGTGCCATATCGTAGTAGGTGGACGCCGGGCCTTATTCTCTACAGGAAACTCTCTCCCTCATGGCTAGGCTGATTCCCTGCATGTGTATTCTGCATCCAGGACTAGGACTTTTTACTTAACCCTGCTTTACCCACGAATATCTAATGGGGAATAAATACATTTACCTGTAGTTTAGGCAGGGTTAATCTTCAGGAATCACTGCCAATAATAATTCAAATGAACATAAATCGTCCTGTGTAAACGCTTGCGGAAATTCTTGGGTTGACGACTATTTCTGCCGACATTGGGTAATCGGGCACCACCTGACGATTATCGGCTAAATGATCTACAGTCGTCACGTATTTATTTCTTTAGTGTAAAATCAGGGTGACAGTGTAGAGCATTCCGTTGGAGCATCCGAGCTGCCTCGGGTCAGGAAAAATGATTGCCTATTAACTAAGGAACCAAACACAAAGGCATCATCATCTGAACAACACCGATTATTGATGAGCTATCAGTGCATTCCACGCCCCATCAAAGTTATGGTGATGTATGATGCATGATGGTGGGTCCATACCGTCCCATACTACTCCATGAGGCCTGGCGTCCACTTTCTACGATAGAAATTTAGACCTACCGATATGGCACCGATATAAAAAGCAAATATCGGAGACATATCGGGAAGGTGCAAAATCGTAGACATATGTCTAGACATGCCAACCTACCACCAATTATATGGGTATATCGGTGTCTAATCGCAGAAACGTGCTCAACTGCCCCGATATTCGGTGACCTACCGACGCGATTTTGATTTTTTATCGGGAGGTGCATCGTAGAGCATATCGGAGCCATATCGGAGTAGGTGGACGCCGGGCCTTATAGGCCGCGCAAACATGTGGGGGACTGAAATGTACTTATTCTGAACTTGGCATACAATGATTCCCATAACTTGGGATGTATACAGGATACAAAATGTATCATGTTAAACCTAAGATTATGGGATTTATTGGATGAAATTTAGGTAACGTGTTTCACTTTTAGATTTTGAGTGAAGATTTTTATAGAATTCTATGTGGAAGCAGAGTCTTAACCCAGTTAAGTAGAGAACTATTTCACAATCACTTTGATACGTCCCTCTGCCTCTGGTATCAGGACGTATTTTATGTACTACAAAAGACCTCAAACAGCTATCCCTACGGGCTCGGTAACCACGTTTTATCTTAATATTAAACTGCAGCCACTCTTCTCCATCATCCCCAGTAGTGGTAGATTTACTGCTATACCAAAGGCCAATCCATTTCATACCATGTCTATGTGGTGTGGTGTGCAGCCACTTTTCTCCTTCACCCCCAGCAGTGGTAGATTTATTGCTATATCAAAGGCCAATCCTTCTCATATCATGTCTATGTGGTGTGGGAAGTAAATGAACTCTCACCTCACTAAATGTGTAGTGGTGAGATTTCTATCTAAATCCATTACATAGATTCGATCAATACCCTTGTAGTGTAAAAGAACCTTGAGAAGGTCTGGTAAGAACCAGGGACCTGTTTCACTAGTTTCATGACATGTCTAGATAGCTTCTAGATGGTGTGTCCGGTTTCATAAGAACTAGACATTAGACTTTGTTTTGTCCGATCTTGCTTGCACTGTTGGTGCCGCTTTTCATGTCTGTCTAACACTTTTGTCACAAAACTAGTGAAAAAGGTCCATGATGTGTAGATTTGTCTAATTCTTATATTTGAGGTCTGTCTTTTCCTAAGGGCAGCTACTTGTGTTGTCACGAAACTAGACAACCCCCATGTCTGTATGGTGTCACAGACATGTCATGAAACTAGTGAAACAGGTCCCTGTAATGGTTAACTGGACGTTAAATTAAATCAACCAACTCTTAACATTAGTCCTCAGGAAACGGAACAGGGACCTGTTTCAGTAGTTATGTGACATGTCTAGATGGCGTCTGTGACACCATGCAGACAGATCACAAGATTGCAATCGATGACCCGCAGAGTTTCACTCACTTCTCGTGGGAATTAAACAATGACACTTTAACTCAAGTAGGGGATACATATAACCTATAATCATTCCAAATATGAAGAAGATTGGCCACTCTGATTTTCTGATATTTGCTAGTCTTTTTCCGCTGTTGCTTGCACTGTTGGTGCCGTTGTTGATGTCTGTCTAGGCCTAATGTCACGAGACTACTGAAACAGGTCCCAGTGTTGTTATGTGTTGCTTGTTCACTCTGCTGGGTGATTTTTCAGGCCATGCTGATTTTTGAGGGGGACCCGCGTACCCTCCACAGGTGGGTGGTAAGTGAGATGTAGTGGGCGCCGATGGAGCTCTCTCGTTTGTACCGACACACCACCTCTCCGCTTCTGCCGGCAGAGGTCAACGCTGACTAACACATACACCCGTAAAACAGAGCCAGGCTTATTGTACGAGAATACTGGAGAACTCGACCCAAAACGAACTCGACCTGTAGCAAAACTCGACCCATAACGAACTCGACCTGTAACAAAGCTTGACCCAAAACGAACTCGACCTGTAACAAAACTCGACCTGTAACAAAACTCGACCCAAAACAAACTTGACCTGTAACAAAACTTGACCCATTAGAAGAACTTGACCCATAAAACTCTACCCATAATGAACTCGACCCATAACGAACTTGACCTGTAGAAAACTTGACCCGTTAGAAGAACTTGACCCATAAAAACTTGACCCGTAATTAACTTGACCTGTTAGAAGAACTCGACCCATAATCATCTCGACCCATTAGAAGAACGCGCTCTGTAACAAACTCGACCCATTTTAAATCGTCTGAACTCAAGTATCTTGTTAATACAACTGTGTATGAATAGTATTTGTGGTATTTTTTCAGTCGGCCAGTGTTCTGGCGATGTCTGAAATTTTTTTTGTGTATGAATAGTATACTTAGTAGTGTGTATGTTATCTTGGCTTTAAATTTGGTCTTCTCTGGGGAAGAAAATTAACAGAAAGCCCTTTCCCTTTCCCTAACCCTATCCCTAACCCTAAACGGAACTGAACTTATTTTCCAAATCTGCTGGTTTATTTGTCTAAAAGTTAACTAGTCAGACCTCTTCTTATAGGTATCTAAAACGGGTCAACTTTGCGGGTTGAGTGTTCCAAAACAAATCGAGTTCTCCTGAGATCTTCGGGTTGAGTTGGTTTCTGGTCTCGAGTTCTCCAGTAACCATTATTATATACCCTTGCCGTATATACTGTAAATACGCACCGTTTCGCCATATAACCTACAGATAACGTACGGAATCCTGTTCCGTACATATCAACTTAAACATTAGTGGTTAGGCCAAATTAAAGAAAATTTGTCAATTGCGGGTACATGATAGATGTAAAACGACCTGACCATGTTGTGCAAGCTACAAAACTCGATGGAAATTTACAGTTTGCACGGAACTCGGCTAAAAACCACGTTCCGTACGGACCTCAATTGCGATCTCGTTTTGAAGCGTGTACAGCATGGTCAGGTCGTTCTATATAAATTCCACATGTCAGGTCCAGTTTACACATGCCGACGGAAAATGAACCGATGAAATATCGGTGGTGCTCTCCGTACAAATATCGGTACCGATAATCGGTGACACTATAAGCCATTGAGATGTTGACACTTGACGACTGATTCTACATTCTCTCTGCACTGACTTGGCCTGAAAATCGGTTAGTGGTGCCAGATTTCACAATTTAGGGTTAAGAAATCCTTGAAAGGGGTTCGGTTGTGTGGTTTATACTTACCTCTATCTTATCGGGAACGTGTAATAATCGGTCGGCGGTTGCCGGATTCTAAGATCAGTAGTGAAAATCGGTTGGTGTAAACTGGGCCTAGATACTCGACAGTTTAGATAGCTCAGTGGAGAGGGGGTCTGAAAATCATAATGAGGTTCAAACAAGGGAGAAAATCACTGATGAAAGTGCATCGAAATAGTTTATGTCATCAGATAATGATTCAAAGGATTATTTCAATATCTTGATGATATTCACATTTTGCCTGATTGGAATGTATCTCTATTCGATGCCTTCTGCCCAGTAAATGGGGAAGTATCTGCAATAAATGGAATACATTGCCTTAATGTAAACCATGGATAAAACATCCTGCATCATTTGTAGGATGACAGTTTATATCTATATCCAAAGATGGTTCTTGATGATACTCAACATCAAAGGAGTTTATCTCGTTATTTTCACTACCTTTTTACATCTCGAATCCTTTGATTACATCTAGAATCTTTTTTTTTTTAACTTTAAAAAATAAAGTTTTGTATTTTCAAAAGAATACGCCCGATGGCTTTTGATAATGTATTATAAGAATTAGTTTCTCCCAGAAATTCAGATGGCTTTAAACAATTATCAAATCAGAAATGAAGAAGGGTCAGGGCGCCGTTTCTCTTCGTGTTGTGGGTTTTCAACTCGATTTCTCGTCACTGTTTTAATGGATTAACCAATAATATCAAATAACAACAAACAAGGACATAAAATTACAAAAAATACCCTTTCTGAAAGTTTCTTAAAACATTACTTTCTGTCACAAGAATGTTGATTTATTCTACATCTCCTGATGCTCTTTGAATAAATGCAAATTGCAACATTGTTGCCTTTTCACTTACCATCAAGGATGGATTTGACAATATATTCAATAATAGTTAAATGCGAATTAAAGTATAGTTTTCGGTGATTCAGATACTCTTGATAAGTAGGTTTTAGATTTATTTCCCATAATGTATTAGGATAAAAAGGTAACAGACAGAATATAAAAAACTAAATATTGCCAGAGTGAATGATTTAAGACATCCTAGGCATGGATTTAAAATATAAAACCAAAATGTACATTCTATTTATGAGGGGATAGTTGAAAACAAAATACTATGTGACAGCGCTACAGGACAAGACTGACATTTCAAAAAATGTCCTGACATATCATTTCTCCAGATATCTATCTATCTTACACCCTGGTCGCTTGTTCTTATATATAAGAATCAATCTGCCATTGATCTGCAATGATAAGAGTGGTTAACTCGGGTGTGACCTATAAGGCCCATTTCCATTGGCTGATGAAAATGGTGTAAGTTTTTTGTGTTCTCCTAATAGCCTATTTACATTGGCCATCATCAATATACAGTCAGGAACCACCGTTGGGCCTTTAGCACTGCTGAAGCAAATTGTAAATAGGCTATCAGGAGAACACAAAAAATCTAAACCATTTTTGTCGGCCAATGGAAAGAGGCCTATGCAGTGACACTATTCTATGCTGTGTACCCATCTTGGGCAAACAGCAATTGAAGTTTAAAGCCAATTTCCATTGGCCAACGAAAATGGCAGAGATTTTTTTAGTTCATCTTAAAGTCTATTTCCACTGACTGATTTTGCGTCAGCAGTGCTGAAGTCCGGCAGTGGTTCCTGACTGTAGATCAGTGAAGTCCAATGGAAACAGGCTTTCATGAGAACTCAATAAATCGCAGCGATTTTCGTCGGCCAATGGAAATGGGCTTATATAAACCTTGCCTTAAGTGTAGGACGAAACCAGCCACCTGATCGGATATTCAAATTACAAAATCTATATAAGTCGGACGACAAAGCAACAAATTTTCATGATTATAAATGATAATACTTTATGGATTTATAATGACGTATATTTTCATAGACGTCTGTAGGTAATATTTACATTATTGTGTTGTAGAATCGGTCAGGTGTCTGTGTTATTGTTACATAGCGCAGCACGGCTTTCCTAATACTAATCAGGTGGCTGGTATAAACACTGTAGGCCTTATAAATCTAAATAGACGACTATCATCATCCTTAAGTGCTGATTCCACCAGACTAAAGCCGGAGACACACCAAGCGAGAAACGTAGCGAGTTCCGTAATCGCCACCATAAACTGACCTATATATGAACTATTATTTCATATTTCACCTTATTATGGCTTCAAAGATGCTAAATTATCGGCAGAAGATATACCTATGAAGTAATATCTCACATACACACCAATTTGTGTTGGCGATTCCAGAGATCGCTGCCTTGACTCGCTTTGTGTGTCCTCTGTATTAGGTTTTATCGGGAAGTTTCTGGTCTCTTTGGAATACATTTAAGAATATCGTATAATATCTTGACATGGTGAGTGTGCTAGTACCCGAAACTATCAGAAAAAAATTGGGCGCTTTCACCGCATACTATGCTGATACGATTTTTTCTGATCCCGCCCGATTTCCATTTCGGAAGATTTCAGCATAGATCTGTTACTCAGTGGAATCAGCGCTGGACTAATATAACAAAATATAAAATCTTTTTAAAAAAATAGCTCAGATATTGCCATATATCGTAGTCATTCAAAACTCCTATGAACTCAAGTCAGAATGTGATCTAATGAATATTATCAGATATTTTCATTTGTCAATTTTAAATCACAAATTACAGTTACCAATTCCACCCGTGGAAGGCATGAGCAGTAAACAATGACGCGACTTTCCCCTGAACGTGCAATATTTATATATTTGTTATTGTAATTCTCCCTTTGAGCTAAATTTTCTCAACATCCTCGGGAGAGTGTTGGAAAATTTTCTGTCTTTCAGGAAAAAAAAATTGTATATTGGCATTCTTCTTTAATTTTGTTACATCTCATTGGTGAATGAATTTAATTTTTTCGTCCACAAAATGTTAAGGAGTACATCTTATTGGTGACTAAACATCAAGCCTATGACATGGAGGTATGTACACTAAAGTAGAGAATATAGTCTTCTGTATGTCTTTTTTTTTAACAGGAGAAGGCCAAAGAGAAGCAGATGAAGGATGAGATGGAAAGAGAATTAAGAGAAAAGGAACAACAATTAGCTTCATTCCAGAACAAGACACAAGAGGTATATTATAGAGGAAACCCATGAAAATTTAGGGTCTGAGCCCGTATCCCATCGAGTTTGAATCACTTAGTAATTCACAAGGCAGAGCCGCGTGAATTACTGTGTGATTAAAATGAGATGGGATCGAGCTCTGACCCTAAACTTGAATGGGTTTCTGAATTTATCTCACCCTTAATATTGACTAATGGGCTAACATTTGTGACATTATCCCCCATTGGATATTTTTCCTAAATATCTAATGGGTGTTAGATACGAGTTTCCAATGTTAAGTCTATGGAGAAAAATATCTGGGGTGAGATACTGTACTGTTATCAATTTCCATTTGTTTGTAACCCATTAGTGGTGAATGATGCCTTGACGCATCAACAAGCCCAGACCGAATGATGCCTCAAGGCATAATTTCTCTTAAATCTATAAAATTGTTTTTGACAAGAAGATAATTTATCAAAATATATGAAACCTCCAAAAATGTAGGTATAACGTCATAATTAATAGTAGCAAGCTAAAATAAGTGAAATATTATTGATTACCAGTAACATCATGTGATGGAACAATCAAATTATGACTTGATCCAAGATGTGTTCTTCCCCTAGCAGTATACACTCTCACTAGCCACCCCTCTCATAAGATCTCACACTCTCTAAGTCGTATTCTGTACTCTCACTACGCTCTATAGGAGAAGAACTCTTAGCGAACTAGGCTTAGAGCCTTGAGAATCCACTGGCCTGCTTCCCGTGCTAAAGACGTACATCTATGCAACCAAAGATTCCTATAATCTCAATGGTGTACAGATTACGACTTAGAGAGTGTGAGATGTTATGAGAGGGGTGCACCTGCACCCATCCTTATTGTGACAGCTCTGTCACAGGTGGCCGTCCTTGAATATAGATATCTTCACAATATCACGACTTCAATATCCTCCTCGTAATACTGATGTGAAATAGGTGAATATATGTTTAACTTGCATGTTCTTTTACAGATGGAAGATCGTCTGTCCCGACTGAATACATATGAAAGTGAAACAAAAATGGAAAATGAAAAGTTATTGCGGGTGAGTAGTGGATATTTCGTTGACTAGTATCAAATTAATATATTTTCGGATCGGAATTTATTTCAGAGTACCTATATATAAGGCACATAGTTATTGTCTTATGAAACCAGCCATCTCCCCCCCCCCCCCCCATTGCTAAACAAAACACCAGGTGGCGGGTCAAGTTATCAAAGGATATTATTAAAAATATTTTTGGGGGTTTGCCATAAAAGAGTTTTAGCCTTATCTCGCGATCATCTGTAGAAAATAGTGGTTGTCCCCAAACTACAGTGGAGCTATCTTACAATTTCCTGGTGGATGATGGCAGAATTAGCAATCACTCTGTGCCCTATACCTTTTTCATTGAACAGATTGTCATTATGATCTACATACACCCTCTTGGCCAACTTCCTATTAAAATAACTTCAACCTTACCAATTATTTTATATCTAGATTTGATGTGATGTCTTTATAGGAAAAGGAGGAACTGGAGGTGCTCCTGATTCAGTCACAGAAACACTTAGACGAGTCTAAATCCTACATCAGTTCGTTGAGACAAAAACACAAAGAGGAGAAGCGAGAGCGAGCCATGTAAGTAACACTCCAGTCACTTCGTTTTTCATGTTATTTTTAATTTTAAGGTATATGGTAATACGAAAGCAGGGATACTGTGTCTGTATACGTGATGGATACTTAGTAAAATTGACGATTAGCTGACAATTGACCGCGTATTCATCACGTACAGCCACAGTTACCCCATTTCCCTATAATATATTACTATATATCCATGCCGTATACTGTAAATGCGCACCGTTTTGGCATATGACATAAACATACTGTACGGACCAGTGGTCCGTACACCAAAATGCGGACTACCTAGCCATACACATTTATTAAAATTTTGGTTGTTAAGAAAAATGAAATTGATTTTTTTTTAAATTTCGGGTATATAGTAAATATATAACGTCCAACCATGCTTGTACAAGCCACAGAACTCAATGCTAATTTTCCGTTTGTACGGAACTCGGCATAAATGCCTCAGTCCGTACAAACCATAAATTAGCATCTCGTTCTGTGACTTGTACAGCATGGTCAGGACGTTCTATATAAGTACAGTTTAGTTGTTAACCATGTATATCTAAAGGTTCAGCAAGATGTGCCTGAGATCCAGTGTTTACAATGAATATTCTCATTTATTTGGAGATGGGTATATTGACTTTTTCAAATCTTTAAGGCCATTTATGTGGTCCATCAGGAAGTGATTTTATGTATTGCTTATGAACCAAATAAAGATCTCTTTAAGAAAATGTTATATAACCTGTAAATACAGCCCCAAACTAGACAGCTATGAGACCTACTCAACAAACTGCTCACTCGACAAGGCAGGTAAATACAGAACCTTGTCATCTTGCTCCCTTATTCAAATGAGAGTGGACTTTGTGTTCAATGTCAGTGTTCACCCGTCGGAAATGCATCTAATTTCCCAATGTCTGTTGTTCAACGGCAGTTGGCAATTGCAATGCACGGGGTCTAATATCTAGGTACCATGCATCGGTCCCAAGCTAATAGTGCCGGGAACACACCAAGCGAGTCAATGCGGCGATCTCTGGAATCGCCAGCACAAATTGGATTGTATGTGAGATAGTATTTCATAGGAATATCTCCTGCCTATAATTAAGCATCTTGGAAATAATAACCACGTGAAATATAAAATAATAGCTCACATATATATAGTCCATTTTGTGTTGGCGATTCCGGAAATCGCTGCATTACTCGCTTGGTGTGTCTCCAGCTTCAGCATCATTCATAAACAATAAGGCCCGGCGTCCACCTACTACGATAGACATTCAAGACCTCCCGATGGACTATAATGTATAATGTCAAAAACATATAGACGGTCGGCAAATGCTCTATCTTATACAAAAAGTCTAGAGTAAGATCATCGGCGTGCATCGTAATCGGTTTTTAAGATCATCGTAAAGTGGAATTCACACGGTGGGATTCATGTACCGCACAGGGTGTTTGTCTGAGACAAATCCTGCTGACATTCTGAACTGGAACACAATTTCTTCGTCTAAATTGTAGGGTTCCATTTTCCGGGTAGGTATCGCACTGCCCCCTGTGTAGGCACTGGTGCTGCCATCTGGTTTCATGAAAACATAGCGGTTTTAAAATTCGCCATACTACCAGAATTTGTCTTTAAAGCCTGTCATGGAGGAATATGAGCTCAGTGGACGCTGGGCCTAAAGCGGGATTCACACGGTGGGATTCATCTACCTCACACGTTGTTTGTCTGAGACAAATCCTGCTGAGATTCTGTACTGGAACATAATCTCTTCGTCTATATTGTAGGTCTCCATTTCCCTATGACATGTTTTTATCCCTACCCCTAAAAAGGAATAGCATCTCATGAAATTCTGAACCCTGTGAGGTACATGAATACCACCTTGTGAATTCCATTTTTACCATTTCAAATTGTTAATGATACGACAACATATTCCAGAAATACTTAGGATAATGGAGGACCCAAAGGTGTATCGTACAATATCGGGATTATATCATATATGGTGTCCAAGAAATATGTATGAGATTTGGGGAAAAATAGACAAGTTATGACAGCATCAGAGAATGTACTGTGTTTGTCTTTCAGTATTAAAAGTGCCTCGAGGAAGTGCGGGTAAACGCTTAAAGATCCTCGTCAGTCTTGAGTTTGTAATACGTTGTCTTGCATGCTACGTCAGTTTCGTCGTGTTTCTATTTCTTGACATTTTCACATATGTGTTGTGACAATAAGTTCATGTCAGCAGTGTCATTTCACCTTTACATTTAGCAACCTGTCAATGGAAAGTCAGTATTGAATGTCTGCATGTACCACATTTCTGGATACATGTGCATCGTTTTCATCCTAGCTGAGAAAATTATGTCCAGAAAGCCTAAATATTCGTCTATTTCTTTTTTTCTATCATCCTCCTTCTTCTTACTATGATGCTCAGTAACTATCATATTGAAAAAAAATTGCAACACACCATTCCAACGCTCTTGAGTGATTTGCACTATCTTTGATCAAGTGGAGTCATGTAGAAGAATAATCTATTGTGTGCATGGATATATATTGAATCTCTATTTTTATTATCCATTGAATAGAAAATCCCCACTCGAAATGTGTGGGGACTCTGTAAACTACTACCCATCATATGAAAACTGTCAGATACCATAAGCATTGTATACCGATTGAAAACAATAGTATAGGTCTCAAAACTATGGTATAGGCCCGTTTCCATTGGCCGATGAAAATGGTGTGGATTTTTTAGTTCTCCTAATAGCCCAGTTCCTTTGGCCATCACCGATATACGGTCAGCAACCACTGACGGCCCTTTGGCACTCCTGAAGCAAAATGTAAATGAGTTATCACGGGAACTCAATAGATCTACACTCTTTTCGTCGGCCAATGCAAACCGGCCTTACATGGTAAAGAGCACTGACTCACAGAGACTGCACCACTCGGCCTGCTCGTCTCAGACGTACCACTACATCGCTCGATGTGTATTGGTGTGTTTCAGCGGGTTTTTTTGGGTTGTTGTTTTTTTATTTAACAAAACATACATCTCTTAGCTTAACCGAGTTTTTCAGATGCAGCTGTAGGCCGGCTTGCTTACATTCGATTCACAGCATTTACCATCGAGATAAAAAGTTTAAACAGCCCTGCGGCTGGAAGATACAAGGGTGAATAAAGACAGAATGATGAATTATGAATAGAAGTGCTCTTCTATGGGGTACAAATGTTCATCTTACAAGGACTTCTCGATCACTCTTTTGAAATGATCTGTGTCTTCTTGGTCTTATATAAAACATGTATAAGCACTTGGAAATAGGTCTGTTGTACGACATTTTGTACGGACGATACTGCTGACGCCCACGACAAGTTTTATGCTACCCAGAATGAAAAAGGTCGTCCAGGATATGGTTCATCGTTCAATGAGTCGTATCGTCCAGCCTCACGAAAGACAAAATATTATTCAACAGCCCCCAGGAGGTCGTTGCTCCTAGAAATGTGAGAAAACCGTTGCTCCAGTAATATCGGATCGTGTCGTGTAGTATAGCTAATTTCATATTGTATCACTAGCTTTTACAACACCACATTTTCAGTGTCATATGTGAAAGGTTCCTTAGGTTTTTAATTTGAAATAGATGGCGACATGATTATGATGCAGTCAGCAGAAAATCGGTAGCAACAATTTTTATCTCGGATCGCTATCCCGGCGTTTACATTAGACGACTAAATATGTGGCGACTGTAGATCATCAAGCCAGTGGTGGCAATGTCCACCGCAAAAGTCATCGACCTCAGAATGCGCCTGACCATTAACACTGGTGATTATAAGTTTCCACAGAATCGCCACCCATGTAGACGACTAATTCAAGGCCGCTTGAAATAGTCACCGGCATCAGAGTGTCACCAATAGTCGTGAGGTGGTACCGAATCGTGTAATCTGATGTAACCAGACGATCTACAGTCATCATGTGCTTGGCGTTTACATTAGACAATTTCTGTCATTTTGCTGCTGGAAGTTGTCAGGCCGTGCAAAATGCCAGAATCGCCGGCCAGAATCGTTTAGTGTAAACGCCCGGTAACCTGCGATCCTCAAAACATGGAGCCACGACCCCCTGGCTCGTACATGCTTTGTCTTCTGTTGAGTTCTCACTGGTCTCCCTCACACGCTTTCTCCATGGGAAATGGACGTTGCGCTTGCTGCTGTTATTTCTGATGGCTGGAGATGTGTTTTTCTCCCGCAGGGCGGCGCTACAGATCAGTGAGGGGATCGCCATGGAGCGGGAAAGCCTCGTCAAACAGCTCGACATGCTCAGGTCAGTGAGAAACATTCACTCAACTCCTCAGGTTTTTGGGTGATTTTTGTTGTGTTTTTGTGAGTTCTTTATTGCATTCGATAGTTGCCTATCGCTTTTCCAAACTTTACTATATACCCATGCCGTATATACTGTAAATATGCACCGTTTCTGCATATGACATAAAAATACTGTACGGACCAGTGGTCCGTACACCAAAATACGGACTATCTAGCCATACACATTTATTAGAATTTTGGTAGTTATGAAAAATGAAATTGATTTTTTTTTAATTTCGGGTATAAAGTAAATATATAACGTCCAACCATGCTTGTACCAGTAACAGAACTCGATGATAATTTACCGTTTGTACGGAACTCTGCGTAAACGCCTCGGTCCGTACAAACCGTAAATTAGCATCTTGTTCTGTGACTTGTACAGCATGGTCAGGACGTTCTATATAAGTACATTTTTCAAAAAGGAACATTTGTCTTCATACCTAGTAATGATAAGTACAATAAAGATTCTTTCCTATATTGATTATGTATACTAGCATGGTATTATTATACAATTGCTAGCAGTATCATATGTTCGCTGAACATAAAGTTGATTATGAATGTACAGACATTGTCTTTCTGTCCATGTTTTACTTTCATCAATGTTCTTCAGACCCTATCATCTGTAGTACTGCCTTTTTAAAAGTTGTTTTTGAGTCCGTTGTTTGGTCTTCTATAAAAACATGTGAAAATTTAAGAATGTAATTCATTAGGCCCCTGACATACTAAAACGATGTTCATGTATGCGTAATTTCTGGTTCTGAACATGTGACATTCAAAACAAGGTGTCTTCACCAATTAGAGAACAATCGTAAGCTCAGGCGAGGCCTGAAAACGGAGTCCTTCAGTATAGAACCCCTCCCCCCCCCCCCCCCCCCCCCGCCAGAAATTTGCCTAAAATTAGGAAATGCCCCCATATACTTTTGTCACCAATGAATTGCAGTTGGATGTCCCGAAATCACGACCATTAATTCAAGGAAAATTTACCTTTTTATCGACAGTGACAACAGTATTTAAGAAATATTCTCCATAGTTTCTACCGATATTGACCCATAGGTAGTCACTGGGTGAGGAGAAATGGCCCTGCCAACAGAGACTGAGCCTGGCTCACCAATTTGGCCCTGGAGACTAAGATTAAGTACTTAATTAGGTACTCCATTATTGGTGCCCTCAAATCGCTCAGAATATCGCTAGTCAGTCATCCAGTGTGGACAGAATTCGCTTTATTAAAGGCCCATTCCCACAAGGCGATTCCTGCCCCTGAGACTACTGTCGGGCATGATCACCGGGAAACCGCATTCGCACAGCGGGTGGGAGGGCATAGTCGGCGACTATGCCCAGATATATTTCAAACATGTTTGAAATTGAATCGCAAGAGACTGATGCCCTCTTAAGAGGGAATCCAGTCGCCGACTCTGACTGAAAACAACGGGGGGTAGGGCAACAGTCGCCGACGATTTAGCAATTTTGTGTCTCCACTTGGCGACTCATGAAATTCCTAGAAATGTTGGCTGATAGTCGGCGACGGATGCACTCTGAATCTCCCAAAATCGCTCAGTGGGAACCAGGCTTTTTTCGATTAACTTCCACTAACTACCACCACCTCATCCAGAAATGGTCGATGCTCTGAGCAAGTTCGCTTGAGACACGTAAAGACTAGCCTATGAAAAAGGGTGTGCTCCACCAGGCCGATTTGTCACCCGATCAATTGTTCCTGGGCCCTGTAGAGGAAGCTCACGTATTGTAATTTATTTAATTCTGATAATAATAGTTTAATAAATGACCATTTTCAAAGATTTGAGAAATTTTGGGGCATCCGATAATGATCGGCGATTGTCTGGCTACAGAATCGGCTACCGTCGGTCCAGTGGAACACCCCCTTAAAGGGAGTTAATCGGTGGAAACAAAATCATACAATGTGTTTCGACTTGAGATTCTAACATAGACCTTATTGGGGTACCCCATAATACAGTGTGTTTACAGGATCCGATCTTAGCTGGTTCACGTCGTGGTACACTCATAGACCCTTGACTCTAATCCCACAATTATTGAAGTTAAACGGTGTTTACGCATCTTGAAATTGGGAATCCCATGCCAGAAATTTCAGCTATTTCTACATGTACATGAAATTATATTCAGTTTCTCCAATTATAAATAGGAAAACTGTGGTTTATCGGAGGCCATGCGGTCGTGGGACCTGTTTCATAATCTTGGATCGTACATGTAGACACGTTTCTGTATACCATAAAGATCCAGGAACGATGTGGATCATCTTAATTCAACACGTATGGATTGTCTTATGGATGGCTAAGAATGTCCTAGCGAATGACCTTAAAAAGCATTAAACGATAACCCTTGTAGGAGGTACAGAAAAAAGTCTCCATATGCGATCCTAGATTATTCAACGGGCTGCTGGTGCGGCCAGTCAGTTGAAAGCGTATCAAGAGGCGTCACGAGTTTGAGTCTGAGTTTATTTATGCCACGCATTTTGTTGGCTCCATAATTTCACGAGTCAAAGACGAGTGACATTACAGAGCCAAAAAATGAGTGGCATAAATAAACTCAATCTCAAACGAGTGGCCTCTAGATTTTATCCTACCCCGTTTCCATATTTTTTCAGTATCAGAAAGTACTGGCATAAACAACACTTTATGTCACTACCCGTGACATAAACAAATCCCATGTTAAGCCTATGGCGTTTTTTATTAGGGGTAGGATAATATCCTTTACGTACCCGGGGCGATATTAGGGAGTTTAGCACACTGGAGGGTGTATGACAAGACTCACGATTAGCTTCCCTTTGTTTTGACAGAGACATGAACCGGAGGCTGCGTGACGATAAGGATGAGATGGACATGAAGCGGGTAAGGCTTCACCACAACTCCGACCCCTGTAACACCACTCCGACCTGCACTCTCTGACCTCTCAACGCTAACCTCTGGTGCTTACAGTTCGTCACCCGCTGGAGCTGTCCTCTCTCTCCTTACCTCTTATTCTCCCTCTCACTGGAACTCAAGACTCTTCTTTTACTCTGTTCTAATTACTAATTAATCGGGCGATACTGCATTTACTAGTCCCTAATACTTAGTAGAAACCAAAAGAGAGTTAGACTTGTCAGTGTTTATGCCACGACGGGAAGGTTGTGTATTACTACGAGAAGCGTTAGCTGGGTGTAGTGAGGAACAGACCTGACCGGAGTGGCATAGACACTGACAAGTCTTACTCGAGTTTGGTTTCGTATTTATCCTACCCAGTCTCCTACAGACTTAAATCTGTAGCCCAGCTCTTCCATTTGATAATACTATCGTAAAACTGGATGAGTTTTAATCTTTGCCACCGTATGCCACGACTGGAGTTTGGCATAGTGACTTCATGAGACGAAGCCGAGTGAAGTCCGTAGTCAAAACTCCAGGAGTGGCATGCGGTGGCCAAGATTAAAACGAATCAGGTTTAGATTTTATCCTACCCGTCTCCTTGATTTTGGAATATTACGTGATAATAATTCTGTATGCCACTAGTGGCATAAAACTCCGTATGCCAGTCAGCGTGGCATACGGAATATCAATGTTAAGCCTATGGGATTTTATATTAGGGGTAGGATAAAGGTAAAGACCTGTATAGGTTGTGAGCTCTGTGAACCTTCAAAACCCCTGAGAATTCTTAACCAAAACCATTTACCTGGTCCTTCATCAACCATTTAAATGGAGTCAAGATTTTGGTGATCAGCGATGGGTCGGTCACAGGTCTTCACACCCCTGTACATGATTTTGCATATACCATTAGATTCATGACAAAAAATGTGTCTACCAACGCTTATGTAGCAAGTATTATTGTATATCTTTCACGTTAGAAATCTGATCTCAAAACATTGTACATAATGGGAAACCCAATCATAGATGAGTTAGGCAACCGGAACTGCTTCCGGAAAGGCCAGGGGCAAAACCATCTATTTACGAAAGTGTGATTTTATTGGTGGCTAAGGTCAACTTGTAGATATTCATCTAGAGCAGTATTCTTCTATTTTGGTTGTTCAGATCCAGGCAATATGTTGCACGGTATTTTGAGTATATTCAATTTACTGTGGCTTAGATGTCAATACCTGTAGCTAGCTGAATATAAAATCTTTGTTTCATGTATTTTTACAGTCAAGTAGTCCTTGTAATCTTTGGAATAAACTAGAGATTTGTAGTGGTGATCTGATTTCTTCTGATTTTACCTAGCTATTACCCTTTAGATTGTTCTGGTTTTGTAACTAGATCTTAGGGTATATTGTTTTATGATTATTTTATGCTTGGATGTGGGTTTACTTCTCATAACCCTTTTTGTCAGCAAGATTTCACATTGATATTATAAAAACTTTCTACACAATTGCAGATATTCTGAATGAAATGGAGCATTGAAATCCATAATCTTGCACTAATATAGTTCAGCTAACATCTTGGATGTAATTAATTTGATGCATGCTTTATGCTCTGTTTTGCTAAGTTCTCACATAGGAATAATACTTTTTAGTCAAATAAAGACAAATATAGACAAATAATACACTGGTTTTTCTTCTGTTTACTAATATTAATGTCAAGAGTTCAAACTCATTTGCTCTTTAATTCCTGGCTAAGCAAGAGGAATCAATACCGTTATTTAGCTCCCTCAAAACCACAAAGCATATTTCGGGGGTTTCTTGTCAAAACTAAAGACGAAACCAACAAGTTCTGGGCAAAGTCGTCATTCTCCACGAGTTTTATGCGGAGTGATATGAACGAGGCGACAGCCAAGTGAATATCATGTATCATTCAAATGAATTCGAGAACAACAACTTTGACCAAAACAAGTTGCTTTCTGTTTTTATCTCACCCCTATACACACTAAAATAATGGACACATAGGATATAGACCATGGAGAACGGACTGAAATACTCATAGGGGCATGAAGAACAAGTTCACAATGTTAAGCCTATGGGACATAAATACCAGGGGTGAGATAAATACTAATTCGAACTTCAATTCCTATAAACAGTGGTACCATTTTAGAGCTTTAATCAGTGATACCTCTTGCCTGGCTAGAATTTTTTTTTTCTACGTTGTTAGTAAATGTTGTTCATACAATTTCTTGTTCATACAATTTCTTGTTCATACAATTTCTTGCTAACTGCATGCTCATTGGTTAACGCTCCCATTCTCTTGCACGATCACAGGAGACGTTTAGTCTTGAACAAGAACTTGGAGAGGTAGATTTTATTTTTTCTCTGACATCAAATTCTGTGGTGATTCATGTACGTTCGAAAATCACAATTTCTGTACATTGTACAATATTATCGTTTCTAGGCTTACATATTTATTGCAGTTATTGTTGATCATTTGTATATTTGTGAAATTGCTATATTCTTTCTTTTAATTTTATCTAATTCAGCATTTTGACCTTGTCCAAGACCACAACCAATTTGGCACAGATATTTTAATAATAATGCATTGACAAAATTATCAGTTCTAAATTACAAGTTCAGACGTAAATGAATAGGTTTTAATCATATTCTACTCACTGTTTACCACTGATTTATGCAAGATTCATCCAACGTGTACATCACCAACACTTTTCCTTGTACTCCCCTATATATAACCAATCAGATTCAATATGTAGCTTTACTGCCTTTTAATTAAGGCCACACGCATATATAAAGTCCTAAAGTCATGAGGCATTATCTTTATAGTTTACAAATGCTACAGTTATAGAAAAAAACAATTAATTGGGTAATCATAATTCTTGAAGATATCTTTACTGTGATTTTAATTACTATTGAATTACCTACAGTTTATAACTGTATTCTATGATCGATGGTTAGCCTCTTGGAGACAATTCTTAAAGGTTTTACATGCACCCTGTAGAATAATATCATCTCCATGATAAGACTAATCGAAACATCTAATATTCATGAAAGGGAATCACACCTTTCTTGTATCTTAATGGGTTTGGATATATCCCTCGACATTCCCCCATTGTACCATTCCACAGAAGGTTTCAAGGTGCCCTATTGAACTGGGGATATGTTGATCCCGAGAAGAGATTCCTAGAGAACATTTCACATAGCAGCATGTAATAAGAGAAAACGTGGTTAATGAGCTTGTAGGGATGGTCATTCGAGGTCTGATCTATTACATAAAATACGTCACGACGCCGGAGGCGGAGTGACTTATTTATGTTACAAAATGCCGAGAATTATTACATACCTAAAAACATTATTATCATTACATACCTAAAATCACGAAAAAAAACGCCATCTTATTCACTTTTTAAATCATCCATTCATAGCACATTCACTACGCCTCAGTGAGCACAAACTTATACTGTACTCCAAACTTATACTGTACCCAAGCAGCGAGTAGAATTTCAAAGACGTTCAGCTATAGGTTTACAACGATATATATCTTAAATACACAGACTACACATCTGTGGTATGATTTGAAGCCCTATTTTCGCCATTATCATATACCTGTGTGCGAATGTCTCAAACTTCCTGACCAGCTGTACTGATTTCATTCTGCATACTGTTCGCGAACTAATAGTTTGTGCACACCGTACCATGTGACTTTTTTCAAAATAGTGTTTTTTATGATTCCAAGGTATATAATAATAAGAAGACACGATGAGTGTGTCTAAATTCCATCTCTTCCTTGTTGTTTTGGTCACAAATACTCCACTCGTTCTCCGACCTCGGGTATTATTTCCGACCAAAACAACTCGTTGTGAACAGATTCCATTCAGCCACACTGACCACGTCTTCATATACTACTACTGTCCCTCTCTGAGCAGACAGCGGGGTCCATCAACGGCCGGCCGCCCCTCGTGCCGCCCGGTCACCATGGCAGCAGCGAGGACGACGACGACGAGGACGACCACATGCCCTCCCCGCCGGTAGAGGGCAGCAGTAAGCGCAAGAAGCCACACCTCACCAAGCAAGGGTCCATCCTCTCCAGCTACTTCGGCAACTCGCGCAGGTAATAAAACACTCTATAGATGGTGATGGGTTTAGTTGTTGTTTTTACCAATTTTTAGTGGAGTCCAGGTTGTGTTTATAAATCTATAGGGCACAGAGTGATTGCTAGTTCTGCCATCATCCGCCACGAAATTATAAGATAGCACCAATCTAGTCGGGGGGGGGGGGGGGCAGCTATCAGTATAAACTATAGATGACATTGAGACGAGGCTAAGATTTCTCCATGGCAAGCCCCTGAAATTTTATTTTTTTATAAAATCCATCGATGATTGGTCCTGTCACCTGGTGTTTTGGTTGGCGCCGGGAGGCCTCCATAGCACAATGGCTATGTGCCCTATAGGTGGTGTCAAGGCTGTGTGGATGTGTACAGGTGAGGTGAGGGTAGTTGGTGGAGCTTCACTTAATCCAGGCTTTGTTTTCTCTAATCTAGTAAACAGTGTCTAAAGGTCTGGTTCCATTTCCCCGAATTCAGCCCCGTTGTCTCTCCGGGCCTTAAATCTGGTACATAACCGATGTTCGCTGGTGTAATGGAATAGCAGTCTAGCAGCTCCATCCTAATCTGCTCTAAAATCGTGACCCCACCTGGTCTCCCTCCGGTGGCCACCTGGAGGGGTAGAACGGGGTGTATCCGGTTCCGTCTGTTTGCTGACCTGTGACCAGTCCCCCAAAAAGTTATGTCACCAGGTTTTAAATTGCGCGCCCTCAGTGATCATCTGTGGTTAAATCAATGATACGTCAATGGAGCAGCACCCGGCAATGGCTTTATGTAAATACAGACCAATAATAAAGTGCTGGCTCATACCAAGCCAGAGAGACCCCAAATCGGAGTATGATACGGTGACATGGAATCAGACTAAAATATCCACACTTTTCTTGGGATTTTCAAAGAGAACATTTCTTACATGGGTTGTATGATAAAGAATTATTTTGTTGCTGGCCTACTCACCACTAATTATGAGAGCTGAGTGAGACCTTGCCACTTGAATAATTCAGTATGGGTTCTATATCCATGTACATGCATGCTGTTTTGCTATTGATACACAGAGAATCATTATTCAGTAACATAGAACCATATACCAAATTTACAACTATTTCAATCCTTTTTTTTAAATCAGACCAGTTCATGACTAGACATATAGGCAACTCAAAGCAGCCATTCAATCTGTTGAACAACTCTAAGGCCACTCAAAAAAAACTTGTTTCTTATCACCGCGCGCATCACAAAAAAACGATTTTAGAAGTTTTTTTGTTTTTTTTAATAAATTGATGCACCTTGATAGAAAGTATGAAGGGTATGTGTATTTAGTATCAAATTAAAGCTCCTGATGTCAGGGATGCATTAAATATATATCCAGTAAAAATCTGGAAACCCCGTGTAAGCAGACACCCCGCGTAAGCAGCCACTTTGGCCCGGATCGGAGGGTGTCCGCTTGTGCGGGGTTTTACTGTATGTCTGCCATCTTTGATATAGCAAAAAAAAAAAAAAAAAAAAAAAAAAGCGCCCTTGTCATATATATTTCATGGCTTGGTGATGAGAAACAAGTTTGGTTTTTTTGTGGCCTAAAGAGAAGAATTCAGTGAATTTGAAATTTATGGAGTGGGTCTACTTATTAAGTAATCATAGTGGCAAGGTCTTACTGTAGGTCTCAGTAAACCCTTAATATATGGCCTCTGACACATTTCGCTTGTTTAACCACTCATGCTTCCTGGTAGTTGTCCTGGTGACGCCTGCAGTTACTATGGGAACATTTATGTACAGGTACTGCTCTCAAGTATTTGGTGTCCATGGATGTTGTAGCATTCGTCTTGTGCACAAGTCACCGAGTTATTAGCTGAAAACGTTGTGGGTGAGTCCGTAGCAATTGCCATTCGAGGTCTTTTGTCCTATAAAATATGTCCCGACGCCAAAGGTGGAAGGACATATTTATGGAACAAGAGGCTAAGAATGGAATGGCTACAGGTTCACTCACTACGTTTTCTGATTATTATACACCTAAAAGCAAAAGAAATGTCAATATATGTACTTGCGAAGTACACTATGGGCACAGTGCACCTAAACATTTACTTCGTCTCAGTGAGCCCGAATAGTATTCATACTGCACCCCTAGCAGCGGGTAGTATTTCATAGACGTTCGGCCATAGGTGTATAATAATATATGATCCTATGCTATTCCGTCATTCCTCTCTTCCTTGTATGTGTGTTTTTTTCCTGTTTATTCTATCACCTAGTTTTTCGGATGTACTTGCAAATACGCTGCTTCTTTGCCATTTTAAGAGTGATATATGTGTCTGTGTATTGAGCACTGTGTTTTGTGAATCTCTTTTTCGTGATAATGTAACCTGTGTAGATGTTATGTTCTTGCATATTGTGTGAAGTAATATTGTCCGTCCCTTTCACTTACTAGCTCTGAATGAAGGAATGAACGGCCACCCATAAAACCATCTTCCATTGACCGATTATACGGCATTGATCTAGAGTCGGGAACGACCGATCGTTTTCTGTTTACCGATGAATAGAAATATTTTAAATGTTTACCGGTTATTATGGTGAGGATTACACATAAGGCACCCCCCACCCCCCAATTTAGTCAAAAACCAACAGAATCAAAACGCTTTTGGTCAGAAATAATGTGAATTCTGTGTCAAATGATTCACAATAGAAGCAGATTGCCTCATTCGATGGAAATAATTTCGTCTGGCAAGAACAGGCGTATTTTCTCAAAATCATGAAAATCAAAGATTTGACATAATTCACTTTATTATCCACATAATACAAAGTGTCCACAATATACTTATAGGATAAAGGTGGATAATAAATACGAGATAGACTAGTTTCAGATAAAAGCAGTTGTATGATCCCAGGAGTTGAACCTACGCAATATCCTTGTATGCGCTTGGATATTACTAGGCGTCAAACTCCTCGGAGCAAACGACCGCTTGAAACTGAAACCAGTCAATATTGTGTATATCTTCCAAAGCTCCTTAAAATACACCTCCCAGTTCAGGCAACATCAAGCAATAATGGTGACCTTTGATTCCTTCCCTTCATTGACAACTCTCTGTAATAGTTTACTAAAACCGCACCTCTTAGTAATAAGCTGCATTTGCATGCCTCACAAGAACTTCATAACGCATGACTTTGCTTTGTTTGCCCCCTATCTCACCCTGTTACCATGGTAGCGAGTCACAAAACGGCCTGGAGGATGACGCCCTCACTGACGATCCGGATATTGAGTGTGACGAGTTTGACTATGCTCACCCTCGAAACCACCAGCTCTTCCGGGAAAATGACATGTCCTTAGCCTATGAGCTTAACACAGGCGACACTAATTCACGGTTAAGGTCAGTTCTAAACACAATAACAGACTCCATGTAGGTTGATGGCCCTCCCCCTTTGGTATCTGAGTGGTTGAGTTTCGGAAAGTAACCAGGTATTGTGATATTGTAGCGTTTCGATTTATTATACCTCATCAGGAAAGATTAAAGGCATATCCTACAATACACAGTTGCGCCACCTGGTGATTTTAAAATACTGACCATTATCAATTCAAACCGGTTCTCTTGACTATGCTAATACGAAATGAGTGAAATATAACATTTTGTTAAATGACTGAAATATAACATTTTGTCAAGTTCGGTCTTACGTAATAGGTAAATTGGGCCAACTTACATTTGACTGATTTATATAGGAAATGTACTGAAAAAAAGAGTTCTTCAATTGCATAAAAAAACAAGGACAATGACAAAATTTTAATGCGTGGTACTACAAAATTTCTATTTATATAGTAACTGACATTTTACTATATGAACGTTTTAGAATTTCAATATATTCTCTTATAATATAACTAATATATAAATTTGTATAGGAAAGCTATCACCAACCAACAACTCCCGAACTTTTTATTTTTAGTAGTTTTATTGATACTTGGTGGTACAGTTCAAAGTTTGACACAACGTTTCGCGATTAAATTCGCTTCATCAGGTGTATTTACTTTATCTGTATTTATCATGCTTTGGAGCACTTAAAGTCAATTGGTAACTATGGTAACATATAAACATTTTACTTTTAATGTTAACTAGTGAATATATATAAATACCTGTCAAAATCCAGCACGGTGACACCCAGTTTTAGAATTAGAAATGGGTTCTACAACGCTTTAGGGTCATCATATTGTATTCCCAGGAATATGACATATCGTTTTATTTCTCAAGGTAAATTGTCCGATATGCTTGAAGGGAAAGGAATGGATTATTCTCAAAACCTGCTGATGTCATTATGTGATTGAACTGTCTTTGATCCATTGTGCATAGAACAGGGATTCGAACTGGTTTATATGTAATAATGAAGTAAATTTCCATCATCATCATCATCATCATATGTATAAATTGTGCGTGATAACTCTATAAGAATATTGACTTGCGTTATTTAAACTCTATATCGGTGCTTTATTTGCTCTGTTTGTCCATTACATACTTTTGCACCACTATGCTGTAAGGCAAAGCAAGTAATCTTTGGTTCCTCTCATCTACAAAGTGTGAACCGTAGTCCTGTGGTGTTTATAATGTTCAGTCAATAATGTGTTGTCTAGTCCTGCTTGGTTAAGGCTAGTTCATACTGTGCGACTGGGAGGCTTGCGAGCGGGTACCTCTAGTCTGAGACTGGAGGTACCGCGCTTGAAACTGGAGGTACACCCAGTTGCAAGGTATGCGCAAATATGTGTGTGAACCAGCCTAGTTTCGACTGGAAAGCTTACGACTGGATGTACCTAACTATGCCTAGATTAAGATTAGTGGTACCAAATATCAAACATGTTTTATATTAAAAAATGCTTGCGACTGGGCGTACAAGGTACCTCCAGTCTGAGACTGGGCGTACCCCTTACACCCAGTCTCAGACTGAGTGTACCTCAAAACACAGTGTGAACTGGCCATTAAGTCACCAGTTTATAGCTTCTGTTGATGTCTGCTGTTGGTGTCAATGTGGTTTGCATAAGATTATGTTCAGTGATTTATCTTTTTTTTTAATGAACTTAGCTCTCTTTATTAACTCGTATAGAAAATTAGATATATTTTACCAGTGTCATGAGTTAGTTGTTGATTTCAGTTGTAACCCAAATCACCATTGTCAGTAATATTCTTATACAGCTTTTCTATAAAATATCTTGAACTAGCTTTAGCTTGATTAACAATTATTTCCTAATGTTAATATATACATAATCAAAGCGAATTGCTTGCCTTCTTCTTCCGCTTACACGGGGTTTTAGGCCTTTTTGTACCGAGCAAAAGTGTCCGCTTATGCGGGGTTCCAGCTTTCGCGGGGTGTCCGATAGGTGGGGTTCTTCTCTAATTCGTAAGCAAAACTGTGCAGGAATTTCATACCAGAATATTCCGAAATACTTGGATAAGCAATCTGAAATGCAGGTTGTTTTTGATCAGTGCTAATTATATGTTTTTGCGTTATAACTTTCAACGGCCAATGTCAGATATTCTCTCAACTAGCTCTTCCTCAGACTCCAATGTCTGCTGATGTGCGTGTTTTTGTATAAGCGATTTAAAAAAAGTGATTACAGAAAAGTAAAATGAGATATCTATTAGATATGCTTACCTTGATTTCCAATAGAAAAGGCATATATAAGCATGTCTTCTTTATTCTGTTATGTAGGATGAGTATTACCGGGGAACCAACTACCTTTCTTCCAATAACCTTTGCTTTTCCAGTAGCGTATACATGTCCTTCGTCAGATACTAAGTTATAAAGTCTGCATTGCAAGTTCTAATGTTCCCCGATCTGTCGCTATGTTTATCCTTGTTCGTTTTCTTCTATGATAAAGGTATTCGTCCGTGCACATGTTTTAAGAGAAAACGTGGTTGCTGAGCCCATAGGGACTGTTAATCGAGGTCTTTTGTAAAGTAAAATATAGAATTGATGGTACAAAAGACTGAGAATGGCATTCCTACAAACTCAGTCACTACGTTTTCTTATTATCATATACCTAATTGGTGAGAAACCCCTATTTCATTCTCTTACTAAGTCATCGATTCATGCTCATTCACTACGGGCACAGTGCGCCCGAACGTTATTCATACTGCACCTCTTTCAGCGGGTAGTATTTCAGAGACATTCAGCCATAGGTATATGATAATATCTTTTATAGATGTAACAGAGATTATGTTGTTTCGTAGATTTTGGCCGGATCCTAGTTAATTTTAGATATAGATTAGTATTTTATATTGTGCGTATGTCCCTGCACGATATACTTCAGATTCAGTCACTGGTAATAACTGTTGTGGTGGAAATGTTCCTGATTTTCAAAGGTTGATCGCACATGCATCTTTCAATACAGGGCAGGATTCAGATTTTTACGAAATGTGGCACTGAGCCACTCCTGAGAGCCATACATCTTCATATGTATTGCATGATAAACTGACTAAAACTTGAATATTAATTCATGATGAGATTCCAATACAAATGTCGATATTTTACGTACATAGAAGCATATCTATGGATAGTTACACAGACCTCTTTACACAAATTGCTAATATATCACAATAGTATAATGTGAGGCAATATAAAAAAAGATTCGTTGTACTAGACAGCTTTGAAAGAAATACATTGAGGAATATAAGCATATAATAGCAGCACAAAGTAAATACTGCTTCCTATGGTAAAACGTAAGTTTACAGGTAGCATTACTGCTGCTATTCCGACAAATATGCATTGAATACCTACCTTACTATTATCAGAATACAAACGCCTATCATGATCGGCTATAAGGAAGGAACTGCAACGACATCAGTAGCCACTGAACATATGCCATTTGTTTTGGTTGTCAAGTAATCACACGAGGCAAAGCCGTGTGAGATATAACGTAGCAAACCAAAATGAATGGCGTATTTTCAGTGGCTATGGGTCGAGTGTGGTTCAGGTTGGATCTCACCCCTAGCACTGACTAATTTACTAACTTATATTATATCATCCCCCACTGAGTATTTTTGTATATTGCTATATACCCATGCCGTATATACTGTAAATACGCACCGTTTTGCCATCTAACGTAAAATTACTGTACGGACCACTGGTCTGTACACTAAAATACGGACCACCTTGCTAAACACGTTTATTAACATATCGGTTGTTGAAAATTAAATTAATGATTTTTTTTTTTTAATTTTGGGTATATAGTAAATATATAACGTCCAACCATGATTGTACAAGTCATAGAACTCGATGATAATTTACGGTTTGTACGAAACTCGGCATAAATGCCTCGTTCCGTACAAACTGTAAATTACCATCTCGTTCTGTGACTTGTACAGGATGGTCAGGATGTTCTATATAATCACTCCATGGGTATTGAGTATGAGTTCCCAATGTTAAGTCTATGGGGAAAAGTGCCAGGGGTGAGATAATACAATCTATCAACCACAAAGACACACATACATTATATATTATATAAACCCGCACAAAAGGCAGTCTAGTAATAAATACAAGATTAAGAAAGAAATGGATGAGTGTCAAGTCTGTCTCCCCGGTCACTATCAAGTTTGAAGCGTGCAGTAATATGAACGAGGCTTTTGCCGAGTAAATATTCATAAGTACTCCAAATGAGATGGTGAATGGGGACTCACCAAACACAAATATGTTTCTGATTTTATCGTAATCTGCAAATATCTATCGGTTTATCGCCCATTGAGTATGAGTTACCATACTCGCAAACCTCTTGAGTATGAGTTCCTAATGTTAAGCCTATGGACTTTTATACCAGACTAAGGTAATAATGTATATATAATTCGCCAATCTCTCATCAGGGGTCTACGGAACAGCGTATCTGACTCGGAGGACTTCGATGACATAGACGGAGGGAGATCGCGTCGGAGACGAAACAGGAGGTCAGTATTATTACTCAGCAGACCAGGTTTATTATTCTTATCAAAAGAAACATGGCTTAGCATGGTTCACTTTTATTATATACATGTACTATACACATATGCCCCAAAATACTCCATATACCAACCTCTGCTGTGCAATTGGTAGTTGAAGCAACAGATAAAAGTGGAAGCAAGAGATAAAAGTGGAATTTAATGTATTTGGTGTGATTTCCGTAACTGAATATCGCTGTATTAAATGAGATCTTTGATGTTTTTCAACAATTTTGCCATGCATGAGCTTTGAGAATATTGTTTTTACAATGAGATTGTCTCTGTTGTATTTTTCCTTTGACTTAAAGCATTTTACATGTGCACGTCGGAATTTACATGTGAACATGCTGCGGATTGATAATCCCTGTACACCAATTTTACCATTTTCTTATTGACAATACTTATTTCCTATCTCCCCATCTAAAGCGAGGAGGATTTGCAGGATAGGTTTGTTTTAAAGCTATTAGCATGGTTAGAGCTGTGCATTTAAGGGCTGGTTCCACCAACACGATGGATTTGCTGTGGTATATCTTGTTTTATTACCACCTAATACAAACTGTCCATAGAAAACACATAGGGCGTTTGTATGGACATACCCGGCGCATACGGACACGTTGTATGCTCCGGGTGGCGCAAACGGAAAAATAGTGCGTATGGAAAAATAGTGCACAGCTAAAACGAACTGATATTGACACTTATAGGCGCCACTTGTCCAGAAAAGGTGGATAATAAATACAATATAGACTGGTTTCAGATAAAAGCGGTTGTATGCTCCTCGGAGTTGACTATGCGCAATATCCTCGCATACGCTCGGATATTACTACCCGTCAACTCCTTGGAGCATATGGCCGCTTGTATCTGAAACCAGTCAATATTGTGTATATATCTTACAGTGTTGTGATATGTTGTACCTCCTTTGTCGCGATATGTTGCGTGCAATAGTATACCTACTTTTTTACGAAATCGTGTGTATACTTTGGTGCTCCATCACCGCGACACCTCAAGATGCATCGTGGCAAATATGCAGGCGATTAATCCAAACATGGCAAGATTTAGCAAGACACCTAAATCATGACTAATCTCGCTATATCCTGTGTGTTGGTGGAAACAGAACTTCAGTGTTACTCATTTTCCTTCACCATTGCATTTTTTGGAATATTTTCATTTCATTCCGACACATTACTTGAACGATTATGTGATCGTCTCTTCCAGTCCACTCCCAATCCTAGCACCCCTCTCATAAGATCTCACACTCTCCAAGTGGTATTCTGTACAAGGTTCTCACTACGCTCTATGGGAGAAGAAATCTTAACAAACTAGGCTTAGAGCCTTGAGAATCTCCTGGCCTTCCTCCCGTGCTAAACACGTACATCAATGCAATCCAAAGATTCCTATAATCTCAATGATGCCACATAGCGGGAATACTGTGCTTTATTTTGGACTGGAATACAGAATACCACTTAGAGAGTGTGAGACCTTATGAGAGGGGTGCACCTACAGCTTGAATTAGGTTGTTTTTCCAATTTACACCTACACTAAATCGATCGGATGTTGAAGAGTTGAGGGCACCAATTTCATATCATATAAATTTGTCTTAAAGGTTTCTTTTATCCCCGACAACTCCCCGCTCTAAATGGTAGAGGGAAGCACTTTTTCTAGAACTTTAAGCGTATGATTTGTATTTTGTTTTTCACCAATTTACGAGTAGAAATTAGGAAGAAGAAAAACAGATTAATGCAGGGTTATTGCATATAAACAGAAGATATTGATATTTCAGGTGACATATTTTCAATTATTCAATTGCACGAGGTGTGCTTTTCCTATTTATTTTTTTTTATTTTCGTCCGTTCCGCTGGAGTATATACTCGTAAGTTCGGAAAAAAGTGCTTTTCCTACATAATTTGGATTTTTCATAATCCATCGTTCCCATTAAGGCAACAACAAATTATGTTTACAAGAATCTTCACCGTCAACCCCGCACCCGCCAACGCCGATTCACCACGATAGACCTCCGATACACTCTGATTACAAATGGCAAAATCGTGGTGTATCGGGAGGTCCCTGAAAATTCTAATCGTAGCCGGTGCACCCCTCTCATAAGATCTCACACTCTCTAAGGGGAATTCTGTACAAGGTTATGACTACGCTCTGGAAGAATTCTCAAGAGCCTTGAGAATCCACTGGCCTGCCTCCCGTGCTTAACACATACATCAATGCAATCCAAAGATTCCTATAATCTCAATGATGCCACCTAGCAGGAATACTGTGTACTTGGCGCCCTAGTGGCTTCATTTGGACTGGAATACAGAATACCACTTATGAGAGGGGTGCACCATCGGTGTGTATCACAATGCATGGGAATGGCTTACTATGATATTTTTCAGACACTAATAGAATCGAATTGAAAAAATATAACCACGATTTTGTCAGACCTTCCCGATTAGATTTTGATCCCAGGAAGTCAATCGTAAGCCCTATCGGTGCCAGAATCGGCGTTGGTGGGGCTTTCAGGGTTTCTGAATATAGTTATCCCACAAGCCGTTTTCCATATTCCAATTGATATATCCTCAAAAGCTTTTCTTAAAGACACTTGTTAGTCCCGATTTCTGCGCTTTAATCATACAATCGGACGAGGATGAGAATATGGCCACACGCTCTTGTACTCTGCCTTAAGCCAGAGACACACCAAGCGAGAAACGCAGCGGTTTCCCGAATTGCCAACATAAAATGTGCATTGACATACTACTTTCATAATGATATCTCCCACCGATATTTTAGCATCCGAGAAGCAATAGTCTGGTGAATTATGAAATAATATTGCATTCACACGCTAGTTTGTGTTGGTGATTCCGAAAATCGCTTCGTTTTTCACTCGGTGCAGTCGCATAGACTTTGAGCTTGCTGCAGAAAACTGCCCCTTCGCTATCTGCATGCCAGCTATTAGAAACAGGAAAGGAGCAGAGTGCCAGTGTCTCAGTATCCTAAAGGCATGCTCAGCTGACCATGACCAATCACTAGAGACCGAAATACCTTAAGACCCACTGGTGCTGATATATTTGGATCATAGAAAGGCAGTTGTAGAGTTGGAAAGTTGACTGGGTGTAAGTGGGTGATAAAAATGGTTCATAGACTGTATATAACCCAAACCTTTAATTGTTTTTTTAATAATTCCACGTTCATTGATTAATAATGAACATATCATTTGCTCCTATATTTAAATAGAGAGCGTCATATTTGCTCTTTATAAACATACCAACCTACACATTCCCTAGTTTAGTCTCTAGAGATTCAACATATCAATGTTCTCCGGGTTCCGACAAAGAGTGCATACGGAAAGATAATGCGTACTGAAAAATAGTGCGTACCTAAAATGAACTAATATCGCTAAGCCACTTGTCATAAAAAGGTGGATAATAGATACAATATACACTTAGCGCAATATCCTCGCATGCGCTCGGACATGACTAGGCATCCACTTCTCGGGGCATATGATCGCTTGTATCTGAAACCAGTCGATATTGTGTATTGATGCCTATTATTGGTTATTGTCCTCCCACGAACTCTCCTACCATTATCCTTATCCTTCTCACTCTCTCCAAATATTAAACAGCCTCCTGGTCCCAAGGACTCCGCCATAATTAAAGCATTTCTTTTACGTTTCTTTAGAATATCTTTTAAACCGAAATTAAGTTTCAAACAAATTGTTACAGAATGTGCCAAATAGGCAATCATATCTCATATTGCATGAACGGAAAATATTTAATCCACAATCAAATATTCCCATTCAACAGAGTTTTACAGGACAAGCAATGATTTATAATTGTAAAACACAGCATTAACCTTAAATAAGAGACAAAAATCATGGTCCTTGGAGACATAGCACATGTATACTTGGGAGAATTGCCAGTGAATGATAGAATAGCCTGACCGTATATTATTATTTACAACAGAAAACCCTGTTTTTCACTGACCTGTGTTTCTTTCTGTAGGAGTAGGACGGGTCACCTGTCAAACGGCATGGCCACCATTCTCCGCGAACAGCCTGTAGGCGCCAACGACGTATCGGCATCCTCTGAGGTTGTCACGGTACGTCCACTTTTTTTTAACTTTTATTTATACTGAAGAATAATGATAAAGGCTTTACTCTATACCCATGCCATATATACTGTAAAGGGTGGTATCCACCAACCACGACAAGGCTACAACAAGCGCCGACAAGAAAGTTACAATCGGCGGTCCAGTCTAGGAAAAATCGAGTTGTCAGAGCCTTGTCGGAAGGCTCCTGACAAGCTCCCAATCGTGGCCTTGACATGGCCTTGTCATAGATTCTTGTCAGGAACTGGGGTCCACCAACCATGACAAGGCCTGCAATCATAGGCCAATCATAAAGGGGAGCATCCACCAACCATGACAAGGCTACGACAATGACTTCCCGACAAGGTCCACCTTTGCCCACTTACTGGACAGTAGTATCTGATCAATGTCAAATTATCTATTATTACTTATCTCACTCCTGGTATTTTCCAAAAAAAAATTAACATTGGCAACTCGTATCCAACGCCCATTGAGTATTTAGAAAAAATACTAAATGGAAGATGTCACAAAGGTTAGTCCATTAGTGAAGGTGAAGGGTGAGATAAGTTCAGAAACTTATTCAAGTTTGTGAAAAGTATGATGCTATCGCTGATAGTATATAGCAACGTTCTCCTTTAGTTTTGATGCTATACGATCTTATTCAGGCCTAGAACCTTTAATGGGAAGTAAGTGATAGACTAAGAAGATTCTTGAGATTTTATGTAAGGATTCATATTTTCCCCATATAGATAGTATTTCCGGCAATGAAACTATTACTCTGGAAACAGCTGAGTTTGTCACTTTTATCAAGATATACTCAAGAATTATTCTGAAATTTTTACCCTGATTTTTTCCATGAATAAACTGTTGGTTGAGCTGTGCAGTGCGTCTTACAGGAAGTGGTACCTGCGACGCCGGAGCGTGTTTTCAAAGTGGTCTTCGTTGGCGATTCGGGGGTCGGCAAATCCAGCTACATTCACCGCTTCTGTAACTCCGAGTTCAAATCTACCTTCAGTGCCACGATTGGCGTCGACTTCCAGGTAACTTTCATTATTAGTTTTCCTTCTTTATGAGTCTTATGGCAGTTTCTTTCTCGGTAAAATGCATCTGCTTTTTTACGCCGGGGGGGGGGGGGGGGGGTGCTTGTGGTCCCCGGTAGAGAAAATTGTCATTTTCATCCACCGATTACGGAGTCTCCATATTTAACCTATAGGGATTTTGTAATTTACAGGGTGGAGATTGCGGGTCTTCGTTATTTCCGGGAGATTACGGGAAAGGTCCCTTGTGTACAAAATGGTGCGTGAGAAGATCGGCGGTTATTTTGTCTTTTCTTTGATAATTTAAATTTTCAACGCTGAATGATAAATACAATGTAAACTGGATTCAGATAAAAGCGGTCGTCATCCTCTCGGACTACAGACTCTACATAATATCCTCACATTCATTCGGATATGTTATTTTCTCTTTTCTTTGACAATTAAAATTTTCAATGCTCAATGATAAATACTATAATCTGGTATCAGATAAATGTGTTCGTAATCTCCTTGGGCTAGACACTACGTAATAATCTCGCATTCGCTTGGATATTACTACGCGTTTAGTCCTCAGAGGTTACAGCCTCTTGTATCTAAACCAGTTAATAGTCTTATAATTGTAGCACTATGCTCTTCAAAATGTCCACTCTATGGCAAGCTTCAGAGTTGAATTTTATATCTTATCTCATCCCTGCTATTTTTCTCCCATAGACCTAACATAGGGAACACATACTCAATGCCCATGGGGTATTTACAAAAAATTAGTAATTGTGATGGGTGAGATAAATTCAGAAACCTATTCAGGTTTCCAGTTGGAGCTTGATTCTATCTCGTTTGAATCGCTATGTAATTCATGTGGCTTTCCTTTGTGAATTACTATGTTATTCGAACTGGTTGGGATATGAACTCTGACTGTAATCTCTCTCAGAGGTTTCCTCTAAATAAATCTGTTTACTCTATGTAATAGAGGTTTTATAACAAAGATCAAGCCTTTTCTGGGGCTTCAAATCTATGAAATTGGGCATAAAATGTGCAAAAGTAGACAAACCAATTGACCTACAGGTGTATTTATGTTTCTGAAATGCGGCCTATCCCTTCTGTTTCATACCTCACTCCTCCCACCCATCTTCACCCCACTCCCCCACGGGTGGGAATTAACTTTGCACACAGCCCTTTGACCAACTTATTGCACCCCCACCCCCTGGATATTTTGCTCAGGATACGGGCCTGAAGTTATGGTATTTGGCTGAGAAGCCATTTTCTCTTCCTTTAGTTGAATGTTTTTGTATCTCTGACAATGGTTATTCATTTCTGATTCTAGGTGAAGTCAATCGTCGTCGATAATCACTGTGTTGCCCTACAGTTGTGGGACACGGCAGGCCAAGAGAGGTGTGTAACATTTATACTAGACGGAAATAGGGTTACTGTGGTTGTATGTGGTAAATGCACAGTAAGATTGACAATCATGAAAGAATGATATCTCCCAACAAACTTGCTGAGAGTTGAAGAAAGAAATCCCATCTGAGATGAGAAAAATTGCATCAAGCATATCTGTATGTGAATGTAGACAAATTTCTCTCATTTTTTCTGGTTTTTCCGCATTCCTGTTGGGGTGTGGGAAGTGTCCTGGACTAGGAAAGATATTTAAGCAGATCGCTCGTCTTTACAAGCATATCTGTATGTGTTTGGTCAATACATCCCAAACGCCGTGGTTAAGAAATTAAATGATAAGGATAAGTGTCGTTACATTATACCCTATAGGAGAAAACTATTTCCAATCGGCAATGTCGGTCGGTGAAGTTGCTTAGTTTATCCTACATAAAGTTGCATAGCTTACCATACTCCTATTATAAAATCCCATAGACTTGATACGGTGGGGTGTATGCCACTAGATTTGTATGGCACTATTGGCATACGACACTCATAGAATTTCGGCTACGAATTTCTCTCGTCTTCGCCTCGCGAGATTACTACACCAAACTCCAGTTGTGGCATACGGCAGCCTAGACTAAAACTCATCTGGTTTTACCATAGTATTCATTGCATATTTTCTCTCTCATTCTAGGTTTCGCAGTATCACCAAGCAGTATTTCCGTAAAGCGGATGGCGTTCTAGTCATGTATGACGTCACATCCGAGTCCTCATTCCTCAATGTTCGCAACTGGTTCAACAGCGTTCAGGTAACTTATAGTTTCCCACTTTTAGAGACTATAATATACTGGGTACAGAGCCACTGATATTTCATGAAGAGGTCACCAGATGGCCGACTGTATAATGCTACCATTTGGTGGAAAGTTCTTCTAATGTGGCTCGTTATTCTTATGAAATTCAACTGATTTTACCATGTCTCCTTTGTCTCTCACAACAATCCTGGCACTTTGAGATGAATTTTAAAAAGTTGAAACCCAGGACACTTTGTTTTCACATGAGAGGCTCTATACATATACATAAATAGCCTATTACCACTCACCTTTACTCATGTACCTATAGAAGTGCAAAATACCTACCTTTTTAGCTCCAGTAATGAAAACCCGACTCTGAGGCAAAATGGCACCTCCAGGGAACATTATCTATCTGCCCTATTGCTCAATATTATCACGGATGCACAGTACCCATACTACACACAGGGTACTTGATAGAGGCAATAAAAAAGAAACCATAGACACTGAAAGATCATATTATAAATCTTGGTAGATGTACCATATAAGGTTGGTAAGAGGATATATGGAGGATATATGGAGGATATATGATATAAGGATAATAACCATATCTAGTAAAAGTGGGTTTAGTAGGAGGCCCTTGTGGTCCCAGGCTTGCTCACAACTGCCACCTGCCTTCCTCATTCCATTTCGGCATCTTGAATCAACCACTCTCATATCATATCATATCGTAGGGGTTATAATGATCAATATGCATTTATCCCCTATTTTAAGAAGTTATTGTATCTATTAATCATAATAGAGTTATAAATCCTTATATTGTCAAACATTGCCATAAGAATATTACTTGATATTAGATATTTTATCTGCACAGATAGCGGTCCTACTTCTTCATTTGCTAGGTACTGCAGTAGTGTGTGATATAAATGTAAATTTTGTGTTAGCCCATTCGATCCAAGGATGTCTCCGTGCATGAAGAAATACCCTGTACCCATTCAATCTGTTCTGTTGACAGGAAGGGTGTGAGGAAGGCACAGTGTTTGTCCTGGTGGGGAACAAGACGGATTTATCAGAGGAGGACGAACACAGAGTCGTCAAGACCAAAGATGGCGCCAAACTTGCCGATGTAAGTCTCATCTACTCTTGCATAGTCTCATAATCTATCCTACCCCTAATATAAAATCCCATAGGTTTAACATTGAGTTTCCGTATGCCACGCTGACTGGCATACGGAGTTTTATATGCCACTAGTGGCATGCAGAATTGTTATCACATAATATTCGTAGCCTCTGAAAATATCCCATGAGCTTTAGTTGCGGGCTAGTCTCACGAGAATAAGCCGAGTGGGATTACATGGCAGACCAAAATGAAACGCATATTTTCAGGAGCAACATATCGAATGCAGTTAAGATATTATCTCACCCTTATCAATTGGTATTGAGTTTGGTTGGGTTTTTTTTTTACAATAATCTGTGGGCGTTAAGTACGAGTTCCCAATGTTAAGTCTATGGGTGAAAATACCAGGGGTGAGATAAATCGCTATACCCTATCGTTTCCTATATATTACTTTACAATTGATGCATATATATACGTTCAACTACAAAGACATTGTCTTGATAAAGTGGATATGAAACGAACGTTTAGGATCACATAACTTTGGATCCACCAAAATGAAAAGCATCCAATTAATAAAACATATTCACCTGGACTTCATACAAAACAAGACTATTGTCTTCTTTTTCTTTTTTAGTTTGCAGCGTTTATTTCTGAGATGATACGTGAATTTAAGTGTAGAGAATAAAATAAACCGTCGATGACAATAAAATGAATCATTTCAATGCATGGAGAAGAAAATAATTTGAGAAAACAATATGAAGATACCGATAGATATTCATACTGGAGAAAACAATATGCAGATGCCATTGTTGTCTATAGATACTGGATATTAATACTGTCTTTAAGATGTATTTAATGTGTTATAGTAACAAAAGCGAATACAGAAGTAATAAGCACAATGGATGTCTCTATTGTCAAAGCTTTAGATGAAATAAATCTCCTGTGAACAAAAATAAAACAAAAAATAACACATTATGTTTCGAATCAGTGTGGTAGATTTCCAGGACCATTGTCTTGTAAGAAAGGAAAGGCATGATTAAGACCTGCATATGATATTTAGTTACTTTCAGTAACCTTCTCTCTTAACCTCTCATAATGTCACTCTTCCAGGAATATGGCGCCATATTCTTTGAGACGAGTGCCAAGAATGGAACTAATGTGAAGGAGACGTTATCTGCTATGGCCAGGTGAGTTCTGTTAGAAAATTACATGACTGCACTGTCGGGAAGGATGAACGTACACACTGAGAATGTAGACCATTCAGTCAAGCTATACTCTTATTAAGCCCAATACACATTGATGTACCTTTGTCGGCAACAAAGGAACGGTAATTTGTCTCAGGCGAGATGTCCTAACCGAATCGGCCCCAGTCGGTAGATCTATGAAGGACAGCTAGGCAAGGTCAGCCAACGATTAGTGGATGTCCCTCCCTTGAGATGTCCTTTTGTCGCTGGCGAGTTGTGGCTTGATGTTCCTAAATCAGTCGCCAAAAGTTTATCTACAGGTTCATAAATCCAGTCTCTGACAACGGAACCTTGGTAAATGGCCTTTGATTGGGTGGCCGACACGGGCCGCGGTATTACGTAATTCGCCTGGGACAAGTTCACCGACTCCTATACGATTTGGGAACTAATCGTTCACCTGAATTGGTAGATGTGTAATAGGCCTGGTGTCCACTGACTTCGATAGAAATTTTGACCTCCCAATAGGGCAACGATACAAAAAGCAAATATCGGAGACATATCTGGAAGGTGCAAAATCGTAGACATATGTCTAGACATGCCAATCCACCACGCATTGTATGGGTTTTTTATCGGTGTCTAATCGCAGAAGCGTGGTAAACTGCCCCAATATTAGGTGACCTTCCAACGCAATTTTGATTTTGTATCGGGAGGTGCATCGTAGACCATATCCGAGCGATATCGTAGTAGTTGGAAGCCAGGCCTTGATGAATAGCTCACATACAATCCATTTTTTGTTGGCAATTCCGGAAATTGCTGTTTTTCTCGCTTGGTGTGTTTCCGGCTTAAAGGTTAGATTAGCAACTCACATATTACAGGAAGTTCCCTTGAAGAAATATGTAACAAAAGATTCAGTTATTTATTTCAAACAAATTTATTTGTACCATTGTTGACTGTGTCCGTCCGTACGAAAACCGGTCTATTTCGAGTGATCGGACCCAGTATAAAAAAAAGAACATTGTAATTAATTTAGAATTAATAGTAATTTTACGCGCCACTGCCTAAAGTCGTACTCAGACAAATCATCGTACTCTCATCACGTGACACCGCGGAAGCGGCCATGTTTAATCCACCACACGCCAGTCGGCTCTGTACCGTCCACCTACACGGACTTTCTTTACTCACCCACCCACACCTTTCTTACCTATCTACATGTACTACATTTTATCATTTTATCTTATATGTACTGCTTTTACCTTTTTAATATTTATCAATCTCTATTACCTTTTACCCAATGTATAAGACTATGTTTCTACTCAAAGTCTTATCCTTTTATCATGTAATAATGTTTTAGCAGTATTAAACATTATTTTAAGGCAGATGGCGTTTTGTATAATTAAATAAAATACCCTCATTGAATACCCGTGTTTATTTTTCGTAATTGCAGCATTCTCCAGGAGAGGGAGGACCGAGAGATGGAGAAAGCCCTGCAGTTGAATGATCCCGTAACAGAGAAGAAAATGGGCTGTTGCAGCTAGTGACGATGGGACCGGTTTTCACGAGTATGAGCAGCTGACTCACGTGTTACTAACGGGGTGTTCCACCGGACCGACGGTCGCCCAGTTCGTAGCCAGACACTCGCCGATTTTATTAGATGCCCTAGAGTTTCTGATGTGTCTGATAATGAACATTTATCAAATATTATTATGAGAATTGAACACGTTACAATATGTGATCTTTATCTCAAAGGCCTAGGAACAATCTATCGGGTGAGAAATCGGCCAGGTGGATAACGCCTTTTAAGCAGGATTCACACGGACGGATATATGTACCTCATGAGACTGGTGTACTTAAATTGGAATTCAAACGATGGGATTCATGTACCTCACAGGGTGTTTGTCTGAGACAAATCCTGCTGAGATTCTGTAGTCCAACACAACTTCTTCGCCTAAATTATAGGGTTCCATTTCCCTATTTTTTCGCTGCACTTGTTGGCGACATTTACACCTTATAAGGAACAGAATCTTAGGATATTTTAGACCCTGTGAGGTACATGAATCCCATCGTGTAAATCCTATTTTACACCTTCTCCCTAGTCTCACCAAAATTTCCCCGAGTACTGAAATCTCACAGCGGGAGACTGGATGGGGTGTTTCCTCAGTTTCAAGGGAAAAATGACGGATTGTATTTTCATTTGAGGACACCCCGATACCTAGTCTCACCAAAGGTTTCTGGAGTGAGGTATACTTAGTTGCCTTTTCCTGAGATATTCAGGGACCCTTGAGACTCATGTACCTGGGACTGAGACTGGAGTAGCCAAAAAACAGCATGGGCTTAAGGATAGGCACCCCAGTGTCACCAAAAGTCCCCATGAAATGATAAAACCTGTTTTATTTCGAGATCTCAAGGGATTCGGTACCGGCGAGGGAAATCCCAGTCACTCATGTACCGTTGAGACAAAATTTTCTTTACTAGCAAAAAGGCGGCAGAGATACAAAAGAAACCAACATGGAGGGATGCCAAGCATGGGTATGCTGAACACGGACATGCCAAGCATAAGAATGTCGTCATGGGCATGCCGAATTTGGGCATGCCAGATTTGGACATGTGCAGAGGGCGAATATTTTGTCTCTTGAAAATGGGCACCCGGTGCCCATACGGAGAGATTTGTCTCAAGCTTATTTGCCTGAGATCCCCCCACCCAGCCATCCATCCCCAACCCCACAGTGGAGGTACATGTATATGAGTCTCTCCGTGTGAATCCCACTTTAGTCTCTATCACAGACACTAGGAGGCGTGCGAGGCAGCTTGACAAGGGTCTGTTGAAGTCTAGTAGCTGAGGCAGGAATTCTATACCCAAAAGCAGTATGGCCGCGTGCCCCTTGCGCCTCAAACGGTCGTGAAAGAGACTAATCCCGTTCTAGGCGATCCGGATGTGACGTCAGGTTTATGTCACGTGATGCCATAGCTGCGTCTCATTAGGACACCCTCGTTATCACCTTCAAGAATTGCAGCGTATTCAATTAAGTGAAACTTCGCTTCTTTACCCATGACTTATTCGTTACTGTATGATCATTATTAGATTGTCATTCTAGGGTCTAGGTAATTCATTCTGTGTAAAATACGTAGGCTTATTAGTTAGTCTCACTATAGTGATTCAATGTGTTCTTATGATGTGGCCTACCTTACAGTATTTTATCGTTAAATATCATGACATCTTGTGTATATATTCCGGTATCAAACTATGTTTCTTATATGGGCTATTGTCTCATTCCTGGTATTCCTCACCCCCATAGGCTTAACATTGTGAACTCGTACTCAACGCCCATGGAGTATTGTAAAAAGAAACTCAATATGGGATGACTTCACAAACATTAGTCAATCAGTCAGTGATAGGGGTGAGATAAAATCTGAACCGCACTCGATCCATAGCTCCGCTGAAGATACACCATTTCTTTTGGTTTGCTATGTATTCTCACTCAGCTTTGCCTCGTAAGATTACTCCACAACCAAAACTCATGGCATATTGTCAGTGGATACAGATCTTCAAGCAGGTCCTTCTTAATATGTTTTACATAATCAACACTGTAAACAGACTAAGAAACTAAATTACCAATGATGCCATGAGATCGGAGAAATAGTGGTTTGCCAGAAAATGACAAATACCACCAAAATGAATAGGTGTTCACATGCGTGAGTTAAATCTCGATTATCTCTCGTGTCTATTAGCTACAGTTCCGGGAGATATAGAACCTTATCTCACCCCGGTATTTTTCTCCTTAGGCTTAACATTAGGAACTCATACTCCACGGCCGTGAAAGTAAGGTACCCAATACTTAATGGCTAATTGGGTGAGTTATTCTATTGATTGATAAAGTTACTGATCATACATATGGGGTGAGATAAAATCAGAATCACACTCGATGGTAATAACTTTGTTTGACCGCTATGTAATTCACTCAGCTTCGCTTCATGGATTACTCCGCAGGCGATCTTGGTGCAGTACGGACCAAGTTATTTTCATCTCGTGAGTTTCCTTCTAATAATGGAATTCAGAATTGCTTTCGCTAGATATATCATTAACTGCATTTGAGGATAGAAACAGGTGGTATTTCGGGAAATCTTTGACTGAAAATGTAAATGTTGAATGATTTAAATTAATCGTTTTCAATTATTATGTGCAGCTGGTCTCACATCCCTGTCCCTTTGTCTATATTATTATCGAGATTGCAGAAGAAATACTTCATTCCAAACTATATCTAAAGTAAATAACGTCCATGGCAGTACGTACTTCAGTACACATATCAAGAGAGTTCATGTCTCAGTGGTACACGGGTGTTCCGGAAAATGGAGAAAATAATTATAAGATGAACGATAATGTAAGGAATTCCATGTGACATTCTCTGAAATTTGTACCGTCACATTGCATTCGGTATGCGCGTATTTGGAAGCAGCTATGAATGGGGTCGGGACCCAAATTCCACATTAAAACATGAATGATTCTCCATTATTTGTACATATATTTCATTACAGGGTTGCAGGTGTCGCTTCATTACATATCATAACATAATAGTTGCTATAACCATCCGAGTTCTAAAGTACATGTTATATTCTCTTACTTTCTAATATCAATTGTGGGAATCGGGTGATATGCAATCCTGTATGTAACATATTTGTTCTTCTGTGATATTAGATGATTGATATCAACTGTCTTCCATGAGTAGCTACATAGACAAGGAAACTGATATGAATCTACCCGGTTCATACGGATATATTGTATTATTATCCACCTAATACAAACTATCCATAGAAAACACATAGGGAGTTTGTATGGACCTACACGGCGCATACGGATATGTTGTATGCTCCGGGTGGCGCATACGGAAAAATAGTGCGTACGGAAAAATAGTGCATAACTAAAACGAACTGATATGGACATGCCACTTGTCCAGAAAAGTTGGATGATAATTACGATATAGACTGGTTTCAGATAAAAGCGGTTGTATGCTCCTCGGAGTTGACTCTGCGCAATATCCTCGCATACGCTCGGATATTACTACGCGTCAACTCCTCGGAGCATACGGTCGCTTGTATCTGAAACCAGTTAATATTGTGTATTTATCCATCTAATACGAAATGTCCATAGTAAACCTATAAGAACTCTGTATTGGCATACCCGGTGTATACGGATATATGTTGTATCATCTACCTAATACAAAGTGTCCATAGCAAACCTATAGGAACTCTGTATCGACATACCTGGTGTATATACGGATATATGTTGAATGCCTCGGGATGCAAAAACCAGAGCATACGGAAAAATAGTGCGTACGAAAAAGTAGTGCATAACTAAAGTGAACTAAAATCAACACGCCACCAGTTGGATAAAGGTGGATAATAAATACAATATAGACTGGTTTAAGATAAAAGCGGTTACAAGTATAATCCTCGGAGTTGACACTACCCAATATCCTTACATGCGCTCGGATATTACTACGCGGCAACTCCTCAAAGCACACAGCAGCTTGTATCTGAAACAAGTAAATATTGTGTATGTATGACCGGGTATGATTAGCCCTTAGCAGGGTGCTGGTGATGTTTTACATTATTAATAAGGGTTTCAGTGCTTTTTGTGCTACTTGCATTATAAGTAGGTAGAAGGGTGTCAATGATGTTCTTTCATTAGGGTTCTTTATTAGTACCGTTGATCCGCTGTGCAGTCGCGATCAAAGGAAAGAATATATAAATAAAGCTTATAACTTATCGTGGCGGGAATGTTTCCGCATCATTGATTCCGAGATTAAAAGAAAAATTCCAAAGTCCAGATGTGTATTATTCAATAAATAGTTTATCCTATGAGCAGCCGTTTTAGGTTTGTGTTGGTGGGGTTGAGCGTGTAGTCATTTAACATGATGTGCTCATAATAAATGTTTCTCGGTTGATAAGACTGCAATGCAGTGCATAGAAACGTACCCCGGTCGCTTTGATCAATTATATTCCATCCTATTGGAGTATGTTCGCAGGACTTAGTCTTCAAAACATTTACTCTTGTAGCTCTTATAGATTATGGAAATATATTGATTATGTTGAATTACGAATTGCACATGTCTTACATCATATTGCATAGAACGTATTTGTGCTGTGTTGGGGTAGATATCAGATGACCTTTAACATTTTGAATACATCCTGCCAAAGGGTCCTCTATATATGTACAAATCCCTAAAATGAGGTATTTTAGAAGTAGATATGTTGGTTTTTGTCTATGGAAAATGTATAGATTCTGATATTCATGAAATTCCCTCCTACATTGGTTGCTAAGGGAACAGGAAAAGTTTGAAATATTCGCAAAAAGTCATTCAATGTGAATCAAATAAAGGTATTCTCTATTCTGTGATGGTATTATGTTGTTACTCAGGATAACATAGCAGCCTAAAGCTTCCAAACCCGGAGTGTTTTAGTGGACGATTCTGGGCGACGTTTCTTGAATTAAGCACCACCTGGCGACTAACCTGGGGGGAGTTTCATAATCTAGGATCGTACATGAAGACCCTTTTCTGTACCTCGTACAAGGATTATCGTCTAATAATATTAAAGTCTGTTGGCTAAGACAATATTGGCCGTCCATAAGGTCGTCCATAATTGTTGAAATTGACCCGCATTGTCCCTGGGTCTCTATGGCATACAGAAAATTATCTTCATGTACGATCCTGGGTTATGAAACTGCCCCCTGGCGTTTACACTAGACGATTCTGGGCCTTTGCTCCTGTTTTTGTGGTATCGCTAGCTATAATCGGATCGCAATTTTATTTTTACGATTACTTTAACGATCCGACTGAAAAAGCGTTGCTCCCGTAATATCGGATCGTATCTCTATATTCCCGCTGGGGGTCGTTGCTCCACGTTTTGCGGATCGCAAAATAGCGATCCGAGGTCGAAAGTGTTGCTCCATATATTTTGCGGATCGCATCATAACTATGTCGCTATCTATATCCAATTAAAACCCCAATGAACCTGTTACCTATCACACTGAGAATGCGGTGTTTTAAAATATAGCGATACAACGTGAAAATAGCGATACTACACGATACGATCCGATATTACTGGAGCAACGCTTTCCAGGAGCAACGACCCCCAGTATCGCTATATTTTATGATACGATAGCGATACAACAATTCAGGGGCACATATTGAATGAGACAGGGGAAAATTAATTAGTTCTTTAATTAAATACAGATTGCATTACCGTTAAAACTGATCTGACACCTGGTGGTTTGGATCGCTATTTCCTATAGGTAAAAGAACAAGTGGCAGGGGTCGGTGGTGCCACCATATCGTTATTTGAAATATCAGACAAGGGTGGTTTTAACCTACAGCGATACGATCCGCAGTGCTGTGAAGGTCCGCATTAAAAGTATCGCTAAAAGCCGTATTTTAGCAGCGATGCGCCTATGCGATTACGACACGATCCGCAAAATTTCTGGAGCAACGTTTAGGCCCTCGGATCGCTATTCTGCGATCCGCAGCTCTATCGTAATCCTGGAGCAACGGGGCCCTGGGCAGAGATCCTGGCATTTTGCACCACCTGATGAGTTTCAGCAGTAAAAGCTAGAAATCGTCTAGTGTAAACGCCAAGCACATGGCGACTGCAGATCGTCTGGTTACATCAGATTATACAACTGACGACTATTGGACACGCTCTGACACCTGCGACTATGTCAAGCAAGCTTGGATTAGTCATCTACACGGGAGGCAATTCTGTGAAAAAGTTGTAAGTGTTAACGCTCAGATATATTCTGAGGTCGACGACTTTTGCGGTGGACATTGCCACCACCTGACAACTATTGGCTTGAGGATCTACAGTCGCCACGTATTTAGTCGTCTAATGTAAACGTCAGGTTACACAGGTAAAACGCTAGATATCGTCTGGTTAAATGCCAAACGAATGACGACTACCGATCGTCTGATTATGTTAGATTGGGCAATTTTGCATCTCCTGGCGATTATGCTGTCAATTTGACCCGACGACTATTTCAGGGCAGTACATTTCTATACAAAGTCGTCTAGTGTAAACGCTTAAGGAAATTCTTGGGTCGAAGACTATTGCAGCAGATATTGCGTAACCTGACGACTATTTGTCAGACGATCTACAGTCGTCACGTTTCTAGTCATCTAGTGTAAGCGCCGGGCAAGAGTTAGTCACAACTTTAAAGCGTCCTATTTGGAAATACAGTTCGTCAGTTTGCATCTGACCAAATCAAGAACTTTTCCTATTCATTAGAAGGAGAAAGGAGTAATGTATAGAATAAGTAAAATATAGTTCAACAACATCCGTTGGCGTGATAGTAAATATTGAGAATCTACTTTATTAAATTACCTTTCACTTGGTTTAGACACATGTACGTCTCTTCACATTAGTTGCCGTATTCTGGGGTTCCTGGTGATTTTCATCCTCCCACTTACTATGGATGAAGCATACGTAACCCTTTAGCCACACTATGATGGCTGGAGGCACTCCCAGGCATAGTCCACTGTGATGCCTGGAGGCATTCCCGTGCGTAGTACGCTACGATGACTTGAGGCATCATTTCCGAAATTTAAGTTATTGCTATTTTCTAATGAAATAATGCGAACACTTTGATATTTTTACAACCTTTACAAAACTACATCACAATTGATATCATTACTATCATATAACATCTTCATTATTTTGGATTACCATGGAGGTGTGATATAATGATGTCACTATGAATATTGTGAAAGGTGCCAGCGTACTACAGGGGTGGAAATGGTACTGCAGCGGCGTATTTCAGGGTGTGCATTTTGTGCTAGACAGCGTAGTGAAAGGGTTAACATATATACCTTTCATTTCTCCTAATTTTCCCTCATAATGCCATGATGGTGAGTGTGTGGTGGCAGCCATACTTAGAAAGAACTGGATCCAGAATTGTATAGATATGAAATAATCCACGAGCTGGAATGCGGGGTAATCGTTATTGAGACGTAGACTAGTGATGATTATGGTACATCCAAAAGAGTGGAGTAATTCATATTTGTATGATTCTAGTTTGGTTCTGGATTATTCTCACTCCTTTCATGGACATTAAAATAGCATCACAATATCAGAATAATTCAAATAACTTTCGCAAATCCAGTTAGGAACATATAAATCGCAAAATCTACTTTTTTCAAATCCTGACCGCTGATTGGCCAATCACATTTTACGTCATGTACTATTACTACGCCAGGACCATGGCATAAAGTATTGTCACTTGACGTGGGTGAGGGTTGCGTATAATTGTTCAATGTTATTCCTATGGCTAAACTAATACCAGGGGTGAGATAAATAATGATTCCAAATATGGCAATATATCCATGTAATTCTTGATATTGAGGTGGTTAAAGACAAATGCGGGTAGGTATCGCACTGCCCCCTGTGTAACACTGGTGCTGCCATCTGGTATCATGAAAATATAGCAGTTCCCCATAGACACCAATAGATAAGCAGTTATCTTCTTCAGATGGCCTTCCCATAGAAATAGGCATAGTGACATAGTATTTTTTAACATTTTTCATTTGTACATGCTCCCAACTATCATAATCCAGAATTATTTGAAGATAGCAATAGACCATCAGTGTCATCTGACAACAAAGTCAAAATATTGCAGTTTCCATAGACATCAATAGTTAGGCAGTTACATTTTCAGATGGCCTTCCCATGGAAGTTAGCATGGTGACATGCCAATGTTTTTGCATTTTCTATTTGCTGATACATGGAACTTGTATTATCCAGAGTTGTTTGCAAATATCAGTAAAATTTAGAAATCACCCAACTACCAGCATTTGTCTTTAAGATCTGTAACAGAATAACAGGAGGACACTGGTGAGTGGACCAGTCACACAGTGAGAACTAATATGGAACTGCATCGATATCCATAGACACTGCCAATATGCCATGGTTTTTGGTTACGGAGTAAACTCATGGGGCTTTCTCGCAGGAGATTACATAGCAATCCAAAATGAATGGCATATCATCAGTGGCTATGGATCGAGTGCGGTTCAGATTTTATCTCACCCCTGTCATTGGCTAACTAGTTGAACTCGGTGACACCATCCCACATTGAGTATTTTTCTACAATACTCCATGGGCGTTGAGTACGATTTTCCTATGTAAAGTCTATAGGAATAATATACCAGGGGTGAGATAAATGCAGACCTCTAATTGCTCCTAATTATCGCCCACGTCAGCACCAGCCTGGGGACCAGAATCCGGACCAGAATTTTGGATGCCCCTTGCGAACTTTTCTTGGGTTGTTGGCTTTCACCAATTTCCGCCTGTAGCGATTTAACTTCTTCGTTAGTTGTTTGACGATTTGCGGACGATTTAGAGCCACGTTGGTCCTCTCGAGCGGATCATCTAAAATAAGATGAAAATAGATTTATTTTTTATACTCTGAAGCAAAGAATTCTGTTAGATTTAACATAAAAAACAACGATCCTTGGCTTACTTGGCCTTTGGTCTTTATCTTTCTAGGGGACACAATTATTCCTGTTGATTTTCTAGGGGCAAGGAGGGGCAGTGTTTATCAGGAATATATTTCTTTGGCATATGCATATAGAATTCAGTAGTGTATTTTGTACATAGACAATAACTAATGGTTTTGTAGACAGGCGGCTGTAAACCACGAGAGCTAGACGCGTGTAATGAACGAGCCGTAGCGAGCGTTTTACGATGTCAATCTCAAGTGGTTTACCGAGCCGCTTATCCAAAAACCGTCGTCTTTACATTTCATTTCATTTCAGGTACGTCAGTTGGGGTCAGGGAAACAAGTGGAAGTATTTCCATGTGACTTTTCCGCCTCAGAGAGATCGGAAAAAATTGGATAACATGTCCTTGTCGGTCATGGCATGGGCCTGAGGGTCTGTGGGGAGGTTCAAACCACTGTTTGTCGGCATAAATGAGACTAAATCAACATTATCCTTGTTTGACACAATCATATATACTGAATATGAAAAAGCGGATTTCCACGGAAAATGGTAAACTGCCATCTCTGATTTATTATCCATGTTCTTGAATGAATTAAACCCATGGATCGTCATATTAAAGGGTATATCAATAGGGACTATTTTTTGCACTATATAGCACAAATGGCTATTTTACCATATACCATGGTTTTGAAGGTTATATACAATCGATTTGAATCAGTATACCAAATGGTTAAGGTATTTGAAAGTTGTTAATCAATGGCTAGTCATCCAAGTACATCATCAATTGGTGACTTAGTATAGGGCACAGAGTGATTATTAGTTTCGCTATCATCTGCCAGGAAATTATAAGATAACGCCACTGTATTCGGGGGACAACCGCAGTTATCAATTGTTATAATCCAATGATAATCGTGAGACAAGGGTGAAACTAATCTATGGAAAATTGATTTTTTTTCAAATCCATTGATGACTGCACCGGCCGCCTGGTGTTTTGTTTGGCGTCGGGGGCAAGATGGCCAATCTATAACACAATAGCTATGTGCCCTATAGGCATACAGCCATTGTGATGTGGAGGCGGCCATCTTGCCCCCCCCCCCTCCCCGACGCCATCCAAAACACCAGGTGCCGGGATCAATTATCAATGTATTTTATCAAAAATATTTTGGGGGGGGGCTTGCCATGGAGGAATTTTAGCCTCTTCTCCACATTATCAACTGATAACAGTGGTTGCCCCCCGACTACAGTGCCACTATCTCACAGTTCCCTGGCGGATGATGGCGGAACTAGCAATCACTCTGTGCCGTATACGGTGGCTGCTAGACTTGCTCAAGTCTTTGATTATGAACATTCATTAAATGATTAAACACAATCAAAATAAAGTTCATTAAAGTATGTATCCTCTGACTGGCCCATGAATCAAAGACTTGTCCACTATAAACAGAATCTCCTGTTTATGGCCCCAACCCACTCCCTGTATCCCAGTGAGGAGAGTAGCCATAGGATGCATAGACAATTATCGATGGTTTTGTGGACAGGCGGCCGTAAACCACGAGAAGTTGACGCGTAGTAATACTATTAGTAGTATTACGACGTCAACCTCGAGTGGTTCACAGAGCCGCCTATCCACATAATCATCGTTTGTTGTATTTATTATCCAATATTTCGAATGAATTAAACCCAGTAATTGCCATATTAAAAGGTACAACAATAGGGACTATTTCTTTGCTCTATAGCAAAAAGGACTATTTTCCCCGTATACCATAGTTTTGAGGCCGTATACTACAGGTTTGAATCCGTATACCACAGTTATGGTATCTGACAGGTTTTATACAATGGGTAGTGGTTTACTGAGTCCCCGTACATTTTCAATGGGGGCTTTGTATACGATGGATAAGATGCAGGGACTGGAGCCAGTCTATGCGGCTACCAGAACTCACTCAGCAGGTTGAAGAGGTGGGTCTGGTTGGAGTGGCGCCCGCCGTTCGCCCTGGAGAGGACCCTCCACCTCCAGGTGTCGGCCGGCGTGGAGCCCCACGTGGCCGGCGCGTACCAGTCGTTGTAGTTACCGGGCGAACCCAGGATGAGCTTCCACGGCCCCGCCCTGTCAGGAGAGGGAGCCTCGGTGAGATACACCACATATAGAATGTACATTAACCCTTTAACAGCGGGAAGATGCCTCCAGGCATTCCCCTGGCTACGACAGGGAGATGCCTCCAGGCATCTTCGAAGCATCATTGATACTTATATACAAAACTCAATAGATAAAAAGATAATTGTTCGATTTTGAAATAATTTTGACAATGTATACGGGCCATATTGACCTTTGATTTTGGTATAACAGAATATGATCAGTCACCAAGGTCAACTACTTAAATCACATGACACATCACAGGACATTGCTATTTCCAGAAAAAGGTGCCTGCCATAGCCCTGCCCTGTAATGCTGAGCAGGGAAACTGGGTGCTGAAGGGAAAGGTTAAACTATATTTCCAAGAAGAGCGGCCAGGCTGCACTAATTAATTTATGTCGCAACGTGATTATTTAGGTCTGATTTATATCACTGCTAAAACTAAATGGGTATAGTTTCTGACTATTATATATAAATGTGTATGGGTGCTCACAATCTCACCCCTCATCTATTACCCCATGTTAATGAACATATGTTATTATCTCACTCCTGGAAGTCTTTCCACAGACTTAATATTTGGAAATCATATCCAATGCCCATGGAATATTTACGAAAAATGCTCAATAGTGGATTATGTCACAAATGTTAGCCCATTAGTCGATGTGAAGGGTTAGATAGATTCAGAAACCTGTTCAAGTTTAGGGTCAGAGCTCGATCCCATCTCTTTTGGATTGCCTAGTAATTCACGCGGCTTCACGTTGTGAATTACTACGTGATTCAAACTCGATAGGATACGAGCTCAGACCCTAAATTTTCAAGTTTCATCTATATAATGTACATACAGTACACAATAATAACGGGTTTCAGGTACAAGCGGCCATGTGCTCCGAGTACTAGACGCCTATAGTAACATCCGAGCGAATGCGAGGATAATACGTAGAGTATAGTGCAAAGAGATTACGACCGCTTTTATCTGAAACCAGTTTATATTGTATTAATTGCACAGCATTGCAAATTCAAATTATCAAGCGAAAGGACAGAATTGCTGCCGCCACTATTTTTTTACAAGACGGACTTTTTCCGTAATCTCCGCTCTGTGTTTGGCGGAAAATACGAGCGCCCGTAATCTTCACCTTCAAATTAAATATCTGTAAGGAGTGATCTAATTCTGGCTGTTATCTACTTATACAATAACATAATAATCCCGATCTACAGTAGCTTTTGCCAATGGAAGATGCTATTAGTCTGATTAATTCATCTCGTGGTCAGAAAACCTGTTGGTAAGGCAAATGCTGAAACTATCAGGTTGATTGAATTTCAGACGCAATTGACAGACAACAATATTAAACTATAGGTTTTGCTGAGGCAGTCTGAAGATGCACACCAATGCATTATAATGACCTCCCGATTTCCCTCCTATAGGGGGACACCATTTGTTAAACGGGAAAGGTCTTTCATCCCAAGATTTGTCTTGGATTGCTGGTATGATCCTAGGAGAATTCTTCTGCTAGGACAAAAACAACGGGGCCCAGAAAAGGGTCTCCATGTTCGATCTTCGGTTAATATAAACATTGCCCTTATTTGCTTAAAAAGCACTAAGTAATAGCAACATGAGTAAGATAAGAAATTAATGACTTGATGTTCAGTCATGTGCCTGTCACATGTTGGTCATGCTGTTGTCAGTCAAGTATGTGTCATATGTTTGTCATACCAGTACTGTATTTTTCTGTGCTTAGTAATGTCCTTTTCTGTGCTTTGTAATATCCTGTGAATTATAATGTCCTTGTTTACTTTTTTTCCTTTGAGTATTTCATGGAAGAACGCCCGATGGCGAATATAATATGTCCTTTTTCATGTTCATGTTGAATAACAATAATAATAATAACAATAACAATAAGAACAATAATGATAATGGTAATAACGAAAACAATTATAATAATAGTAATAATAATAACAATAATAATGATGATAATAATAATTATTATTATAATGATAATGAAAACAATAACAATAATAGCAATAATGACAATAATAATAACAATAATAAAAATGGACTCACCGTATGGCAGAGCGGCCGTTGACCTCGTTCAGACTGTAGACAAACTCGGACCTGGCTGACGGCGAGCCATGTATGAGAGTGGGAAGCTGATTGACACCGTCCATCGACGAACCTGTCAACACAAGCAGCTGTCAACAGGGGTAGCCTGGAAGGCGGGCCAGTGTGCACTCACATAGAGGGGCTGTTAAGCCTGCGAGGCGGGCCAGTGTGCACTCACATAGAGGGGCTGTTAAGCCTGCAAGGCGGGCCAGTGTGCACTCACATAGAGGGGCTGTTAAGCCTGCAAGGCGGGCCAGTGTGCACTCACATAGAGGGGCTGTTAAGCCTGCGAGGCGGGCCAGTGTGCACTCACATAGAGGGGCTGTTAAGCCTGGAAGGCGGGCCAGTGTGCACTCACATAGGGGGGCTGTTAAGCCTGGAAGGCGGGCCAGTGTGCACTCACATAGAGGGGCTGTTAAGCCTGGAAGGCGGGCCAGTGTGCACTCACATAGAGGGGCTGTTAAGCCTGCAAGGCGGGACAGTGTGCACTCACATAGGGGGGCTGTTAAGCCTGCAAGGCGGGCCAGTGTGCACTCACATAGAGGGGCTGTTAAGCCTGGAAGGCGGGCCAGTGTGCACTCACATAGGGGGGCTGTTAAGCCTGGAAGGCGGGCCAGTGTGCACTCACATAGAGGGGCTGTTAAGCCTGGAAGGCGGGCCAGTGTGCACTCACATAGAGGGGCTGTTAAGCCTGCAAGGCGGGCCAGTGTGCACTCACATAGAGGGGCTGTTAAGCCTGCAAGGCGGGCCAGTGTGCACTCACATAGAGGGGCTGTTAAGACTGGAAGGCGGGCCAGTGTGCACTCACATAGAGGGGCTGTTAAGCCTGCAAGGCGGGCCAGTGTGCACTCACATAGAGGGGTTGTTAAGCCTGGAAGGCGGGCCAGTGTGCACTCACATAGAGGGGCTGTTAAGCCTGCAAGGCGGGCCAGTGTGCACTCACATAGAGGGGCTGTTAAGCCTGGAAGGCGGGCCAGTGTGCACTCACATAGAGGGGCTGTTAAGCCTGCAAGGCGGGCCAGTGTGCACTCACATAGGGGGGCTGTTAAGCCTGGAAGGCGGGCCAGTGTGCACTCACATAGAGGGGCTGTTCCATCTACCCGACAGTCATTTCGTGATCGTCGGCTTGGTCCTGGCGGAATCGGCAACAATCTTTTGCTGATAATTGGTGAAATCGGGCCTAAGAAATTCGCCCTGGCAGCATCTGGTATTGTCTGTTTTAATTCTGACACCCAGGTGATAGTACCCGAAAATGTAAGAAATCTCTGACTTCAACCGATTGCAACTCTGGGTGAGTTCTATAGTTCTGGCACTGTAGACTGTAATATAACTTGATTACAGTTGAAATCCTTTTATTTTCAAGATAAACATAATACACAACATTTATTCGCTCCTAAAACACAACTACCTTCGGATCTCCACTTAAGTATACACGCCAGGGGGTCAAGGTCACAGTTGTTGCATTTTGACACTAGGAGAATACAATGTACAGGCATACTAGTATCAGCGCACATATGGAACAAGGCCCCCGATAGCAGCCGATGGCAGCCAACGGTGGCCGACGGCACCGATCTCACCAGGTTATGGTGTCCATTACACTGATATTACCTGAACAGTAAATGAGACACTGTCAGAATCATATTTCGGCTGAGAATTCGGCCAGATGAAACGGCCCCTTTAATCTGAAAATAGCCTTCAAAACCGTAAGTTGCCGCCGTAGATTCAGGGATAACAAGGAGCAAGATGTATGTTTATCATTGATGAAGGAGCGTGCAGTTGAGGTTAATTAAAAAATGGCAGAAATGTACTTTGAGGGGCAACGGACGGTCCACAGATTTTAACGCTAGCTTTGCCTCAATGAGTATTGTGTATTTATATGATTTGTTTATAAGGAAGGCACAACTCAGGACAAAGAAATTAAGTAAAAATACAGGATGGTCTTCATTTGCTTATTTTAGATAACAACGTTTCGGATTGTTATAAATCCTTCATCAGGTTATGTGATTCTAGAACGAGTTCGATATAAATGTGTATATACTGTAGACTTTCACTTTTACATGTTTTTCTGATTAAATCAAGTATGATTAAATTCGGGTATATAACAAATATAGAACAACCCACCATAATTGTACATGCTACAAAACTCGTAAAAAAAGACATCAATTCCCATTTCGTCTTGTGGCATGTACAGCATGGTCAAGTTCTTTTATGTAAGTACCATGAGTTCCTGTAGCATGGAAAAACAACTTGTAACAGTCGAATGTATGCATTTAGAAAATTGAAGGATTAACTCACGTCTGGGCAACTTGGCGGCAGCGGACAACGTGGGCATCCAGTCTGTGATGTGGAACAACCTGTTAAAGGACACCAAGATTTCTCAAATTCTAAACAAGCTTCCCTTTAAAACTCTCAACCATGACTTTGGGTCCATATACCGTTAATTTGAATCCGTATAACATAGGTAAAGTATTCACCCCTGATCTCCATTCAAGGGTAAACAGCTTATCTATGTAAATAGGCGAGGTACTTTGCAGTTAGGGAACCTGAGAAAGACTGAGGAACAAAATGGCTGGACTTGAGAACCGGCCAAGCTTTGTTTTATTTTGTTTTTTCTGTGTATACAAGACGCAATGTGAAATCATGTACAGGTTGCTACCGCCCATGTTCAAATGGAAGAACTGTGCCTTTGCTCAGAATTTGAATAAAATCTATTCAAAAAAAGGCTCCACTGGAAAACTACCTCTAAATACACAGTTATGACATAAGGGACAGCTGTTTTGAAGGTTGGCAAAGACAAATAGGTATATATTTATTGATTCGATCATTTTTTTTATATATGTCAGAGTGTGCGCAGTATGAAATGACGACACCAGTGGAGGGCTCTACGGCAGAGGAACCCGGTCTTGTTTATGACAGGGATGGGTACACTGGCTATGTGTACCACAGTTATGGTATCTGACAAGTTTTATATAATGGGTCGGGGCTTACTAATGGGGTCTTTGTATATGAAAGATCACTGACACTTTTTACATCATAAATGGCGACTTCATGATCATAAGGTGGGTGATAATAGGGGAATAACCTACTCGTTGCTGACGTAGCCTCGTTTCCGCAGCATCTTGCCGTAGACGAACGCTGGTACCCGCGTTCCTCCTTCCCACACAGTTGCCTTAGCGCCACGTAGCGGCCAGTTACTGCCTCCCTCGTAGGGGGCGCCACCATTCTGCAACCATGTTTTCACAAACTAGAATATGTGGACTACATCTTTTATCTTACCACGCAGCAACAAAGAAAAAAATTACAAACACTTGTAAATGATGGGCTGCGAGCAGTCTTGAAATTAGATGATGATAATGACTAAATGTGGTATTTACATTTTCAAATCTGATGGGACAGATCTAAATATACTGTATTCAGACTGTCATATCTGATGGGACAACCTTCAGACCCACTTTCTGTCGGCCTGGCAAACTAGTTTTTCTCCCTTCAACCCTGTTACCAAGCCTTGCAACTGAGACTTTACCATAGACCTGGGGACGGATAGGCTGTAGTATAGCTGCAACCTAGAGGACTCATATCATGATTTTGATTGTATGTTGTTGAGAATAGTCTATAATATCACTCAAAGCACAGAGTGCGACTGCCGAGTATTAGTCTTTGGTGTTAGATTTGGTGTTCACAACTTACATCCGACAAGAAGACTATCAGGGTGTTGGCGAGCATGGATCTTGACATGAGGGCCGACACGATCTGCCCGACGGACTTGTCCAGCATCGACACCATACCTGTATGTAACAAAGTCAATACTATGGAGAAACCAAACAAGAGTTAGTCGTGTTGTTGTTTATCGCACGACGGCAAAATCAGGTAATACTGGGCGAGGCGAAGCCGAGAGCAGTAATACGCAATCTTGCCGGAGTGTGATGAACAATAACACGACTAACTCGAGTTTGGTTTAGAATTTATCCTACCCCGCCCGTCTAAATTACTTCTTCATTAACAAATGACATCATTTGTCAAGTGTATCCCACTAGAGTGATATTTTTCATTTTTTCTGAACTCAAGACCGAATAAAGTGACCCAATGTTAAGCCTATGGAGTTTTTTATTAGGGGTAGGATAAAAAGCCTTTCTTTGTTAATCTCAACATATCTACTAGAAATAGTTCGATACAATTTAAAGAGATTGTCCAAAGCGGAATCTTCTATGACACATGTTGCACAGATATAGCATTTCAGTAGCTTTGTTTATATCACCCGAAATTGTTGTCTATAGACTTAACGTTAGGAATTCGTAATCCAAAGCTGTGAAGGTAGTGTACCCCAATACTCAATGGGTCTATTCAATTGATTAATAATGTACTCGATATTTCCTTTTCTAATAAATTTATTTATTCATCTCTTAACTTCCACAAAACAATACATAAGAAAAAAGGGGAGCAAGCTCAAATAGAGAAAAGGAGTTGTTCGGGGAAACTCATGGATGTATCAAAGAAATGGTACCAGGACTCGAAATAAAATTATATTCAAGCTGAATACAACTAAATGTGCCACAGTATACAAGAGCCCGTATCAAAGGGGGGGGGGCACGAATATGGAATGCACTTGGAGATGAGCTACACAATATACCGGATAAAGAAAGCTTCAAAAGGAAACTATTACAAGAACACCAAAAACAAATGGAACAATAACTAAGAAATGACCTGTGAACAAAAAAACTGAAATAACTATATTATACTACACATCATCATCATTTTCTTAACTCCTTATACCCCTTTTTCAATTGTGTATACTGTGCTGATGAATGTGCCTACCTGAAATGTTATATATATATAATATATGTATTCGATGCTATGAGATGCCTGAAAAACTCGAATTTGTTGAGAGGCATTGACAATAAAAAAAAAAAAATTTAAATGATAGCCATCAAGACTTACTTGGAATGTACAAGCAAATGTTAGAAAGCAAGAGTTATCTATTCTCACGCTCGTGGCTTTAAAGAAGGACTTCGTATGCAGAAGGAAAGTCACATGTAACTACAAGAACTTTTGAAAATAAACAAGAGCGGAGCTGGAATTACTAAAATAATACGAAAGATAATTATGTTTATGTGTAGAAAATGGTCAAACCTGAATATTTCTGCCGCGCCGCGTTCTGCACATTTGCATAAGGCCCGATGTATTCTTTAGGGACCTTGGTAGTAGAAATCAGTCATAAACAAGTACAAATACTGAGACAAAACTGAAGGAGTTTCCTGTTCAAATACGCGTTGGCTCGGGTATGTTGTAGTTTCTCATATAATATCATTTACATCTGAGAATAATTTTAGTTTCTTCTCATTACAAACATGATTTATGAAAATGCTTTGCAATTGCATGGTTGAAATCAACAGCCATACCCTGAGGACATTCAAACATCAATTTTGCTTAAAGTTATTCTGCAATTGGCACAGCCTAAAAGGGACGTCTACTATGTCCAAATTAGCATTTTATTTTATCACAAGTTACTTGTACATAGTAATACATATATCCGGTATGTAACTGTAGAGCGTTCATGTATAGAAATATAGTAGGACATACAGAAGGCAGTATGTAACTATAGAGTGTTCGTCTATAAGTATAGAGTAATATATACATACAGGTATAAATGTGGGCACCATACGATGAGAAGTATTACCTGTAAGGGGGCGTGTGGTAACTGGTAGGACATGTAGAGGAACAATGGTTTGCTCGTGTTGTGGTACCGGATCAGGCGTGTTGCGCGTTTTGTAAAGAGGTCCTTCAGAAATCACCAAAAATGACAGAATGATTGTTAATTAGACAGTATTACCGATTATACACCGAGAAAAACAACATGCTTGAAATTATGCAGAGGCTATGATATCAATTCATTAAGAGGCACAATTACCGACAAATCTCTAATGTGGCATTTCCACCCATTGATTATGATAATTGATTATGGTATTTAGCACCGCCGACCGATTATATCCCTGAGCCTGGTGAACTAACGCGTCCTGAGGCGATTGGCCTCTCATGAAACATTGTTGTGTTTTTTTGTTCGTACTTTTTTCGTTCCAATGGGTCTGTCTAGGATCCGTGGTTGGAAAAAACTCTCATGAAACATTGCTTTCAAACTTTGTTCAAAGTCGTGTCTTTCCAATGTTGAATTTGGTGGTTAGTTGAGGCAATTCTTCGAGATATTTTAACAACTTGTCAGGTGAAACAAAAAGGGTTCACGATTTTCCTCTCCAGCATTAGGTAATATAGCGCCACCGACCAACTTTTGAGGCCAACAACGAAATCAAACCAGATTGAATCAATTGGTTGCTGACTACCTCCATTTTAATCAAAATACATGACCACCGATTTCTATGTGCGACGTTTCCACCTGCCGATAATGACCACCCAATATGGCATTTTCCACCGCCGACCGATTATGCGACACATTTAGTGCAATAATCATCGGGTAGAAACAGAAATGGTTAAATACTTTTCTCTCCCACTGTATCCATTTGGCTTCACCGATCGACTTCTGCACCCACTGACGAAATCAAAGCGAACTGATCAGTGGCAGTCTGCACTTTACTATCGAAAGTCGGTGAATGTACATCGCATTTTTGCAAGGCAGGTCACTGATTATGTACCACTGATTTTCACAAGGGAACCACCGACCGACTTTTGTACAGCGTAAAAATTATCGGCGGGTTTTCAGCCAGCAGGTAGAAACACCGCACTAGCTTTACATCAAATAATCTTCAGGCTTCCAGGTTCTATACATATTGAACAATCGGAGCTCTCTGAATAGATCATCGGTCGTCAGGTGGAAACAGAATGTTTACTTTCGGGTAAAAGATTATATAAATTCTCAAGGAGGACCACCGACCGATTTCTGTACAGGGTGCACATAATCGGCAGGTGGAAACGCCACATAACATTCAAGTTATACAGAATTAACATCTGGCATTTAAGATAGAAACTCACATTGGAATGGATCCCCTTTCTCCGTATTGGCTTTTTGTTCATCCGGAAATCAAAACCTCTCTCTGAAAAAGATGAGAAATATCATTCAGTTTAGCTATTTGTTTTCAACTGAAATTCTGATTCTTTGATTGCCCGGATTTTCTCGTATTTTGGTATTAATACGTACATGTATCTGAAACGTTAATATCTGGGGCCCATTTAATAATCTAGGATCGTACATGTTAACATTTTTCTGTACCTCGTACACGGGTTATTATTCAATAATATTTAAGTCAGTTCGCTAAGACAGTATTAGTCGTCCCTAAGGTCGTCCATAAGTGTTGAATAAAGTTTACCCGCATCGCCCCTGGGTCTCTGTGGCATACAGGAAAGGGTCTTCATGTATGATCCCAGATTATTAAACCAGTGTTTGGTCTAACTAAAGTGAATTAGTTGAAACGTTAATGCATGAACGGGGCTTTCTATTGTTATTTGATGCAGGCACCATAAGAAGATGAACTTGGGCACGGGTCATTGCCGACAGTTTCGCCAGAAAAACACTAGGTGGCACCTGTGTGCGGTTCATGGACGCCTTGAGCCCAGGACGATTTGAGCCCTGGACGCCTTGAGCCTTTCTGTGGACGCCTTGAGCCTACCCTGTGGACGCCTTGAGCCTACCTCATTTCGGTTTTCTTGAGCATCTAGATGTAAAAAACTTTGAAAAGTGTACTTATACTGGTTTATAGTCATATATACTCAACCCTAACCCTAACCCAACCCTTTTCTAACCCTATGTGTGGTTTGACGCGGACTTTTGTAACCCTAACCTGCCAATCGGAACTAAAATAGGGTAGGCTCAAGGCGTCCACAGGGTAGGCTCAAGGCGTCCACATTGTCGCACTGACAGGAGGCTCAAACGGTAAAAGGCTCAAGGCGTCCAATTGCCACTGTGTGCTATGAAGACAGGGTGCAATTGCCCGGAGTGCTAATGTGTAATGTAGGGAGACATATTTAGTGTGGCTGAACGGGATCTGTTCCGTGCTTTTTTGTGTCAGACATATTAACCGAGTTCGAAGAACAAGTTATTTCCGATCAAAAGAACAGTAAACTAACAAAATATCTGGCTGGTTTCATTGAAGTGTTACTTTATAAACATGTGATCTCCATGTGCTTTGGATTAACCAATGTACCATTAGCTGTGCCTATTATCTTCTACTAGTGGTTGAACCTATGTGCTATCAGATGTACAAAGATGGAAAACAAGCCTGTTATAAAACAACAACAAAAAAAATACGTTGTAGTTTTGCTAGAATACATGCGTGAGTAGGTAAACAGAAAACGGTCTTGGGGATATCTCTACAGGATGTAGTAGTCTTCACAAATGGCGATTTAATTAGGGTAACAGACTAAAATAGGATGAGGGTTACCATGGATGTCTATCTATTGCAGACCATTTTGGGGAGGTTCGATTGATTCCCGGATGTCTCGGCCCCTTTGGCATCTCGGACCCCTCGGACCCATCGGCACCTCGGCCCCCTCTTTCACAGCTTTCACGCCTTCATGCGCGAAAACGGGAAAATGCCTTCCAATGTGATTACTTAGCCCAAACACGGATTCCCAAAGACACAAGCTTTGCTGTATAATAGTATTTGTCTATTATCCACAATAAAGAATATCACCAAAAAAAAAACATATCTTACAAAATATGTGAGATAACCCTAACCCTAACCCTATCCCTATCTTGGCATCAAATTTGGTTTTCTCTGGGGAAGAAAACAAACAGAAAACCATTCCCCTAACCCTATCCCAAACCTTAACCCTAACCCTATCCCTATCCCTGAACCTAACCCTTTCCCTATCCCTATCCCTAACCCTTTCCCTAACCTTAACCCTATCCAGTAACCCTGCTAAGGAAGCGCGAAACGCGGCCGCGAGGGGGCCGACATGACACCGCGAAACGGGGGCCGAGGTGCCGAAGGGGCCGAGACGTCCGCATACCGTTCGATTAAAGTAGGTGTCAGTATAATATAATATAATAGCTAGACTTGCTCTAGTCTTTGCTACAAGCTACAAAAGGAGATGCTAATTTACGGTTCGTACGGAACGAGACGTTTACGCCGAGTTATTATTGAGTTTTGTGGCCTTTACAAGCATGGTAGGTCGTTCTATATTTACTATATACCCGAAATTACTAATTAATTCAATTTTGCCTATAAACAACTAATATGTTAGTCAATGCGTATGGAACAGTGTTCCGGGTTTTTTTTTACGTTATATGGCGAAACGGTGCGTATTTACAGTAGATACTGCATGGGTAAATAATAATGCAATATATTTTGTTTAATGTATTCTGATATATTTTGTTTGACCGGAAGCGAATAATTCACAAGGCATTGATTTTCCCCAGGTTTTCCTTCATACTTTGAAATTGGACTTTTTCCTCTTGGATAATAAATATATGGTCTGCCGCTTCAATATTCTATTTTTGTTGGAGATATCATATTTATAAATTAGTAATACGTGACATTTACATTAAACATCTAAAAAGAATATACATGGTGGACTGTAAAATGCCGCCATTGCTGCGAGACAGTACATCTATTCATCCTTATATGTATACACAAAAAGATGGTCTTCGTATGCTGGTTTTAATAACCTTTTTTTGTTCACGAGTATTGTAGTCCGGCTGATGTATTTAAAAGGAAATACAAATATCTACAGACTCCTCCTTAGAATTATAAAAAAACATCGGACAAAGTCAATGCATATTTTCTTTATGGCTGTCCCTTGCCGCATTTCACTGATATAGAATTACACGCTAATGGAAAGTGGCACCCCCTGGTGAGTGAATCGCAAACACGTGTGAGAGGTTTTCTTTGATTCCAGCCACCTACACATGATATCAATCACATATGTCCCTGTTTTATCTTGTTTTATCTTGTACCTCATTGCATGCCGTAAAAGGGTAGAGGAAAAATAAAAAAGATCAATGCAGGGAGTTATCTTCATCTAAGGAAGATGTTAGTAACACGGTGTGGAAAAAGTGAGGAAAGTACGAATAAAAATATAAGAAGTGAGTGGCAGAGATGATTGTAGGAGGGAGAGGAGACAGAGACAGAAGGTCAGGAGACAGACAGAGACAGGAGGTTAGGAGGGGGACAGAGACAGAAGGTCAGGAAGCAGACAGACAGGAGGTTAGGAGGGGGGCAGAGACAGAAGGTCAGGAAGCAGACAGAGACAGGAGGTTAGGAGGGGGACAGAGACAGAAGGTCAGGAGACAGACAGACAGGAGGTCAGGAGGGGGACAGAGACAGAAGGTCAGGAGGGAGACAGACAGGAGGTCAGGAGGGGGGACAGAGACAGAAGGTCAGGAAGCAGACAGAGAGAGGAATCAGGAGGGGGAGACAGGCAGGAGGTCAGGAGACAGACAGAGACAGGAGGTTAGGAGGGGGACAGGGACAGAAGGTCAGGAAGCAGACAGAGACAGGAGGTTAGGAGGGGGACAGAGACAGAAGGTCAGGAGACAGACAGACAGGAGGTCAGGAGGGGGACAGAGACAGAAGGTCAGGAGGGAGACAGACAGGAGGTCAGGAGGGGGGACAGAGACAGAAGGTCAGGAAGCAGACAGAGAGAGGAATCAGGAGGGGGAGACAGGCAGGAGGTCAGGAGACAGACAGAGACAGGAGGTTAGGAGGGGGACAGGGACAGAAGGTCAGGAAGCAGACAGAGACAGGAGGTTAGGAGGGGGACAGAGACAGAAGGTCAGGAAGCAGACAGACAGGAGGTCAGGAGGGGGGCAGAGACAGAAGGTCAGGAGACAGACAGACAGGAGGTCAAGAGACAGAGAGGAAATCAGGAGGCAGACAAGGACAGGAGGCAGACACGGACAGGAGGTCAGGAGGGGGACAGAGACAGGAGGTTATGAGACAGACAGAGACAGTCGCAATATGTTGTATGTGATGATATGTGTACTTTTTTGTGATGTCGTGTGTATTTATTGGTGTTCCATACATATTGTAGCATACTGCTATTTATCACGACAGGAACGTATCACAGGCGCTTAACCAGACCAATGCATCGCGGCAAATAGGCACATGATTATTCAAAACCTAGCAAGATTTAGCAAGACAACCAAAATATGGCTATTCTCGCTATATCTTGTGTGTTGGTGGAATAAGCACTTTACACAGAGTGTCCCTGCAGCGGGGTTCTACTATTGATCTCCCCCCTGGAATAAATGTCCATAGGCTTAACATTGGGAACTCATTCTCCATGCCCCTGCGAGTATTGCAGTCCGTTCTCCATGGTCTATATCCTGTGTGTTGTCCATTCTTTTAGTGTGTACATGGGTGAGATAGATACAGAAAGCAACTAGTTTTGGTCAAAGAAGTAATTCTCCAGCTCGTTTGAATGCTATGTTATATTACCTCGGCTGTCGCCTCGTTCATATCACACCGCATCAAACTCTTGGAGAACAAAGACTTTGACCAAAACTTGTTGGTTTCTTCTTTAATACGTCATGCAGGAGAGAGGAGAGAAAATCCCTCAGGACTATAGGCCCTATTGAGGTATCCCGTAATCCAGTCTGTTCACAAGTTCCGGTGCTCACTGGTTGCTGACGTTGTATGATGATAGACCCTTGACCCGTAACCCAGAATTATCGCAGTTTAACGGTTTTTATAAATATTCAAATTGGAAATCCAATATCAGAAATGGAAATTTCAGCTATTTCTACATACAGATACGAAATAATATTCAGGTTCTCCAAATATAAATGGGAAAACGATAGTTCATGTGGTCCTGGTCTACCCAGTCAGCCGCCAGCGGAACTTGTATTTACCCTGGGCGATAATAGGGAGTTTAGTAACCTCTGGAGGGCGTATAGGAAGACAGGAAGGGGAGGAGGGACATGGGATTAACACAGTGATGACGTCTGTCTCCGCTGTCCCGATTCCAGGTCATCGACCCGGATACGGAACATAAAACACATGCGCAGTACGTGCGCCCATTCAGCCTACCCCTCTCCACACACAGTCTCTGTTCCCCCTGTGGTGTAGTGTACGTGACTGTCGGGCACCTAACCTGTACAGGGAGAGTGACATCGTGCGTGCTTCTCTACCAGACCGCTAGGGGGTGTGGCGGGGGTCGTCACGGGTGAACGCCAACGCTTGATTTTTTTTAATTTTTTTTTGGTACTGTGGGGGGTGGTAGTGTGGCGGTAATAGGAGATGAACGGATTTGATGTGGGGAGATAACGTTATATTGTTGCGTAGTAGGTTTTTGGGAAAAGCCCAACTACAGAACCCCGCTTATGTATACATAAATTAAGCCAATGAGCTGCTCACATTTATTCACTGCGGGAGCAATTACCTAGCATCACTCCATGTCATTGTTATTTATTATCCACCTAATACAAAGTGTCCATAGAAAACACATAGGGGATTTGTATGGACATACCCGGAGCATACGGATATGTTGTATGCTCCGGGTGGTGCATACGGAAAAATAGTGCGTACAGAAACATAGTGCATAACTAAAATGAACTGATATCGACATGCCACTTGCCCAGAAAAGGTGGATAAATACAATATAGACCGGTTTCAGATAAAAGCGGTTGTATGCTCCTCAGAGTTGACTCTGCGCAATATCCCCGCATAAGCTCTGATATTACTACGCGTAAACTCCTCGGAGCATACGGTCGCTTGTATCTGAAACCAGTTAATATTGTGTATGTATCCAGGTTTCTGATGCGGTAACTAAAGGTAACGTGGTAACGAACACCTGAATAACGGTTCATTCCGCTGCTAAACCATGTACCGTTAACACATGTTTTAATCAGATACATTTTTAATGAGGTTTTTTGTCTTTTTCTCGTCAATACAGTCGTACGAGATCCTCCAGATGTTATCAAACTCACTAATATCGCCCCGGGTACGTAAAGGACCCGCTCCCGACTGTATGGCCGCACTGCCGCTGCCTGTACCCCGATAAACAACCGTTTTCTGATTTCTAACTGGGGAAATTGAATATAATTTGAAATATATATGTAGAATTAAAATGAAATTCCCATTTTTGCCATTGGATTTCCAATTTGAAAATTTATTTTTAAAAAACCCGTTAAACTGCAATGATTGTGGGAAATGGGTCAATGGTCTTTCACCATACAACAACGTAAACCAGCTAACACCGGATCCTGTAAACAGAATTATGTATCATAAACTGAATTATGGGATACCCCAATAAAGTCGCACGATTAAGGTATCCTTCCTTTCAGCAATTTTTTTTAAATAGATGTACATCATCTACATGGTGTATAGCGAGTGTTCCGTTGAGACTATTGAGGCATCAAAAAGACGGCCTGCGTTTATTGGAATAAATATAAATTAGGACCGTTTAGGACTAACACTCTAACAGGTAGATTAATCATAGGATCAACAACATTTTACCTATTGAGTATATTGATCAGAAGATCGATACCTTTCTGCAAAATTGAGTAGATTAGGCCACTCAAAAAAAAACTTGTTTCTCATCACCGCGCGCATCAGAATAAAACGATTTTAAGAGATTTTTTTCTTTTTTTTTAAATAGATGAACCTTGATAGAAATTATAAAAGGTATGTGCATTTAGTATCAAATTAAAGCTCCTGATGTTAGGGATGCATTAAACGTATAGCCAGTAAAAATCAGGAAACCCCGCGTAAGCGGACACTTTGACCCGGATTGGAGGGTGGCCGCTTATGCGGGGTTTTACTGTATGTCTGAAGCCCATTTTATGACACTTCAAAAGCCATCTTTGATCTAGCAACAACAAAAAAAGCGCCGTCGTCAGATTTTTCATGGCTTGGTGATGAGAAACAAGTTGCTTTTTTGGAGTGGCCTTACATTTGAATTATTTTTTGCGCAGAAAATAGCCCCCATTTCTTTCTGTTATGTTATTAAAGATGGTAAGTAATTACATAATCCAGGGGAAGGTAAAACTAGATCTGATGATCATCTAAATTTGAAAAAATACTGCCATATTAATTCTAAGAAATGAAAATCTGTAAAATGTTTGTATTTAATGAAGTCTTTGCTAAAGAAAAAATTGAAATGAAAATCTAATGAATTAGATATTGTCGGATTCCCGGAACCGGCGATCGCAGGACGTCACTGTTTTTCTTAGTAGGATATCAGCTTCTAGATTATAACCACATTTAATATTATATTTTTCTCCCTGGGTGTGATTCACTCAGGTTGCTGATCTAGTCTCCGTGGGATAACCTTTCGGGGTTATTTTTTTCGGTGGGAAAAGAATGTCCACCTCAGATGGAAATAGATCATGTGATCAAATCAACCAATAGCGGTTTAGTTTTGTGGAGAATGATTTGAATAGTCAAACCGAGGACACTGTCCTCAGGGCAGGATTCAGTCACTAGCTCAATAGTCGCGTTGTCCGCCACCTAAAGCTACCTATAACCATTCTTAGCACACACCCGATGATTTTAAATTTTCGTCGGGTCAATGGCAAACTCACTTGCTATTTAAGTCCTTTTACTGAATAAAAGAAATATATATACATACGCAGGCATGATGGCTCAATACAAAATACACATATGCAAAAGGAATGATATCAAACCACGGACTTGGATGACCTGGTTTGGAAACAAGGCGCCGCTGCCCTATCTCTCTATGCCTCGCTATTGTTCCCTTTAACGCTGAAGTACTCGACATGGTGGCTAATCAACACTTATTTATAGGTGTTATTTAACATCAATTTCATTGAGGTATATACTCAAGGGACTGCTTACATTACGGGTTTTTAGGATCTTTATTGTATTCAATGTTATGTATTGTTCATCCAGACAATGTTGATCAGAATGCTTGGTCTGAAATAACGCTTCTGTGTAGACATGCTTTTAGGGAAAGTGGTCCATAATGGAAGTCCTACAACAAAGGTAAGCTAGTTTTCTTATAATACAGAAATATGCTGCTTACCTTTGCCCGATCTGTGGTTGTAGTAGTCGCGAGCCCCGGTGTAGAAGCCATAGAAACTTTTGAAGCCCCTGTAGGTAGGAGTTAACTCCCATCGACAGAATCCCAGATGCCACCTGTCCAGAAGCACAACTTAATCACTTGTTCAACACGATTTAACACAGGTATGTATCGTTTATTCATTATCCATCGTATACAAAGCCCCCATTGAAAATGCATGGGGACTCATGCTTGGGGAACCATGAGCCATTGTATAAAACCTGTCAGATACCATAACTGTGGTATACGGCCTCAAAACCATGGTATATGGGAAAAATAGTCCCTTTTGCTTTAGAGGAAAGAAATAGTCTCTATTGTTATACCCTTTAACCCTTTAAGGATGGTTGCCTGGGGCCTAGCTACTCCCATAAGGACGGGTGCTGGTGGCAGTTTGTCTGGCTAGAGGACGGCCACATTATAGTTAAAACTGATATCCAAGTTTGTAATCATGCAGTATGAAACATAATCATAAATACTTTATTTCTTTTTAATAGAAATACTAAATATGATGTTATATCTACATTTTCTGAAGATTTCATGAACATTGTTCTATTATTTCTTTTTTTAAAACATTTTTGTTAATACTGGGACAATGATGCCTCAAGGCATCATGCGTCTTTAGTGTGGTGATGCCTCCAGGCATTATGCGTCTTTAGCGCAGTGATGCCTCCAGGCATCATGCGTCCTTAAAGGGTTAATATGGCAATTATTAGGTCTAATGTATTTGAAAACATGGATAATAAATGCAACAAACGATGGTTTTGTGACCAGGCAGCTCTGTAAACCACTCGAGGTTGACGTCGTAATACTACGCGTCAACCTCTCATGGTTTACGGCCGCCTGTCCACAAAACCATCGATTATTGTCCATGTAATCACTCACTTTTGATTGATAGTAGAGTTTTATGTCAATTGCAACATAACAAATTAGATTCTGCTATGAATAGAACAGAGCCGGATTCGATTGAATAATTCTAGGTTTACACTGAGCTCCGGCGGCCACGGCAGCCATGTTTCATTGCTCCGTGGAGTACCGTCGACACAAACGTGAGGGACGTGACACAACTCAGGCAGACGGGATGGACAAACGTGACGGACCGTGACACACCCTGGCTGCCCTGGCCACTGGTAAAGAATTTTGAAATAACAAATAAATTGAAGGCTACTTTTTTTCTTTTCTTATTCAATAAAGATTAATGGCAGCAGCAATCACCTTACACCACAGTACTAATGAGAAAAGTACCAGGCACTCATGAGACATGATGAGTGTCATATAACGTGACTGAATGTGACCAAATATAAACCACACAGTGAACTACGGACAAAACATGAGGGATGTGACCAACCACAGCCAGCTGTACAGGGAACCATGGACGAAACGGACCCCTTAATTTTTTATTTCTTTTCTTTATTCAGTAAACAAAATTTTACGACGACATTATAGGGCGATCTTCCATAACGAGGTCAGAACAACCTCCTAAAGGGTTGGTTCCACTTGACAATCGCCAGACAATCGCCGATAATTATCGGATGCCCTAGAATTTCTCAAATCTTTGAAAATGGTCATTCATTAAACTATTATTGTCAGAATTGAATAAATTACAATAGGTGAGCTTCCTCTTAAGGGCCCAGGGACAATTGATCGGGTGAGAAATCGGCCTGGTGGATTGTGCCCTTAAACCGGAGATGCTTGGGGCTCAGTGTGGATGCGAATTTATGGCTCCATGACCATCTGCAACGGTGCCCCATGTTTTGGCGAAACGTGGCCGGCATGGCCGCTATATACCAGTGTAAAGCTAGGAGTCAACAGGTCGCAAAGCTAGTCGGAGCCAGTGCAGCATACATTCAAAGTCCTGCAGGGATTCTAGCTGATTGATTAGACCATATATAATGAGATATATGTAATACATATTATATACATATATATTTATATAGAACTGCATCGAGAATTATATTAATAGACAATACTCCACGAGTTTGGATGGGCTGCAATCGTCATCGAGGCGAAGCCGAGTGACGATTAAGGCACAACCAAATTAGTGGAGTATTGTGTATTTTACGATTCGAGTGCGGTTCTGGATTTATCTCACCCCTTTCTATGACATTAAATATCATCAAAATTTCAAAATAATTAGAATATTATTAGCAAATTCATATGACTTCATCTCAAATTCACTACGCCACGGCTGTGGCGTAATATTGTCACTTTACGGGGGTGATCGTTGAGTATTTCATCTAATGTTATTCCTATTGCTAAACTTGTACCAGGGGTGAGATAAATATATTTATCCTACCCCTAATATAAAACCCCATAGGCTTAACATTGAGTTTCCGTATGCCACGCTGACTGGCATACGGAGTTTTATAGTGGCATACATAATTGTTATCACGTAATATTCCAAAATCGAGGAGATGGGTAGGATAAAATCAAAACCTGATTTGTTTTAATCTTGGCCACTGCATGCCACTCCTGGAGTTTTGGCTCCGAACTTCACTCGGCTTCGCTTCATGAAGTCACTATACCAAACTCCAGTCGTGGCATACGGTGGCCAAGATTAGAACTCATCCAGTTTTATGATAATATATACATATACTGCATTGTGGTCTCCAGTTTTATGATAATATATACATATACTGCATTGTGGTTTATTTTGTGTGGCGAATTTCTACATGTGCGCCTAAAGCTGACCGTGACAGGAAATAGTAAGAGCCCCCTGGTGTTGATTTCGCGCATTAACTTGGCGGGAGCGCCGTATACTGACTTGCCGACCATGTGCGTCTCGTAGCCCTGCTTCCGGAGGACCTGTGGGAGCAGCTTGTAGCGGGTGGGCAGGCCGGCCGGTTTGGTCCGCCGCAAAGCGCCATGCTGGGAGAATCAACAACACGATACGATTAGTCTCACGGCATGCCACCTGCTTTTTTGTACCCCGAGGGCCAGACAGAAGAATGTCAGTGCAATTTACAAGCTGTCTGGGGTGGGTTTTTTTATGACCTACAGGAAGATTCGACGTAATAAGTTGTGAAGCAAGTAATGAAGTTCACAAAGCATGGCGTTCGCTGCCAGGGTTTTTAGTTATGTGGCATTGTTGTCAGTCAATTTCAAAGAACTTGATAACTTTAAACATGAGCATGTGTTTTGAAACATGTGTCTAAATATTTGGACATATGGGCAGGCTACAGGCTTTGAAAAACAATGAACAGCAATATGAATAAGGAGTTAGAATGAACCAATCACATTGAGGATACTGTATTCAAGAAAGAGTTCATGTATAATAGTATTATTTTCATATCTATTTAATAAGTATTCTTTACTCTTCTGGCTTTTAACATTTCATAAACTTTCTCGGTGATGAGGAGATAAAATATTGATACAATTGTATTTTTGCGATAAATGATGAATACATATGGTGTGTCAGTCCTGATACGAAAGTCATTTATCTAATACACAATATTAACTGGTTTCAGATACAAGCGGCCGTTATCTCGGGGGACTATATGTGTAGTAATATCCGAGCAAATGTAAATGAGTACATAGTCCGAGGAGATTACAGCCGCTTTTACCTAAAACCCGTTTATATTGTATTCATTATAAAGCTTTGCAAATTTGAATTATCAAAGAAAATCCCACACTCTGTTTTGAGTACAAGCGCCTTTTTTCTTGTAATCTCGGCTCTGTGTAGGGCGAGAACCCGTAAAACGCCAGAGTTCATTTAGCCATAAAAGTCTGTCGGTTGTGACACAGACTATACATCTGTATAAAAAAAATGCGTGAGGGTGCAGCGGGCCCGTTTCATATTCTAGGATCATATATGAAGACCCTTTTCCGCACCCTATACAAGGGTTATCATTTCATAATAACTAAGTCTGTTCGCTAAGACAGTATTAGTCATCCATAAGGTCGTCCATGTGTGTTGATTAAAATTGACCCACATCGTCCCTGGGTTTCTATGGCTTACAGAAAATGGGACTACATGTACGATTAGATTAAGAAAGGGACCCCTGGTTTCTGCTGCATTTGACAGGTCCATACCGACTAGAGCCATTCGATCGTGACCTCATTGTATAATCTATGCACAATTGGAGATATTTAAAAATTTTATAGTAATTCGGACGATATTATTATCCACCACGCCACCTATCGTGCATCTAAGAACTATCTGCCAAGTGTGACGTCATCATCGACCAGCAGCCAGATCACTGATGCCGATGCTCAAGTTCCCCACCCACACGTATGGATAAGGAAATTGGTGTAGATTTTTTAGTTCTCCTAATAGCCCATTTACATTTTGTGTCAGCAGTGCTAAAGGTTTGTCTCTGGTGCCTGACTGTAGATCAGTGACGGCCAATGTAAATGGGCTCTTAGGAGTACTCCAAAAATCTACACCGTTTTCGTCGGCCAATGGAAACGGGCCTAATGGAAACAAGGTTTTATGAAAATACTGAGGGGTGATCCAGGGGCCGGGGAACTTACCTGCATGCCGAGTCTGTGCGGGTAGAAGCCGGTGAGAAGAGCGGCCCGCGACCTGCATCATAAAAAGTAGCAGGATTTTTATCCTACCCCTAATAAAAAACTGCCATAGACTTAACATAGGGAAATTTTATGTGGCAGGCCGTGACATAAAGTGTTTTTTATGCCACTAGAGTAATAACAATATTGACCAATCCGAGAGCAGGATGTCAGCTACTATGAAAAAAAGTTCTGTTGGTCATTGACTCAATATTTATCTTTTAGTAATACAAAAGCATAGATGGGGTAGGATAAATACGAAACCGAACTCGAGTTAGACTTGTCAATGTATATGCCACTCTGGTCAGGTCTGCTCCTCACTACACTCGGAGCAGAATGCAACAAAGACCACGATACGACCAATTAGTCAGGAGAGATTTCACGTAATGCTTGAAACTGCATTTACTGCAAATATCTATCAGCTGGATTGATTACGCATTCCATAGCACTCTGCCCCTATACCCAGAGGATTTGTATTGTTGTTATTGTTGTTTTTTTGTGTGTTTTTTTTTCAGTGCGTGGACGTCTGAGGTGGAAGTTATAATTCTTGTGCGGAACCTGCTTGGAATAGCGCTTGACTATTTCTATTCAAGGGAGGTAGTACCACATGGTGGATGTGAATGTAGTTGGAAGCAAACGCTTTTTCTCTAAACCAGTGACGGACACAAAAGGGATGTAGAAACCAGGGCCCTGTTTTTCAGTCGAGACGACCTCAAGCTGAGATCCGCTGAGATCTGTGAGCGATCCTGAGACCGTTTGGGAGATCAATGGCTGCAGGTGTTTTTCAGAGGTGGTCTCAGTGCGCCACAGTGGATCTCACGCTGATCGCCGCTAAAACGATCTCAACTTGAGATTTCTTGCGATATATATAGAATGATCTCAGGTTCTAGACTGATTTTCCTGCCAGATACCAGCTTCAGTGTAGAACAGCATGTAAATCGCCTATCATCGCCCAATTCGGTTATAAGTTGACCCCCCCCCCCCCCCCCCCAACCTTAATTTTTACATGAGATCCCTACTGATCATTTCCTGCCAGGTACAAGATTCTGCAATTTGAAATTATTGATTTGAGACACTTATACTTATTTAAATTAGACCATTTTTAAAGCGAATAATTGTTCATGTCCAATTGATCCAATACTAAAATTTCATAATTTTCTGTTGAGTATTCCATAAGTGAGACATGTTTTACTTTTTTGAATTGGTGTTATGTATAAATATGGAGTGACCTTGACAAATAAAACCGAGTATTCTGCACAGTAGGTTATATACAAGCTACCTGAGTGGTGCAGTGCCTGCATTTTTCAAATTTCCGGACAAATATTTATCACTGTCTTAATAACCACAGGAAAACCATGACATTTGGGATATAGGTATGTCAGATTATCAGTACCCTTCGCTCTAAGTATTTTCTAATTTGAATAAGCTTTAGAACCTGAAAGAAATAGTTATGACAAGTATCAACTGATCTCAGGTTGAGACCGTTTGGGAGATCATTTCACTTGAGATATCTTGATATCATCACAACTGAAAAACACTGAAATCACCCGAAACTGTCGCATCTCAGTCTCAGGCTGAGATCCCCAGAGATCGTCTCAACTGAAAAACAGTTTGCCTTTCAAACGGCCTCAACTTGAGATCGTCTCGACTGAAAAACAGGACCCAGAACCTTACAATTGGTTACATATGGTATACTTACGGTGAGCATACTGACTGGGCGTAGGATGCATTGAGAATCACACCTTCCCGGGCGAGTACATTCAGGTTGGGCGTCTTCATTTCGGGGTTGTTCCATCCGACGTCATTCCATCCTAAATACAGGTTATATAGCCATTATCATTTATTATTTATTATTTCCATACAAACTATGACAGAAAAACATGCTAATGTCAGACTCCACTAACTAATGTGAAATCCACCGAATGACTTAATGAAGCATCTCAGAGCTCTTATTCTTCTTACTGTACCATTGAATGATATACTGCAATGTGTTTATGTGCATAACCAGGCAACTATGTAAAGTTGGATCATGTGTATGACTTGTATACCTGTATCTATTCTGTGTTACACATCCTAACTACCTGGTGACCCATCAATATGTGTATGCCCGTAAACTGGGTAGAAAGCATTCCAATGATGATTTTTTTCCGCTGGAGCCTGTGGAAGATAGGATTTCTTAAATCCTAACAATAACTCCAGGATAGTAAAAGCTTTAAAAAAAATTAAAAGAAAATAATTCTTAGCAAATATTCCCTAAGACAGAATTAAGGCAGTCGTATTTGCTAGGAGGCAAGGACACCATGAATATTTATCTCATAAAGAAAAGTTCCCCTGGATTCATTGTAAACAAACATAACATAACAATCCGTGCAAAGCGTTGTGATTGTGACTTAGATATATGCAGCCGCACCCGTGACTGATAAGATAATGTATCAATAATCACAAAGAACTAGGGCAGAACCAAATACGAATTATGTAAACCCTGTATCATCGTGTGTCTATGTATTTATCAGTGTAGATAGACTGGTTATTTAACATGAGGACTGGATACAGAGAGATTATCAGCAAGGTTATCAACATATGTAAAAGTGTTTGCAGCATGAATAAGTTTATGTAATCACACCTTAATGCTAGATTTACACTGGGCCAGGGTGGCCATGTTTCGGAGCTCCGTGGAGCACCGTGGACACAAACGTGAGGGACGTGACACGACTCAGGGGGACAGATGGACAAACGTGACAGACCGTAACACACCCTGGTCGCCGTAGCCACCAGGGAAAGGTTTTTAATTAGCAAAAGATTTGGTATGGCAGCCACGGTCAGCTAAAGATTTAATGTCTGGATGGACAAATTGTGCGGGATGTGACCGACTGCAGCCGGCCGTACAGTGAACCGTGTACAAAATGGGCCACTGAAACATCCCTGAAGTGGGATTCAGACGGTGGGATTCATGTACCTCACAGGGCTCAAACTCTCAAGCGAACTTGTTCCTTTTTAGGGGGAAATGTTTTTAACAATTACAGGGAACAAAACATGTCTCAGGATAATGAATCCCTCTAATTTAGACGAAGAAATTGTGTTCGAGTACAGAATCTTATCAGGATTTGTCCCAGAAGTACACCCTGTGAGGTACATGAATCCCATCGTGTGAATCCCACTTAAACCAGGGTCACCAGGTTTTTAATGACTCTGTGACCTTCTGCAATGGTGCCCCCCGTTTCAGTGAAACATGGCTGCCATGTCCGCCATGGTACAGTGTAAACCTAGCATTATAAAACATACTCAGCAAAAGAAAAATATCAAATAAGAATCACAATAAAGATAAGGTAAATAGTTTAACAAGCAGTTTGTTGAAAAAGAAGAAGAACGAAATATAAAACAAGGTGCCTGTACAAGCGACATCACTACATAACAAGGTTGGCCTCAAAATCAGTTTCCTAACAATCTAGGCTAAAGACTGAGCTAATGAAAAAGAGTCCGTCATACAGGGGCATGTTGCTGTGGAATGGACTACCAAAAATGATAAGGGGGCTTCCTGCGAAATACTCTTATAAATAGAAACTAAAAATACTAGATAAAATATTAATATAAGTGGCTATTCACACAAACTCAGATTTAAAGGATTACAATAATAGCCACCTCCCGAATATGGGTTGCCCATAATTTGTCCATACATTTGTAAATACATGTGAATCAACTTCATGAGGATTAATAAACAAAGTGAGAAGTTAAGCTAGGTTTACACTCAGCCATGGCGACCCCAACGGCCACATTTTGCCGAAATGTAGTGTGCGCTTGCAGATGGTCACGGAAGTCATGAATTTTATCCTACCCCTAATATAAAATCCCATAGGCTTAACATTGAGATTCCGTATGCCACGCTGACTGGCATACAGACGTTTGTATGCTACTAGGGGCATACGGAATTTTGATGATTTTCATTCATGATTTTGATATTAAAATATTGTAGAGCGGGGTAGGATAAAATAAAAACCTGATTCATTTTAATCTTGGCTCCCGTATGCCATGACTGGAGTTTGGTTCCGGATACCACTCGGCTCCGCCTCTTGATATCACTCTGCCAAACTCCAGTCGTGGCATACGGGAGCCAAGATCAAAACTCATCCGGTTTTACGATATGCCTTTATACTGGATCCCGGCAGTCATGGTTTGAGGATGTTCAGGGGCCCATTTTGTCCATGGTGCCATGTACAACCGACTGTGTTCAGTCACGTCCCTTGTTTTGTCCAGGGTGCTCTGTACAGCCCAATGCATTCGATCACGTTCTGTCATGTTATTTAGTGTTCATTACATGTCACTATGGTCTGGAACAATTCTCATTAGCACCATGGCCACCGTGGCTCATTTGTTTACGTTTTAGAATTCTGCCATGGGGGCTACAGTGATCAGGGTGTGTCACGGTCTGTCACGTTTGTCCTTCCCGTCCCCCTGAGTTGTATCACGTCCTTCACAGTTTGTCCATGGTGGATAACGGAGCCCTGAAACGTGGCAGATGTGGTCACCATGGCCCAAGTGTAAACCTAGCGTAATCAATAACATTATCCACTATCACCATTCACCACTATCAACCTATGACTCACTTATATTATATTACATTGTTTACTTTCCTTTGTATACTCTAGCGAAAACTTTGTAAATCGAAATGAGGATATCTAGATTTATCCTAACCCTAATAAAAAATGGGCATAGACTTAACATAGGGAAATTTTATGTGGCAGGCCGTGACATAAAGTGTTTTTTATGCCACTAGAGTAATAACAATATTGACCAATCAGAGAGCAGGATGTCAGCTACTATGAAAAAAGTTCTGTTGGTCGTTGACTCAATATTTATCTTTTTAACAGTAATATAAGCATAGACGGGGTAGGATAAATACGAAACCGAACTCGAGTTAGACTTATCAATGTCTATGCCACTCTGGTCAGGTCTGCTCCTCACTACACTCGGCTACGCCTCGTGTAGTAATACACGACCTTCCCGTTGTGGCATAAACATTGTCAAGTCTAACTCTCGTTTGGTTTCTACTAAATATCTCACCCCAGATATTTTTTCTCCATAGACTTAACATTGGAAACTCGTATCTAACACCCATTAGATATTTAGGAAAAATATCCAATGGGGGATAATGTCACAAATGTTAGCCCATTAGTCAATATTAAGGGTGAGATAAATTCAGAAACCCATTCAAGTTTAGTATCAGAGCTTGATCCCATCTCATTTGAATCACTACGTAATTCACGCGGCTTCACCTTATGAATAACTACGTGATTCAAACTCGATGGGATACGAGCTCAGACCCTAAACTCTCATAGTTTTCCTCATGATGGTTACAGAGAACTATTTGAATAATTAAAGGGTATGATGACAGACCTCTAATTGTACAGATGGCGCACTGTATACAATAGAAATGGAATCTGGGGTTGACATATTGGAGCCAGTTCAGGAGATGTATCTGTAGTTGTAGAGGCGGGGCCAAGGAGTGGGTATTGTTTTTTTCCACAGCAACGAATTTGTGTTTGTTAGAGCGTGCTTGCATACTCTATACGTTGCCTAAAGGTTACAGTGGTGACATAAAGGCTTTCAGTGTACTGCAGAAACACTATCCCTTCACAATCTGCGTGCATTTCACTGTGATGCTGGGAAAGGAGCAGGCTGCCAGTGTCTCAGTGTCTAATTTTAGAAGCGTGCCCAACTGACCATGACCAATCACTCAAAACCAAAAAACCTAGGACCTGTTTCACTAGGTTCGTGACATGTCTAGATGGCGTCTAGATGGTGTGTCCAGTATCATAAGACTAGACATTAGACTTCGTTTTGTCCGTTCTTGCTCGCACTGTTGGTGCCGCTTTTCATATCTGACTAACACTTTTGTCACAAAACTAGTGAAACAGGTCCATGATGTGTCTAGTTTTGTCTAATTCTTATGTTTGGGGTCTGTCTTTTCCTAAGGGCAGCTACTTGTGTTGTCACGAAACTAGACAACCCCAATCTCTGTATGGTGTCACAGACATGTCACAAAACTATTGAAACAAGTCCCTGGTGCTTGATATATTTGGGTTGACTGGGTGCAAGTGGGTTACAGAAAACGATCCATAGACAATGTAACCCAAACCTTTCAATTGTTATTCATTTATATTGCACGCTCATTCATCAATGATGAAACTACTATTTGCTCCTAGTTTTATTGATCGTCAATAATTAGAAGATATAAAGCTGGTGGCAGATCAGAGTCTGTTAACACAGATACTGATCAGTCCAGAGATGGTACCTTTTCACTTTTTCATTTCCAATATATGAAAACCATTTTCCGCATGTAGAGCAAAATTAATATCATATACCTGTGGGCGAACTTATACTGGCCAGATGTAGGGATTTCGTTCATCACAGTGTGACGAACTATATTTGATACTACCCTCTGTACCACATAATTTATCTAGACGGTAAAATGAAATGGCGCTTTTAATTATTTCCAGTTATATGATAATAAGGGGACATAGTGAGGGTGGCTCATTTCCATATGTTTCTTGTTGTTTTGGTCGATAACACGCACCTCGATTTAGCACAAATCAACACGGAACAGATTCCATTCAGGCACCTAAACTATGTCTCCCTATGCTAATTGGGCCTCATTCACTCCATTAAAACTGGGTTTAAAATCCCCGCCCACTCCCAGTATCACGCCATGGCTGACACTGATATATTTTCTGTCTGTAGAGGAATGCACAACGAGAACAGCATAAAAGATCCCTGAGGATCTCAACAGAATCGGGTTTCAGCTTAAATCTAAAACATGTGTGACGCGCGCTCCACACCTCTAGGGTTCAATGACTGCACCACTTCCTCAACTACGCAGGTTGGGGAACCGCAATATATACGCATGAAAACTGGGATGCGTTTTTAAAAGAAAGAGCTATTAAAATAAATCGATCTTATCGTGGTAGTTGTTGCATTTTCATTACCTATATTGACGAAAGAAAGTCTTACAAGAAGATCAGGAAAATATTTTGGGTGTTGTAAAAGAAATCAGGAAAATACCTTTATTTTGGGTGTTTTAAAACAAGCCTGTCATACCTCCATTATCGGTCTTATTGGAAAATAACCACGGGGCTAGATATCATACATATGTACAACAATATGTGAAATGGCATTACATCACTAAGATTTATCCTCCACGAGAATTACATTTGATCATTCACCAAAGATAATCCCTGTGGAGGAGAAATCCTAATCGTGTGATCTTAAAACTCAATCTGATTGGTTGTCCACAAAGATATGTCTTCTATTAAGACCAGAAATGTTTGAATGATAAAGATTTAAACGATCATGTTTAAACAACGCAACCATATGGAGATCGTTGTTAGTATCTCCCATGGTTAGTCCTAATCGTAGTCCGTCAGTCCAATTCTTTCTTTGAGCAGTTCTTTGAGCATTTCGCCACTCGAACTGAGAATAAGACAGTAAAAGCATGTTCAGAAGTCATTCGGTGGAAGTTATTTCAATTCTGAATTGATGAAAATTCGAATGCAACTCGATACTATTTAGCTGCATTTTAAAGCAATAGGAGACTTGAGAGCTGAGATTGCTTTATTAGGAAAGAAGGCATCCCGTCGCTGAAAGTTAGTCTAATGAGTTAAAGCACGGACTTTGATTAATAGATCATTAGTGGTGGTCTAACCTCGAAGCTATATGTATGTTAGTAGAGCTGTAGGAGAGTAACTGGTCTCCGGTGCACCCCTCTCATAAGATCTCACACTCTCCAAGTCGTAATCTGTACAAGGTTCTCACTGCGCTCTATGGGAGAAGAATTCTTAACGAACTAGGCTTAGAGCCTTGAGAATCCACTGGCACACAGTATTCCCTCTAGGTGGCATCATTGAGATTATAGAAATCTTTGGTTGCATTGATGTACGTCTTTAGCACAGGAGGCAGGCCAGTGGATTCTGAAGGCTCTAAGACTAGTTCATTAAGAATTCTTCCCTATAGAGCGTATTGAGAGTACAGAATGAATACGACTTAGACTGGCATGCGGGTTGCTAGGTGAGATTAACATTGGATTCACGTACCTCACAGGGTGTTTGTCTGAGACAAATCCTGCTGATATTCTGTACCATGTTAAGTGGGATTCACACGATGGGATTCACGTACCTCACAGGGTGTTTGTCTGAGACAAATCCTGCTGATATTCTGTACCCTGTTAAGTGGGATTCACACGATGGGATTCATGCACCTCACAGGGTGTTCGTCTGAGACAAATCCTACTGATATTCTGTACCATGTTAAGTGGGATTCACACGATGGGATTCACGTACCTCACAGGGTGTTCGTCTGAGACAAATCCTGCTGATATTCTGTACCCTGTTAAGTGGGATTCACACGATGGGATTCATGTACCTCACAGGGTGTTTGTCTGAGACAAATCCTGCTGATATTCTGTACCCTGTTAAGTAGGATTCACACGATGGGATTCATGCACCTCACAGGGTGTTTGCCTGAGACAAATCATGCTGATATTCTCTACTGGAACACAATCCCTTGTCTAAATTGTAGGGTTCCATTTCCCAGAGACATGTTTTTCCCCTACAATTGTTGGCCACATTTACCCCTAAAAAGGAACCCTGGGAGGGTATGTAAGATTCACATGGCAGGTAGTGTGATGCACAAGGTGCGATTCATGTACCTCACAGGGCATTTGTCTGAGACAAACCCTGCTGAGATTCTCTACTGGAACTCCTCATTTGAATAAAAAAGCGGGGTTCGCACATAGAGACTAATGTACCTGAGACGGGTGTACTTCACACCTTTCCCCTAAGTCTCAGACAATTCCCCTTTTAGTGGAATTCACACGGTGGGATTCATGTACCTCACAAAGTTCAAAGTGTCATGAGATTCTGTTCCTTTTTTCCTAATTTAGACGAAGAAATTGTGTTTGAGTACAGAATCTCAGCAAGATTGGTCTCAGATCAAGACCCTGTGAGGTACATGAATCTCACCAAATGCATCCCACTTTAGGTAAAGAAAAACTCATGGTAAGGTGTTTTGGACAGTCTCAAGAAACAATGGCGAATTTGATTCACATGGAAGGAGATGCCTGTTACACAGTCACATACATGGTCCCAGTGACCACTCACCCTGAGAATCAAGTACCCTTAGGTGAGGGTGTGAAAAATATGCAATCCTGCTTACTGGCCTCCTATTGGCTAGGTTAGGTACTTCGTCAGCGACTCAGCAGTGGGTCCACTTGTCTCACAAAAATGCTCCCGTGACAACAACGGTTAAAGATAATCACATCCTGTTTTATAGTGAGTGGTTTTAGACATGTTCCAATTTGATTATTCTACTCGGTTTAAGTGTGTAAGCAGAAAATACAATAATCATATAATTTAAATCGGAATGAGATATTATATGCATTTTTCTTGCAGTAGCTCTGACGTTTGATGCTACACTGACATTTCTTTCTAGTATTACAATATTGCTGTGGGAGACCTCACAGGAGAACGTTTTACATACAGTGGGAAAGTGCAGCTGAAGTGTAGATGGTGTGGAATGACACACCAAACTCTAAGCGTTGTCCCCCATAAAGCCGTTTCCATTGGCTGATTTTTCTGCACCGATGTGCAGTCAGGAACCACCGACAGATTTGTTTTGGTACACTGACGACAACTTGATAATTCAACTGAGGAACACTGTTTCATATAATACCGTAAATATTATGTAGGCCATTCTAAAAAAACAAACCGACTTCCGTGGATATAATATTAAGTAGATCAGTGAATGAAAACGAAACCTGCAGACAACGCTCACCGATTGATTTTGTATAGATCATGTAACGAGGCAACAACCGACCGATTTACTCAAAGAGAATCTGTGTGTACCTGGAAAATACAGTGGAAAAAATGTATAGGGCACATAGCTATTGTGCTATGAAGACAGCAATCTCCCCCCACCCCGATACCACCAGGTGGTGGGACCAATTATAAATGGATTTTATCAAAAGTATTTATTTCGGCTTGCCATGGAGAAATTTAAGTATCTAGGGATTAGGACAAATTATAACAGCAATTGCCCCACCCCGTCTACAGTGGCGCTATCTTAAACTTTCCTGGTGGATGATGGCAGAACTAGCAATCACTCTGTGCCCCATACACTGTATCCTCACCGATATTTTATTTGATACTGGCGTATAGTAGGAGGCACCACTGACAGATTTTTAGAGTAACTAAAAAATTCGGTCATTTTCATTGGAAAATCGAAACGGGATTATACAGTGAGTGGCACCACCGACAGACTTTTAGGGTAACTCAAAAAATCTCTGCCGTTTTCGTTGGCCAATGGAAACGAGGTTATAGAGTCAGTGGCACCATCGACAGACTTTGAGGGTATCTCAAAAAAATCTCTGCCGTTTTCGTTGGCCAATGGAAATGAGGTTATAGAGTCAGTGGCACCATCGACAGACTTTGAGGGTATCTCAAAAAAATCTCTGCCGTTTTCGTTGGCCAATGGAAATGAGGTTATAGAGTCAGTGGCACCATCGACAGACTTTGAGGGTATCTCAAAAAAATCTCTGCCGTTTTCGTTGGCCAATGGAAATGAGGTTATAGAGTCAGTGGCACCACCGACAGACTTTGAGGGTATCTCAAAAAATCTCCGCCGTTTTCATTGGCCAATGGAAACGAGGTTATAGAGTCAGTGGCACCATCGACAGACTTTGAGGGTAACTCAAAAGATCTCTGTCGTTTTCGTTGGCAAATGGAAATAAGGTTATAACCTTATTTCCATTATCAAACGTAAACGACTATAGAGTCATTGGCACCATCGACAGACTTTGAGGTTAACTCAAAAAATCTCTGCCGTTTTCGTTGGCCAATGGAAACCCGGTTATATAGTCAGTGGCACCACCGACAGACTGAGGGTAACTCAAAAAATCTACGCCGTTTCCATCTGCCAATGGAAACGTGGTTATATAGTCAGTGGCACCACCGACAGACTTTGAGGGTAACTCAAAAAATCTCCGCCGTTTTCGTTGGCCAATGGAAACGAGGTTATATCGCCAAACACCAAGTATCACTTCTGCCTGGCTGACAGCTAAGAGGAGGCACTTGGCAACAAAAACGTCATGCAATTAAGGCACATTAGGTGCTGTGTCAGGTTTCCAGTCACTGTTTGTGTTACGCAGATTTTTGTCGGCGCCAGGTCCAAGTGTCATCCACGGGTGGTCGAGTGATGTTTCTTCAGCTATACCCAGCTCTCTCCCAGTCACATCCCTATACTTTACTCCCACGGTATAGCATCTTACCCTACTGATATTGTGTTATGAATAAAACCTAGAAGAAACTCGGTAATTCGACCGATTTATAGCGTACTTATGAGGAGGAATCCTGTTTTATGTAAGACCGTAAATATGATATACGCCATTCTAGAAAAAGAACCCACTTCTGTGGATATAATATCAAGTAGAGATAATCACCCTTAAAAGTATCATTTAAGAGAAAATACTCTGCGAATATACAGAGTGTACCAGAGCCCAGCACTAAAGCACAGAAAAAACAAAGAATTCAGATTAAAGCGACCTCGTAATCGCTTTTTTTTAATAATTAATGTATATGGGTATAAACTCTGGAATAACATTCCAAAATAAATCTAGGATGGATCACTATACATGTAGTCTTAAAGAGTTTGTAAAACTTAAACACTACGAGAAGTTTGAGAAGCTTGAAGTGAGATGTTGTGAAATGGAAATTATCCCCACCCACTTATTTAGACTATGTGTATTACTGCTGAGTGGTCCGGCATCGTTTCTTATACCCGAATTCTATACTCCGTTTTGGGTTTTTTTTTTTATAATTGGCCGGAACAACTGCCACGCAGAGTTCAATTCATGCATATGTTTCTCAGTATAACGTCTTTATTTAAAACACAGGGAGGTGGTTGGGGAAGACCACTTTATTGATGGGTATTTTATCTATGGCATCGTTTAGATTTATGATATAGTTAACTTTTACAAATAGCTCATATGAATGACCTCTTTATATAGAAAACTGCCATTCAGGCTGGCGAAAGATCTTGGCAAACAGCTTTTTTTCCCTGGGAGTACACTATGATATCGTTATGTGCTTTGTATTAGCTATCGTATGTACAAAGGAGAAGTAAAAGGAAATATCTGTCTGGGGACTCATTATACACATAGAAACACGAAAGAAATGTCATTTTATGTACATGTATTTGCGATGTACATTATGGCCAGAGTGCGCCCGAATATTCACTCTGGGCACAGTGCGCCTGAACATTATCTATACTACACCCCTAGCAGCAGGTAGTATTTCCTAGACGTTTGGCCATTGGTGTATAATGATATATCCAAAGCACCCCTCTCATAAGATCTCACACTCTCCAAGCACTGTACAAGCACTACGCTCTATGGAGAAGAATTCTTAACGAACGGGGCTTAGAGCCTTGAGAATGGACTGGCCTGCCTCCTGTGCTAAAGACGTATATCAATGCAACCAAAGATTCCTATAATCTCAATGATGCAGCCTTTACTGTGTGCCAGTGTGTTCTCAATGCTCTAAGCATAGTTCGTTAAGAATTATTCTCCCATAGAGCGCAGTGAGAACCTTGTACAGATTACGACTTTGAGAGTGTGAGATCTTATGAGAGGGGTGCACCAAACAGGACTATAAGTCATATTTCAGATACGGACAGTACTACTCTATGGAGTATATTTTCTATGCTTCAGATAACTGTTGTCGCATGAACAAATTTAGAATATTGAACAGTTGTGAGGTGCTGTTTGTGGATACAATATATCATTTTGAAACTGTAGAAATGCCCTTTGCCAATACCAGGTGGAGCATTACATTGTTTTAGTCTGATTAATGGGATGAATGGCAAATAATGGGTGAATTTATCAACATTTTGGCCGCATCAGATATGTTGATATACTCTCCAAACATTTAAATAATCATCTGACTGGGAGGCGATAACCTAACATGCTTGGAGATTGTTAGTCAGAGCTGCATGAACGTTGTTAGTACATAGTCTACAATCTCCACACAGAATCTCTGCTATGCTAACTGAAGGCGAGGTATGGAGCGATGCCAAACCTCTGTAGGGAGTTGTTAGAGGTCAGATAGGTCACGACCCCAGGTCACTAAGGACACTCCAGGTCACTATACTAGGTCACTATCCTCATCAAATTCTCACTCAATGCCCCCACCCCCACCCACCCACCACCACCCGACAATATTTCACAGCACTTCAACGTTGATGTCTGCTGATATAGAAATAAACTAGGCTGACATTTTCAAGTGAATGATGAAATAGATGAACAAAGGTCAAAACTCTGTGAGATCCTAGTGTGTTTTATAGTTTTTGTTTTAGTTTGGACATATTTACAAGGTAAAGATAATTGTGGACTAGCTTTGTCAACGTTTCTGTATATGTAATGTCATGCAAATAAAGTTAGCACAGAAGGAAAACAACCAACTGCCGTGCAGTACAGTATAAAATATGGGATATTGAGTACTATTCTTCATATTCTTTATGATTTACTATATACCCATGCCGTATATACTGTAAATACGCACCGTTTCGGCATATGACGTAAAAATACTGTACGGACCGCCGGTCCGTACACTAAAATACGGACCACCTTGCCATACACGTTTATTAACATATCGGTTGTTAAAAATTATATTAAAGGTTTATTTTTTAAATTTTGGGTATATAGTAAATATATAACGTCCAACCATGCTTGTACAATTCACAGAACTCGATGATAATTTACGGTTTGTACAGAACTCGGCGTAAACGCCTCGTTCCGTACAAACCGTAAATTAGCATCTCGTTCTGTGAATTGTACAGCATGGTCAGGACGTTCTATATAATTACACAATTTTAAGCAATCAGGGTCCAGTATATAAAAGTGATTCCGGCCATGGGTGAATTTTTCAACATTAAAGAAAACGTCAGCAGCAATGGCAAACTGTGAAACCGATGCACCCGTTAATGGGAGTTAAACTCTAAAGAATCTTGTGAGTAAAACTTCCATTTTTAGTTCATTTCAGGGAGTGGGATGAAATCAGAACCACACTCCCATCGGTATCAGTTAGCCACTTGTGGAAGGCATTGCGTGATCATTCTGCAAGCAGAGGTTCTGCACCTTGCTTCCTGCTATACTTGACTCTCTGCACTGGCCTGTTTGTTTGGGGCAAAATCTGCCCCATACGGCAGTTTTTCATACAGTAGAACCCCGCTAACGGAAACCCCTAGTAAGCGGTCACCCCGCGTTAACAGACACCTTTGCTCGGATCGGATCCCTCTATTAGATGTTTATTTTAACACTGTTTAAGCGGTGACTCAGCGTGGGCTCGGAATGCAGGGTGTCCGCTTACGCAGGGCTCTACTTTATCTCACCCCTGGTACAAGTTTAGCCATAGGAATAACATTAGAAAAAAATACTCAACGATCACCCCCGTAGAGTGACAGTACTACGCCACGGCCGTGGCGTAGTGAAATTCAGATGACGTCATATGAATTTGCTAAGTGTATATTCAAATTATTCTGAAATTGTGATTGTTTAATATCATAGAAAGGGGTGAGATAAATCCAGAACCACACTCGAATCGTAAAATACACAATACTCCACTCGTTTGGTTGGGCTGTAATCGTCACTCGGCTTCGCCTCGATGACGATTGCGGCCCATCCAAACTCGTGGAGTATTGTGTATTTATACGATTCTCGATTCAGTTCTATATAAGTACGGTAAAACCCTGCGTAAGCAGACACCCTCCGTTCCAGGCCAAAGTGTCCGCTTACGGGGGGTGGTCGCTTACACGGGGTTAAAATAAACATCTAATAGAGGGATCCGTTCCGAGCAAATGTGTCCATTAACGCGGGGTGGCCGCCTACGCGGGGTGTCCGTTAGCCGGGGTTCTACTGTATATCCTAAATTCTGAGTACTTTGGCATTTTGTCTTTTACTGAACACATCTCCATGGCAAATACTATACACTCATTCCTGTTGTTTGGGATATCAAATTAGGCTAAGTCTTTGGGATCGCTTTCTTCAAAGTAAAGCACCTCTTGTGTTGCAGGGTTTGGTTTTATCTGAAAGACACACGTGCTCCTTCAAAGGAGCAGTCTAATCATCTACGGATTCACACTTTACAGTGGTTTAGAACTGAAGAGGAAACAGCTGGGCCCCGTTGAATAAAAAAATGAACGATAACAAAAATATCTTACAAGTCTCGTCGGTGGCAAACTGTAGTATAAAAAACTATCGTGGAGGTGGATGAACATTGGACGAGAGGATAAAATGAACGATCGTGAGTGGTGTTGAATAAAAAATCGTTCATTTTGAAAATATTGTTTATTTATCGTTCAAGTCTCCTCGCGGACGACCACGTTTTCGGCATCGTAGCCGATGTCAAACTCGTTTTACATGCACTAAATCAATTCCAAATTAAAAGATATTTTCAACAGAGATTTCTATTCATATTTGATACATGTATACCAAATTTCAAAATTTATTAACGATTGATTCATTTTTGTGTGAAATGTTTGAAAATTACTGGGGAAAAAAAGTTTGCCTTGGATGGGATTAGAACAGAACTCTCAACCTTCAGGTTGAGAAACCAACGCCTAACCTCTTTGCCTACAGAATTATACATGTTTAGTGGTCCCCGTGGATATAGGTCAATTATACGATCATTCTACGATAATTGAACGATATTATCACGGACGACAGTGCTCACATGGACGAGCAGTTTTATGCTACACTGAAAATGAATTATCGTTTATGTCTCGCCCATCCTTCACTATGTCTTATCGTCCAGCCTCACGGACGACAATTTTTTATGCAACGGGGCCCTGGATTGTCTGTGAAGCTCTTTTAACACTTCCAGTTTTCTCAAACTCACAATATATGAGTCGTTTGAATTTAATCACTTTTGTCAGTTACACTTTTTGAATCCCAAATGTTGTTTCTCGATGGGACGTCACTGTTTTGAGGCAGAGATTTGCAAGTGCAAGCGCCACGAAATAGTTGCTCCTTTATCTCACTGGGCTTAACCTCATGAGATTTCTACTTGTGGCAAACTTCCCAATTGTAAGACACCAATTATATTGATGTTCATGCCGTTCCTTCATCTTACCTAATTAGTGGGAGGTTAATGATTTACTAATCATACCACTGTGCATGACTATTATACCAATGCCAATTACTCCAGTTTCTCCCATGTCCAAAGTAGTAATAGGGTTGAAGTAGAAACATTTGAATCATATGAGTAATAGCTTATTAATCGCTGTTTCTAAAGGGTTTCTGTTGATGAAGGTTTCTCAGATAGGTTGATACTAATCAAAAACTGCATCCTTAATACTTTAGCTACGCTATGATGCCTGGAGGCATTCCCAGGCGTAGTACGCAATGATGCCTTGAGGTATAATTTCCAAAATTTAAGTTATTGCTATTTTTCAAAGAAATAGTGTGAATATCTTGATGATATTTTTTCAATCTGTGTAAAACTATATCACAATTAATATCATTACTATTATATAACATCCTAATTATTTTGGATAGCCATGGAGGTGTGATATAATGACATGCCTGTGGATATTGTGAAAAGTGCCAGCGTACTACAGGGGTGAAAATGGTACTGCAGCAGCGTATCCAAGATGTGTATTTTGTGCTATGCAGCGTAGCAAAAAGGTTAATATCCTCATCATATTGTTTATTGGACTAACTACTGATAGTCTCCATAAGGAGATAGTGTCTAATATACAGGGACTTGGAGATAAAATCCAGCAAAACGTTAATTGTCCAGCATTGTCACGTAAAAAGATAATTTAGTCAAACACTTGAATGACTGGGACCTGTTTCACTAGTCTTGTGACATGTCTGTGACACCATACAGACATCGGGGTTGTCTAGTTTTGTGACAACACAAGTAGCTGCCCTTTGGTAAAGACAGACCCCAAACATAAGAATTAGACAAATCTACACGTCATGGACCTGTTTCACTAGTTTCGTGACAATAGTGTTAGACATACATGAAAAGCGGCCCAAAACAGTGCAAGCGAGAACGGACAAAACGAAGTCTAATGTCTAGTTCTTATGAAGCCGGACACACCATCTAGACGCCATCTACTGATCTAGACATGTCATGAAACTAGTGAAACAGGTCCTTGTTGTTTGACGTTCAGGGGCCCGTTGAATAATCTAGGATCGTACATGGAGACCCTTTTCTATACCTCGTACAAGGGTTATCGTATAATGATATTCAAGTCTGTTCACTAAGACTATCTTAGTCGTCAATAAAGTGGTCCATAACTGTTGAATTTAGTTGACCAACTTTATACTTGGGTGTCGTTGTCGTACAGAAAATGCTCTTCATGTAGGATCCGTGCTTGATTATTCAACGGATCCCTGGCAGGTCATAATGCTTACAGCACACATAGAGCTACCTTTACTCCACAGCTAAATGAGAAAGGTAGACCGAAATACTCTTCTTTAGTCCACATGTTATAATATACTATCAGGATTACTTCCGATCCTATCTGTATATTGGATCTAGTCTTCATCTAGTCTGTTTTATCTCTCTGTTATGTCTGTATGTACTGTTGTCTCCTTTTCTTCATTCCATGATCATTTTCGTTAAGCATACCCCCCCCCCCCCCCCAAAAAAAGGAAAAAAAAGAGAGCTACCTCTAACACTCTGTACTGTCACTTGCGAGATATGGTAGTGTTTGCGTAAGAGGTGATATTTTCATAGGAGTAGTTAAGTATAAGATTATTCAGCGTTGAAAGGTGCACATGTACCGCAAATTAAAAGATACTATGTTCAACGTTGGAATAAACACATGTAGCCACTGAATATCCAATTATCCACCTTGAGAATGACACAGAATTATGTACTACCACTTATAAGGACAAATAAATCTAGTTCTAACTATTACGATAAATTCAAAGAAAAAATTGATTTGGGGATTCTTCTGGGTATAACTATAGAATTACTGGACCATAAATCTTTGGTCAGTATCCTACTTTCATCCTACCCCTCATGTAAATCTCCATAGACTTAACATGGCGTGACCGTATGCCACGGTTATATCATGAAATATTTATATATGCCATGCATGACTTATTAAGAACACATGTTGGGGCAGTATACAATCTAAACATCACTCAATTTCATATGATTGTTTACATGGCGGCCATTGTCTTCTGCTACAGATATCACCCAGCTCTGCATCATGATATTCCAAGAAGATAACCCACGCCATATAAACAATCATGTGAATTTTCGTGATAATTCTTGGTATTACACATCGTTGTCCATGTGTATCAATGACATGACAATGTAACTTGTTGATCCTCTTTATCGATGAGGTCAGTGCACCGTATGGGATCAGCTAGTACGGGATAAAAGAGATAAGCTGATAACCGTCACCTATTTCACGGACCCGCATACCAGACGGTCACTGGAGAACTCGACCCAAAACGAAGTCGACCCGTAGTTGTCAGGAAAACTCGACCTGTTTTGGAGAAGTCGACCCGTTTCAGATACTTATGAATAGGACATTTTCATATAGAAGGAAATGTATGACTAGTTAGCTTTTAGACAAATAAACAGTGGATATTGAATATAGGTTCGGTTATGTTTAGGTGTAGGGTTAACGTTAGGGATAGGGTTAGGGTTAAGGTTAGGGTTAGGGTTAGGAATAGGGTTAGGGATAGGGGAAGGGTTAGGGTTAGGGATTGGCTTTAATAGGGGAAGAATTTTTTGTTTTCTTCCCCAGAGAGGACCAAATTTGCAGCCAAGATAACATACTTACTACTAAATATAGTATTTAGCCACACTTGAGCTGAGAAAATTCAAAATGGGTCGAGTTCGTCATGGGTCGAGTTCACAGGCCCGCACACCACCTCAGAATCAATACTGGAGAACTCGACCTGAAACGAATTCGACCCATTTTAAATCTTACCAACTCAAGTATCTTATTTCAACTGTGAATAAATACCATATGTAGTGATAAGTATGTTATCTTGGCCTCAAATTTGGTCTTCTCTGAGGATGAAAACAAACAGAAAACCCTAGCCTTAACCATATCATTAACCCTAACCCTACACTTAAACATAACTCTACTTATTTTCTAAATCCACTGGTTTATTTTGATAAAAGCTAACTAGTCAGACATTCCCTCCTATATGAAACTGTTTAATTCATAAGTATCTGAAACGGGTCGAGTTCTCCAATCAAATTCTCCAAAACTGGTCGAGTTCTCCTGACAACTACGGGTCGAGTTTGTTTCGGGTCGAGTTCTCCTGTCACCCTCAGAGTGGCCTCATATCTGTTTCAGCCTACCTCGCCAGGGTGGTTTGGAAATCTGAGTAAATCTCGGGATTATGTTTATCCACATAGAGCCACCTGGTCTAAGAAAAGGTCACCCTGGCTCTAAGCTGTCCAGAAGTGAGACTTGCGCATGGGTACGCCAACCCAAACATTAAAGTGACCTCTGTGGAACGGTAAGTCTAATGTGCGCAAGCCGATAGTGGTATTTACAGATTTGTATATGACCGAAGGCAACCTGGGGATTGAAGGCATGAGAGGTACCGCTGACTGTACTTAGGAACGATGAAAGGAAGGATAAATTATATCTAGAACAAATCTGCAGCGGTATCAAATCTTTCAGATATAAGTATATACCGAGGAATTAAGCTTCTTGACTTGCAAAAGGTCATGATAAAGGAGAGACTTCCCAATCACACACCCACAGAGAGCAGGAGGTATGGAAATATAACATGACTGGAGGAAGGAGGATGAAGGAATAGAGGGAAACTATGTTCCGGTGAGCAAAAGCTAAAAAATTACTGCCCAAGGCATTGCCCGAGGGCAGTAATTTTTCCAAGCCTTACCGAGTAACTTTGACTTTTGATTACCGGTACTTTGTTTCCCTATTCCTATATACCTTCAAATATCGATAAAAATGAAAAATGGTCACCCTTATCGAGTAACTGCAATAGCTAAGTTTTTGTCCTGCTGCTCTTTATGTCACGTGATCAGGTCGGGACGAAAACGTCAGCCCGGGACGAAAACGTCAGCCTGGGACGAAAACGTCAGCCTCGCTACATAACTTATAGTTACTGCACCCCCAGCAGCGGTATGTAACTATAGAGGTTTCGGAAATGGGTATATAGACATAGAACACAAGCGATGGTTTTCTAGACAGGCGGTCGTAAACAACGAGAGTAATACACGAGCGTTAGCGTGTACATTACGTCTTTAACCTTGAGTGGCTTATAGAGTCGCCCGTCCAGAAAATCATCGTTTGTTATGTTTATTATCCATCTTTTCGAGTGAATTGAAACCAGGAAATTCTATATTAAATGGTTTATGAATAAGGACTAAGTTTCTTGCTGTGTAGCACAAAGGGACTATTTTTCCGTACACAATGGTTTACATTTTGAGGCCATACACGGTTAATTTGAACGGTTTGGTCTGAATGGGAGGTCTGCCAGGTTGTGGTTGTGGTATCTGGCAGTTTTTATAGACAATGGGTAGTGGTTTACTGGGCTCCCCTTCATTTCTAATGGGTACTTTGTTTGCGATGGATGATAAAGAAAGAGAAAGACACGAGGAGAGAGAAATAAAGAAAGAAAAGGTGAATGAGAAAGATGAATAGGAGAAAAATACAGAGGGCGGGAGAGGTAGAGAGATGCGGGGAGAGGAAAAGGACAGGATGGAGGGAGAGAAAGGGATGCATCGTTCAATGAAAGAGACCCAACTAATCTGGGGTCCGCTGAATAATCTCGGATCGTACATGAAGACCCATTTCTGTATACCGTAGAGACCCAGGGACAATGTGAGCCATATTTATTCAACAGTTATGGACGACCTTATGGACTGTCTTAGCCAACAGACTTAAATATCATTAAACGATAACACTTGTACGAGGTACAGAAAAGGGTCTTCATGTACGATCCTAGATTATTAAACGGGCCCCTGAATACAGTCATCCGTGCAAATAGTACTACGTCTTAACCAACAACATGCATTGTCCTCATTCTGTACATACTCATCGGTAATCCTTGTCAAGCTATGAGGGAGAAACTGTCAAGTTGTTTGTTTTTTTTAATAAAAAACGAGATTGTACCACTGGTGAATTTTGTTTGCAAAAGAACAAAGAGATATCCCCAAACTAGGAAAAGAGGGGAAAAGGTGACATGTGTTACGTATACGGCCACTGCTTTCTTCGCAAACCGTCTGGGGTATGGGTTTTGTATAAAGCACTTACTCGAGTTACATGAATACTATACGTGTGCAAATAGTGTTTTTCGTGAAGCATTTACATAGACAACAATCGATGGTTTTATAGACAGGTGGCGGTAAACCATGAGAGTGGACGCGTAGTAATAACCGAGCGTCAGCGAGTGAATTACGACGTCAACATTGAGTGGTTAACATAGTGAGGTTTACATAGCAGCCTGTCTACAAAACCATCGTTTCTTGTATCTATTATCCATCCTCTCCAATAGATTAAAACCAGGAATTGCCATATTAAAGTTTATCATCCATCGTAAACAAAGACCACATTGAAAATGTATGGGGACTCAGTAAACCCCGACCCATTGTATAAAACCAGTCAGATACCATAACTTTGGTATACGGATTCACATCTGTGGTATACGGCCTGAAAACCATGGAATACGGGAAAATAGTACCCTTTCTGCTAGAGAGCAAAGAAATAGTCACTATTGTTATACCCTTTAATATGGCAATTACTGAGATTAATTTATTCGTAAAGATGGATGACAATACAACAGACGATGATTTTGTGGACGGGCGGCTCTGTAAACTACTCAAGGCTGACGTCGTAATACACTCGCTAGCCCTTGTGTATTACTACGTGTCAACCTCTCATGCTTTACGGCCGTCAGCCCACAAAACCATCGGTTATTGTCTATGTATATCAATAGGGACAAAGGTATTATCCTACCCCTGATAAAAAACGCCATAGGCTTAACATGAGATTTGTTTATTTCACGGGTGTGACATAAAGTGTTGTTTATGCCACTACTTTCTAATGCTGGAAAAATGTGGAAACGGGGTAGGATAAAATCTAGACGCCACTCGTTTGAGTTTGAGCTTATTTATGCCACTCATTTTGTTGGCTCCGTAATGTCACTCGTCTTCGACTCGTGAAATTATGGAGCCAACAAAATGCGTGGCATAAATAAACTCAGACTCAAACTCGTGAAATCTCTTGATATAAAGTGGCTGTGATGCCGTATACCACGGATTTGAATCCGTATACCGCCATTATGGTATCTCACCGTTTATAAACAATGGGTCATGGTTTACCAAATCCCCCCAATACATAGACAATAATCGATGGTTTTGTGGACAGGCAGCCGTAAACCACGAGATGTTGATGCGTAGTAATACACGAGCGCTAGCGAGTGTATTACGACGTCAACCGCGAGTGGTTTACAGGGCTGCCTGTCCACAAAATCATCGTTTGTTGCATTTATTATCCATCTTTTCAAATAAATTGAACCCAGTAATTGCCATGTTAACAGGTATAATACTAAGAACTCTTTCTTTGCCCTATAGCAAAAGGGACTATTTTACCCGTATACCATGGTTTTGAGGCCGTATACCACAGGTTTGAATCCGTATACCACAGTTATGGTATCTGACAGGTTTTATACAATGGGTAGTGGTTTACTGAGTCCCCATACATTTTCAATGGGGACTTTGTGTACCATGGATAATAAACAATGGGTCGTGGTTTACTGAGTCCCCATACATTTTCAATGGGGGCTTTGTATACGATGGATGATAAATTCTCAACGGGGGGGCTTTGTATACCTTAGATATCAAACAGCCAGACGCATGCTCTCCTTATCACTAGAGAGATAACACCACTTACCAAGGTCATCAGCCACAACCAGGAGGATGTGAGGGTGCTGCTGCGTCTCCGCCACCACCTGCCCGCCCACCAGGAGGAGCCACAGCGCCAGCCGCAGCCCCGTGTCCCGGTGAGGACTGCCTCCAGGGTCGGTGCACATCGGGTGCGGTCAAAGGACGGTGTGTATATACTAGACGCTAGCCTCTACTATCAGTCCTGATATAGAGTAGGTCTAATGATGTCTGGGGTGTGTCTGTTTGGTGTGTGTACTCCACTCCTACACTTGTTTCTGCTCCTTCTCCTCGTGTTGTTCAATCCTCCACAGTATCTCTACCTTCTCCTCGTGTTAGACTGTATTAAAGTGCTCGTTCTGGTCAACTCGGTGGTTATGAATACTGCGTGGGGTGTGCGCCACACACACACACACAGCAGAGATCCAGTGTAGATCCCAAATGAAGATGTATATACATGTATATGTAAACCCCCACCGCCTCTCCCAGCGACCCAGTAAGTATGGGTTCTGGTTGGCAAAGATTATAGTATTTGATGTGCGCGGATGAGATACAGTGTACGATTTGGCAGACGGGAGGAATGATACACAGATATATACATGGAGCAGTATAGATCAACACTACAGTGCATTAATACCCTACCCACATGGGCTGTTTCATGGCCAGACTACGTGCATGATATCAGGGTAGATGCACGTGCAGACAAGGTGGTGTGGTGGTGAGTGGGTCCAGTGTGTCGTGTACGTGCTCGCCCCAGCACGCGCAGAGCGGAAATGCCAGCCAGTCAGTCTCTCCACGTGGTGTGGGAACTGCTGGGATCTCACAGTGCCAGTCCGCACTCAGATTCTGGACAGGGGCACTGCGAGCGGCCACCTGTCACAGAGACTGAGAGAGGAGGAGTGAATAGACAGGGTTGTGTGGTATTTTATGATGGTAGCAACAAAAATAATCCACGGGCTTGTTGAATTAATATAGGATCCTACATGTAGAACCTGTTCTGTACATCATGAGTAAGTGAGTGAGTATTGTGATTTACTTTATACCCATGCCGTAAATACGCACTGTTTCGGCATATGACGTAAAAATACTGTACGGACCACTGGTCCGTACAGGAAAATACGGACTACCTCCCCACATCCATTTATTAAAATATTGGTTGTTAAGCAAATTGAAATTGATTTTTTTAAATTTCGGGTATATAGTAAATATATAACATCCAACCATGCTTGAACAAGTCACAGAACTCGATGATAATTACGGTTTGTAGGGAACTCGGCATAAACGCCTCGTTCCGTACAAACCGTAAATTACCATCTCGTTCTGTGACTTGTACAGCATGGTCAGGACATTTTATATATTACTATGTCTGGATCATATTTGTAAATATGTTATATCAGCCTATATACAATCTGCATCTAAAGATGAAACACTGTAACAAAATATAACTACAGCTGGGCGCACATTGAAACCAGCCTTCGAACTGAGTCCGTACTCCCAACATAAATAAATATTTTTTTAAATATAGAGACCCAGGGACGATGTGGGTCAACACTTATGGATGACCTTACGGAGGTTAATGCTCTTAGTGAACAGACTTAAATATTATTAAACAATAATCCTTGTACGAGGTACAGAAAAGGGTTTTTATTTTTTATCCTAGATTATTAAACGGGCCCCAGGACGGCTGTGGATGTGGTAATATGCAAGCTGCTTATAAATAGACAATATTGAATGGTTTCAGATACAAGCGGCCGTATGCTCAGAGGAGTGGACGCGTTGTAAGATCTGAACGGACGCGAGGATATTACGCAGAGTCTACTTCGAGGAGCATACGACCGCTTATATCTGAAACCAGTCTGTACTGCACCAATGCGTTTTCTATGGACACTTTGTATTAGATGGATAATATATTTTTATTATCCGCCTATCATAATGATACCAATCTATAACTTAAGTAATAAGACAACATAACTAGAAATCTGGTTCATAAGAACAGAAGAAATTGTACAAAGACAGCTTGATCATGTATAGTCCATGTAAATGTCCTGTGGTGTAACTGTACCGTTAATCCTATGTGACTCCAAAGTGGAAGATCACCCCTGGTGGTGAACTTTGCATGTCGTTAAAATTTTCATTGAATAAAAAAAAAAATGTCCATAGAAAAAAACCACGTAGAGAGTGTGCATGCACATACTCAGGGCATACAGATATATTGTATGCTCCGGGGGCACGTACGAAAGAATAGTGCGTACGGAAAAAATTGTGCTTAGATAATACGAACTGATATCGACATGCCACTTGTCTCCAAAAGGTAGGTAATAAATACAATATAGACTGGTTTCAGATAAAAGCGATTGTATGCTCCTTGGAGTTGAATCTACGCAAAACATGTCGGTAAATGAGTAGAATTGTGATTAAATCTCATAAATGATCTAGCCTGTACGACTGTTGAAAGGAAGATTAGTCCATTACATGTAAGAGGGACCAGGCGGCAGAACGGCGACAGCCGGGCCTGGAGTTTCAACGAAGAACCCTAATAGAATCTTATTAAAAAAAACTAAAAAAAACTGCGCGTCAACTCATAGGAGCATATGGCCGCTTGTATCTGAAACCAGTCAGTACTGTGTATATACAAGCTGCTTTACATACACATAGATATATGTCAAGTCATATTGATATTACCAACTGTATCATTGCCCAGTAAATAGAGAAAGAGAGAGACAGAGACAGAGACAGAGAGAGGGAGAGAGAGAGGGTGGGAGGAGAGAGCCAGCCTTCAACATGATGCAGCGTAATTATTACTTATTCCTATATACCTATGGCTGTACACTCTATGCTTACACCACGTTCTGGCGGGTGGAGTAACTTATGGATACTACCCAAGGTTGCCGTATACTACCCAAGGTTGACATTTAGACCAATCAGATTGTCTCTTACAAAATTCATATGAAAAGAGCAGTTGGTAGAAAACATAAAGTGTCAAGTTACTCGATAAGGTTGGATCTGGCTTCAGGTTTGATGGTGGGTGAGCAAATAACGATAATTATCGTTATTAAACCACATTTGAAGGTATATAGGGATAGGGAAACCAAGTATCAGTGAAAGAAAGTCAAAATTACTCGGTCTTGGGCAGTAATTTTTCCAAGCCTTACCTCGTAACTTTGACTTCCTTTCACCGGAACATAGTTTCCCTCTATTACAGTGATTGCACACTATGACGGGTATAAATTGCCGCTGGGCCAGCGTTGGCGTGTAATCAGCACCATGAACTGCACAGTGTACTTACACGAATTAAGGCGATCAAGGGCAGGTTTTATAACCAAATTATCTTATATGGTCATTAACTCGTCTTCAAATAGTGGGTGGTTAAATCAATTAATCAAAATGCTCTGCAGGGAGAAACCCGCTGCAGCTATACAGTAAAACCCCGCTTAAGGGGATATACCTTACATTCTGAGCAAACTGTCCCCTTAGACGGGGTGCCGCATTAGATTGGGTTGGCAGTCTGACGACGAATAAGCCCAATGCCCATTTACCGATTTAGGGTTGAATGATTAGTTCACAAATCGTATAGGGGTCGGCGAACTTGTCGCAGGGAAATTACTTAACCCAATCAAGCCCAATTTATAAATGGTCCGTTGTCAGCGACTAGATTTATCAACATGTTGATCAACTTTTCGCCACCGATTTTGGAACATAGAAACCACAACTTGTCGGCAACAAAAGGACATCTTAAGGAGGTGGTTCACTAAACGGTGGCTCACCCTTGCCTAGCTGTCCTACATCTACCGACTACGGCCGACTCCGTTAGGATGCCTTGGCTGAGACAAATTACCGTCCGTTTGTCGCCGACAAAGGTACATAAGTGTTCCGAAATCGGTAGATGGGCATTGGGGCTTTAGGCTATGTAGGATATATAATACCTTCATAAATGTGATTCCATGGCATAGAGACACTGTTATAACCACAAAGACACCCCACAGATACCTACAGGAGCCTATGTAGGCCATTGCCTGGTGTTTGATTGTCTCGGCACCAATCTACCAGCCTCACATACATAAACATAAACAAGTTATCAAGATAATGGAGTGGTGTCCCAACACTGTCCGTCCGATTTGATGAGGTGTCACTCCAAAGTGTCTCCTTAAGCGGGATTAAGAAGCATTCTGTCCCGAAATAAACATTGGAATAAAACTCTGTGGAAAAAGTGTGTGGTTCTACTTATCTTCATCCTACCAGGCTGAGCGGTTGTTTTGCGGGGAAACCTCGCCCGCTGTATAACCTGAGAGCGGTTCCCCCTAAAATCTAATGACCCCTTACGCGGGGTAACCCTTTACACGGGGTGACCCCTTACACTTGGTGAACCCTTGCACGGGCTGACCCATTACACAGGGTGACCCCTTACATGGTGACCCAGTATGCGGGATATGTGCATTACACGGGGTGACCCCTTACATGGGATGACCCGTTACACCTGGTGACCCCTTACATGGGTTATCCCGTTACACAGGGTATCCCCCTTACATGGGGTGACCCCTTACACGGGGTAACCCCTTACATGGGATGACCCCTTACATGGTGACCCATTACGTTGGGTATCTCCATTACACAGGGTGACCCCTTACATGGGGTGACCCTTTATACAGGATGACCCCTTACATGGTCACCCTTTACACTGGGTCACCCCTTACACGGGGAACCCCCTTACACGGGGTGACCCTTTACACAGAGTGTCCCTTAAGCGGGGTTCTACTGTACTTCCTCCTACCAGGCCGAGCGGCTGACTCCCCCGCTCGTCTAACCTCAGAGCGCTGAACTCCCCCGCTCGTCTAACCTCAGAGCGCCTGACTCCCCCGCTCGTCTAACCTCAGAGCGCCTGACTCCCCGCTCGTCTAACCTCAGAGCGCCTCACTCCCCCGGTCGTCTAACCTCAGAGCGCCTGACTCCCCCGCTCGTCTAACCTCAGAGCGACTGACTCCCCCGCTCGTCTAACCTCAGAGCGACTGACTCCCCCGCTCATCTAACCTCAGAGCGACTGACTCCCCCGCTCGTCTAACCTCAGAGCGACTGACTCCCCCGCTCGTCTAACCTCAGAGCGCCTCACTCCCCCGGTCGTCTAACCTCAGAGCGCCTGACTCCCCCGCTCGTCTAACCTCAGAGCGACTGACTCCCCCGCTCATCTAACCTCAGAGCGACTGACTCCCCCGCTCGTCTAAGCTCAGAGTGCCTGACTCCCCGCTCATCTAACCTCAGGGCGCCTCACTCCCCCGCTCATCCTCAGAGCGGTGAACTAGACACTCCTGTCATCCGTAAAACACCACCTGGCGTTTCCCGGAAGTGGAACGTGCATGCCTGGAGCAGCAGACGTGCTGATGGGGGCGCCTGGGATGTGGATTTGTAGAAAGAAGTATCTTATGTGGCCCCTCCACCTGTCGACTAAAAACCCCCCGATAATTTTCACGCTGTACAAAAAGTCGGTCAGCGGTTCTACTTGTAAAAGGTCGGTGGTACTTATAGTCAGGAGACCAGCCCCTGAAAAGGCTTTTCGTTGCATGGAAGTATAGCAGCAATTTTATTGTATCAAATGAAGGCTAAGATTATTCCAGATATATAGCAGCCATTTTTTTTTCTGTAAATGTGTCCATTAAACCTTTTATTAGGGGTCAAAGGTCAAAGGTCATCAAATTTCAGAGGGTTTTGAAAATGAGACATATTTTGTCAGTTCTCCAAGAGTATTAAGTTTATTTAATTTTTAATAATCGGTGACCTGCGCTACAAAAATGATGTAGATGCTGACCGACTTTTGGTAGTAAAATGCAGAACGCCACTGATTAAAGACAAATGCTGGTAGTTGGGTGGTTTTCTAAATTGTATTGATTTTTGCAAATAACTCTGGATAATATAAGTTCCATATATCAGCAAATAGAAAATGCAAAAGAATTGGCATGTCACCATGCCAACTTCTATGGGAAGGCCATCTGAAAATTTATGTAAGTGCTTAACTATTGGTGTCCATGGGAAACTGCAATATTTTGACTTTGTTGCTAAATGACGCTGGTGTTCTATAGTTATCTTAAAAAATTCTGGATTGTGATAGTTGAGAACATATACAATGAGAAATGCTAAAAAAAATACTATGCCATAGTTTATATGGGAAGGCCATCTGAAGAAGGTAAGTGCTTATCTATTGGTCTCTATAAGAAACTTACACTGGCAACCAGAGCTACACAAAATATGCTCAGCGCAGACTGGGGTTGGTTGCCAATCTATGGGAAACTGCTATAATTTAATGAAACCCGATGACAGCACCAGTGTTAAATTTAGAAGACACAGGGGGCACTGCGATACCTACCCGCATTTCTTATATTTAAGTTAATATCCTTTGATTTCTGCGGTGAGTGCAGACTTCGGTCGATGGTGCCGTATTGCATAAGGCTGTAGAGAAAAATTGTTGACATTTCTGTTTCCACCTAAACGATTATTGCATGAAATATGTCGCATTATTGGTCGGTGGTGCGAAATACCATTATCGCCACCGATCATGGCATTTAAGTCGACCGATTGTGTGACCGTTATCAGAGGGGTAAAATCTCTGAAACGACTTAAGCCCAACGCACACTTGGCGACTTTTTTCCTTGCGATATGCTTGAGACTTTTTAGGGAAAATATCACAAGGGGGGTGCAATAAACTAGCAGGGGTCGGGAAAAGTCGCTGACAAATTTTGCTCGAGCGTCGGTCCACCCAGCAGGAGGTTTACCGAAAATCTCAAGGCCTATCCATGCACACCTTGAGACTTTCCTTGAGACTTTCCTTGAGACTTTTCCTTGCAGAAAGTCTCAACAATGGATAACTGGCTTCTGGTAGCTACAAAATAGATGTGAGGTGGGCCATTTTGGCACTTATGGTTTTTTAACCTTTATTTATACTTATATATTTTAACTCAATATCATGTATGATATTGAATCATACTAAAAAGATTGTTTTTATGCAAAACTATATTTTCCAGGGTCTTCCAGGTTTTTCCAGTCTCTCTGTGAGAATTCCAGGCTTTTTCCAGGCTTGGAAGACCCCAAAGCATAATTCCAGGACCAGAGACCCGGGCCAACGGCCCGCCCAGCGGGAGGTGGCATCCAAAAGTCAAAAGTCGCATGCGATAAAATATAACATGTTATATTCAAAAGTCTCAAGGAAAGTCTCAAGGAAAAGTCGGCGACAAACCCCAAATCAGCGGGGGGGGGGAGGGGGTGAAAAAGGGGGTGCATAATGGGGTCTGCGATATCGCAAGGAAACCATGGCACACATAGCGATGTTGTATCGTAAAGATGTCTCAAGGCGAGTTTTACGGCGACTTTTCCGCTAAAAACGGGAAAAGTCGCATAGTGTGCGTTGGTTTTTAGATAGAGCGACTCATCCAAGTACGATTTATGATTTCAAGAAAAATATACGTAATAAGTGGGTTATTTAATAAAAATGAATTCCTGAGAGACCTCATTGCTCAGGTATATTGTTAGTAATACCTTCATCGTCATGAACACACATGTGTATATATTTATTGTGTATCTCAATGGGAGCCGTGTAGTCATGCGTATGGCGTACAAGGTAACAGAATGTCAATAATACTCGTTGGTTCAGCAGATGGCATTGTATGCTCTCTGAGTGCTAAATTGGACAGTAATTGTAAAATTGATAGTAATTCATCAAAAACGTTCTTAATTTGGTCATTTGAGTTTAGAGAAAAGCTCCGTATGAAACAATACTTAAGCAACCTAGAGAATCAGCCCAACAAATTCATGATTTGGCTAAAAGTATTGAAGAAACTGTTGTAAGGAACACGCTGATACCCACTGTTTATGTATATGTGTAATTCGCCCCAGTTATGCGTTATAGTAAGTCTTGTGCTTTGTACTGTACCCATTGATGTGTTGTACCAAATAATTTCCATTTTGTCCCGTATTGTATGTAAGGTGTTCCACCTTTGTCCTGTAATACACTACAGATCAGACTTTGAATCCTGTCTACCAATTTATGAATATACAAATCCTTAACTCAAATGCCTTACCTGTAAAAAAGAAAATGTGGTGTTCGATTAGAGAAGTTCAAAACGCAAAATGTGTGCTCCAGAGAATCTCCAAAATCATGTTTGGACTGCAGCTAAGACTAAATGTTGTTAATAATATTACCTGCTGTATACCTCAATGACCTTTTAAATAAACACTGCAATATAAAAAAAAAATTTAAAAAAAAGACGTTCTTAATATCATTGCTCCTTATTAACAGCAAATCATCTGCTTTTTAGTATTCACTGTAGGGCTGCGAAACTCGATAGTTACCAACAGGAACTCGCAAGAAGCACCAGCGGCACTTCTACTATAAATGCACTCCCGAAATCAACCTCGGCCTACCTTACTCATCTCCGCAATTACCTGGCGACTGGATCGTTTCTCCCGCCCGCCGTCCCCGTCATCACCTTCATTTTTCTTTTTTTCTTTTTTTTTAAATACCCTTCTTGGGCGGAAAAACCTTGTCCAATCTCGTGTTGGATCAATAACAAAATGATAATAATAACAAAAAATGAATAAGCCTGGCGAATCTTTGAACCTAAACATGCCAGGGATAGTTTGGTATAATTGGAGGTCGATGTACACTAACTTCTGCCAATTCTGATTCTAAGAACAAACACATGAATATTTTCCTACTATTGTGGAATTTGCTCTAATTGAGATGTTATATTCATGGTAGTCTACACCGGGTTCAGACAAAGGTCATAGATTGAGTGCATACCCGCATATTATGCTCATTTGTGCATAACATGGTATGTCCTGCTGGTGGTGATGTTCAGGGGCCCGTTTAATAATCTAGGCTCGTACATGAAGACCCTTTTCTGTACCTCGAAGGAGGGTCATCGTTTAAAAATATCTAAGGTTGTTTCCTAAGACATACTTAGCCTTCTATAAGGGTGCCCATAAGTGTTGAATAATGTTGAAGCACAATGTCACCGAGTTGGCGTACAGAAAAGGGTCTTCATGTACGATCCTAGATTATTCAACAGGCCCCTAAGTAGTCCAGTCTCTCTCTATGCTAATTATCTGTGTCTATAGCTTTGTCTCCCAGGCCACTCTGAAAACATGATGGGGTCGTCCGCATACATGATAACTACTCATGTTGCAGAGTTTGGAAAATTTCGTTTATGAAAACAATGAAGAGTATCGGGCATAGTACCGAGCCCTGGGGGACTCCATATCTTATGGGCAGGTTCGGTAGGTTAGCCATTTTGCATCTAATATTCTGTTGTTGTTTTTTTTAAAATCTCAAATCGATATTTTTATCCATAGGCTTAACATTAGGAACTCATATTCCACGGCCGCGGCCAATACTCGATGGCTAATTGGGTGATTTATTTCATCAATAAATAATGATATACGGGGTGAGATAAAATCAGAAACTCACTCGATGAAAAAAACTTGGTCCGCACTCCACCTCGTTTGACTGCAGAGTAATTCACACAGATTTGCTTCGTAAAACACGGTGGAGTATGGACCAAGATATTTTCATCTCGTAGGTTTCCTTCTAACTATCACTAAGGTGAGATTTTAATAATGCTAGACCGCTTGTTCACAGACCTATATCCTCCTCGGGCATTCTATCAACAAAGTGTGGTCGACGCTTTCAAATGCCTTTTTTAGGTCCACGAAGGCGCATATATTCTTATTGCTGTATTGGCGAAAGTATTACTTGCTGTATCTATCCTTGATTGTTCATTGGAAGACTTGTAAGTATCTTCTTTACAGAAATGAATAAAATCATTTGAACTAAAGAAGACTCGCATTCCTGTTTTCTCTGTTATGTTCAAAGGAATTCACTACTTTGAAAATCGCTTGGGTGGGAGATCTGTACATAAAACGAAACTTGTTTTGTTAGTCAAGTCATGAGATAATATATAAACCATCATATATGAATAAGGAGCTTTTCCACATGTTTTGACACAAGAGGAAAAACTCTCACAGCATGAAGATTTCAGTTTATGTATGTAAAGTTGCCGCGTATATATCTCTCCATGGGTGTAAAGAAGGTTGTTCCAGTTGGCATCATATATATACGCCTGATTCTCTAGGAGTCCCACTTTGGATTACTTACCAACCTGGCCACCAGTGTATACTACGGGTATCATTACTCCAATACTCCATTAAAATGTATTAAAATATATCCCTGAAAACAAAAGGTGTGTGCAGGGCCTTAGCATGTTTGGAAGACGCCTGAAGTTGAAATCTGGCCTATCTGGTGGAATACCCTTAAGGCCTGTCTCCACTGTGCGACTAGGGGGGGGGGGGGGGGGCTTGCGATCCTGTACCTCCAGTCTCAGACTGGAGGTACCGGCTTGGCGTACTGCATGTACTTCGGATCGTAAGGTATCATCGATTCTGTGTGGAGACACCCCCGCTTGCGACTGGAGGGCTAGCGATTCTAGGTATACAGGGTACGCCTAGTCTCAGACTGGGCGTACCAAATATCAAATATGTTTGATATTTAAAAACGCTTGCGATCTGGGGTATATGCTGTACCTCCAGTCTGAGACTGGGTGTACCGGTACGCCCAGTCTCACACTGGAGGGAAACTTGCAGTCTCCACTGTGTGTTTTGCCAAGTTGCGATTCTGGAGGTACGCCCAGTCTGAGACTGGACGTACCTATGTACCTAGAATCGCACAGTGGAAACAGGGCTTTAGCGAGAGGTCAGCGCCTCCTACCACCCCACCCCCACCCGTGTTGATCGGGAAATAATTCTGTTAGATCCGAAACGGTGATGTAGGTTCTGAAGCCTGTGTTTTTAGCTATTCAAGTGAATTTTCGGCCTCAGCTGAGAAAAAAATGACCTTTTATTGTTACTTATTCTATCCAAGAATGTATTCTACCTCAAGAATCATCCGAGGGAGTGTAAAAAATCCCACAACTGTTGATCCCAGATTCTTAATTCACAACAAATATACATAAAACAAAATATAATCACATACTTCCATTCGAATTCAACATATCCCAGTAGAAATATACGATAAAGAAATACTAGAACAAGTGTTTTACCTAAGAGATATATAATTATTTATTTGGTACTGATTTTGTCTGGAAAGCACAAGGTAAGTTATCATGGTCAATGACATTGGTGCACTTAACCATTACTTACCAACAATGATCATTGAACCCCGCTAAGACTCGTCGCGTCTACACTTTAAACATCAACAACTAGCAAATAAAGCATAATAACAAAACAATCAATGGTCTGCCCCATGTGTGGGTGCGCAATTGCAATTTACAAAAGTGCCAGCCGTATTTGGAATTGAAAGCATACAAATGAGGTGCCTTCCCATGATAGTGAGAAATGATGGAATTACACAGGTCAACTACAATATCCCCAAATGTGGTAGCAGATAGTGTGTTTGCTCAATGGATGCTGTCAGCTTGTTCATGAGGTCTGATGATGGCCACACTTGATCAATATGTATACTTCGGCTGCAGTTCAAGTTTATTTGTGCTATTTAACATATTATTCTAGATAGTCTTCTTGGTTAGTTAGTACACAGGTGAAATCGGAAGTCAATACAGTTGCCATCTTATTTACTATACAAAGGTAGGCGCGCACAGAACAGTTTATACATTAACACTTGTATATGCTTAGATTCATTTACAATGTCCAGCATGCAAATCAATTACATTTTGAATAGTTTATAATCGATAAGAAGGCAAGAAATGTAAATGGAATAGATTTAATTATCAATTCTTAATATATATATAATTGAATCTTTCACCAGCAGTTCTTAAGACTATAAGACTGAATTAGCATAAATAAATCTTATTGCACATGGCAATTCCTTAATCACTTATGGTCTCCATGGCTATTCTCTGCTTTACTTTATGCAAATAGTAACGTTCAATCATAAGGATACAAACCAATAGCCATATTGGAAGATATTCATAGGACAGAATAAGGAGCTCAAGTGACCATCTTCATAGTACCAAAGTGAGGAATGCCTTTTTTTTTAAATTGATTTTTAAATATTTTCATTATTGCACTACTGGTAACTTAAGAATACAAGTCAGAGTCAAACCCCTCGGATAAAAGACAGGCATATTTGACGCATCTGACGAGGTACAGATTTTACTCCATAGCAGGGAATGAGAGATCTAACTCTAAATGAAAATGCAAAAGTGGGTACCTATCAACATCCATTGGTTATCTGGTGGGTGAAACCTAGGCCGGCTCCAGTTACCTTGTGATAACACTCCCTCCTCTCGTCTTTCTGTCCGCTAAAGTTAGTAGTTGGGTCTGCTCTAATTCTTATTATTATATACCTGTGTGCGAATGTCTATGAAATACTGCCCGCTGCTAGGGGTGCAGTAATAATAATGTTCGTGCCCGCTGTGAGAGTGATTTAATAAGTCATCAAAATGTCGTTTTTTCATCAATTTAAGGTATATAATAATAAGCAAACATCCTCACTGTGGACGGAGCGCTTCTCGTTCTCGGTCAGTCTTCAATTTCATACTGCCTTCCGCCTATGGCGTCAGGCAGTATGAAATTGAAGACTGACCTCGAACAGGAACCGTTTCGTCCACAGTAAGGACGTTTCCTAATATTATCCACTGAATACAAAGTGTCCATAGTAAACACATAAGGAATATGTATTTATCTCACCCCTGGTACAAGTTTAGCCATAGGAATAACATTGGAAAAAAATACTCAACGATCACCCCCGTAAAGTGACAATACTACGCCAGGGCCTTGGCGTAGTGAATTTGAGATGATGTCAAATGGATTTGCTAAGTATATTCTAATTATTATGAAATTGTGGTCATAGAAAGGGTGAGATAAATAAAGAACCGCACTCGAATCGTAAAATAGACACAACACCCCTCGTTTTGATGGGCCATGATCATCACTCGGCTTCGCCTCAATAACGATTGCGGCCCTTGCAAACTTGTGGAGTATTGTCTATTTATATGATTCTCGATGTAGTTTTATATAAGGACGTACCTGGCGAATATGGATATGTTATATGCTCCGGGGGCGCATACGGTCTGGTAGTACGTAAAGAAAAGTTGACCCGCCAACTGGTATTTTGTTTGGCATCGCGGGCAAGATGGCCGCTTCCATAGCACAACAGCTATGTACCCTATAGGTCTAGCACGGAGACTCTATAATCGGTGGATAATAAACTATGCACGAGCGATGACAACAGCTTCTGGATTAACACCTGAGAGTAATCCCGCTCCTAAAAGGCGGGAGGGTTATGAAAGGTTAAGGGTTAAAGCGGAACCAGGGTGATTGGTGGATGCAGCTTTCTGTCCCATGCACACGTTACTCCTCTAAGTACAGTCTTCACCTTAATAAACATAGTAAAATACTTTGACACAAATCAGTAAGGCTGCACGGCATTATATCCCTATATAACCTTAACGGTTATTAAACAGTACAGAAGACAGATTACCCAAAGCCGTGATATAAATATAAATCTGGACTGCCCTAGCCATGAACTCACATCTCTATACATACTGGTCCTCTTGTGTTTTTTTTCCTACATTTGCAATTGGCGTATGCATAGCGGTCTACCTAATGGCACAGGAGTTTGTAAAAAGGCCGTTACAGTTAATGCATTTGAATACAGAGGTGTAGTACCACACCTCTCTGGCATGTGCCAACAGTGACTGCAACCAGTGGCATTTCCTTTTTGGCAGGTTGTGGGAATGACCAACGAGTAATGACCTTAATGAGAACTACATTAAAAGTAGAATATATGTATATGTATATATATATATATATATATATGTATATATATATATATATATGTATATATATATATATATGTATATATATATATGTATATATGTATATATATATATATGTATATATGTATATATATATATGTATATATGTATATATATATATATGTATATATGTATATATGTATATATATATGTATATATATATATGTATATATATATATTTATATATATATAATATATATATATATATATTCTTATGATATAGATGGACTCACGATGGCATCTGCAGAAGCATCTTTTTAAAATTCTACGGTCGCTCAACCAATGATAGCTCATCAAAATATATAAACCACTAATCCATTTGATTGGTAACCAATAGTGTGTGTAAATAGTAGGCTCGATGAAACGCATGATCACAGATTGACATTTGCTTGTAATATATAAAAATCCAACATGGTAAAGGGGCTCTTCCACCAGCACACAAGATATAGCGAGATTTGTCACGTTTTGGTTGCCTTGCTAAATCTTGCTAGGTTTTGAATAGTCGCATGCATATTTACCGCAATGCATCGGTCTGGTTAAGCACCTTTGCCGTGTTCACAATAGATCACGGTACGCCGCGATATGTCAACAATAGATCGTGAGGTGTTGTGGTGGTGGAGCACCAAAATATACACACATCATCGCGAAAAAGATAGACATTTCATCGCAAATGACGTGTTGCGGCAAAGGATATAAGACATATCGCGATACTATAAGATATAACAAGATATACCAAGATATAACATGGCAAATCCATCGTGTTGGTGGAACCAGCACTTAAGAAAACTTGAGGATAGACAATGAACAGGTCAGCAACCCATCCCCTGAAACTGAACTTGTGATTAGTCACAACCAGTGGACTATACATGTCTATGTATAAAGCAGAGCATATAAAAAAGCTATCAAACTGAAAATACTCTCAAAGAATTGTGCCACTGAAGCAGACAACTTGAGTACACATCTATGACGGAATATGAAGAAACTGCAGCAAGATCCATAGCTACTGAAAATACACCATGAGTTTTGGTTGTGGTGTAATCTCATGAGGCAAGCTGAGTGAAATTACAAAGCAGACCAAAATAAAAGGCATACTTTTAGTGGCTAAGGATCGAGTATGGTTCAGATTTTATCTCAGCCCTATCACTGATTGAATAAGATTTGTGACATCAACACCCATTGAGAATTTATTTAAAGATTTAAAATACGGGGCGAAAAACCCATGCACACAAAAAAATTGAGAAATTATTTATGATACTCCATGGGTGTTGAATACGAGTTCCCAATGTTAGGTCTATGTGGAAAAATAATAGGGGTGAGATAAAGGGTAACACCATACTAAGCCCCATAAAGTGTATTTATAGCTGTTGATTAGATTTCCCTTGGATGTATATTTGTCTTCAAACATAAACATTGCATGTATCATATATACCAAATGTAGGTGATCTATTAGTGGCAGGTTAAATAAAACTTACACTGGGGTTACCCCAAAAAACTCAATACCAATAGAAACCAATTCAGCCAGTTATTAGTTCATTATTCCATGGCGTTCGATAGACTATATACAAGTTTGATCACACCAAAAACCTTTGATGATGACGGATGCAGAGCCCAGTTATAAATAATGATTGATGGGTGACAAGGTTATCCAATACCGCGATGGGTTTAATTTCTATTTCTTTTCGACAGTTACGTAGAGTACATTATTTGTCGAAGAGTGGAAGCAGACAGTATCTCTTTGACCATGTTTGAATATCAGAGGGTCTTGCTGATCAGCAATCAGCATTCCAAGATGGCGGCATCACAGACTATATTAAGATAATGCAGACGTAAACCCGCTGTTAGCTGGGTTCGGTCTTTGAATGACTAGGCTTAGTCAGAAACAGCACCAGAGGATGTGGAAACAGATGACAGGCCCGAAACCCTCCAAGCAGATGTTGTACACATATGAAACCTGGGAGCTGTTTCAAAAGTCGAGTGAAGTCTTGCCAGCGGCACGTCGCATTTCAAAGCAAGAGGCCGAATCAGCGAGCAGCACTTTGAATCAAAGCGGCAGCAAACCGCTACCAATACCCAATAGCAAGCAGCACCTCCACCTCGACAGCGACGCTTCAAGTGCCATTGTTAGCTCTCGCTTTGGCGGTGAGTACTCTCGTTTAGCACCCTCCAGACTTTTGAAACAGCTCCCTGATGAGTGGTTGGTACAGACTGCATGCTTTACAAGATGAGGCGCGTATCTAGTTTAATGAAGCGCAAGATATGGAAACCATCAAGGTGTCTTAAAGGCATATCGGACAATTTACCTTGATAAGCAAAACCCATGAAAATTTCCTGGATATTGAATATGATGACCATCAAGTATTATTGAACACATAGCTAATTCAAAAATGGGGTTTACCATGCTAGTTTTTGATTTAGAGGTATATATCATGATAATATAATAGAATATAGAGAAATTCTAATAAGTTGTTTTTCACCTACTAAAACCCATGTCATAATCTTGAGACTTTCACAGGATGTAGCAAATGTGTAGTACTACACATTCAAGTTCTAAAAAGTACATGTCACAAGACTTCTTTTTGAGAGAATTGAATAAAACCATCCTTTTCAGTACATGTCTGATGTAAATCAAACAAATGTAAATTGACATATTTAACCTATTAGGAAAAATCATTGGAATGAATCACAAGGAACCAATTTTGACTGATAATTCAAAATATCTAAAAAAATCACCAGGTGGCGCCACCGTGAATTGTAGGATATGCCTTTAAGGACTGTTCATGCGAAGCCTGCAGTCTGTATCAAACTTGAGTTAGATTTTCCATTTATTACACCCCTTTTTTATGCATAATGTTGATAAATCAGGAGATCTTATTTATATCAAGGAGAAATTATGCATTCATTGATTAATGCTTACTGGGTGTCAAACCAGATTCCCTAAACAACTAACATTGGACTAGTGTCACTCTTGTCAATATACTATGTCCTCAAACAGCGTCCAGAATGTCAAGTTTATCTAGCTCCCACCTTTATCATACAGAATCCATTTTCAAAGGCAGTGGCATGGGATGGCTCATGCTAATTCGTAGACTGATAAAGGGTGTGCTCCTTCGGGCTGGCGATATCTGACTCCGCGGGGCGTGTGCCAAACATGCTGACTGTATACAAACCCTGCAGCCTGGTCACTGCCATGGCAACTGGCTGGTAACTACCTGTTAACCGGCGAAAGCTAATTCATTAGGTTTTGCCAGTTCATCGCCATGTGGCCACTGCCGATGAATGCGTGACCTGCTCCACCATGCTGGTCTCTATACATAAGCTAACATGGGTGCCGCATGAAACTTTTTTCATGCCATATCACCAGCCCGGTGGAACACCCCCTTAAGTAGGAGTGTAATAAACGGAAAAATCACTTAATATATCCTCCCTCCTCCGGAGCCCCAGTCTCCTCCACATCTCTCTCTGGGCAGACGGTGGTCGCCTCGCTCTCCTGCATCCAGCCTGCGAGCCTGCTTGGAGAGTGAGGTGTGAGTCGGGTTAGTGGCGCTCGGTCCGGGCCGCTCACGTGTTGAGCGTGTGCAGGGTCTGCAGCTTGAACCACTCGGTCGTCTCGTTCACCAGGTCCAGGTCCACCAGCCGGATGTGGCACGCCCCGAAGAAGTCGTTCTCCTCCAGGGCGTTGTAGTTCCAGACGGTAACCTGGAGCGTGCGCTGCCGCACCGTCTCCAGAGGTACGTTGTAGATGAGCTGTGAATACGAGAGACACAGGAGAGTCAGCGAGTTAGGTACTGATTAGTTCATCATAGTTTATTATCCATCGTATACAAAGCCCCCATTGAAAATGTATGGGGACTCAGTAAACCACGACCCATTGTATAAAACCTGTCAGATACCATAACTGTGGTATACGGATTCAAACCTGTGGTATACGGCCTCAAAACCATGGTGTACAGGGAAAATAGTCCCTTTTGCTATAGAGCAAAGAAATAGTTCCTAATGTTATACCCGTTAATATGGCAATTACTGGGTTTAATTTGTTCTAAAAGATGGATAATAAATGCAACAAACGATAAGTTTGTGGACAGGCAGCTCTGTATTACTACGCGTCAACCTCTCGTGGTTTACGGCCGCCTGTCCACAAAACCATCGATTATTGTCTATATAGGGAACCAAAGAGGCACCATTTAATTTTTGTAGGGAGCCAAAGTGTACCCGCTAAAACGGCAGATACCCGTGCTCAAAACACCATATCCTGAGGCCAGTAAGAACGAGGCTTAGTGCTAAAGCTATGGGGGGTTTGAGGCTAGAATTTTGTTTTTGGTCTCGTAAACTTGCTCTTATTGAAGTGTAGTTTACTACAATCGTCTCTGAATAACTCTGTCTTGAAGCTACGACGACAGTTGTTAAGTGTTTCATAGCTATGGATCTAAGAGATTGGAGAATATAATCTCGAACCTATATAATCAAAGTACTGAGTGCCTATATCCGGAAATGGTACTTTGTGAACGGGTATCTGTTGTTTCAGCGGGTGCACTTTGGCTCCCTATAAAAATTAAATGGTGCCTCAAAGGAAGGCGATGATGGTATATAGTGTATGACCTGTCCTTAAGTTACTGACAAAATACACAGCACACAAAAAAAACAACATTATTTTGAACAGAATAGCTATGAATCGATATATATATATTCTCGTGTTGCCGGTGTATATGGAAAAGTTCGAATTTTCTCATTTTTCGGAAAACTTGTATCCCTGAGTGGTGGTGCCTCTATGATGCTGCTGCAGCAACCAACGATTACAGGGTTAAGGTCGTGCAGGTTCAAGGCAGTAGACCTTTTTCCACTAGGCCTTAAGTGAAGCTAGCTTCATAGTTACTGCAGCCAAGCTGACCAAACAACTTCATAGCAACGTATCCTTTAGCATTGGAGGACTGGGTGCATGAGCGTAATATGTACAGAACGACCGTTTAGATTATTAGAGAAATTACAGTGATTGCATCATATTCTACGGTTTTTGAGCTCCAAGTGAGTGGGATAAATATGTATATTGCCCCAGTAACACTTCAGATATAGTTAAGACAAAACAGGAATAATGTACACGGCTGGCATGGGTGGTAGAGATACAATGGCAGAAGCCTGACCAAAAGAGGCTTATCTTCATCTTTGGGAAAATCGAGACAATTATCGACTATTACGTTAAGACAACCCATAGATGTTAATACAACACTGTAGATTGTCCAAGGCATCATATCTTGCCAAAAAACAGCAGCCTTGCAATTAATTGTTGTTCCGGAAGGGAATTCTGTAATTGTAGTTCAATTCCAGGGTCTTGATTGTAGTGTTTTGTGCTGTGTTTACAAGAGAATTAGTTTTCTTTTGTGTGATTGGTTTGTAATTGGATGTCAAATTAACTAAATTGCTATCCGTCTAGAAGGTTAAGGATGTCATTCAGGGATGTCAGCAGCCCTTGAAGAAAATGCCTGAAGTCATTTGCTGGGACAACCCCTCCCCCCTCCCACACCCGACTACAATGAACAAGCTAACTGGGAACTAAAAATGGGTGTCCCCTGGGACCTGTTTCAGTAGTTTTGTGACATGTCTAGATGGCGTCTGTGACAGCATACGGACAGATCATAAGACTGCAATCAATGACACGTGGAATTTCACTAACTTCCCGTAGGAATTAAGTGATGACACTTCAACACGAGTAGGGGATACATAGAACCTATTGTCATTCCAAATATGAAGAAGATTGGCACCTCTGACCCTCTGATATTTGCTAGACTTTTTCCGCTGTTGCTTGCACTGTTAGTGCCGCTGTTGATGTCTGTCTAGGCCTAATGTCATGAGACTACTGAAACAGGTCCCTGGTGAGTTTGTTTTGTTTGGTTTGATTTAACGTCCAGTCAACCATTATAGCTCCTTACCAGACTTTCTCAAGGTTCTTTTACACCACTAGGGTGGTGATCGAATCTATGTGATGAATTCAGGTAGAAATCTCACCCCTACACATTTACCGAGGTGAGAGTTTGTTCACTTCCCATACCACATAGACATGGTATGAGAAGGAATTCGCTAGAAAGAGGGCATCTAGGGGTTCGTTCATGTTTTTTATACTCTCCGCTAACTTGTTATCACTGGCTGCTATGGCTGGATTGGCCTTTGATATAGAAGTAAATCTACCACTGCTGGGGATGATTGTTTGTTTGTTTATTTGGGTGGTTTAGCGGCCGTAGTGAATGACAGTTGTTTTTCGCCAAGCAGAAAAGTTAATAAAACAGCGTTTTAAACGATAAGGAGATGCATAGCAATAAGGAGACATAGTTACTGAGCCTGCATGGATGGCCTTTCTCGGTCTTTTAACTCAAAGATAAAGGGCCATCCCTTCAGGCTCAGTAACCCCGTTTTCTCATAGTACTGACCACTTCGTTGAAGGTCGGGTGGAAGGTGCCCTTGACGATGCGAGTCTTTCTCTTGGTGTACTTCATGGGGTCGGGAAGGAGGTAAGTCTTGACGTACGGCGACGGTACCTCGTCACCCTCCATGCCCTGCGTCAACCACAAGCAAATCAAGATTACAAGAAAGACAAGGTCACAAATAAAAATTTAAAAAAACAACATCCCAAAGGTTTGGTTTGGTTGGTTTGAATTAACGTCCAGTTAATCATTAAAGCATTCAGTGTGTTTAGAAATACTAGGAGCGACTTGAAGTCCTGCCGCAGGCTGCAACCACAAGCATTCAATATTGGTTGGGTGGTCCGATTTAATGTCCAGTTAACCATTAGAGGTTCTTAACAGACTTTCTCAAGGTTCTTTTAAACCACAAGAGTGGTGATCGAATCTATGTAATGAATTTAAGTGGAAATCTCACCCATACACATTCACCGAGGTGAGAGTTCTTTTACTTCCCACATCACATAGATATGGTATGAGAAGGATTGGCTTTTGATATAGTTGTAAATCTACCACTTCTGGGAATGAAGGATGAGTGGCTGCAGTGGGACTCGAACCCACGAAGTCCTACGACCTTGGGATTACAAGTCCAGTGCCTTAACCACTGGGCTAACTCCCTACCCCCATCACAAAGGAAATCACAATCCACAAGTCACTCTCTACCAACCATTGCATATTCGATTGACAGTATAGATCTATTATTAACAGGGATGTCAGTTGGGGTCACGAAAAAAAAGATGAAATATTTATAAACTGGAATTTACTGCCTCAGAAAACATGGGAAACACATCCTTATTGGCCATGGAATGGGACTGGGGTGCATGGGGAGGTTTGAAAAACTGGTTATTAGCGTGAATGAGGCCCAATTTATACTCCCTTTGTTTTACATAATTTTTTTTTTACACAAGAACAAAGAATTTTATAAACTGAAAATAGAAACAGGGAATTCCTTGGAAAAGAAGAAAATTGTCATCTCTGTATTAAAGTGGTCTGAACGCCCTATTGTAGCGGTCAGTTGATAGAAGGCGGTCTCACCAGGTCTTTGACGTGCATGATCATGATGGTGAGCGCCTCGTTCTTGTAGACCATGGAGAGCTTCACCTGGCCTTGTATCATCCGTGCTGCGGGGCGGGCCGCCGGCTCCTCTACAAACACCAACACACACTGTCATACGCTGTTAACCCTTACAGGCGGGCCGCCGGCTCCTCTACAAACACCAACACACACTGTCATACGCTGTTAACCCTTACAGGCAGGCCGCCGGCTCTTCTACAAACACCAACACACACTGTCATACGCTGTTAACTCTTACAGGGTGGGCCGCCGGCTCCTCTACAAACACCAACACACACTGTCATACGCTGTTAACCCTTACAGGCAGGCCGCCGGCTCTTCTACAAACACCAACACACACTGTCATATGATGTTAACTCTTACAGGACGGGCCGCCAGCTCCTCTACAAACACCAACACACATTGTCATACGCTGTCAACTCTTACAGGGCGGGTCGGCTCCTCTACAAACACCAACACACATTGTCATACACTAACACTTACAGGGTGGGCCGCCGGCTCTTCTACAAACACCAACACACACAGTCATACACTGTCAACCCTTACAGGGCGGGCTGCTGGCTCCTCTACAAACACCAACACACATTGTCATATACCGTTAACCCTTACAGGCGGGCTGTCGGCTCTTCTACAAACACCAACATACACTCTCATATGCTGTTGACCCTTACAGGCGGGCCGCTGGCTTCACTACAAACACCAACACACATTGTCATACGCTGTTAACCCTTACAGGGCGGGCCGCAGGCTCCTCTACCAACACCAACACACACTGTCATATGATGTTGACCCTAACTAGCGGGCTGCCGGCTCCTCTACAAACACCAACACACACTGTCATACGATGTTGACCCTAACTAGCGGGCCGCCGGCTCCTCTATGAACACCAACACACACACATTGTCATGCGCTCTTAAATGCATGGCGGACAAGTTACCTTAAAAAGTTAAATCCATGTCAATTACCTGTAGATTTAATATGCTGATCTCAAAGTTTGGTAGAACACATAGCTGATTTATAAAATGAGGGTCACTGTGCTCTTTTTTGAATTAGAGACCAATATCATGATGACATAATAGAATACATGTATATAGAAATTCTAAAATGATTCTTTCTAATGATGCTCTCCCTTAACGCAATAGGCTGCTAAATCAATCATGGTTTGCAAACCATTCTAAAGCTTTCACGATGTAAAAGTCTAAATACCTTTAAGTTTGTGTAAGTTCTTGTCGATGTCCTGTTCGTCTCTCAGCATTGGGTGGAAGAAAGTGTAGACGAGATCGCACTGTCAATGAAAAAGAAGAAATCCGTGTGACATGATGGAGATGGTAGATAAATAGTCTTTCCTTCAATTAATTTATTGTTCTTACAGTGGGATCTATTGATGCAAATATTTCATATTTCGGATAAATGTATAATTACACGTGACAGTTTTGCTTGCGTGGACACACAATACAGAAGATCAACTTTCAGATGACTCATTTAATACTTAAAGGGGGTGTTCTATTGGGCTGGCCTTGAATCAGATGCCATCGGATGGCTGCTAGAGATACTTATAGTGTACAAACCCACAGGGGACTTCAAAGGCCAAAGCTACATGACTGCTGCTTGGGATACGTTTGTAGGCATCCGCCAAAAGCTAACTTATTAAGTTTTATGGGCCGTCGCCTGTGACACCGCCATTTGGCTGTTGCCGATGAGTGTGTTGCCTCCACCACTACACCGTGGTTGCCGTGTGGGGATTGTGTGATGCCTTTTTGTGGTCATGCAGCTAGCCCAATGGAGCACTCTCTTCATGCAATGCTTCTTTTCAATGAATTAAAAAATATTGAGAAAAGAACTCTCACCTCCGATATCTCTGGTGCGAGTTGCAGAAGCTGCCTCAGGAACTTTTCCAACTCCGATTTGCGGGCTTCAGCGACCGTCTTGACATGTGTGCGTCCGAGAAGCACCCTAAAAGAACACCATATGTCCATGTTTATACACATTCAATAACATCTAACTCTCATCATCATATTAAATACAAATAATGTTATTATTACTAAACGCATATATGTTTCTACAGGGATGCCAGTTGGGGTCATGAAAAAGGATAGGGAATATTTTTTAAGTTAATTTTTCAAAATATTTTATAAACTGAAAACGAAAACAAGGATTTCTTTGAAAAAGAGGAAAACTGCCATCTCTGGATACTGATTGTAGGATTATGAAGACGTGGCTTTGACACCTCTAACACAAGGCGATGCTACCTTGAAAATGACAGTTTCCTGTCTGTTTTGAACCATGCTGTTATAGTGTCACCATAGAATCGATTGTTCTGTTTGACAACCAGCAACCCAACCTTAGTAACGGATCTTTTGAGCAACTACCCACTCTCCAAGCACATTACTGGGCATAAGAATGTAAACATCAAGAATTTTACTTGTATGTAACCTAATGAAAAGTATCAGGGGGTTTAGGAAATCAAGTTTTCATCCAGTTCGGACTCTTCAGGCATCTTTATTATGGCTAGTTAAAAAAAAAATTTTAAAAAATACAGATTGTACAAATGAAGTACATGGCAGGTAATTAGTAGACACTGAACGAGAGTTAGTAGTGTTAGTGTTTATCGTATGACGGGCAGGTGGCATATTACTGCACGAGGCGATAGCAGAGCGTAGTGAGAAGCAGACCTGACCGGAGTGTGATAACAATAACACTACTAAATCGAGTTCAGTTTAGTATTTATCCTACCCTGTCTCCAATAATTCATTGGTTACCATCGTGCAATAAATAACACTTTACTGCACCCTCGTCTTAATACAGTCAGCCAATGTTAGGCTTGTTTGTTGTTTGTTTGTGGTTTAACGTCCCAGGGGACCCTATGGATATATAGGGACCATCAATGATTTAATTTTCACTTTCGTAGACTTATTTCAGTCAATTCTTTTGAATGTTTTCAAATATTTTATAAAGAATCAAAGAGATCTGTCTCTTTCAAAAAACATGATGACATCTTTTTTTGGAATAGTTTCGAATGACATTTTCATGTTGTTACTGTTTTTCAAGTGCTTTCTTCTATTTTCTTGTACCCTTTGACAGTTCAGCAGGTTATGCTGAACAGTTATAGGCACATTGCATGCTTGGCATAATGGGGGATTTTCCCCTTTCCGGAGATATTTGTGTGTAAGTCTGGAGTGACGTATTTTCAGACGGGTCAACTTCACCTGTTCACTACGACCTAATCCCCCACAGTTTCTCTTCCCATTCACAGTTGAATGAATGGTATGCAGTTTGTTTATTTCAAATGTTAGATTTTTTTTTTTTTTTTTATTAGGGGGAGGATAAAGTCTACTCACTTTCCGGAGAGGCTGGGCAGCTTGGCGAGCGGGAAGAGGACGATTAGTTTGTGGTGAAACTCCTGGAACTCTGAGTAACGGCGGAAGATGAAGGAGGGCACCTTCTGATTCTCCCGGTCCACCTTGATGATGTAAATCTGTCAACATAATCCACGTGTTAGAGGTCATCATAATTTATTACCCACCTGTTACGGAGTCTCTATAGGACATGAATAGGGTGCCTGGAATTCGCTAAATTCGGGGGGGGGGGGGGGGGGAAGTCACATCCATAATGGCAGGGATGTCAGTTGGAGTCTTGGAAAGAAGTGAAAAAATTGTTCATGTGGATTTTTCTACCTCAGAGATACCGCGAAAACCTGGATAATATATACTTGTTGGCCACTGCATAAGGCTGAGGGTCTTTGGCGAGATTTAAACCAGTTTTGTTGGCGTAAATTAGGCTAAATCGTAGCCCATCGGGAGGTATTTGGAGGAGGCCTTAAATTATAGAGCTCTGTCGTGATCCAATCTGTGAATCATGCTTCAGGGCTACGATTAGCTGTCTATAGGTTACAATAGGCTACGAAAGATCCAACATGTTGGATTTTATCAGAAGCTATACGATTGGTATTTCCAATTGTAGCTTATCGGTATCCAAACTTGGGCTATCATAAAGTCAATCGTAGAAACCTGGGAGCTGTTTCAAAACGTGGGTTAAGTCTATGGTTTTGAAACAGCTCCCAGGTCCACTGCCATGATTTTGTCTGACCTCCCGATGAAATGTTATTCGAGTTGAGAAGTCAATCGTAAGGCCAATCAGGACCAGAATTGGCGTTGGTGGGTGCAAGGCTTTAATCAGTCCACTTGGAATGATTCAGCTTCTTAAAATAGAATTTCACTAATACTTACGTAATACTTCTCAGGGTTGTAGCGCTTCTGGTAACCAAACACTTCAATGTTTTTAATTTTCCCGTCCGTTGCCAAACTGAAACAGGTAAGGAAAATTTATCAACAAACTGACTGTTGTCGAAACGCAGGGATGTCAGTTGAGGACATGAACAAATATTTTTCATTTGGAATTTACTGCCTCAGAGAAACTGAGAAAACATGGTAAATGCATAATTATGGTCCATGGAATTATGTAGTAATAATGTTTCATATATTCATTTGTAAATTCATGCACACCATGCACCACATTATTGAACCTGCTCGTTTTGGTCAAAGTCATTGTTCTCAGATTTGTTTAATTGCTAAATGATGGTGCACCCTTTTCATAAGATCTCACACTCTCCAAGTGGTATTCTGTATTCCAGTCCAAATAAAGCCAATAGGGCGCCAAGTACACAGTATTCCTGCTAGGTGGCATCATTGAGATTATAGGAATCTTTGGGTTGAATTGATGTATGTGTTTAGCACGGGAGGCAGTCCAGTGGATTCTCAAGGCTCTAAGCGTAGTTTATTAAGAATTCTTCTCCCATAGAGCATAGTGAGAATCTTGTACAGAATACCACTTAGAGAGTGTGTCGCCTCATTCATATTATGAAGAGACGTCACGAGTTTGAGTCTGAGTTTATTTATGCCACGCATTTTGTTGGCTCCATAATTTCACGAGTCAAAGACGAGTGACATTACGGAGCCAAGAAAATGAGTGGCATAAATAAGCTCAAACTCAAACGAGTGGCGTCTAGATTTTATCCTACCCCGTTTCCATAATTTTTCAGTATCAGAAAGTAGTGGCATAAACAACACTTTATGTCACGCCTGTGAAATAAACAAATCCCATGTTAAGCCTATGGCGTTTTTTATCAGGGGTAGGATAATTCTCCGCATCAAACTCATGGAGAGCAATGACTTTGACCAAAACTTGTTGGTGTCGTCTTTATTCGTTCTTGCCAGTGCTGTGGAGAAGACTGCACGTTGTGACGCGTACCTGTAAGTCTTGGGGATGAAGGAGAGCAGTGCGCCCTCACTGTGGCCTGAGAACTTCATCTGTGCCAGATTGTGAAAGAAGAAGTTGATCTGGGTAGACATAGATTTCAGGCTTTCCTCTATCATCCTGAAAGTAAAAAAGACACCAGAGTCACACTCTCCTCATTGTAGATTTATGAATATCGTCTTCCGGGGGCTTACATGATTACTCCACAACCAAAACTCATCACCCCTAAGATATCTGATGCTGTTTCTATCATTATACAAATTCGCTTATTATGATTTTTGTACTTTCTGTCCATTGTGAAATAACCTTGACGTGACACATTTATTGTGTTTCTAACGAATTATCAGTTGAAGAACTGCTCTCCGCAGCAGAACTGATAGGAATAAACAAACAAATAAAAAAAACCTAATGGTATATTTTCAGCCGCTATGGATACCTATGCAGTTCCTTCTGGTTTTTTTTAGATAGCAGCCTTTATTGACATCAAGAATAACCAAGTAATTATATAGAACGTCCTGACCATGCTGTACAAGTCACAGAACGTGATGATAATTTACTGTTTATACGGACCGAGGCATTTATGCCGAGTTCCGTACAAACGGTAAATTAGCATCGAGTTCTGTGACTTGTACAAGCATGGTTGGACGTTATATATTTACTATATACCCGAAATCTAAAAAAAAATCAATTTCACTTTTCTTAACAACCAAAATTTTAATAAATGTGTATGGCTAGGTGGTCCGTATTTTAGTGTACGGACCGGCGGTCCATACAGTATTTTTACGTCATATGCCAAAACGGTGCGTATTTACAGTATATACGGCATGGGTATATAGTAAAATCAGATATCATGATAACATTTCAGCAAGAATTGAAAGGAAGAACAGTTAATAACAACTATCACATACCAATGCAGTTCCTTCTTAGTTGTCCTTGCTGGCCTTTACTATATACCCATCCCGTATATTTACTGTAAATACGCACCGTTTCGCCATGTAACGTAAACATGGCGTACGGAACCGTGCGGCAAAATACGGAACAGTGGTCCGTACGCATCAACTAAGATATCAGTTTGTAGGCCAAAATTAAATAAATATTTTCATTGATATTTTGGGTATATAGTAAATATAAAACGACCCACCATGCTTGTACAAAACATAAAACTCGATAATGATATACGGTTCCGTACGAACCATAAATTATCCTCTCGTTTTGTACCTTGTACAGCATGGTAGGACGTTCTATATAAATATTGGCTTCCCTGCTGGCTTCCCTATTGTCTCGTATTGGCTTCTTGATGCTAAGTCCTCTATTTCAGTGGATGATAAGCGACACGTCTAACACTAACGACCACGGATGTCAGTCGTGGTTAGGCAATATTTTGTATGAAATTTCTGGCCCCAGAGGAACTGAGAAAACATGGGAAACATATCGGTGTCGGCCATAGTATGGAGCTGAGAGGGAGATTCAATCCACGAATTTACTGCTGTGAATGAGGCTCACTTAATATCACCTTTGTTTTACATAAAGAAAAATAATTTTGTATACTGAAAATTAAAAAGTGAATTTCGTTGGATAAAAGGAAAACTGACATCTCTGTTTGATACAAGTGCCCAGGGATGAAAGTTGGGACCGAGGAAAAAACCTCAGAAATTCAAAACGCTTATAAAAAATGAATCATTTATAACATCATTTTGGAACAGAATGGCTATAAATCAATAAATATTCTAGTGTTGCCGGTGTATATGCAGGGATGTCAGTTGGGGTCATAGGAAATAGTTTTCATGTGGAATTTTCTGCCACAGAGAGACTGAGAAAACATGGAAAACACATCGTTATTGACCATAGAATGGGGCTGGGGTGTGTGGGGAGGTTTAAACACTGTTTATTGATGAGAATGAGTCCCGATTTATTCTCTCTTTGTTTTACACAAGAAACAATAATTTTCAAAAATAAAAACAAGGATTTCCTTGGAAAAGGGGACATATGACATCTCTGTATATGAAATATCAGAATTCAGTCATTTGTGGGAAAACCTGCACCCCTGAAGTGCCACCCGGCAGATTCCACCGCCAGCCTTTGATGACTGACTTGACACGCACTGGGGACGGGGAGGTCAGAGCGGGAACTAAAGAAGAAACCAACAAGTTTTGGTCAAAGTCGTCGTTCTCCACGAGTTTGATGCGGCGTGATATGAACAAGGCGAGAGCCAAGTGAATATCACATAGCACTCAAACGAGTTGGAGAATGACTTCTTTGACCAAAACGAGTTGCTTTCTGTATTTATCTCACCCCTGTACACACTAATAGAATGGACAACACACAGGATATATACCATGGAGAACGGACTGCAATACTCGTAGGGGCATGGAGAACGAGTTTCCAATGTTAAGCCTATGGACATTTATTCCAGGGGTGAGATAATATGACATCTCTGTGTATGAAATATCAGAATTCAGTCATTTGTGGGAAAACCTGCAACCCTGAAGTGCCACCCGGCAGATTCCACCGCCAGCCTTTGATGACTGACTTGACACGCACTGGGGACGGGGAGGTCAGAGCGGGAACACAGCCGTCTGCTCCGGGCGTCAAAGGCCGTGTAATACGTACCAGTGTAGGCGAGACTCAAGAAGAGAACGTCTGGCACTTCTACAGCTTCTTCCCACGAACCACAGATTCAGAGGAAACCGAGTGGTGACGGAGGTTTTTTTTCTAAATCTTATTCACAAACAATACGCCACAGGGGCGGTCTTCCATTACTTGGATGCAGAATTACATATGGTACAGTTTTCTAAATCTATATGTTTCTCATACTAATATATGAGTACTTTTCCATCAAAGGAAAGGGGAGGTGATAAATACACAAATACTATTCAATATTGATGATTTTGTTATATTATATGAAATGGATAAAACTTTCATTTTGAAAAACCACACAGATATATGGAAGACAACCCATATGTTAGAAAATAAGATTTGATGTGAAATAAAGAAAGAGCTTGCTCAAATTAAAAAAATATATATATATGAGTACTATAATGATATTGATAATGATAACATATTATATATCATACTTCTAAGGAGTTTTGCACACACTCCACCAGTACCACAGCATACAATAATAAATTTATGCGATGAGACGGAATGGGACTTTGATGGCTACACAGAACAGGGAACAAAGAATGCCGCCAGGCTTCTTTTAGTGCACTTACTCCAAACGCTATACAATAATTGAAAATCAAATGAATATTTTTAATAATGTCCAGCGATATTGCCATAACAGCGTTGTCCCATGGGGGTATATTGCATACTGTACATTCCCCCACAGCCATATTATAACAAAATACATACTTTCCTGGTACAAATATGAAGTATGACTGTTATTATCATACGATCGTGTTTTTTTCACAGTTGTAGCGCCCACTGAATGAGCAGCTAAACCAGCTTATAAAGCTAAAGCCTAGATGTAGTTTAAATATGGGACACAGAGTGATTACTAGTTCCGCCATCATCCACCAGGATATTGTAAGAGAGCGCCACTGTAGTCGGGGGGCAACCACTGTTTATCGCTTGTTATAATCTATAGATAATATTTTAGACGGGGCTAAAATTCCTCCATGGCAAACCAAAAAAAAGTATTTTAAATAAAATTCATTGATAACTGGACCCACCACCTGGTGTTTTGGATGGCGTTGGGGGCATGATGGCCGTTCCATAGCAAAATAGCTATGTGCCCTATAAAATGAAATAAGATAAAAAAAAGAAATGGAGAAAAACTCACAAAAAAACAGATACAGTTATTTGTATTTGAAGGTGTTCTTATTCAGCCAAGATGACAGTTGGTGTACATGGTGGTATCAGCGTTTGTCACGACGTCTCGTGCATGTTAAATGTAGTCCGAGAAACTTTGACTGCCTAGCGGACAGTCAGAGAGCACAACCGCTTATTCCCATAGTAGTACAGAAAATCACTTCCTTGGTTCTGAGTAATCCTGTCAATGTCAGTGCATGTTTATGCTCCCTTACCTTCAGAAATGCATGATAATTCCTTTTTGATGATAAAACTTCTGTTTTGTTCCTTTGTGTTACTGTTGGGAGCCTTTTTCTAGAACTCATTTAACCACATTTCACCAATTCCAACTCATGTCAGCCATATTTGATAAGCTGGTTCCTGGCAATCCCCTGTGTAGGATGTCCTGCACTTTTGAAACCAGTGTTTAGTTATTTTTGGCGCCTGCAGCATGGATTTTACAAACACTGGCTGTTCTATTAGTTAGAACTAATGCAAAGGTAAGAAATTACTGTCATTTTATTGCATTTTGCCTCAGGAAACTATCTATCACAAAATCAGAAAGATTCAACCTATATTTATAAGGAAAACGGCTGCTGAGCTGAGATGTACACTTTTGGTCGACCAGTTAGCGAGGCCTCTATGGGACTGCTCTCTGACTGTCTGCACCGCTTCACAGTCAGAGCCTCTCGGACTAGTTAAATGCACTTCATCAAGAAAAAAAAGAGAAAAAGGACGGGTACGTACCTGGTGAAGATGGCCGTGGCCTCGGCTACCGTGTGGTCCGGGAGGAGAGCGCGTTGTACGTACTTAGCAGCGTGTTCGTTTACTCCGGGGATCCCGGATCTCACCATCTGTTAAAACATAAATTTTTTTACAGGATTTGGCGAAAACAACCAAGCTCGGTGGCCAAGTGGTAGGGGTGTTCGCCTCGAGCATGGGAGGTCGTGGGTTCAAACCCCGTTCGGGTCATACCAAAGACTTACACAAAAATGGTACCCACTGCCCATTCGGTTTAACACCTGCCATTAGAATGAGGAGATGGGGCAAGGGCCCGAGTGGAAGAACGGCTCTATAGCAGAATTCGGTGATTGTGAACACACAATAGTCCCTAATAAAAATTGCCAAAAAAAAGAAAGTATAAAAAAACCCTTTAAAAACATTTTTTCTAATAATTGATATGTTAAAACACAGAACTATTATTAATAACACTTGCAATATACTCCCATATCTGTCCCCTTGCTTACACTAAAACATATATATGAAAGAGTCAAAGACAGTTTATGAAATTGTAGAAGGGGTCATCCATAAAGTATGTACACAGTGAGAGGGGGTAAAAAATATTTGGACATTTTGCATATGCCCCTTCTTTGTTCTATTGCGTACAAGATTAGGAGTTGGGGTGAGGGGAGAGGCGGTCCGAAATTCCAGAAATTCTGCGTACATACTTTATGGATGGCCCCGAAGTCAAAAATAGTCTACGAAACTGGCTAGTTAAATACCTGAACGGTCCTTATCCAGTTCAGTGATAACTATTAAATTACAAGGATTTATAATCTCAAGAATATGTTACATATTATGTTGCTATAAATCGTACTCATTCACCATATCATTCGGTCAGGTTTGAATTCAATAAATAAAAATGAAAAATGCGTGGGAAAAAAAAAAAATAAATAGATAAAACATAGGGATTCCCACCAGAGAGAAGAGGTTGAGGAAGAGCCTGTTGTGTTTCCGGATGATGTTGAAGGCCTGGCAGCAGAGGTCCACGAACTGCTGGAACTTGTAGCCGGGTCTGTCTCCGCCGTTAATCACGTAGGCCATGTCCGAGGTGAGCACGAACGGCACCCGGTCCCTGTCACACAGAGAACAAGAGCTAAGTGTGCATTTAAAAAATAGAAATATTTATATAGAACGTCCTGACCATGCTGTGCAATTCACAGAACGAGATGGTAATTTACAGTTTGTACGGACCGAGGCATTGTTGGACGTTATATATTTACTTTATGCCCGAAATTTAAAAAAAAATCAATTTCATTTGGCTTAACAACCAATTTTTTAATAAACGTGTATGGCAAGGTGGTCCGTATTATACGGAAACTGGCTTACTGTCTTCGTACGTCAAAAATATGCAGTGAAATTGTTGGTCATATACATCCCGATGCCATAGACAGAGGGATGTATGTGACCAACAATTTTACCAAGTATTTTGACGTACGAAGACAGTCAGCCTGTTTTCGTATTATCATATACCTAAAAATGGCGAAATTTTATCTGGTCACGTGATCACATACCCCGTACGTAACAGTGTGGCGTACGGGTATAAATACGCTATGGGTAGGAGCGGGCAGTATACGTAGTTCATACAGCCACAGGTATATAATAATTTAGTGTACGGACCGGCGGTCCGTACAGTATTTTTACGTAATATGCCAAAACAGTGCGTATTTACATTATATACGGCATGGGTATATAGTAATGGCCTTTAAAGACCAAATTAGCAGGTAGACACATTTAAAACTTAATAGACCTATATACAAGGAGTGGAGAGGCCAACAGAAAGTGGTGGGACTAAAGGTAGTCTTATGGTCAGTCATCCATGAATAGAAAACGGCCTGCATTGATCCTTTTTAGAATCCAGAGTATGTTAATCTACCTGTTGGCGATTTCAATTGGCAATCAGCAAGCCCTTCATGGATCATTGCACACAGAAACTGAGCCCTGTCTGCATGCTCCCTGGCCATGTAGGGGACAAACTTCTATTCCTATGAACACCAATAAAGTAGGTCAAGCCAATACCTGGTGGTAAATGATATTGAAAATGATTTTACAAAACAATATCATTCGACTGGGTCTTGACTGATTCCTAGAACAAAGTTATGAACCATTTTCATTTCTGTTTTTGTGTAAATATGCCGAATATGCAGTATATTTGATAAATACGTACTGCTGCTCCCTATGCAGTATTACTCGTGTACTGAACCCTATGCAGTACACTGTTTTAATATATACCCATGCAGTATATTTGATAATTACGTACTGCTGCTTACTATATACCCATGCCGTATATACTGTAAATATGCACCGTTTCGGCATATGACGTAAAAATACTGTACGGACCACTGGCACGTACACTAAAATACGGACCACCTTGCCATACACGTTTATTAAGATATTTGTTGTTAAGCCAAATGAAATTGATGGGTTTTTTTAATTTTGGGTATATAGTAAATATATAACGTCCAACCATGCTTGTACAAGTCACAGAACTCAATGATAATTTACCGTTTGTATGGAACTCGGTATAAATGCCTCGGTCCGTACAAACCGTAAATTACCATCTCGTTCTATGACTTGTACAGCATGGTCAGGACATTCTACATAATTACGTACTGAATTTCATGATCTTACTTGATATTAGTCAATTAATCAGTACATGGACAGTGTATCTCTAGAGTTGTATGTCCATGGTCAGTAATATGGATGAGATTAAATCTGAACTATATTTGATCCATAGCCACTGAGAATATGCCATTCATTTTGGTTTTCTACGCAAACTCACTCAGCTTTGCCTCGTAAGATTTCACCTCAACCAAAACTGATGGCATATTTTCAGTGGCTACGTATCTCGATGCAGTTCCTAGTTGATATTGCATTATTTGAGTGGGTTGCTGGGGAGTGGGGTATTATTCAACGTAGATTTATGTCATACCTCTTGATGTTTCCAAACATTTGGGCGTCACCCAGGAACTTGCCGAAGTCTATGTGGAACATGTGGCCTGACTGTTTGATCATGATGTTGTCGTTGTGCCTGTCGCCAATCCCCAGCACGTAGGTGGCCACGCAGTATCCGGCACAGGAGGCAACGAAATTATCCACCGCCTGGAAGACATGGTACATGGTGAGAGATCATCACAGGCCTGCACTGGCCCTATGCTTAAACATAAGGTCCTGTATAAGGCAAAGATAGTGATATATAGGACTGATACAGGGCAAATATAGGGCCCAATGTAGGGCAGGGATAGTGAAATATAGGACTGATACAGGGCCCAATATAGGGCAGAAATAGTGAAATATAGGACTGATACAGGGCAAATATAGGGCCCAATACAGGGCAGGGATAGTGAAATATAGGACTGATACAGGGCAAATATAGGGCCCAATATAGGGAAGAGATACTGAAATATAGGACTGTCAACAGTCTTCAATGACATCACTGTTTGACGTTTTTCCCCATAATGGTCATATAGTTTTTGAACATAATGTCTCACACTCAAAAATTTCAAAATTCATTATTTGAAAAAACCCGTTTATAAGCTGACCCCCGACTTTGACAAAAAAAATTACAATCCGATTTTTTCTAAAATCCCTTAAAAAAAATCGGCTTATAAGCGGGGTTTTACGGTACTGTATGGGACAGAGGTCCTCAAACAGCCATCCCTACGGCCTCAGTAACCACGTTCTCTGTTAGTACACGGCGGCGCTGCTCACCTTCTGGTACTCGAGCTCGGTGGGGTTCTGCAGCTGGAGCCACTCGGCGATGGTGCCGTCCTTGAAGGAGCCCGTCAGACCGTGGCCGTGCTTCACCTGGATCTTCCTCAACGTCTCCGACTCGGTGACCAGCTCCACCAGCCCTGCCCAACAACACCGACACTTAGAGGCACATCGCACAATGCACAGTGGCGCCACCTAGTGATTTTCATACTGACAATTATTAATTCAAACTAGTTCCTTTGCCTTTTTTAAAAAGAATTATTATTATTATTATTATTATTATTTTTTTTATTTTTTTTTTTTATTTTTTTTTAAAGCAATCTTTTATTAATCTTTCCACATATCCATACATCATACAATTTGTAGCTCTGTAAAATAACTTCCCGTATATTTTTCACACCATATCTTCACCATTTAAACCTTGTGGTCTCTTCTCATTGCTCCTTTTTTTCTTCTTATTTTTTAAGTTTTGGAACAAATTTTTAAATCTATCTTATCTAATCAGATTAAATTATTCAGTCCCTAGCCTTTAAAGAACATTTGACTTATTCTAACTGAGTCATACTCAAATAAACTCCGAAGATTTTCACCAACACAAACTTTGTTTCTGAGCCATAAAGGAAATATACTGAAATTATTTATCAATTATACCCTTCTTAAAATCAATATATCAAATATCAGAGAAATGATGCTGCACCATTCGGTCTAGGCCGGATAATGCCTCAAGGCATCATTTGGCCTGGGCCGGTTGATGCCTCAAAGCATCATTCGTCCTTAAATGGTTAAAAAAAAACACTAACCTCGTTTTGGACCCGTTGCCTGGCAACGGAAGGTGATGATCTTCAGATCGAGGCCGTCTCGCAGCCACAGTTTGTCCATGATGGAGATGAGCTGCATCGTCAACATGTCCTGCCTGAGGTCGTCGCCAACCTGTCCAAATACCACACCGACCAGTCAGTCAAACACCACACCGGCCAGTCAGTCAAACACCACACCGGCTTAGTCAAACACCCCCTCTCCGCACGACTCCCGGGGAGGAATGGGGGAGGGGTGGGGGTGCTGTCAATGATGCCTCTATAATATTCTCTTTTTTTGGGGGGTGTTCTCTTTTTAAAGTTATGTTTATTTTGAGGGATGTACTAGGATAAAAATATCCTATTTTCAGTAGGTTCCAGGGCTAGCATTGAGTTTTTTCCCCAACTGATTACCTTATATACTAGCATGATGGTATATATAATGGTATGAGAATATTTATAAGGAGTATGATATTTGATATGATATATACAATGAATCATGTTCATTTAAATTTTTAAAGTGCTGGTTCCACCAGACTAAGCATTAGCGCCCGAAACTATCAGAAAAAAATTGGGGGTTTCTGCAACCAGTTATGTTTATACAATTTTTTCTGATCCCACCCGATCTCCATTTTGGCAGGTTTCAGCATAGATAAGTCGCTCGTGGAATTAGTACTTAAGACTTGAATATAAAGGTTTTGTACAGATAACCTTAGATAAAGTTGGTTGTTGTTTGGTTGTTTGGGTAGTTAAACGTCCAATATGTTCTATTAGACTTACTTTGGGTATGAAAGTGATCGAATCTATGTGATGAATTTAGGTAGAAATCTCACCCCTACACATTTACTGAGGTGAAAGTTCTTTTACTTCATACACCACATTGATATGGTATGACAAGGATTGGCCTTTGATAGAGCAGTAAATCTACCACTGCTGGGGGTGAAGGAGAAAGGTGGCTGTACACCACACCATATAGACATGGTGTGAGAAGGATTGGCCTTTGATAGAGCAGTAAATCTACCACTACTGGGGGTGAAGGAGAAAGGTGGCTGTACACCACACCATATAGACATGGTGTGAGAAGGATTGGCCTTTGATAGAGCAGTAAATCTACCACTACTGGGGTGAAGGAGAAAGGTGGCTGTACACCACACCATATAGACATGGTATGAGAAGGACTGGCCTTTGATAGAGCAGTAAATCTACCACTGCTGGGGTGAAGGAGAAAGGTGGCTGTACACCACACCATATAGACATGGTATGAGAAGGACTGGCCTTTGATAGAGCAGTAAATCTACCACTGCTGGGGTGAAGGAGAAAGGTGGCTGTACACCGCACCATATATACATGGTGTGATATAGCAGTAAATCTACCACTGCTGGGGGTGAAGGAGAAGAGTGGCTGCATAGGGACTCAACCTCACTTAGATGAAGAATCACTTTAAGGAATATTAACTATATCTACAAACCTAGTATAGTTTTTAAGTTATATAATGCAGCATTGAAGACATTGAGTGGGTAAATTAGGCATCTATCATTTCATAATTAAAAAAAAAATTCAGTATCACTACAGCATATTCATCGGATTTATATCATACGTATAAGCTGGCAACACCTGTATACATATCGTTTACCTAAAGTAAATACCCAAATAAGAATGTAAGGATGAAATATTTCATACTCTCAGTAACGTCTTCAATGGCTCAAAGTGTATGTAGATCAGGCCCTAATCTCCTGTTCCCGTGGGGATTATCTCTGTGAGATAATTAAACTGCTCATGAATGAGTTATGAGCCTCGTGAGAAGGCACTAATCTAGCAGGTTATCGGTGAGTGGGGGGTGGGGGTATATATGTTAATGGAGTTTACCTTAAACATAGTGTAGATGGCTTCAGCCTTTGGATCCACATTCTTCAGCACGAGCTTGAGTGGAAAGGCGTTAGATGTGAAGTAGGAGCACGACTGAAAGATAAGGAGATGGTATTATGTTTACAAGCAGGAGAACATCCGCCGTTAAGGGAACAGCGCAGAGGCAAGAAGTAGGGAAAAATATATATACTAACGTCTGACAACAGTATCATATCAGTTTTACAACAGTCTTACAACAGTCGTACAACCGTCTCAAAACGGTCATACAACAGTCTTACAACAGTCGTACAACAGTCTTACAACAGTTAAACAGCAGTCGTACATCTGTCTCAAAACAGTCATACAACAGTCGAGCAATAGTTTTACAACTGTCATACAACTGTCTCAAAATAGTCTAACAGCAGCCTGACAGCAGACTCACAAGTCTTACAACAATCGTATTACTACAGTCTCATGACGGTCTTACAACAATCTCACAATAGTCTCACAACAGTCTCACAAAAGGCTTACATCAATCTCACAACAGTCTCACAACAGTCTCATGACAGTCTTACATCAATCTCACAACAGTCTCATGACAGTCTTACATCAATCTCACAATAGTCTCACAACAGTCTCATTACAGTCTCACAACAGTCTCACAACAGTCTCACAACAATCTTGTAACAATCTCACAACAGTCTCATAACAGGCTGGTTCGTATCTGTCGAGAACGCATTACATAGACAATAAACGACAATCTTGTGGATAGGCGGCCGTAAACCATGAGAGGTTGACGCGAGTAATACACAAGCGCTAGCTATTAAGACGTCAACCTCCAGTGGTTTATAGAGCCGTCTGTCCACAAAAACATCGTTTGTTGTATTTATTATCCATCTTTTCGAATGAATTAAACCCAACAATTGCCATATCAAAGAGTATAACAATAGGGACTATTTCTTTGCTCTATAGCGCAAAGGGACTATTTTCCCGTATACCACAGCTGTAAGGCAGTATACGACAGATTTAAATCCGCATACCACAGTTATGGTATCTGACAAGTTTTAGATAATGGGTCGTATTAAGAATACAAGGCACATATACTTCTTAAAACACCCGATACAAAAATAAAGAAAAAAAAGATAATGGGTCGTGGTTTACGGAGTCCCCTTACATTTTCAATGGGGTCTTTGTATACGATGGATAATAAACTAATAGAAGTTTTATACAAGAAAGACACCACCTTTAGGTGACCAGGTGACTTACCTTGGCGTCCACTCCGGTGATCTCCATACTCGGGTTGATGGGAAGGTGAATGCTCTCACGTTGTAGGAAGTCAAACATATTTTCCAGTTCTCTTTGGAGTACCGCCTGGAAAACACAAACCATTAAGAAGATATGAGTATATATGTTAGTTAAATCCGAAAACTAGGACTAAATGGATATAGGACTGCTTCATCATCGCACCACCAAGGGGTTTATTGTGGTGAGACATCTTTAGGATTACGATAGCCATAGATGTAGGCTTAGTAATCACTTTTCCTATATACCCATTATTGAATTAACTAGAGTTACATACCGCTGCTGGGGGGTGCATTAAAAATAAGTTATGTGTCGAGGTTGACGTTTTCGTCCCGCTCTCATGTTTTCCTCCTGCTCTGACGTTTTCGTCCCGCTCTGACGTTTTCGTCCCGCTCTGATCAAGTGATACAATACAGCAGCGGGACGAAACAATAGCTGTTGTGGTTACTCGATAAGGGTGTTTCAGGTAAAGAATTAAGCATTTTTATCAATATTTGATGGTATATAGTAATAGGGAAACCAAGTACCAGTAAGCAAAGTCAAAGTTACTCGGTAAGGCCTGGAAAAAATTACTTAATTAATTACTTAATTAATTTTTCCAAGCCTTACCTCGTAACTTTGAACTTTTGCTCACCAGAACATAGTTTCCCTCTAATACTACTATGTACCTATAGACGAACACTCTATAGTTACATACCGCTGTCTATATGCATTATTATCTCACCCGGTATTTTTCTCTACAGGATTAACGTCAAGAACTCATACTTCATGGGCGTGAAGGTAGTGTACCCAATACTCAATGGCTAATTGGGTGATTCATTTAATAAATTGATGATGTTATACTGGGTGAGATAAAATCAGAAACCCACTTGAAAAATAACCTTTTAGGGAGGGGAGCCCATTAGAATTTTTTTTAAAGATGCATGGACATTGCAAATAAGTCCTGGAAGCGGAGTGGCGGCCATATTGAAAATTGGCCATCACCTAGCACTATGGCACTTTCCAGAATATTTATTACCATGGACAAACCCATATGAATGACCTTAAATATGTGCAAAATGAACATAAAGACATGGAATGATTCATTTATAAATAGTTTATAAATTCATTTATAGAAAATTAGTTTTTTTTTAATTCAGGAAGTTCGCTACTTTTGTAGCGAACTTCCTAAATAAAAAAATAAAAATAAAATTAAAAATTAGAAATTCATAAATAGTTTTCCCATATACCAACAAGTAGGGCGTGGCCATCTTGTATTTTCAGCGGACAAATACATAAATCGTAAAGTTCTTCATGTAGCACTCTAATCACAACCACACAAATGACAGATTGCTCATTATGAAATTATATTTCCTGTGTTCTGGAAAGTTAATCCTCCTCATTAAACATTGTTAGATCCTTCTTATTAGAAAATGATAACAGAAAATGCATTCAAAATGAGCGGTTATAGTCATAATGGCAATATATCTGCTCCTATTTCACAGAGTCATACAATATCTAAGCCATGTTTCAAGTGCGCTGTCCTATGACAAGTGAAGTCCTGGATTCAAGGTGTCATGCCACAGTGTTTCCTACTTGTCTGTCATTCTCATCTCATAGATCAGATCTTATGTGATATGGGTCAGAATGTTGTTACAGTATAAAACACTATCCATCAACTTAAGACAATGCATCTGTACAAATTTAATACCCTTAAGGTTGCCATATGAAGGCCCTAAAGAACAGCCTAGCAGACCCATTCAGAATCCAGGAGCAGATGGTATGTTCATCATGTATGAACGAGCATGGAATTATAAATGATTACTATATACCCATGCCGTATTTACTGTAAATACGTACCGTTTTGACATATAACGTAAAAATACTGTACGGACCACTGGTCCGTACACTAAAATACGGACCACCTTGCCAAACACGTTTATTAACACATCGGTTGTTAAAAATAAAATTAATGATTTTTTTTCCTATTTTGGGTATATAGTAAGTATATAGCGTCCAACCATGCTTGTACAAGTCACAGAACTCGATGATAATTTACGGTTTGTACGGAACTCGGCATAAATGCCTCGTTCCATACAAATCGTAAATTACCATCTCGTTCTGTGACTTGTACAGCATGGTCAGGACATTCTATATAAATACTGACTAAGATGTTTGGGTTATAGAGATTAATACACAAGGGGGTCATTTCTGAGGTCATTTAGAGCTTTATAAACGAATTGTGTATTCAAGGGGTACAGCTTTCATAATATACGCTAGGGTGATATTATTATATACCTATGGCCGAATGTCTATGAAATACTACCCGCCGCTGGGGGTGTAGTATTAATAATGTTCAGGTGCACTGTGACGTAGTGAATGAGCTCTGAATCAATGACGTTTTTTCATCAGTTCTTGTTATTTATCCTACCCCTAATATAAAATCCCATAGGCTTAACATTGAGATTCTGTATACAACGCTGACTGGAACACGGACGTTTGTATGCTACTAGGGGCATACGGAATTTTGATGATTTTTATTCATGATTTTGATATTAAAATATTGTAGAGAGGGGTAGGATAAAATCAAAACCTGATTCGTTTTAATCTTGGCTCCCGAATGCCACTCCTGGCGTTCCGTTCCGGATACCACTCGGCTCCGCCTCGTGATATCAATACGCCAAACGCCAGTCGTGGCATACGGGAGCCAAGATTAAAACTCATCTGGTTTTACGATAATATTAATAAGAAAACAGAGTGACTGAGCCATAAGGATGTTGTTCTTGGCGTTTTGTAACATAAATAAATCCCTCTGCTTCCGGCATCGGCATGTATATCATGCAATACAAAGGTTTTTATCAAGGTGGCATCGGCTTGCCATAGAGGTGTTTCTGCCGCGTGTTATTAATCCATTATCTCATCTTGAGATGCTGAACAGACACAGGGTCGGAAGTATCGTTTTTCCGTGTCCTTTGTCAAGGCACATTGAGCTGTTTCATAATGCGGCTTTTCGCAATGGCAGATCTGGTTTTCTGTAGACTAGATCCTGCTAGCAGCAATCAGTGCTAGGCCCGTGTCGCAGGCAGGAAGCCGTGCACTCTCCCCCCAGATCTTTCGCGGCGCTAGCGCTGGCTTAGTCTCTGCCCCAACCAAAAGCCTGTTCCCTGGGTATCCACTAAGGACAGGGGAGACCAGCGAACATTTCAGATTCAAAACAAGGCAACTGTCAAAAGTTGTACAAGTCAAACAACTCACATATCATGAGTATGGAAATATGGGAATTGTTAAAGGAGCTTCACAGACAATCCAACTGTTTCTTTTTCAGACTTAAACCATTTTATAATGTGAATCTACAATTGATTAGACTGCCCCCTCAAGTGAGCACATGTATGTGCTATGTTTACAAACAAAACCCTGCAACACATGAGGTGCTTTCCACTGTGGAAAGTAATCCCAGAGACTGTGTCTGGTTTGAAATAAATGATAACAGAAATAAGAGTATCTTATTTACCATATAAATATGTTCATCTCTATTTACAAGAAGAACACAAAATACCCCCAAAAGCCCTCAGAATTTAGGATATTTGAAAAACTGGTGTACGGGCCACATTTGAGCCCAAACAGGCAGGTTGGGGGGTAGATGTGAAATCGAGAGTTTAAAGTGTCGAAGGGAGAAACAGCTCCTATGTATGATGTACAAACTATCTCATGATGATGAACTAATGGAGCCTCCAGAGGTTACTAAACTCCCGATTATCGCCCCCGGTAAAGCAAAGTTCCGCTCCTGATAGACTTGGCACACTCCGACAACATGAACCACAGTTTTCTTATTTATAATTGGAGAAACTGAATATAATTTCTGATTTCTATGTAGAAATAGCTGAAATTTCCATTTCTGGCATCAGAATTTCAATTTGAAGATCTCTGAAAACCGTTAAACTGCATTAATTCTGAGTTACGGGTAAGGGTCTATCACCATACCACGTCGGTAATCAGCGAAAATCGGAACTTGTGAATAGACTGAATTATGGGATACCTCAATAGGGTCTATAGATCAGCGCCTAAGGGGTACACAAGGAGATAGATTCAAATAATTCAGACACAAAGGGGAAGCCTATAAAAACCTGCCTTTATATCGAGGTATATCTCTGTGGAAAAACCTAAACGTAGAGGCCCAGAAGGCGGTTTCTAAAGAAGCATTCAAAGGATACTTGAAATTGCGAGAGAATATATTTGACTATAAGTGTAATCAAATGGTATTGGTTCCACATTTTCATCAATCCTGTATTTTCCCATCCTTATACCCCATCTGAGGTTTGTTTGTATTTGATATTGTTCATCTTGGTTCCCATGGAAGAACTGTTTGTACCCTAAACAGAATGGAAAATAAATATTATTAACCTTTTAAGGACGGCCGCCAATGGTAGAACTCCACACTTGGGGACGGCTATTAGTGACTATGTACAGTTCTAGGGGACGGGGCATTGTCCTCTGAACTCAAAATTCGAAGGTTTACCACGTGATATAATCTGTTAACATTAGTATTTCTATTCATATCATTTAGAATTCTAAAATATGATGTTATACCTACATTCTGTGCAAATTTCAAGTCTATTGTTAAAATATTTCTTTTTCAAAAGCAATTTTATAAATATCCAGCCAATGATGCCTTAAGGCATCATCCGCCCCACGCCGGGTGATGCCTTAAGGCATCATCCGCCCTTAAAGGGTTAAAAAAAAAGTTGGGGCAGAGATACAAGCGACCACAGGAAGTAGAGCGCAGGATCTCTGCTGGGAGAGTGGAAGCCGTGCCTCCTCCATCCTCGCCACTGTCAGGAGACCGCTCCACCCACTCAACGTGCCCCACGACTGTCACACCTGCCACATTACCTGCACAGTCCCAGCCGGGGAGCCTGACTCACTCACGTAATTCGCCGAGTCAGCCTGGAAGTAGGTGGCGCTACGAACCCTCATCAAGCCGACGTGGCGGCCATCTTGGCGAAGCAACTCTGCAATGCTAGGCCTATGGACGATTCGGACGTTCATTTGTGATAGTATTTAATATGTTGGGATGTGTTAAATGATTCTCGAGTGATGTACTCGACCAAACCAGACTTCCCTCAAAGTTTCAGATCAAATGATCGTGTAATTGCCTCACTTTAGACTATAAATGCGATGTCAACAAATCGTCGAATCTACCGATTTTCTTCTAGTTGGCACGTTCAAATCGTGTCTGGATAATGTATATAATGCTATTTCAACTATTACATTACAGATTGCACATAAAAAAAGACGAAAACAGCATTTTTTTCATAATTTTAAACTCTGACAGTACTTTGTGGTCACCAGCAATATGGCGGACTCTGTCCGTTGTCAGGGGAATTTGCATAATTTGGAGGGTATTTTAAACCGGAAGTCACCAGATGACTCGGAGAATAGGCCAGGTAACGCCAGGAAAGGCTTGAGAATTACCTAACACATATTCACGTATCAAATACTATCATAAATGAATGTATGTATAGAATATATACACAATAATGACTGGTTTTGTGTACGAGTGGCCGTAATCTCCGAGTAGTTGACGCGTAGTAATATCCGAGCGAGTAATATCACGTCGTCAACTATGAGGAGATTACGGCCACTCGTACACAAAACCAGTCTTTATTGTATTTATTGCATTTTTATGCCATAAATACGTCACTCCATAAATACGTCCCTCCGACTGCGGCGTCGGGACGTATTTATGGCATTAAAAGACCTCGAACGGCCACCCCTTCGGGCTTAGTAACCACGTTTTCTCTTATTACCCACCTACACCCTTTAAAAAACCGCTTATATGAGGGGTTCTATGGTACACAATCAACAGGGGACCAGCGAAAGTACAAGATCGATCACACGTTGCTCTCACTGGGCGTTACCTGTCCCATATTTCATTGGGACAGGGAACCAGTCTAGCAGGTATGTAGACGTTAGGGCCCACCACCCGAAAGTCGGGACGTTAGGGCCCACTCATCGGGATGTTAGGGCCCGCCTACAGCCAACCTGGCAGCCCAACGATCATAAGATTGACATTCATCATTTAAATATCCGTATTTGTCAAATCTTTAAAAATGAAAAATAAAGTATGAGAAAATCTTTCAACCATATTATTTCAGTAATGCCACACAGGTTAGGGATAGGGTTAGTGTTAGGGTTTAGGGTTAGGGTTAGGGTTAGGGATAGAGTTCTTCAGTATTCAAACATTAACCAATTAGGCAAAATTAGGTGGCCCCTAACGTCTATTTATGCTATTTCTCACTCCCGGGGCCACAGGTGTGACCGCGGCATCGCGGTGCGGCCGAGGTGCGACTGAGGCTTTCACACCCCCGGTGTAGGGTCGGCCCTAACATCCTGACTTTAAGGTGGTGGACCCTAACGTCCTGCAATCGTCTAGCACAGCCCCCTCTAGTGCGCCTACCCCACAGTCAGATATTTACATACCCGTTCAGCCAACAGATTGGGCGCCATTTCTGTCTCCACTCTGTTCTGACTAAGAGGTTAGTCTGGTTAGACCCCAGACGGTATTTGGTGATGGGTGTTCACCTACTGCAGCCCCTCATGCTGCAGCACTAATCTGCGGTGTGCGTCTCAAACCAAGTACCTTTGTTCTACGTAGGCTCTAGACTCAGAAATACTTGTTAAGAAATATCCATAGCATAGATTTGATAATGCAACCTAGTTTTATGTTCATTGTATCTTTCAAAAACACCAAAAACCCCGCGTAAGCGGACACCCTTCGTTCTGGGCCAAAGTGTCCGCCGGGTGTCCGTTACGCGGGGTGTCCGTTACGCGGGATTCTTCTGTACATAAAAAAGGAAATAAAAAAATGGAAAACTGGCTCTGAGGTTATAAAATAACACACTATAGAAACAGTATGAATGATCTTGTAGGAGAGTAACAAACAATTCCTACTACTGGGTCAAGGTGGCCACAGATTTAACCCGACCAGAGCTAAAGCCGGAGACACACCAAGCGAGAAAGGCAGCAATTTCTGGAATCGCCAACACTAAAATGTCATGTATCATGTGAGCTACTATTTCATATTTCCCTTGATAATTGCTTCTGATACGCAATATTATCGGTGGGAGATACTACTATGAAATAATATAGAAAGACATGGTTAGTGTGGCCGAATGGAATCTGTTCAGAGATATTTTGGTCATAAATACTCACCGAAGTCGTAGACTGAGGTGAGTATTTCTGATCAAAATATCGAGGAACAGATTCCATTCGGCCACACTCACTATGTCTTTTTATTATTATATACTGATATTTGATTTAAATGCCATTTTGATGCTTACATAATCAACCCATTTCATACTCCGAAACGTTACCGCACTCAGCGAAAGTCAAGCTATGACCGAATCAACAGATCACGTGGTACGGTGTGGCGTAAAAATATTTTACGCCATGGTGCGGCCGAACGGAATCTTTTCTGAGAATTTAGGTAGAAATCTCATCCCTAAGCATTTAACGAGGTGATAGTTCTTTTACTTCCCACACCACAGACATGGTATGAGGAGGACTGGCCATTGATATAGCAGTAAATCTACCACTGCTGGGATGAAGGAGAAAAGTAGCTGCAGGGGGACCCGAATCAACAAAGTTGGACAACCTTGGTATTACAAGTCCAGTGCTCTTTACCACTGCTGCAGGTTGGTTGTTTGGTTTGATTTAAAGTCCAGTTAACCTTTACAGGTTCTTACCAGCCTTTATCGAGGTTCTTTTACACCACAAGGGTGGTGATCGAATCTAAGAGAATTTAGGTAGAAATCTCATCCCTACACATTTACCGAGGTGAGCGTTCTTTTACTTCCCACACCACAGACATGGTATGAGGAGGACTGGCCATTGATATAGCAGTAAATCTACCACTACGTACATAAAAAAGTCTACTGTGTCCAAGGAACGGTTTTTTCCTCCTTTTTTCTGGAGGTATATAGTATATACAGAGAATGTGAGGCATGTACTAGCCAGTATACCCGGCCCTGTCCCCAAACAAGGCCGGGTGCTGCCTCCATACACCCCAACCCTGCCTTGTCATTCAAGACTGGCCGCAGTCTGACATATATGAAAAAAAAAATGAATCGCCAACTTTCAAAATAGCTGTCGCTTACTTTATAACTGTGTTTTAGAGGTAGTTTTCCGTTAGATCTTGGCTGGTTCTTAAATCCTGCCATTTTGTCAGTCTTCTTCGCTGGTTCCCTAACTGCACAGTGCCTCGCCTATTTACATAGAACAGCTGTTCACCCCTAAATGGAGATCAGGGGTGAATACTTTACCTAGGCATATACATGAATAATTCAAAACATGGTTTCACAATTGTTAATGATGTTCATTGTAGTCTGTTTTCAAGCACTCCTTTTTTCTTCTTTCTTTTTTGTAAGTATAATCAGCGAGTATCAAAATGATAGGTATGGAATCTCCTTTGGACTACACTAGTTGCCACCCTTTCTATTATCAGTAGTTCCACATGGGAAGCTTATCTTTAGTTCCCGCGTATACCTTTAAGGATCCCAAAGTCTGGAAATACAAAAAGTATGACGGAGCGGCTGTGATTGCAGTAATTAGCTAAAAAATCCATTAATGTCCTCAGTCGTCCAACCACGTTCCAAAAATAGCTCTTAATGAATAGTCCTTTCTCACTTCTTAGTCTCAAGGGTGATTGTCATGAATCTACCCTGGACTTCTGAGGATTTATAGAGCTATTATGTTTGTAATTCTTTTACATTGAGAAAAAAACCTTTTAAGCTTTATTATGCATCGTATACAAAGTCCCCATTGAAAATGTATGGGCTCAGTAAAACTCAGTAAAACACTACCTATTGTCAAAAAACTGCCAAATACCATAAGCATGGTATATGGATTCAAATCAATTTTATACGGCCTCAAAGCTATTGTATATGGTAAAATAGTCCCTTTGGGCTATAGGGTAAATAAAATAGAAGACCCTATTGACAGACCCTTAAATATGGCAATGCCTGGGTTTAATCTATTTGAAAAGATGGCATACATAGACAACAAACGATGGTTTATTTACCACTGCTGGGGGTGAAGGAGAGAGGTGGCTGTACACCACACCATATCGACATGGTGTGATATAACAGTTAATCTACCACTGCTGGGGGTGACGGAGAGAGGTGGCTGTACACCACACCATATAGACATGGTGTGATATAGCAGTTAATCTACCACTGCTGGGTGCGAAGGAGAGAGGTGGCTGTACACCACACCATATACACATGGTGTGATATAACAGTTAATCTACCACTGCTGGGGGTGAAGGAGAGAGGTGGCTGTACACCACACCATATACACATGGTGTGATATAGCAGTTAATCTACCACTGCTGGGGGCGAAGGAGAGAGGTGGCTGTACACCACACCATATACACATGGTGTGATATAACAGTTAATCTACCACTGCTGGGGGTGAAGGAGAGAGGTGGCTGTACACCACACCATATACACATGGTGTGATATAGCAGTAAATCTACCACTGCTGGGTGTGAAGGAGAGAGGTGGCTGTACACCGCACCATATAGACATGGTGTGATATAACAGTTAATCTACCACTGCTGGGGGTGAAGGAGAGAGGTGGCTGTACACCACACCATATAGACATGGTGTTATATAGCAGTAAATCTACCACTGCTGGGTGTGAAGGAGAGAGGTGGCTGTACACCACACCATATAGACATGGTGTGATATAGCAGTTAATCTACCACTGCTGGGTGTGAAGCAGAGAGGTGGCTGTACACCACACCATATAGACATGGTGTGATATAGCAGTAAATCTACCACTGCTGGGTGTGAAGGAGAGAGGTGGCTGTACACCACACCATATAGACATGGTGTGATATAGCAGTAAATCTACCACTGCTGGGTGTGAAGCAGAGAGGTGGCTGTACACCACACCATATAGACATGGTGTGATATAGCAGTAAATATACCACTGCTGGGTGTGAAGCAGAGAGGTGGCTGTACACCACACCATATAGACATGGTGTGATATAGCAGTAAATCTACCACTGCTGGGTGTGAAGGAGAGAGGTGGCTGTACACCACACCATATAGACATGGTGTGATATAGCAGTAAATATACCACTGCTGGGTGTGAAGCAGAGAGGTGGCTGTACACCACACCATATAGACATGGTGTGATATAGCAGTAAATCTACCACTGCTGGGTGTGAAGCAGAGAGGTGGCTGTACACCACACCATATAGACATGGTGTGATATAGCAGTAAATCTACCACTGCTGGGTGTGAAGCAGAGAGGTGGCTGTACACCACACCATATAGACATGGTGTGATATAGCAGTAAATCTACCACTGCTGGGTGTGAAGCAGAGAGGTGGCTGTACACCACACCATATAGACATGGTGTGATATAACAGTAAATCTACCACTGCTGGGTGTGAAGCAGAGAGGTGGCTGTACACCACACCATATAGACATGGTGTGATATAGCAGTTAATCTACCACTGCTGGGTGTGAAGCAGAGAGGTGGCTGTACACCACACCATATAGACATGGTGTGATATAGCAGTTAATCTACCACTGCTGGGGGTGAAGGCAAGATGACAACATCACCTCATGCCATGTGAGACACTGACGAGATTAATTTTTTTGGGAGCACCATCTCTGGACTTCTCAAATGATGATACTGATGTCTCAGTCACACTAGCGTAAATTCGGACATTTTTTCACGTTTACGCACGTTTACGTTTTCGGAAATCTACAAATACATTGAAAATGTATGGAACCATATTAAACACGGTAAACCATTGTTTCTAAAGTCAAATGCACATCTACTGATTTTGGAAAATTGATGCACCTTTGTCAGAGACAAAGAGACGGTACCTTGTCTCAGGCTAGGCATCCTAACTGAGTCGGCCCTAGTCGGTAGGTTGTTTGTTTGTTCGGGTAGTTTAACGTCCAATTTGTTCGATTAGACTTCGGTAGATGTGGGGCAGCTAGGCAAGGGTCAGCAAAAGATTAGTGAACCCCTTTCCCCTTAAGATGTTCTTTTTTCGACAACGAGTTGTCGTTCGATGTTCCTAAATCGCTCACCAAAACTTTATCACCATGTTGATAAATCCAGTCCGGAACATTGGAAATACAGTAGAACCCCGCGTAAGCGAACACCCTTCGTTCCGGGCGAAAGCGTCCGCTTACGCGGGGTGTCCGCTTACGCGAGGTTAAAATAAACATCTAATAAAGGGAACCGTTCCGAGCAAAGGTGTCCGTTAACGCGGGGTGACCGCTTACGCGGGGTGTCCGTTAGGCGGGGTTCTACTGTACCCCCCTATTTTCAGGTGGCCGACATGGTTACGTAATTTGCCTGCGACAAGTTCACCGACAACTATAGGATTTGGGAACTAATCGTTCAACCCTGAATCGGTAGATGTGGATCAGACATAAGCTGTCAACCCCTACATGTCCCAACTGTCTAAATTTCCATCAAAACATGTACACATTCATATGGTTTGGAGCCATAACGGCCACATTCATCGCATTATTAGATAAACATGTATGCTGTTTACGACACAGAAATTCCAGACATGCTTATTTCCCGGTCAAAACCTACCTGACACGGCGGCTTTTATGCTGGAAATGTTGTAATCTCTTGTTAGATTGATGTGCCTGTCACCCTGTGAGCATTGCGTAAAAAAATGCTGAACGTAAGCTATGTGAGCGGAATTATTATCGAGGAAACCTATGAAAGTTTAGGGTCAGAGCTCATATGCCATCAAGTAATTCACAAGACGAAGCCACATGAATTAAGTAGTGATTCAAATGAGATGGGATCGAGCTCTGACCCTAAACTTGAATGGGTTTCTGAATTTATCTCATCCCTCACATTGACTAATTGGCTAACATTCGTGACATAATCCCCCATTGGATATTTTTCCTAAATATCTAATGGGCCTTGGATATGACTTCCCAATGCTAAGTCTATTGGGTAAAAATACCAGGGGTGACATAACAGGTAAAACCCGACGCTGATCTTTCCCTATAAGTGATGAAGCACGTCTTCCCATAATGCAATAGCAGGGATTTACACCACTTTCCAGTATGAGATCTACTGGTAAATCCTAGCCGAGAAAGGTGGCGCCCTATCAACATCATTTACGAACACGCCCGTCCACGAGGCTGAGGTGTGGCAGCGGGCGGGCGGGCGGGCGGCCCTGAACGGGCATGGGAATGATATGCGGGCCCGGAACATGCATTATGAGGCGGGGCGCCAGCTGGAGAAGACGGGCATGGCGCCTGTAGAGCGCCGGCAGTGACAGGCGATGGACTCCGCCACACACGAGAACTTCCCAGGCACATACACGGTCAGTGGCGAAAATCAATGGAAACTATATAAATGTAGACTACGGTAACTGAGCAAAACCCTGCAATACCACTACATTATGCTCCAGTGGGTAGGAAAACCAACGGAGGAGTGTCTATGTGTGAGATCGGATATTAAGTACTACACAGGACATCGAAAAGGGGAGGCGTCATAAACTGCTCAATGGTGATGCTGATAGGAGACCGACATATGGATTTTGTAAAATACACATTGATGCTCTAGTGCTGAGTGTTACATATTATGTATAAAAGCATCCAGTGAATAACCCGTATGAATCCAGGCATATATGAGGTTATACAACACTGTTTCTATCAGCTGGGGGCAGGTAACAGCTTGGAGTGACGAGTGTGAGGGGACGGGAGGAGGAGGGTGGACACCGCATCCATGTGGTCAATACGCCCCCTAACCACATTCGCTCTCGTGCTAGACCAAGGCTAACAACGCCCAATGACGTCGCGACGTCGAGGATACAGTGTGACGTCAGAATGTGATCCGACGTTGTGAGATACATGCGCACATTTCAGAAATTATTGAAATCAGTTCTTGGGACTTTATCAAAAACTTGATATCGGAGCCAGTTTCCAGGACTTTATCAGAAACTTGATATTGGAGCCAGTTTTCCAGGACTTTATCAGAACCTGATATTGGAGCCGGTTTCTGGGACTTTATCAGAAACTTGATATTGGAGCCAGTTTCTGGGACTTTATCAGAAAACTAATATTTGAGCCAATTTCCAGAACAATATCAGAACCCTGATATTGGAGCCAGTTTATGGGACTTTATCAGAACCTGATATTGGAGCCGGTTTTCCAGGACTTCATCAGAAAACTAATATTAGAGCCAATTTCCAGAACAATATCAGAACCCTGATATTGGAGCCAGTTTATGGGACTTTATCAGAACCTGATATTGGAGCCGGTTTTCCAGGACTATATCAGAAACTTGATATTGGAGCCAGTTTTCCAGGACTAAATCAGAAACTTGATATTGGAGCCAGTTTTCCGGGACTATATCAGAAACTTGATATTGGAGCCAGTTTCCGGGACTTCATCAGAACCTGATATTGGAGCCGGTTTCCGAGAGTATATCAGAAACCCGATATTGGCGCCGGTTTGCAGAACTGTATCAGATACCTAATATTGAAGCCACTTTTCGAAAAATCCCCATAGCGACCTTTCTCCTTACAGCGCTCGGTCTTACAAGAACCTTCCGGGCCAGCCTAATCAGCAGTTTCCCTATTTGTGCGCAAACCTCGTCCGGGCCAAATTACGCCAGCATTAGGGAATCAGCAAGGCTTTGCCCCCCAGCGTGCTCAGGCTATAGTGGCATATTGAGCGTGGGCCACACGCTCATTTACTCTGCTTAATGGAGGTTAGAGTGTTCACATAGACTTTGAGCTTGCTGCAAAAAAACAACTAACCCTTCACAATCTGTGCGCTAACACTGTGACATTGGGAAAGGAGCAGTGTCTCAGTGCCTTAGATCCGTGCACAGCTGAGCAAGACCATTCACTAGACACTGGAATACCTCATTGACCCACTGGTGCTTGATATATTTGGATCCGAGATCTCAGGCAGTTGCAGAAATGGCAAGTTGACTGGATGCAAGTGGGTTAGAGAAAACGACCAAAAGACTGAATATAACCCAAACCTTTTGATTATTTACTTATTATACCAGGCTCATTCATCAATGATGAACATACCGTTTGCTTCTAGTATATTAGTGATTGTTATCCTCGACTTCAACTTGCTCACGCCACTATATATGAGCAACTCATTTATCTGAGGTACCCAGCTTGTTAATATACTATAATGGAACTGTTATTTCTCAATTTTTAGAACCAAGTATGTAGACTTTGTGTCTAGACCTGGGTATTTGGTCTCTAATCCACCCCCACTACTATAATGGAACTGTGTTATTTTTACGAAGAGGGATTTTTATAAAGTCATATATTCACAAGCCGTGTGCTTATACTCCCCAACCTGGATATCGTCCCTGGAAGTTGATACAGTATAAATCCCCAATAATAAACCTTCAAAAAAAATAAATATATAGGAGTATATATGAAGCTACCAACAGGGATAAATATCTTTCATTGACTCGTTTAACCAACCGACCAAAAGGGAACACATCTAAGGATATTCTTCAATCAGGATTTTTAAAATGAAAAAACCCCGAGAATTTCAACCAGGATCAAAGCGCATCATGGATTACCAGTAGAGCTTTGGGGGATTTAAACTAAGAATATCCAATCATACAATTTTTTTTTTTTTAAACACGGAGTTTACTGAGCAGTAGATATGCCTTGGACGGAATATATGTTCTTCTAGAAGCTCAGCTCTAACGTGGTTGTTTCAGGAGTACTCTCACTACACTGGCCACCAGAGCTACACTACGTTAGCTCTGGTTGGGTTAAATCTGCGGCACCTTGACCCTCTACCTGTAAGTGTCTGCTACTCTCCCAGCAGATCTTTCATCTGATCTACACCTATGGTTGGAGAGTGTGTCACTTTCTACTCTTGAAACCATTTTTCCAATGCTCGTATTTACTTTTGAGTGCATTTTGAATATGGTTACCACAAAGGAAGACTTTACTATCAGTCACATGAGTTTGACTATTTCATCTGTCAGAACCTACATACAAAAACATAACTCAGCCTGAGAGTGAGAATTCATGGACAAGGCCTGGGCTGAGCTGACTCGTTCAACCCACCGACCAAAAGGGAACATATCCAAGGATATTCTTCAATCAGGATCATAACGCATTATGGATTACCATTAGAGCTTTGGGCGATTTAATGGAAACAGAAAAGGTGGCGGCCAATCTAACTCAGAACAGAGTGAAGACAGAGGTGGCGGCCAATCTAAATCAGAACAGAGTGGAGACAGAGGTGGCGGCCAATCTAAGTCAGAACAAAGTGGAGACAGAGGTGGCGGCCAATCTAAATCAGAACAGAGTGGAGACAGAGGTGGCGGCCAATCTAACTCAGAACAGAGTGAAGACAGAGGTGGCGGCCAATCTGAGTCAGAACAGAGTGGAGACAGAGGTGGCGGCCAATCTAAGTCAGAACAGAGTGAAGACAGAGGTGGCGGCCAATCTAAGTCAGAACAGAGTGAAGACAGAGGTGGCGGCCAATCTAAGTCAGAACAGAGTGAAGACAGAGGTGGCGGCCAATCTGAGTCAGAACAGAGTGGAGACAGAGGTGGCGGCCAATCTAACTCAGTACAGAGTGAAGACAGAGGTGGCAGCCAATCTAACTCAAAACAGAGTGGAGACAGAGGTGGTGGCCGATCTAACTCAGAACAAAGTGGAGATCGAGGTGGCGGCTAATCTAAGCCACAATAAAGTGGAGACAGAGGTGGCGGCCGATCTAACTCAATACAGAGTGAAGACAGAGGTGGCGGCCGATCTAAATCAGAACAGAGTGAAGACAGGTGGCGGCCAATCTAACTCAGTACAGAGTGAAGACAGAGGTGGCGGCCGATCTAACTCAGTACAGAGTGAAGACAGAGGTGGCGGCCGATCTAACTCAATACAGAGTGAAGACAGAGGTGCAGCCAATCTAACTCAATACAAAGTGAAGACAGAGGTGGCGGCCGATCTAAATCAGGACAAAGTGAAGACAGAGGTGGCGGCAGATCTCTTCCTATACCAGCATGGTGAAAGGAGGGTGGTTGCTGGTTGACACCGTTCACCTGGTGGTGGCGCTGTGCTTGCTGCGCCCCCTGGCGGCGCGGGGGGAGTGTGTGGAGCGGGAGGTGAAGGAGGCGCTGAGGCGTTGTTACCCGGAGATGTCCTACATCAACAACGCGGCCTTACTCTCCGCCTCGGGGGACTACGCGCCCGTGTGTAGGTGAGCATTTACTACGGTCGTCTGCCGCTCCCAGGGCGGCCATTACTCAGGGATACTTTTACTCCAGGTTGTATATCAATGTTATTGTAAGTAAACGTCGTTAGTGAGGCCCTAGGGATGGCCGTTCCAGGTCTTCTGCACCATATTAAATACAGTAAAACCTCGCTTCCGGGACACCTCGCTTAAGGGGTTACCCCGCTTACGAGGAAACTTTGCTCGGAACAGAGAGGGTTTTTTTTAGTCTATTTTAACCCTGCTTAAGGGGCCACCTTGCTTAAGGAGCCATCCTGCTTAAGGGATGTCAGTTAGGGTCAGAAATAAAAGTTTTTTTGTTTTATTAAGTCAAAAAACAGATATACAGGCAGGTGTCATCATGTTATAAGACCAGGTTTGAGAATCAACAAAGCGGCAGTAGGTCTCAGCCTTTTTATAAGGCTGGTTTAAATGACCAAGCCGTTCCAACAACAATAACATCTAAGTTTTGTAGCATTTTTTAAAAAACATGGAAGAAAAAAAGAAACAGATATAAATTTAGGTTCAACCATGATTGGAAAAACGTAAGGCACTTATCCACATCACTTGTCATTGGGTATTGTTGTTAGGGTAGTTTAACGTTCAATATGTGCTATTAGACTTACTTTGGGTCTGATGGTGATCGAATCTATGGGATGAATTCAGGTAGAAATCACAACCCTACACATTTACCGAGGTGAGAGTTATTTCATTTCCCACACCACATAGACATGGTATGAGAACGATAGGCCGTTACAGTGCCTCGCCTCAGACAAAATACTGTTCCTTTGTCGCCGATAAAGGGACATCCCTGTTCCGAAATCGTACAGTGGGAATTGGATTTAAAGTGGGAAACACTGTACAACTACATTTCCACAGATTTACTCCTTTTATCGTAAGCTTGTCTCAGGTGAAATTACACAGTGGGATTCTTCGCAGTGGGATTCTTGGATGGGGGTTTTGGTAGTTGGTGTGAGTTAATCGTAAGCGAATTATGTCCCCACTGGACGACACTGACGCCACCAATAAAGGAACAAGTACTTTATTGTAGTCTCCGGGGGCCAAACCAGTGAGTAGGGCTCAGGCTGTGTGCGACAGGGCCATTTCTCCTCACCCAGCGACTTATTATGGATCAAGATAGGTAGGCACCTTGGGGGATATTTCTTAAAACTCCGTTGTCGCCGACAACGGGAAGGAATATTAGGAAACGTCCATACTGTGGACGAAACGGTTCCTGTTCGAGGTCAGTCGTCGATTTCATACTGCCTAAATGACATTCAAAGTCGCAGTCACAGCGGGCAGGAACATTATTATTACTGCACCCCTAGCAGCGGGCAGTATTTAATAGATATTTGGACATAGGTATATAATAATAGGTTCCTTGAATTATCGCTCCCGATTTCGGAACATAGAACTACAATTCATCGGCACGGGAGGTATTTTCTAATCTTAGGTAAATTTCTTGAGGGGGAGCCACACTGAACGACTCCTTTATGATGCCTCGCCTGCGCTTACGATTGTTAAAAATGAAATTTATGGAAGGGTTCCGTATTTTCCCATACGGAACACTGTTCCGGACAGTATTTTACGTCATATGGCGAAATGGTGCGTATTTACAGTATATACGGCATGGGTATATAGTAAAGTGTCATATCCTACCCCTAATATAAAATCCCATAGGCTTAACATTGACTTTCCGTATGCGCCCGTATGTCTCCTAGGAGCGTACAAAAAATGGACCAATCAGAGATCAGCAGCTGAAAGTAGTTTCAAGCGCCTTCAGAGCAGCAAGGAGAGCTATATGAAGGACTTCAGAAAGTTTTTATCGTGTTTTTTGTTATTATCCTCACATAAAAATATCGTTCACAGGGGGAAGGATAAAATCAAAACCTTATTCGTTTTAATCTGGGCTTCCGTATGCGACTCCTGGAGTTTTGGCTCCGGATATCACTTGGCTCCGCCTCGTGATATCACTACGCCAAACTCCAGTCGTCGCATACGGGAGCCCAGATTAAAACTCATCCGGTTTTACGATATTATGGCCTTGAGACAAAGTATTGTTCCTTTGTCACCAACAAAAGAACATCCATGTTCCGAACTCGTTAAGTGGGAATCGGACTTAAGGCGCCATATAAGTGGATTATCCACAAAGGCATATCATTACCGGAGTCTAATGCAATATTTAAGGATCGTGGCAGTGAGCTCACAATTGGATTTATATGAAGAGTGTCCTTCAAGAGAGCTCCTGATTAGGCGCCCATGACTAGCCCCGACTCCCCGTGGTATTTATAACCTTCAGAGTGATTAGATCACAGATCCACTTCCCAACACCAGACGTAGCTTGGAAGCCTGGCCAATGTGCACTCACAAATTAATTAGGCAAGGTAACTAGCACCATATTTCTGGTGCATTGCGGGATTACATTCAGCTGGCAAAATCTGTTAGCTTTTAGAGAAATATTCTGATAAGTTATCTTTGATCTTTAGAAACGTTGTCATTACAGTAGAACCCCGTGTAAGTGGAGACCCTTCGTTCCGGGCCAAAGTGTCTGCTTACGCGGGGTTTCCGCTTACACAGTGTTAAAATAAAAATCAAATAGAAGGATTCGTTCTGAGCAAAGGTGTCCGTTAACGTGGGGTGTCCGTTAGGCGAGGTTATACTGTCTTTATTTTGTATAGGTAATTATCCGATTACTTACCTTGGTAAAAGTATGAAGGAGAATTAAGGTTCTTGCGAGCCTAGGGACACTAATGAGTGTCCTTAGGGTAACAGGGTAAAGAAGTTTACTATATACCCATGCTGTATAAATACGCACCGCTTTGGCATATGACGTAGAAATACTGTACGGACCACTGGTCCGTACACTAAAATACGGACCACCTAGCCATACATATTTATTAAAATTCTGGTTGTTAAGAAAAATGAAATTGATTTTTTTTTTTTAAATTTCGGGTATATAGTAAATATATAACGTCCAGCCATGCTTGTACAAGTCACATAACTCGATGCTAATTTACCGTTTGTACGGAACTCGGCATAAATGCCTCGGTCCGTATAAACGGTAAACTAGCATCTCGTTCTGTGACTTGTACAGCATGGTCAGGACGTTCTATATAAGTATGTAAGTTATTTGTGAAATCTCGTGATGGAGCGAGGTAGTGCTAGTTTTCCCCCTTGCTGTGAATGACCGGGGAACCTGCGGAAGGCATTACCTGTCCCATTGTTAATTGAGGCAGAGAACCAGTCTATACCAGACCCTTCAGCATATGAAGGATAGCTAAGTTAATTACCCGAGGCACCAAGCTGTACTGACGGGGAGTTGATGTTCTTACGAGCTTAAGGTACTACTTAGTGCCCGATCTATGAGACCTAGAGTATGAAGGGAACTTGATATATTGATCATTATAATGCCCCCCACTCCATTTATATTCTTAAGACTGATGACGTTTTAATTATAGCATCTATCAGCAGAATGTACGCAATGTTATCGAAAGAATATTAGCCCCAGAGATGCCGGTGAGATATAGAAAAAGCGGGGATTTTCCCGAATCCTGTTTAACACTACTCTGCTTATAGATATGTATTTTATTATTCCAACCGTGGTATCTCTCACATTAGTGAGCTTTTCAGATATATTGTATTGTATATAGAGCAATAAGTTTCTAAATTTATCTCACCCCTCACATTGACTAATGGACTAATCTTTGTGACATAATCCCCCATTGGGTATTTTTCTTAAATACTCGATGGGCATTGAGTACGAATTCCCAATGTTAAGTCTATGGTGAAAAATACCAGGGGTGAGATAAATCTCTTTATCCTACCCCTAATATAAAATCCCATAGGCTTAACATTGAGTTTCCGTATGCCACGCTGACTGGCATACAGAGTTTTATATGCCACTAGTGGCATACAGAATTGTTATCATGTAATATTCCAAAATCGAGGAGACAGGGTAGGATAAAATCAAAACCTGATTCGTTTTAATCGTGGCCACCTCATGATGCCACTCCTGGAGTTTTGGCTCCGGACTTCACTGGCGAAATCACTATGCCAAACTCCAGCCGTGGCATACGGTGGCCAAGATTAAATGTAATTATCTGGAAAAGACCTCACATGGGAGGCCAGCTTTACCTTGTTGTTAAAAAAAAGCGGTGAAATTACAAGTATGATCTCGACTGAGAGATACGCTCAAAAAAGCTGTTATTTCTCAGGATAAATAAAGTACTTTAAAAAAAAAAAATTTTAAAACTCATCCAGTTTTACGATATCAATCCACCAAAAGGTTACGGTTCACATATCTGAAATAAGACAGAATCTCATTTAGATAATAACCATCACCAAAAAGGATGTAAATTGTGTGTTATTTGCAGTAAGAACTCTACCCGTTGTCATTATAACCACCGCCCTGTGTAGAATGTCCCTGGTTATTACAGACTCATGCTACCTCGAAAAGCAAATGATTTGACATTCGTTGCATGTATTGCGGCCTGCCTTAATCAGACTGGAAGGGACACCTGCTTTATTTCACCAAACACCTCTCTCACAATTGTATCTCGGCCATGTGATTCCAATCTAAGTTGCCAGCATTTATTAATATGTGAACAATTGTCTCACACTTACTGGTCAGTTGTACGGATTCCGTCCTGCACACTGTGCACTAACTAATAGTTCCTGCACTCTCTGCGATGTTACTTGTTGTAAAATGGCGGTTTTTATTATTTCCAGGTATATGATAACAAAGAGACTTAGTAAGAGTGCCTGAATTACATCTGTTCCTTATTGACCTCGTATTTTTAACTCAGTGGACATATGCATATATATGGTATATAATGATAAATACGGACATGGGTAGGAGTGGGTGGTATACGTAGGACATACGGCCACAGGTATAATGATAGATAATACATGGGTAGGAGTGGGTGGTATACGTAGGACATACGGCCACAGGTATAATGATAGATAATACATGGGTAGGAGTGGGTGGTATACGTAGGACATACGGCCACAGGTATAATGATAGATAATACATGGGTAGGAGTGGGTGGTATACGTAGGACATACGGCCACAGGTATAATGATAAATAATACATGGGTAGGAGTGGGTGGTATACGTATGACATACGGCCACAGGTATAATGATAGATAATACATGAGTAGGAGTGGGTGGTATACATATGACATACGGCCACAGGTATAATGAAAGATAATACATGGGTAGGAGTGGGGGGTATACGTAGGACATACGGCCACAGGTATAATGATAGATAATACATGGGTAGGAGTGGCAGCATACGTAGGACATACGGCCACAGGTATAGTGATAAATAAGACATGGGTAGGAGCGGGCGTTATATATATGTAGGACATACGGCCACGGGTATAATGATAAATATGACATGGGTAGGAGTGGGCAGTATACATAGGACATACGACCACATGCATATGATAACAATTTAGACATGGGTTGGAGCAGGTGGTATACATAAGCCATATTGCCACAGATAAAATGATAAATAGGACATGGTTAGGAGTGGACAGTATACATAGGACACACATCCACTGGTACAGAATAGAGGGAAACTATGTTCTGGTGGGAATAAGTCAAACTTACGAGGTAAGGCTTGGAAAAATTACTGCCCAAGGCGTAGCCGCGGGCAGTTATTTTAAATATGAGATGGTAAAGAGTGGCTGGTATACATAGGACATACAGCCACAGGTATAAGGATGAATAAGAGATGGTAGGAGCGGGTGGTATACATAGGACATATGGCCACAGGTATAATGATAAATAAGACATGGGTAGGAGCAGGCGGTATACATAGGGACATATGACCAAAGGTATAATGATAAATAAGACACAGGTAGGAGCGGTTGGTATATGTGGGACATACGGCCACAGGTATAATGGTAAATAAGACATGGGTAAGAGCGAGCGGTACCCGTAGGACATACGGCCACAGGTATAATGATGAATAAGACATGGTAGGAGCGGGCGGTATACATAGGACATACCGCCACATATATAATGATGAATAAAACATGGTAGGAGCGGGCGGTGTACGTAGGACATACCACCACAGGTATAATGATAAATTAGACATGGGTAGGAGCGAGCGGTACACATAGGACATACCGCCACAGGTATAATGATAAATAAGACATGGGTAGGAGCAAGCGGTACACATAGGACATACAGCCACAGGTATAATGATAAATAAGACATGGGTAGGAGCGAGCGGTACACATAGGACATACCGCCACAGGTATAATGATAAATAAGACATGGGTAGGAGCAAGCGGTACACATAGGACATACAGCCACAGGTATAATGATAAATAAGACATGGGTAGGAGCGGGTGGTATACATAGGACATACGGCCACAGGTATAATGATAAATAAGACATGGGTAGGAGCGGGTGGTATATGTAGGACATACGACCACAGGTATATAATGTAAATAAGACATGGGTAAGAGCAAGCGGTATATGTAGGACATAGGGCCACAGGTATAATGATAAATAAGAGATGGTAGGAGCGGGTGGTATACATAGAACATACGGCCACAGGTATAATGATAAATATGTAATGGTAGGAGCGGGTGGTATACCTAGGACATATGACCACAGGTATATAATGTAAATAAGACATGGATAAGAGCGAGCGGTATATGTAGGACATACGGCCACAGGTATAATGATAAATATGTAATGGTAGGAGCGGGTGGTATACCTAGGACATACGGCCACAGGTATAATGATAAATATGTAATGGTAGGAGCGGGTGGTATACATAGGACATACGGCCACAGGTATAATGATAAATATGTAATGGTAGGAGCGGGTGGTATACATAGGACATACGGCCACAGGTATAATGATAAATATGTAATGGTAGGAGCGGGTGGTATACATAGGACATACGGCCTCATGTATATAACAACATCTCTGTTTGTCTCGTCCACAGTGCCTTCACTCGCTACGTGCAGTGCGTCAATCCGGAGGTCGCCATGTGCAAGACGCGCCTGCTGACCCACTACTGGACCACGCGGCTGGCCTACATCAAACCCCCGTACAACTGTACGCTCCCCGGCCCCGGCCCGTCCTCCGCCGCCTACCTGCCCGCCCGGGACCGCCTCGGCACCGGCTCCGACCGCCCCCGGCCCGGAAACCACACCAGCGCCGCCGCCAGGGCCTACCAGGGCACGGGTGGCGCCACCTACACGGCCGTCTTCACGTGGTGGGCGGGGGTGGTGCTAGCTGAGGAGGTCGGGTATATGGTGCAGGCATGGTGGAGGGTGAATGGTGGGTGATGTATGTATACAAGTGTGTGGTACTGCCACACCGATGCGGCCGGTAAATAGCTATATTATCCACCTAATACACAGTGTCCATAGAAAACATATGGACAGCGTGTATCTATACACCCGGAGCATACGGTTATTTATTACCCACCCAATACGGAGTTTCCATACTAAGCCTATGGAGCCTCCAGATTGCTACTGAGAAGAATACGGAAAGCCTAAGAGAATACGGCTTTTTCGCCCACCTGACGGGCATTATAGGAACTATTCTATATAAACAATGCACGGCGCTTGCGTCGAATTTCTAGTTATTTACAAGATTTGTTCCTTATAATTAGTCGAAAGGTGAGTAATAAATACAATATTACCATGGTTTCAACTACGCAGAGAATACGGCCACTCAGATCGAAATCATGGTAATATTGTCTATATATTCACCTAATACATAGTGTCCATAGAAAACATATGGGCAGTGTGTATCTACATACCTGGAGCATACAGGTATGTTGTATGCTCCTGGTTCAAAAGCCGATGCTTACGGAAAAATAGTGTATGAAAATATAGTGCGTACCTGTATGAACTAATATGGGTACCCCACTTGTCAGGAAAAGGTGAATGATAAATACAATATAGACTGGTTTCAGATAAAAGCAGTTGTATGCTCCTAGGAGTTAATTCTGCACAATATCCTCGTATGCACTCGGATATTACTACACGTCAACCCCTTGGAGCATACAGCCACTTGCACCTGAAACCAGTCAATATTGTGTATTTATTATACACCAGTGGACTCCTCTCTTACGGTTATTAACCTCTGCTCAGTGTATCGTAAATAAATTGTATTTCACTATGGTAAATAAATATCATGTACGGCCCAGTGTGATATGTACGGCCCGCTTTGAAACTGCAGGTATCTAGCCGTGAATGCGTATCTAGAGTAAAAATAGCAAACAATTACAGAATTTGAATAAACAGGCTATTCCTATGTACCCATTTCCGGACACTCTATAGCTACATACCACTGCTAGGAGTGCAGTAATTATGAGTTATGTAGTGAGGGTGATGTTTTGGTCCCGGGCTGATGTTTTCGTCCCGGGCTGGCCACGTGATATAAAGTTTGCCAGGCCGAAAACATAGCTGTTGCAGTTACTCGATAAGGGTGGCCATTATTCTTGGGGCTATGATAGGTAAAGAAATAACAATTTTTATCGATATTTGAAGGTATATAGTAATAGGGAAACCAAGTACCTGTAAGTTAAAGTCAAAGTTACTCTGTAGAATTACTGCCTGCGGCTGACACCTTGGGCAGTGATTTTTCCGGTCCTCACCTCGTAACTTTGAACTTTTGCTCGCCAGAAAATAGTTTCCCTCTATTCTTCCGGTAATGGTGCAAATATATTTATGGTATCAAATTTATAAAGTGGGGAGGGGAGGACCAAATCTGCATAGGCGTAGCTGGGCCAATTAAGCATGAATGGACCAGCTCTGTGTGCCAAAATTGGACTTGATTGGTGATTAAAGGTAAATTCTCATGAATTCAAAATATTTTATGGTGTATATTAAAGTAAAATCGACAAGGCGTTGAGTCTGCGACTTGTTACTCACTCATAAACTCGAAAATCTGTCCCTCCCAGCTAACCGCGCCGAGGCAAGTATTTGCCGGTCTGCGAGTTCGTAACCATCCAAAGATTAAAGGCCCAGTCAGTTTTCCCACTTTACTATAGGGGACAGAGCCATTGTTAGTTTATGAAGCAGTCACTAGGTGGTCGGGGGACAAACCTGTATTCTGGCTCTTTGTTCTTACGAAATTCAACTGCCTTTCAATATTTTCCCATGGTTCCCTTGACTCTCTACACCCATCCCAGAGCCGGATGAGGTAATGATTAAATCCAGGACATGATATTTTCTGTATGGAGCACTTTATATAAATATGTGAGCAAGGCTAAAGTTGTTGCATTTCCCAATTATCACTCACCTCTTTTGCACCTCCTTTAGTGAAGAACACATACTTTTTCACCTCCATTAGTCATGAACACCTACTAATTGATTATTTTTTAATAATTTCGAGTATGTAGTAAATATTGAACGACCTACCATGCTTGTACAAGCCACAAAACTCGATAAATATTTACGGTTCAAACGGAACTTGGCGTAAACGTCTCGTTCCGTAAAAACAGTAAATTATCATCTCGTTTTGTAGCTTGTACAGGATTATCCTTCCGTTATCAAACTTTACAATTTATACTTATATCCTGGAAATAAGTACAGATTGTAAAGTTTGATGACGGAAGGTTTTGAGTATTCTGCGTGTCTGACATGGGATGTACATCTGTCGTGCTGGCTGTCTAACACTCGCGCGCCAGTTTGTCATGTTTTTTTGTTGGTTTTTTTTGACATTTTTTATTAGGGAAAATGCATTTTACATTCTTGTATCACCGGATTCGGCAATCACCATCATGTGATAAGGCGAGGGAGATATCTCAGCTGTCACGTTAATAAATGATTATCTGTATGGCGAGTTTCTCATGGGACCAGTATCGTATGTCGAGGGAAAACTACAACACTGCAATATTATCAAGAAACACTATCTGGTTAAACAGATATCACTCGGCTCCGCTTCGTGAAATTATTTCGAGAAGACAGCTCACGCCATGTAAACAATTATATGGAATATTGTGACGTTTCGATTTTATCCTTCACGGTCATGTGTTTTAAAATTTATATGTCACTTGTGGCATATAAATATTTTATGGCATAATCGAAGGAATTGTTTTCCTAATTGACACTGCATTGACTTTACTTGGTGTATAAAAAATATGTCTTAAGCGGGTGTTCCATCAAGACGATGGATGCGTCAAAAAGATTTCCGACGGTTTTTTTTCTTGCTGGTTTGTGGTTTGTACTCTATACATAAACATGTACAGCACCCACCAAACGATGTTAAATTTCTGTCGGGTCAATGGAACACTCACTTAAGACACATGTCAGTGTTAGTCGCAATAATCTAGGTTTATTGTAGTACATGTATTATAGAGGAAACCTATGAAAGTTTAGGGTCAGAACTCAAATTTTAATTGCATAGTAATTCACAAGGCGAAGCTGCATGAAGTACGAAGCGATTCAAATGAGATGGGATCTAGCTCTGACCCTAAACTTGAATGAGTTTCTGAAATTATCTCACCCTTCACATTGACTAATGGGTTAACCTTTGTGACATAATCCCCCATTGGATATTTTTCCTAAATATCTCATGGGCGTTGAATATGAGTTCCCAATGATAAGTCTATGGAGAAAAATGGGTGATATAATAACTTATACCATATGTATACGTGTACAGAATTCATACCTTTCTACATGTCACCGACACTGCGAGAAACTCCTGAAAGATGTTATCTCTCAAAGGTTTTTGTGCCTTGTGAAAACCTTGGCCTTGTTATTTTTATTAGTTCATTTTCAAGATATATACACGTCTTCATACCCTATAAATGTCATTTTTCCTGGTTTTATTTCAACCACCTCATACATGAAATGAATTATCGTGTCACTCTATTCTTTCATATTGATATAAAACGAAAACCCGAGTCAGATACAGACCAATCCGTCTAGTGAATATAACCCTGCTCCGCAAGTTACTTCTGCATGTATATTTATACTATTTGCCAATATATCTGTACTTTCAGCCTAATAACTTCAACCATAACGTAGAGGGTTTGGTACAAAACGGGGGTGAATTTTTCATATCATTATTCTACCACTAATAAAAGACGCCATAGGTTTAACACTGACTCATTGTATTTGACAGAGTGCTGAATAAAGTGTTATTTATGCACTGAGGTGAATAAAAAAGAACTGACCAATCAGGGATGAGATAACGAAAGTAGATCCGGTCCAGTATTGATAAACGCGGCCATCCTCCGATGAGTGTCAACATGCTACTAACATGGATAATTAGAAAATTTTCTGTGTATAGGTGAGATGGGTATGATAAATATGAAACCGAACTCAAGTTATCCTTCTCAATGTTTATACCACTCTGGTCAGGTCTGCTACTCACTACGCTCGGCAAACGCCTCGTGTAGTAATACACGACTTGCCCATCGTGGCATAAACATTGTCAAGGCTAACTCTCGTTTGCTTTCTACTAATTATCCACCTGATACGGCGTCCCTATACTTGATATATGGACCCTACAGAGTAGAATATGGACAGTCATACGGAAAAAGGTCCCTAGTGTGCAAAGTAGTGTGTGATAATATCGGTGGCGATCTTGTGTTTCCTTTGATAACTTGTATTTGGAATGTTGAATAATAAAAACAACATTTCCATCGTTTTGATTTGCATTATCATATTTTTCGGAGATATATTGGAGATATATAAGTTTAAATTAAAAACATCAGGGGGCGCGCGAGGGAGGTCACCGGACATGATTAAGGTTGTGAGATCACTTACCATGAACCGGCGGTCCGCTACAATATGATAGTCTTATTTTTTATCCTACCTCTAATAAAAAAACTCCATAGGCTTAACATTGGGTCACTGGATTCGGGCTGGAGTTCAGAAAAATGAAAAATATTGCTCTAGTGTGATACACTTGACAAATGACGTCATTTGTTAACCCATTAGCTGCGGGTGATGCCTTAAGGCATCATCACACAGGATTGGGTGATGCCTTAAGGCATCACCAGTCCAGATCGGGTGATGCCTTAAGGCATCATTTTCCAATATTTACAAAATTATTGTTTTAGGTGATAAATTAGAAAATAATTCATCAATATACATGAAACTTCAACAGAGTTTAGGTATAGCATCATATTTAAAATGTTTATGGAAATGGAAAATGATATCGAGTATCACATGTTATATCACGTGATCACATCATCCAATTACCATAATGGGCCTATATAGGTACTAATACCCGACCCCTATATACATGACTGTGTAGGAGCCCGCCGTGAATGGGTTAATGTAGAAGTAATTTAGACGGGCGGGGTAGGATAAATTCTAAACCAAACTTGAGTTTGTCGTGTTATTGTTCATCGCACAACGGCAAGATGGCATATTACTGCTCTTGGCTTCGCCTCGCGCAGTAATACGAGATCTTGCCGTCGTGCGATTAAAAACAACACGACTAATTCTTGTTTGGTTTCTCCAAAGTACCAGGCCATAAGACTCTGCAGTTCATCTGATCACTGATTTCACCTAATATTTCTAAGATACTAAGACAGTAACACTGTTTACGTATAATATGGAGACATGGGGAGTGCCGCTGAATTACATCTGTTCCTAAATATTCACCTCGTTCTTAGAACTCGGTGAATATTTCCTAGACAAAACAACACAGAACAGATTCCATTCAGCCACCCTAACTATGTCTTCGTAGAATACTTCAAATGGCGCTTAATCATTGATTGCCTTTCGCTGGGGCATTACTACGTATGACGTTGTTGACTTTCATCGGAGCAGGGAGACTAATTCACCGAGAGCGCTCAAAATGAGGCGGTGGCTTAATGTAATTAGTAGCGACCATGTCTACTTCTTCGCCAGTCAATAATTGAGGCGATTACACGACACGTCTGGGTTACCCTACTCCACGAGATGTTCTGTCAATAATGTTTGCCATGGACTTGTAACCCTTTCCTAGTCCGAGAGGCTCTGACTGTTTAGCGGTGCTGCAGACAGTCAGAGAGCACAACCGCTTTTTCCCATAGTACAGAAAAGCACTTCCTTAGTTCTAAGTAATCCTTTCAATGTCAGTGCATGTTGATGCACACTTACCTTCAGAAACGTATAATTGATCCTTTTTGATTGTAGAAACTCCTCTTTTGTTCTTTTGTGTCACTTTTTGGAGCCTTTTTGTACAACTCCTTTCACCACTTCTAACCCATGTCGGCCATGTTTGATAAACTGGTTCCTGGCAAACCCCTGTGTGGAATCATAGATCCGCATTTGAAACCACTATATTGTAAAATCTCCCGCCTGCAGAATGCATTGACTTGGATTTTACTAACACTGGCTGTTCTATTGTTTAGAACTAATGTGAAGGTAGGCATTACTGTCATTTTACTGCATTTTGCCTAAGGAAACTGTCACTACAAAATTAGAAAGTTTCTACCTTTATTTATAATGAAAACGGCTGCTGATCTGAGATGTACCAATCTGGTCGACCAGTTTGCCTTGAGCTCTATGGGTGTGCTCTCTGACTGTCCGCTAGGCAGTCAAAGTTTCTCGGACTACCCTTTCCTTACCAATGATCCCACTGTAGCATTTCCCAGCCACGGGCGAATGATGCCAAATGGCTTTTTTTTCCTTTTTTTTTTTATTCAATAAGCAATTTGTGTTTTGGCAAATTAGGCTCATAATTCGTGAAATATCAATGGAATAACACCATTCAGGCCTGCAGGCATTAGGTACATGGAGGGGGGATGCCTGCAGGCATTATATACATGGGGGGGGGGGCGAAAATACCTACAGGCATTATGAACACAGGGGGCGATAATGCCTATAGGCATTTATGATATTTTCAGGCATTTTCCAATAAATACAAGAACAATTTAAAGAGTTCGTGGCAATAAAGAAGTTCTCTAGATCACATGATTGGTTGGTTGTTTGGTTTGATTTAACGTCCAGTTAACCATTATAGGTCCTTACCAGACTTTCTCAAGGTTCTTTTACACCACTAGGGTGGTGATCAAATCTATGTGATGAATTCAGGTAGAAATCTCACCCCTACACATTTACCGAGGTGAGAGTTCTTTTACTTCCCACATAGATCACATGACAAGTGAAACTTTCCTGAATGCCTCAAGGCATTCTCGCCCCGAGAGATATACAGTCCAGGGGCATCCTAGCCCCTGCAGCTACTGGTACCCACCAACCAATAAATACAAGAACATTTTCGCCTGGAAAGGGTTAAGCGGTTGCCTTATTGTTGGTTTCTGAGAGTGTAAGGTTTCTAAAGGTGTAAGATTCTAGTATATAATTACTGATGTGAGTGTCTATTCAACTGCCTGCAGGATTATTAGAATAAACGGTGCGTGGAAGTGGAAGGAAATGATGGTAATGGCTCCTCCAGAATTATGGAGTCATTACAGCAACATATATGCTTTCCACCGATATTATTATATACTCGTGGCTGTATGTCCTACGTAAACCGCCCACTCATACCTGTGTCGTATTTATGGCCGTACTACACATATGTGGCATACTGGGTATGTATGTGGACTACAGGGGAATGTACGTCAGAGAAACCGACAAATTGTCCAAAAGCGCAGGTAAAAATTACTATTCTAAGGTATATAATAATATGAAAACAGGTATACTGTGTCTGTACAGGTAAATACGTGATGAAATTGACTGCGACAAATTGCCATCCGAGTCGGTTCATCTGATCGTCAATTTTACCAATGATACCTTGAAAATCCTACCTTGAATAAAGAAAATTAAAAAACTGATAAAAAAAAACACCATTATAGATTGCATTGTATTTGGAATTCCCAGTTAATCTTTTCAATCTTTTTAAAAGCATATCTTACAATCCGCAGTGGTTCCACTTGGTGATTTTTCATATTGGCATTTTTTCATCCAAATTGGTTCCTTGGGGTATTCTAATACCGAATGAATTAAACATAACGTTTTGTCCAATGTATAAAAAGCTTTTTTACATTTTGCTGGTTTATTTAGGTAATGAAATTAAATTGTATTGTTTTCTTCAATTCTCTCAAAAGCAAGAACGGTGAGATGAATGTAGGTAGAAATCCTACCCCTACACATTTACCGAGGTGTGAGTTCTTTTACTTCCCACACCATATGGACATGGTATGAGAAGGATTGACCTTTGATATAGTAGTAAATCTACCACTGCTGGTGGTGAAGGAGAAAGGTGGCTGTACACCACACCACATAGACATGGTATGAGAAGGACTGGCTTTTGATATAGCAGTGAATCTACCACTGCTTGGAGAGAAGGAGAAAAGTGGCTGTAGTGGGACTTGAATCAACAAAGCCCAGTGCTATTTACCACTGAGCTAACTCCCCACCCCGAGAAACCAGTTTTGACTAATAATTGACATCATCAAAAAATCACCGGGTGATGCCACTGTGAATTGTAGGATATGCCTTTCAGGGGAGATAATACTCACTGTTGACCATGACACATTATTATATACCTGTGTGCGAATGTCTATGAAATACTGCCCGCTGCTAGGAGTGCAGTAATAATAATGTTCGTGCCCACTGTGAGTGTGACTTAGTAAGTCATCAAAAATAACTTTTTTTCATCGATTTAAGGTATATAATAATAAGTAAACGTCCTTACTGTGGGCGAAACGGTTCCTGTTCTCGGTCAGTCTTTGAATCCATACTGCCTTCCGCCTATGGCGTCAGGCAGTATGAAATCAAAGACTGACCTCGAACAGGAACCGTTTCGTCCACAGTAAGGACGTTTCCTAATATTACTGGAACTGCTTACCACGATATGGAGATTAATGAGTCGGAGAGAGATTGTAGACTAAGGAGCGGACACACACCTGTATTGTAATATGAAGACCCTACTTCTGAAACTGATCATATTATGCTCCACAGGTCTGGTCGCATAAATAAAAGGTGTTGGAGATGTCTGCCCTTTTAGGGAATCCCTAGAAACGCTTTCACATATTCACATATTACTGTCACAGTCTGGAAGCTTAGAACGCCTTGGAGATGCCCTAGACCAATACTATCCATAGAAAGTATTGGACACTTCAATGACTTCTGAACAAAAATCTAATTAAGATATTGAGAAACGGGTTTCGGAGGTACTCTCGGCTTTGTTTGACCTTCAATCCCATATCATGTTCTATAGGTAGTAAATGGAGATGACAACGCTGAGACAGCGCTTTCCGAAACTACATTTTTTTCTTTTTCATTTTCTTTTTCTTTTTTTGTGCATTGGCGCGGCCAAATGCCACGAATCCACCTGCCGTTTTGTCCACGGGAGGGACGTATGTCATAGACGCTTCAAGCAAATCCAACCCATGCTACCTTGCAAAGGTCATTTTCTTGTTATATCTAAACCGCCGTTGCTAGGGAGTGTCGTAGTAGGGGGTGTCCACCAGGCTCCCGATGAACTATGATTTTCATCTCCCGATACAAAATCAAAATCGCAGCAAAATCGTAGCTGATATCGGGGCAGTTAAGCCTGGACCCACTGCCTCAATGTTTCAGGTTTGTGAATGTTTATTCACAAGGTGGGATGTGTGTAAACAAGTGAGCGCTTGTACAGTTTACATGCCCAAATGAACAGATTAATTGACTGATACTATTAAAAATCAAGTATAACGATGCATTATTTCTGGATTTATAAAGTATTATATAGATATGCTACCTCAAGCCCCGTATTAATGCTCTGGTCAAATCTGTAGGTGTATCGGGGTTATGATCACCTTTTTCCACCTCCTAACATGTTCAGACGCACACCGATGCACGCCGATATTTAGTATAAACTGAATAAGATTTAGTAATGTTGGTGTTAATAGTACTATGGGTAGGTTGCGTATTACTGCGCGATGCAGTAGCCGAGCATAGTGAGAAGCAGACTTGACCGGAGTGCGATAATTAGTAGAAACCGAACGAGAGTTAGACTTGACAATGTTTATGCCACGATGGGAAGGTCGCGTATTACTACACGAGGCGTAGCCGAGTGTAGTGAGGAACAGACCTGACCAGAGTCAGACAACGCTGAGTTCGAGCTCGAACTCGAGTTCGGTTTCATATTTATCCTACCTCGTTTATGCTTTTGTATTACTAAAAGATAAATATTGAGTCAATGACCGACAGAACTTTTTTTCATAGTAGCTGACATCCTGCTCTCTGCTTGGTCAATATTGTTATTACTCTAGTGGCATAAAAAACACTTTATGTCACGGCCTGCCACATAAAATTTCCCTATGTTAAGTTTATGGCGGTTTTTTATTAGGGGTAGGAGAATGACCTCCAGATGCACTACGATTTGGGCCTTTTTCATTGTAGTGCATCGGGAGCTAAATCGGCACATATCGGCGTCGGTAGGTGCAGGGTCTCATCAATGTCCGAGAATGATAAGGCGAATAATTATCTGCAGCAACAAGAAAATATTACCTAGGGCTACAATCTTCAATCTTGATTCGATTGTATGAAATAGAAACCTAGTATATTTAGGGCTACCCCCACAGTAGAGAAGATGGGTTAATAAGCTTATGTCCCATATATATGGATTCATCTGACATTTTCAGAACTCCAGATGAAGATAGATTAAATCTATGGAAACGTCGAGTTATTGAATACCCTCACCTATCACTCATCTCACCAGCTTGACTGTGCTCATGTATTATCATCAACAAGAGCTAAGTGTGCATTTAGATATAGAAATATTGGCCTTTAAAGACCAAATTGGCAGGTGGACATATTCAACACTCGATAAGGTCAATAAGGTCGCGTTTAAAACTCAATATGGTTCTTCCAGTAATTAATCACTATGATAGCAAGCAAGCCCCCAGGGAGGGAGGGGAGGGAGGGAGGGGAGGGAGGGGAGGGAGGGGAGGGAGGGGAGGGAGGAGAGGGAGGAGAGGGAGAGGAGGGGGAGGGGAGGGGAAGGGAGGGAGGGAGGGAGGGAGGGAGGGAGGGAGGGAGGGAGGGAGGGAGGGAGGGAGGGAGGGAGGGAGGGAGGGAGGGAGGGAGGGAGGGAGGGAGGGAGGGAGGGAGGGAGGGAGGGTTCACACTGCCACCAGCACCCGTCCTTACAGGGGCAGCTTGGCAACAGGCACCCGTCCTTAAAGGATAAATCGGACTCTTCAATTCCCATCACGACGTCACCATCATGACGAGCGTTCACTGGAGCCGAGCAGACGCTGAACAGACGCTGAACAGACGCCGAGCAGACGCCGAGCAGACGCTGAACAGACGCCGAGTAGACGCTGAACAGACGCCGGGCAGACGCCTAACAGACGCCGGGCAGACGCCGCCGAACAGACGCCGGGCAGACGCTGAGTAGACGCCGAACAGACGCCGAACAGACGCCGAGCAGACGCCGAGCAGACACGGAACAGACGCCAAGCAGACGCCGAACAGACGCCGAGCAGACGCTGAACAGACGCCGAGCAGACGCTGAGCAGACGCCCGGCAGACGCTGTGAAGCGCCATCTGGAGTCCCGCGTGCCCCTTTGTCGGCCATGTTAATGCTGTAGAGTCGTGGCGGAGTCGTAACCTAACGCCGTGTATCAGCATACATCTTACCGCCATCCCACCCCCGCCCCTCCACACCACCCCACCCCTCGCGCGCCTCTGTGCTATCGGCCGTGCAGCCATACAGGGGACTGAAAAGAACTCATTTTTGATTTGGAATACAAAGATTCTGATAACTTCGGCTGGAAAATATGATACAGCTTTGCAAAGTTACCATATTAAACCTGAGATTATGGCCTTTATAGCCTTATATATATATATACTGAATTTATTCAAATAATGAATTAGTTTTTATTTTTTATCTATTTCCTCAGACCTCCTGATACACTACCATTAGAAAAACCAAAAACTAGATGTATTGCACCTATGGTACAAGTTATCCATAGGAATAATACCAAACAATTATACACAACGATCACCCACGTAAAGTGCCAATAATATGCCATAGTCATGGCAGGGCGATGCGAGATGACATCATAATCGACTGGCCAAAAAACAGTGGCCAGGATTTGGGAATGTAGACAATATATCAACATGGAGGTTTAAACCTCCCTAACTGGATTTTGAAAGAATTAGAATTATTCTGATATTGTGATGCTATCCAATGTCATTGAAACGGAAGAGATAAATCCAGAACCACACTCGAATTGTAAAATGCACAATACTCTACTAGTTTGGATGGATTGAGATCGTCATCAGGGCGAAGCCGAGTGACGATTACAGCCCATCCAAACTTGTGGAGTATTGTGTATTTATACGATACTTGATCCAATTCTATATAGGTAATAATCCAACCAATTAGTCACCCATTTTTTGTAATTGCTTGGGCATGTGTCACTAACCCCAGCTATCGTTAGATAATATCTCGCCCCTTGTATATATCGCCATGTACTTAGTATGAAAAGATCGTATGCCACGTTATTTGACATAGTATGTCACTTAGCTGGCATGAAAGGATTCCATCACAAAATATCAACTAACGAATAAAATGAATATAAATATCCAAAATGTATGTTCCTCTTCCTCCAGACAGTGCAGGGTTAACCTTCCCCATCCCCATATCAAAAATGATTTTTTTTTTCTTTTTCAAAATGAATAATGCTGCCAAATTGTATACATGTAGTTTCTTATCTATATTGATTTACTGATTGGCGTCATCCAACTCTATACAGTAGAATAACATATATTTGTGATGTTTCTTAATATTTAATCCTTCTCATACCTCCATTTTAATGTTCCATTAGATTCACACCATATCTTTCCTACTCCTATGCATTAACTGTTCAGGGGTGCCAGTTGGGATCATGGAAAAGAGAAGAAATATTTTTTATAAAAATAAAGTGAAGAAAACACAAAAAAACAGACACAGTTGATTTCATTTAAAATGATGTATTGCAACCAAGATGACAATGGTGGTATGATGTGTGGTATCAGCGGTGAACACGACGTTTCGTACCAATTTATAGTACTTCATCAGTTGAAAAAAAAAATTTATGTGGAATTTACTGCTACAGAGAGACTGAGAAAACATGGAAAGTACTTCGTTATTATCCATGTAATGGACCTAGGGTGTGTGCAGAGGTTTGAACCACTGTTTATTGTTGTGAATGTAGCTCAATTCATTCTCTTTATTTTTTTAGACAAGAAATTAGAATTTTATAAACAGAAAATGAAAGCGAGGATTTCCTTGGAAAAAGGAAAACTGCCACCTCTTCCTGTTAGCGACGGCACAAACATGCCTTACTTCCACCTCCTCTCCCTGGATTCTCCTTACTCTACCTACACCCCTCATCAGCTTCTCCATAACCATCTCCTCAACATGCCTCAGTACACTTTCTGATCCTTCTGCTAGCCTGTGCTTATCTAACTCAGATGACAATATATTCCTCATATCTTCCTTCATTTGGTTGCATTTCTAAGATGGCTCGTCCGAACATTCCACTCGTATTTCTAATTATCGCACATCAAGAACAGTCTGTTCCTGAACTCATCGGGAGGCAGGGAGGGAGTGAGATGGAGAGGGAGAACTGGAGACAAACAGACGGACAGACACACAGACAGACAGCCAGACCGATAGACAGACGAACAGACAGACAGACAAACAGACCAACAGACAGACAGATACAGACATACGGACAGATGCAGACGGACAGACAGACAGACAGACAGACAGACAGACAGACAGCTTGAGAATAACAGACAGACAGACAGACAGACGGACAGAGAGACAGAGACAGAGAGAGAGAGAGAGAGAGAGAGAGAGAGAGAGAGAGAGACAGACAGACAGACAGACAGACAGACAGACAGACAGACAGACAGACAGATATAGACAGACAGACAGACAGAGGCAGACAGACAGATAGACAGAAAGACAGACAGAGACAGACGGACAGAAAGCTACAGAATAACAGACAGACAGACAGACAGAGACAAACAGACAGACAGATACAGACAGAGACAGAAGAACAGACAGGGACAGACAAAAAGACATACAGATAGAGACAGAGAGAGACGGACAGACTGAGAGAGACAGACAGACACACACACACATACAGAGACAGACGACCAGACAGACAGAGACAGACAGACAGACAGACAGCAGGACTGCCAACCCTGAATCGTCTAAATCAGTATCTGGTCTGCCCCAAATCTGTAATTTGCCATCAAAACTAGTAATGGCTGGGGCTGAAGTCTGTAATAGAATCTGTAATGAGGATTTGGCATAAAATTCTTTGAATAGCCTTGTCATTGATACAATCTTTTCAAGAGGATGAGCATAAGACATAGTCCTAACAAATGAGTCAATTTATTTCCTATTTTTAATTATATCTGGGTATGTTTTCTGTTATATTTAGCCATTAGTCTCTTCGATGGGGAACATCAAGCCGGAGACACACCAAACGAGTCAAGGCAGCGATCTCTGGAATCACCAACACAAATTGGCGTGTATGTGATATATTATTTCATAGGAATATCTCCTGCCTATAATTTAGCAACTTGGAAGCAATAATCAGGTGAAATATGAAATAATAGCTCGCATATAGGCCATTTTGTGTTGGCGATTACTGAACTCGCTCTGTTTCTTGCTTGGTGTGTCTCCGGCTTTAGTGTCACACTGATACTATGCTCTGACTAAACAATGTTGATGTTTCAGGCATTTGACTGTCAGGCCATCCTTGATTAAGGTGAGAATTTGTATTCTATTGAAAATGCATACTGCCGATGGGACTTGCTGTTATCTGTATTCTGGTATTGAAGAGTGCCGAAAATCGTAAAATTACAACAACAAATAAAAGCGTAATACTTGGCACAGGCACAAACACAGAGACAAAGAGACGAGGAAAGACTGACAGAACCATCTATGAAATGAGTACCTTCTGGAAACTCCCTTTCCCCTATACTACTTACGCCATGGCTGTGCATAAATACTACTGGGAACCCGAAGCACTAAGGGAAAGTCTATCAGTCAGGCCAAGTTACAGATGTTTAGACTCTAGTACAGTCTGTTGTCGCCAGGGCCAGGGCACACAGGCTCAAACTGAGACTGTTTTGCGCTGCCATTTTAAGGTGGGAATTCCTACCTTCGCTGGTATTAAGCTACCCTGATTTATTTGCCAGTAACCAATATGCTACTCTTCAAGCAGAGGTCCTAGAGTAGCTTTTACTGGGCATGGACCAAAAAAATCAGCTTGGAGAGTTATAATGATTCCCAGAATAGTGCCAGAATAATGGTATTCTCAGGCTTGGGTTTGCACTAAAATTAGAAATTCCTTTCTCCAATCAGTGCCTTTAGAAGGAACTGGCAAGTTGGAGCTGTGCTCTTTCAGACCCTTACAGACCTTAAGCAGACTTAGCGCCTGTCTGTATTCCCCCTTGTCAAACTGATACTATAAATAGAACAGCCAACCACAAAATTCCTCTCACTAAAGGTGGCAGGCCAGTCAGAGTCTTACTCTGTTAGACCTTCACGTACCGTAACCCGAAGGTGGTGCGGTGCGTGAACGGACTAACAGATGTTTACAGCCTGAAGACTCGTTCTGAGACTGAACTGAGTTCTCCCCTACCATGACTGTGGTGCCACCTGGTGTGTATGGAATGAAGTCGTGATAATCAAGAGATTCAATAGATTGGCAACCGACCCCCGCCTGCGCTGAGCTGCGACATTCAGAACTTGCACACTAGCGCCATCTTGCAATGGTCCCCGAAGTAGGGAGCACGAAAACGAGGCGAGTTTGATATGGAAAAAAAGATATGTTTTTTTTAACTTGGAAATGCAAATTGCTTTTGCATTGTGAATACCAGGCCGATCTTTATAAACTAAGCATTGTTAGAAAGCTAAGATTCTGGTCTATTTTTTAGTATACATATCATATACCTATGCCTTGGCTAAGATTTTCCGTGATAGCTTGAATATCGGAATTTGTTAGGTAAAAAATACTAAAACATGTTACCTTCCTGTCTTCGTAGTAATTTAGTGAAAAATCTATCGCAATGACCTATAGAAATAATCAGCCTATCTTCTTAGGTACTTCAAGGCGATTAAAATCTATATTGCCAGATTGTAATATATATTTCCTGAGGTAATGGAGCATTATGACAGATGGCAAAGAGTCAAAAAGAGCACTAAAATGTGATTTTCTTATATGATTACTAGACTGATGGCACCACGGACCGATAGCACCTGGACTGATGGGACCTCTTCGGACCGATGGCAACATTTTTTCCTGGACCGATGGCACCACTAACTAGACTGATGGCACCAATCACTTAGATTGATTGCACCACTCACAAAATAACTACCACTTTTCAACTATAACTATATTCCTATATAGGATAATTTATGTGATGATAAAAGAAAAACATTTTTAAAAAATGCCCCGCTCTGACCCACTCGGCGCCGGTAACGGCCCCCTCGAAGGAGGGCTGTGTGTGCTGTGAGTCTGCACAGGGGCCTGTTTAATAAGGAGACTGAATCCGTGTGAATGGTGGAGTTTGCGTCCATTTTCTATGATGAGTGCACTTGATATAGTTACAGTGTATGTATTGGTCTGTAGGCTTGTTTTTCGTTGTACATTTTCAGGAACACTGCCACACATTTTTTCCCCAATACTGAACAACCTGAAAATCGACAGTAAAGTAAACGAAAAGATATATCTGTATCTACAACCTTCATTTCAAACGTCCTTCACCGTCCTTCAATGCAGAGGCTCCAATATATGCAAATTTCCCTGACAACGGACAAGGTCCGCCATATTGCTGGTGACCACAAAGCGCTGTCAGAGTGTTAATGATGAACAAATATTGTTTGCGACGTTCTAATGTGCAATTTGTACATGTAATCGTTTAAAAAGGATTATATCCAACATCCAGACATGGATTAAACGTTCCAGCTCGAAGTAAATTGGTTGCTTCAACGATTTGTTGACATCGTGTTCAAAGGCTAAATGGAGGCCATCACGTAATAATTTGATATGAAACTGCCAGGGTGGTCTGGTTTGGTCCAGAGATTGGCTTGGGGGTTACTTAATACATCCCAACATATCAAATACTATCAGAAATGAACGTTTGAATTTTCCATAGACTTAGCACTGCATAGGTTCCTTGCCAAGATGGCCACGGAGGGGGTTCGAAGCGCCACCTACTTCCAGGTTGACTCAACGAATAAAAACACCACGGAAACCTGCGTATTCATGGGAACCAATCAGCATGATTCTTACTCTGTGGGAACCAATCAGCATGATTCTTACACCGTGGGAACCAATCAGCATGATTCTTACACCATGGGAACCAATCAGCATGATTCTTACACCATGTGAACCAATCAGCATGATTCATACACCGTGGGAACCAATCAGCATGATTCTTACACAAAAAAGTGCACTGAGTGACCTTCACCTTCAATTTCACGTCCAATTCAGTGTCCCACGAATACGCAGGCTTCGACTCTATAAATAGACCAAGACTCACCTCCTTCTCCTTAGCGGCCTTGACCTTTTCAGCAATGGCGGCGAGCATCTTGACCAGATCCTCTTGTTTGCTGAACTCCCGCCGCATGGCGCTGCCGACCACAGAGAGCAGCGCGCCGAACACCAGCTGGTAGCGCTTCCGGTATCGTACATCCTCCGCCGCCTCCTTCAGTTGCCTGGTGAGAGTGGTGAGAGGTCAAACAGATGAAAGGTGGGTCTCTTTGTCTCACATAGAATACTAAGGAGACACCGAACGAGAGTTAGCCTGGTCAGTGATCTCACGACAGACAGGTCGCATTCTCCGATCCGGCCAGGAAGTAGGTGGCGCTACGAACCCCCTGGGTGGCCATTTTTGAGAATCCCCTAAGCAATGCTAATCCTATGGAACCGTTCGGACGTCCATTTATCATACTATTTAATGTGTGAGGATGTTTTAAGTACTTCTTAAGAATTCTCTTGGTCAAAATTAGACTTCCCTGCAATTTCAGATCAAATGAGTATGTGGTAGCCCTAGATTCGACTATAAACGCGATGTCAACAAATCGTCGAAACAACCGTTTTTCTTCGAGCAGGCACTTTTAAATTATGTCTGAGTAATGTAAATAATACCATCTAAAATATTTCATGTACAAAATTTACAGGAGAAGGCGATTAGTATATTTTTTCGCAATTTTAAACTCTGACAGCGCTTTGTATTCACCAGCAAAGATGGCGGATCGATCCGTTGTCCGGTGAATTTGCATAATTTGTAGGGTATTTTGAATCGGAAGTGTCCAGCCGGATCGGAGAATTCTCGGGAGCGGCGCCGACGTCATGCAACGTAGTAACGGGTACGTGCGGCCCAACAAAGATACACTGCGCCGCTCGGTTTTCTCGCTTTGCAGTTTCTTTTTCCGAAAGTTGGTTGAGCGGTGCACTACACCACCAAGGGTTTAGCAACTTTTCACCCCATTGAAACCAACGTTAAACCCACTGTACATCTCTGGTAATATCACAGTATATATCCAACATACATAGTCAGACGAGTCCGACCCTATACACTAGTACGGGAACGTACTGTTAGGGTCGCCCACGACTAAACATACAGAAACCAAACCTAGCTGGGTAGCCTTGCCTAGCTGTCCTACATCTACCGACTCCGTTAGGATGACTCGGCTGAGACAGATTACCCTCCGTTTATACTACATCTATAGTACAGAGCATCACTTTTTACTGAGTATCTATGGCAAGCCTGTTTTTTTTGTGGGTTTTTTTTTCTATAACACAAATAAACAGGTAGAACATAACTGTCGGAAACATTAGAATTTGAGCAAGAAATATTAAATTGATATTCACAACTAGTTCTCGTCGTACTTTGGGTTGATTTCAGAATGATTTTTTTTTTATTTTTTTTTATTTCAGAATGACTCACCAATAGAGTTGATGCGCAATGCGGATACTGCAGACTGAGCGCTCCAGCAGGAAGCGAGCCAAGGCCGTGTTGTGGTAACTCTCGAACTTGAGCGCCTGCACGAGCTGCGGTAAGAAGTTGGAGAGTTCGTCGTCCGGCAGCTCCCGGAGCCACTTCACCGCCGTCGTCCTCACGTGAGTGTCGGCGAAACTGGAAGTAATTAAATCGTATAACGATGTGGCAATAACATCTCTATGGCAGGCCGATTTAAAAAAAAAAAAATTACAAAAAAATAAATAAATTCAAACGTGTAAATACCACGAGAGACTAGTCATTCCCATGAGAGATACTCCTAAATCAGGGATGTCAGTCGGTGGTTCGAAAAAAAGTGGAAATATTTTTCACGTGGAATTCACTGCCTTCAAGAGGCTTCAAATACACAGAAAACCCATCATTGTTGGACTTGGAATGGGGCTGAGGGTATGTGGGAATGTTCAAATCATTGTTTTATAGGCGTGAATGAGGTACAATTTATACTATATTGGTTTTATACATGAAAAATGAAATTTATGAAATGGAAATGAAAACATGGATTTCCTTGGAAAAGTAAAAAACTGGCATTCCTGGCCTCATAAACCAAAAAAAAATGAATAAGGGAAAACGTGGCTACTGAGCCCGTAGGGAGGGACGTTCGAGGACTTTTGTCCCATAAAATAGGTCCCTACGCTGGAGTACCAGAAGGTAAGGAAAGCTCATCTGCCATGAGCACGGCTGCCGAGTACCAAGAGAAAACGTGGTTACTGAGCCCGTAGGGATGAACATTCAAGGTATTTTGTCCCATAAAATACGTCCCGACGCCAGAGGTGGAGGGACATATTCATGACTGAAAGGCCAAAAAATAGCACCCTTACGGACTCAGTCACGTTTTCTTATTATTATGTACATAAACAACACAAAAATAAATCATGTTTTATGTACTTACAAAGTCGTCAATTGAGTACGTCACAGTGAGCCCGAACTTTATCTATACTCCACCCACACAATGTTTATTGGTGTGAAGGAGACACAGATTATTCTTTGTTTTACACGAGAAAAAAAATTTATAAAATGAAAATAAAAACGAGGATTTAGCTGGAGAAAAGGAAAACTGCCATCTCTGATGCTAGGTATAAAAGCCCATGTAACGATGTAACTTTTTTTCATTGCATCAGTTGTGTACAGACGTGTCTCTGCCCTTTAAGGGCGGATGATACCTTAAGGCATCAAACGGCAGGGGACGAGTGATGCCTTAAGGTCTAATTTGCTGAATATTTAGGAAATTGCTTTTGAAAAGGAAATATTCTAACAATATGCTTGAATTTTGCACAGAATGTAGGTGTAACATCAAATTTTCGAACTATCAATAATAGAAATGAAAATATTAGGGATAACAAATTTTATCACGTGATAAACCTTCAAATTTTGAGTTCAGAGCACAATGTATTCACTAGTAGCCGTCCCCATGCTTGTAGTTCTGCCATGGGTGGCCGTCCTTAAAGGGTTAACCTTAAAAGATGAAATGTGCTGAACAGGGCTGCAGCATCTCCTGATTACATACAAAATACTGGGTATATGTTGGTGAACATACAAAAAGAAATACCGTAAAACCCCGGTTATAAGCCGACCCCGTTTATAAGCCAACCCCCCACATCAGCAAAACGCTATAAGCAGATTCTGGGGGCATTCGAACTTTAGGAAAACCCCGGTTTTAAGCCGACTCCCCACTTTTGGGTCCTGCCTCCCCACCCCTTCATCCCCTACCCACCCTTCACAACTTTTTGTAGAATTTTCGGTCGTATTTATGAACGTTTGAACGTTGAATATTCATATATCATAACGTTTTGGATGCTATATGGATTATTGTATATGGTAAGGTATAGAATATGAACATTTCAGTTACATTATAGATTTGTACTGACTTAAGGGTTTTTCAAAAATCAATCTTTAAAAAACTCCGGTTATAAGCCGACCCCCTACTTAGGCAATATTTCATAAGCCATTTTTTTTCAAAAATCACTAAGTAAAGAATCGGCTTATAAGCGGGGTTTTATGGTATTTAGAAAATATCTAGATCACCTGATGAAGTACTATAAATAGTACGAAACGTCGTGATCCTGTTGATACCCTGTACCTGAACACCATTTGTCATCTTGGTTGTGTATATACCATCATTTAAAAAGAAATAACTGTGTCTGGTTTTTTTTGGTTTTTTTCACACCTAATATCTAGTATTATTAGGTATAAAAGCCAAAGTAACGATACTCAAAAAAAAAGTAAAAACTGCTGACCAGGGCTGCAGCATCTCCAGCGCCTCGATGGGAGAGAGCGGCCTCCAGTTGACGATCATGGAGTAGGTCTCGACGAGCGCCGAGTAGCTCCAGGTGGGGGCAGCGAGCAGCACGCGGCACAGCGCGCTGGGGTCGGTGTGCAGGTAGTGCCGCTTCTCCCACAGGTACTCCATGTCGTTGCGCGACGTCGACGTGCTGCCCGTGCGCTTCACCAGCGCGATCAGCCGGTCCTGGTCACTCGGGTGGAGCGACTCAAAGTCCTGACGCAAGCTGCAACCAGAAGCATTCAGTGTGTTTAGAAATACTAGGAGTGACACAAAGTCCTGCCACAAGCTGCAACCAGAAGTATTCAGTCTGTTTAGAAATACTAGAAGCGACTCAAAGACTGCCGCAGGCTGCCACAAGAAGCATTAAGTGTGTTTAGAAATACTAGGAGCGACACAAAGTCCTGCCGCAGGCTGCCACTAGAAGCATTCAGTGTGTTTAGAAATACTAGGAGTGACACAAAGTCCTGCTGCAAGCTGCAACCAGAAGCATTCAGTGTGTTTAGAAATACTAGGAGCGACACAAAGTCCTGCCACAAGCTGCAACCAGAAGTTTTCAGTGTGTTTAGAAATACTAGGAGCGACTCAAAGTCCTGCCGCAAGTTGCAACCAGAAGCATTCAGTGTGTTTAGAAATACTAGGAGTGACTCAAAGTCTGCTGCAGGCTGCAACCAGAAGCATTCAGTGTGTTTAGAAATACTAGGAGCGACTCGAAGTCCTGCCGCAAGCTGCAACCAGAAGTATTCAGTGTGTTTAGAAATACTAGGAGCAACTCAAAGTCCTGCCGCAAGCTGCAACCAGAAGTATTGAGTGTGTTTAGAAATAATAGGAGCGACACAAAGTCCTGCCGCAAGCTGCAACCAGAAGTATTGAGTGTGTTTAGAAATAATAGGAGCGACACAAAGTCCTGCCGCAAGCTGCAACCAGAAGCATTCAGTGTGTTTAGAAATACTAGGAGCGACTCAAAGTCCTGCCACAGGCTGCAACCAGAATTTTGTTTGTGGGTTTGATTTAACGTCCAGTTAACCATTTCTCAAGGTTCTTTTACACCACAAGGGTGGTGATCGAATCTATGTAATGAATTCAGGTAGAAATCTTACCCCTATACATTTACCGAGATAAGAGTTCTTTTAGTGCCCACACCACAGAGACATGATATGTGAAGGATTGGCCTTTGCTATAGCAGTAAATCTACAACTTCTGGGGATGAAGGGGAAAAGTGGCTGCAGTGGGACTCAGACCCACAACCTTGGGATTACAAGTCCAGTGCCTTAACCACTGATCTAACTCCCCACCCCATGCATTCAGTGTGCTTAGAAATACTAAGAGCGACTCAAAGTCCTGCCGCAAGCTGCAACCAGAAGCATTCAGTGTGTTTAGAAATACTAGGAGCGACACAAAGTCCTGCCATAGGCTGCAACCAGAAGTATTCAGTATTGGTTGGTTGGTTTGATTTAATGTCCAGTCAACCATTAGAGGTTCTTACCAGACTTTCTCAATGTTCTTAATAACCACTGAGCCAACTCCCCACCCCGATATTGCAGGTAAATTGCATCAGTAAAACCATCTCTTCTTGTCGCTCAGTGTGTGGTTAAAGTCCTGGTACAAGCTGAAACAACAAGCTCCCCAACTGACAAAATCTAAAAGAAATTCTCCAACAACGGTGAGCTTTCTACAGCAATTAACTATTTTTAGATTCCAAACGTCTGTATATTATCGAATAAATGTCTTTCAAGCATACTTTAACTGGGATGAAAGTCGGGACTAAGGAAAAAATCGAATATTTATAAAAAATAATCAGTTACAATATTATTTGGAACAGAATAGCTATGAATCGATACATATGGTCAAGCGCTGACGGTGTATATAAAATGTCAGAATTCCGTCAATTGCCGGAAAACTTGCATCCTTGCTACAAACTACTATAATGTGGTAAAAAATAAACACTCTCTGGTGCCTGTCTTACCTATTGTCCAAATCGCCGACCGGAGGGAAGACCACATCAAAGTCGAAGCTTGGAAGATTCACCTGAGACAGAATCACAAAATTCATAATTAACTAAAGCCGGGCTGCAGATAAATTGTATTTATTGTACATGACAAGATAAAATTGCAGGGTAAAAGCGATATAAATACATTTCATAAAAGACAATTGATAAGAGAGATAAACGATTATACATTATGAGCCCTAGGGCGATAAAAAAGAAAATAAAACCGGTGTGGGTGGGTGGGTAAAGAAAAATTCCCGTGCACCAGTGGCGAGTGCAGAGACAGGAATGAGGGTTCGTTGCTGGTCATGTGACCAGTTGAATAAATTAGTGAAGCGTTTGATTAGTCGACACAGGTGTAGGGTTACATAAATTAGCGGTGTGTTCGATTAACCACCCAGTATTCGCTTGTTTAAAAGTAAGGTAAGACAGCCCGGCAGTAAATTATAAGCAATTTACAATTACTGCACACTGTAGTGGGTACGTTAAAGTGCAGTAATATATGGACACATGGTTAATGTGCCTGAATTAGATCTGTTCCGAGTTGTTTTGGTCGGAAATATTCACCGAGATTAAAGAACAACTGCAGCACCACTTTGATGCGGTAACTCGACGAGTGAAGACTAGCCACGTATCCGGAGTTAGAGTAAAATAATTAATCGTTAAGTCCTCTCGGAGGTGGTACTATCGTATCACGTTATTGTGTAATATTGGACTATTCACAAGTTTGCTCTATTGTTATTACTCACAATTGTATATATGTTGCGTGTTAGCGCCGAAAAACAAGATGATATGTAACCAACGGAAGCTGGTGGTGCGGTAAGACCAGTCTTACAGACTGAGCATCTACCAGGATAAATAAAAGTCTTAAAAAAAAAAAAAACCCGTTTACCTGTAACAAGACGCTGTTGATGCCCTCTGTGTTGGACTGTGAGGTGCCGGTGGGGTTGGCCACCTCGCCCGGCCACAACCCGAGAAGCTGACTGCCCTGGGCCAGTTCACTGTACAAAAAATACACAAAGTCCATCAGCTACATTCTGTTTACAGGAATCAATCTACCCTATTATCCTACCCCTAATATAAAATCCCATAGGCTTAACATTGAGTTTCCGTATGCCACGCTGCCTGGCATAAGGAGTTTTATATGCCACTAGTGGCTTACAGAGTTTTTATCACGTAATATTCCAAATCGAGGACATGGGGTAGGATAAAATCAAAACCTGATACGTTTTAATCGTGGCCACCGTATCCCACTCCCGAAGTTTTGGCTCCGGACTTCACTCGGCTCTGCCTCGTGAAATCACTATGCCAAACTCCAGTCGTGGAATGCGGTGGCCAAGATGAAAACTCATCCAGTTTTACGATAGTACTTATACCCTGAATTAAAATGTTTCAGAATTGTATGCCATGTCCCTTTCATCCAAATAAAAAATCTTATCAGATATATTTCGCAAATTACCATTTGATTTTGAAAACTCAATGTTCAAACATCATATAATTACATGTATGGACTGTCAAATACCCTGACCATTAGGCTGAATGCTATCAGGACAATCACCAGCAAAACCAAATATCATATCACATCATATCACATCACATCATATGACTAGTGGAGTTGAGTGCCAGATCGGGTCCTGATATTTTTACAAAAGTACTTGAGGAAAATTTCGCAAAACCAACAAACACCAGTATATAATTCAGTAGTAGTAGTTTTTAATGATACTTCAGAGTTTGTACATTAAAATATTTTGTTCCAATTTCTACAAAATCTTTGGGTTTAAACGGTACTTTATCAATAATCATGATACAATTATCTAAGTACGCTACCAATAGGTAGTTATTGATGTGTCACTGTCTTATTTAAAAGGCCTGAGCCAGGGTTAGCAGTAGCCGGGGGAGGGCAAAAAGAATAAAAGCTGATAAGCCCCCTAGTGGATGACCACAAAACTATTCCTAGTCTGTGGCAGGGTACTTCTGGCCACCAGAGCACATTGAAGTGAGCTCTGGTGGAGTCCGATCTGCGCCATCTTGACTGGTACTCTCCCAGCCGATCTTCTTACTACTAGAATCAGAGTCTATGCTGGAAGAATGCAGTCCTCTCGAAGCCCATTATTCATTTTTGAGCTTTTTGATAAAGAGGCCAGGAAGTTAGGGATAATTCTATCAATTATCTAAGCTAAAAATGTACTGATTTGAGTATTCTTAGTTTATATTTCACGATATCCAAAATTGTACTCTGCTTCGAGATATTTGCATCAAGCTCTTGGTCTAGAAAGTGATCGGACCAGACCAACCTCTAAGTCAGAGACAGAGGTGGTGGCTAATCTAGTGGCAGGATACCAGCCAAGCCAGGTTTTCCCCCATTCTACCCAATCATATGGCTGGAAGTATTCAGTGCCATGGGTGAACTTGCAGAGATGTGCACATTCTCAACCTATTAGCTGAAACCTAGGTTAAACAGAGTCTACTGAGACTCAACAACCCACTTCTATGTAAATTTATGTATATTTAAGGTGAGATTTGGATGTTTCTGGAATATTTGGAGGAGAATAGTTGCTTAATTAATCAAATCTGCCTTGATTATATACAGTTTCAAGATTTGTTGAAAAACTGGCTACTTTTTTTCCCTTTACGGTAGCTGCTTCCCCAGTGCAGTGACAGGGGTAGCTTCGTCCTAAATTCAAAAAGGTGAGTACCTGGCCTTGCTGCAGGCAAAACGTTGAAAATCAACTGAAAAGGGGAGTCCTTAATAAGCTGAAATAGGTGTATAAATAAATAAATAAAACTAAAATTATACATGTATAGTGAAGGACTCTGAGTCCATACCATTGGTAAAGGAAAGTGTGGTAGGGTTTCAGTGGAATATTTGTACAAGATATTTGAATTCTCAATGATGGCAAGGATGAATAAGGACTGGTCATTTTCAGATTCAGAAATTCTGGTGCGAATAAATGAAATAAGTGTGCTACCTAAAACAACGCCTGGTTAAGTCCTTAGAGTTGTTAAAGATGTCAGAAAATGTCATTTCCTTATACAAGGTGTTACAAAAATGTGCAAAGTAATAATTGACTTAAGATGTGTGTAAACATAATAGATTTTAAAGGCATATTGGACAATTTGCCTTGATAAGTAAAACCCATGTCAATTCCCTGGGGTAGCCGTGTTAGTTTTAGAGATTATTATTATGATAATATCATAAAAGAGTAGATAGAATTTCAAAAGGCTAGTTTTCACATATTGAAACTCACATTATTTTCTTGAAACTTTCACAGAATATGATAACTATATAGTACTATACATTTGAATTCAAAATCTATAGGTTACCATCCTTATTTTTAGAAGAAAACTATATATTTTAGTACATTTCCTATATAATTAGGCAAATGTAAATAGCCTGTTTTTACTGACTGCATTTAAAAATGTATATTCTACCCTTCAAAATTTTTGCAATGCCCTAAAAACGTCAGTACAAGTTGAAGTAAGTGATTGATAAACATAGTGTCCAAGGTTGGCAACATACAGAGCAGCTATTAACCAGCATAGTAACAATTCTTATTCGAATATTACTTAAATTGATGTGTTGAAAATTACCACGCTGATTAGATTGTGATTAATTTGTGAAACCAGTGAGTATAAGCTGGAAGCTTGAAAAACGTACAGCAGTTAGCACAAAGTGCACTCATTGAATTCATTAGTTGATATATACAGTGAGGGGTGGGAGAATCACGAGTTCTGTGACTACTTTCACGGTTTGGCTGACGGATAATACCTTTCTAAAGAAGAATCCTTGATGCTGGTCATGGACGACGTAAGGCTAGACGTTAAGAAAACAAGATAAATCTTCCTAACAATGTTCAACACAGGGGTATCAGTTGGGGTCATGATAAAAATATACGAGAACATATTTTTTGTTTAGAATACGAGGCGTGAGTACTTCTGACCACAGCCAATGTGGAAAAAAAAAGAAAAAAAAAAAAAAAAAAAGAGAACATATTTTTTCATGTGGAATTTACTGCCTCAGAGAAACTGAGAAAACATGGAAAACACATCGTTATTGGTCACGGAATAGACTCGGGTGTGAAGTGAGGTTTGAATAACTGTATATTGGTGTGAATGAGGCTGCATTTATTTTCTGTTTATTTTACAAAAGAAAAAAATTATTTTATAAACCGAAAATAAAAACAAGTATTGGGAGTTCGATTTCAATGCACCATTATTAATTTTTTAGGTTTTTTATTTACCCTGGAGTTTGGCTTAGGACTAAAACATAGTTCTATTTTTTGTATGTTTCACAATTTGGTCGGGTAACAATAAATAATGGTGCTTCCTGCGCTCTAGTATTATCAATTCGTTCATGTAATAAGTTTTTATTGTTTGTTAAACATGCATTTCAGTATATGAATGTCTCCTGTCTTCAAGTAGTGGTAAACCTCTCTTATTGGCACTTCTTGTCAATTAAATTCTTTTTATCTAGATGCAATTATCCTTGTTTCCAGTGTACTCTGTTGTTTGATCATGAAATGTATCTGAAAAGACCGAGAGATGCTATTTCATAAATTAAAAAAGTAAATAAATAGAAAAAACTCGCCAGTCTGCGAAGGACAATAACATTTGCCCTTTGATGACTATTGGTAACTACCCATTGCATTATGTTGTATATTTTGTAATTTCAACTTTTCCATCACATAGCTTGAGTCGTATAAGATATCTCCATAATCGATAACAGGCAACAGCATGGTTTTGTATTTAGTAAGGCAAGCATGGTTCATTAGATACGGTCGTAGGTAGACTTTATGGGATACCTATTACCTCGTTCAGAACAAATTTATCAGAGAAACCTTAATAAGTATGTGAGTAATGGCGTTATTACTATGTTCTAACATATTATTATATACCTGTGTCCGAATGTCTATGAAATACTGCCCGCTGCTAGGGGTGCAGTAATAATAATGTTCGTGCCCGCTGTGAGAGTGACATAATAAGTATTTAAAATGTCGTTTTTTTTCATCGATTTAAGGTATATAATAATAAGCAAATGTCCTGATTGTAAAAGAAACAATTCTCCTTCTCGGTCAGACGTCGATTTCATACTGCCGTCTGCCTGTGGCGTCAGGCAGTATGATATTAACAACTGACCTCGAACATGAACCGTTTCGTCCACAGTAAGGACGTTTCCTAATATTATTGCACCTATAGCAGCAGGTAGTATTTCATAGATGTCCAACCACAGGTATATAATAACATGGACAGTGTATTTTCTATTGAGTTCTATGACCATGTAAATAATAATAATAATAATAATAATAATAATAATAATAATAATAATAATAATAATAATAATAATAATAATAATAATAATAATAATAATAATAATAATAATAATAAGGTATTCCATTACAGTCCTCTATGTCAATGTAAGATACTGGATAATAAAACACATGACATTTATGGTAACATGTAACAATTAAGGGCCGATTCCACCAGCACAATTTTTTTGTCTCACAAGGTTGGGCTGTGTCTCTTGTAGGACCTTGCTGTATCTTGATGAATCGGGATAAATCTTGTAAGATCTGCTTGTGCACTTAACCCTATGTATGTAGCCCCTATTATCGGCCAAAGAGGACTATTCCACTGCCGCGATTCAACCAGATATTCGCACACAATTCATCCTGACCTAGCGCGTCAACAAATCCGGCATGATCGGGATAATTTGCACGTCCCAGTTGAATCCCCCCTTTATACTGCAATACATACACTTAGAATAAGAAAGTCATCACTCACAACTTGTGGTTGAAGACCTGCAGCGCGACCCAGCCGAGCGGCGTGGTGATTCTCTGACCCTCCTCGGCCCCCGATTTGACGGTCCTCACACCGAGCAGCATAAAGACGAGGCGCGTCTCTCGGGGCAGCGCTGCCAGGTTCACCACCTCGAACTGCACCCTGCAGCCAACATCAGTTTACTTAGAAAAACAGGGATGTCAGTTGGGGTCAGGGAAAAAAGTGGAAATATTTTGTATGTGGATTTTTCTACCTCAGAGAGACTGGGAAATCTTGGATAATATGTCCTTGTCCGGCACTGCATGGGGCTGGGGGTCTGTAGGGAGGTTCAAACCACTGTTTGATTGCCGTAAATGAGGCTAAATCAATATTATCTTTGTGAGGCACAAGGTAAAACAATCATATATACTGGATATGACAGTCTTAAAGGTATATCCTACAATTTACAGTGGCGCCACCAGGTGATTCTTAAATGTTGTCAATTATTAGTCAAAATCGATCTTTTTGATTCATTCTAATGCCAAATATGTAAGTCTAACATTTGTTCAATTCATCCAAACCCAATAGGTAAAATAGGCAAATTTACACTGGGTCGATTTACAAATAGTCACTTTTCCAGTAAAAATTACTTCGTTGTATCCATGTTTAGCACAGAAATATTGTTATAACCCAATTTCTGTACTATAGAAATGTATAGAAAATAAACGGGACCGGGAAAATCATTTAGTTATAATCATAAACAGGCAAATTATTTTATCATAATCAAGTATTTCTTATAACCAAATTTATCATCAAGGAGTTTCATTGCTTTTAGATTCTGAGGTTTAACTTTTAATAATACAAATAACTCACCATTCATCCCATATGAGAGTGTCCTGGAAGTTCTCGGTGAAGGTGGGCGTACCCTGGGTACTGACCTCCTCACACAGTCGCCGCCCTCCATGGTACAGCCCGCACACCACCCGGTAGTCAGCAAAACTACAGCGGTCAACAACAGAAGACAGGAGTCAATCAACTGAATGTGTTCAACGGCTTGATTTAACGTCCAGTCAACCATTATAGGTCCTTTCCAGACTTACTCAAGGTTCTTTTAAACCACAAGGGTGGTGATTGAATCTATGTGATGAATACATGTAGAAATCTCTGCCCTATACATTTACCGAGGTGAGGGTTCTTTTAGTTCCCACACCACATAGACGTGGTATGGGAAGAACTGACCTTTTGATATCACAGTAAATCTACCACTGCTGGGGGTGAAGGAGAAAAGTGGCTGCAGTGGGACTCGAATCCACAAAGTCCTACAACTTTGGGGTTACAAGTCCAGTGCCTTAACCACAGAGCTGACTCCCCACCCTTAATGAACAAAATCCATCCACCACCAGAGAGCGAGAGAGTGAGCGAGGCCACGCCAGGATTTAGTGGAGTTTGACGCTTAAATATGCATCAGTTAACGAATAGAAAATGGATAAGTTCTCCTATGATTATCATGAAGGCATGTTTTTATCCTGATGTTTTCTTGATATTTTTGCATTATTCCATCATGACTCATTTAGTTTTTTTCTAACGAGGGGCTTCTTTTTTTGGTATCATTTCCATGTTTTACAGTGCAACAATATCTCTTGTCACATCACTTCAATGGCTTGAATGTGACATTTTGATAATCTCTATATTACAATTTCTTTCTTTATTTTATTTTTATCACATATTGTGTGCTGAAAATGCCCTAAACAGTTATACAGCTCAGAGTTCTGTTCAAAGTTTCAAGCGTTGATAATTTTCTTCTAACAGAACATTGCACTTGTGGAAGAACTAAAACATAGAGCAGATCAAACAGAGCTATGCTTCAAATGTAGAAGATGGCTACATCTTGGCCAGCAGGAGCAAAGTAAAACCATGTTTTATTATGCATGAAGGGGTTTGCAAATAAGGGATGTCATGAGAGAAATAAGAAATATTTTCCATGTGGAATCCTGTGCCTCAGAGAGACTGAGAAACATGGAAAATTCATTTTAATTGGAGCAGGGGTGGGTGGGAAGGTTTAAACCACCATTTATTAGCGTGAATGAGGCAAAACTGAATCTCTTTGTTTTACACAAGAATAAATAATTTCATAAACTAAAAATGAAAACAAGGATTTCCTTGGAAAAGAGAAAAACTGACATCTCAGGAAAATGAGGGAGTTTTCTAACATGTTGGAGTATGAGAAAACCATACTAAAAACAAGGGGGTATGCCATGTGTATTATAGGCAGGGGCAACGTCAAGAAGATATATACAACGAATAATTGCTTGGAAGGCGGAGAAATACAGTGGAGAACATGAGGCAGAAGCTGAATTGATGCCTAAGAACAGACACCCCCCTGCTATGATTTGAAATGAAGACCTTCCGATGCACTACGATACAGATTGACCGTATTGTAGTGCATCGGAAGGCCAACATCATGGGATCCAGAGTGCATCAGGTAAGGAACCCACTGAGCTCCCGACACACTACGACACAGAAGTTTTCAACATTCCGACACAGCAACGATGCGGTAATTTGATTTCGTACTCTGCCATTCTACGAAACCGAATTTTCCGATATTCTGAGAAGGCTATGATGCAGTAATTTTGATTCATGGTCATATTGTAGCCATGTCTGTGTCATATCGCAAGCAGTGGGTGCCCGGCTTGATGGAGCGTCAGAACGTCACTCTAGCGATACAGCTCAGGATTCAATCAGTGCATTTAATATCAAATATATATAATGAATACACTACATTTTATGAAATATTGTATAGATATGAATAATTTGTTACCCGTATATACAACACAATATCATATTATTTTTCAGACACTATAACAATCAAATTGAAAAATATAACTGGGGCAGAATCGTTATTTCGATATGAAACTATTGATTTGAGACATTAGACTTGAAATGAAACGATATTTACAATAAAGATCTGTACATAAGAGACCTGTCTAATTTCGAAATTTTAAATACTGCCGACTGAAATTTTTGAAAAGAAAATCTAATAAATTAGATACTGTTAATTCCTGAAATCAGCGATCGCAGGACGTCAGTTGTTACTATTTGGCTTGGTAGGCTGTGGGTTATACACTATAAGCATGTTTGGCGGATGCCCGACGATGTTAGATTTTCGTCGGATAAATGGAAGACACCCTTTATAATAAAGAAATTGTGTGATGACCAAAAAAAAAAAAAAAAAAAAGAATGGACATGTAACTAATCCTTCTAGATATACATTCAATCATAAGCACTTTTTTATATCATTTTATTTATCCTGGATTTGAAAAGGCAGTAATTTTCCTATTTACAATCGTCACCCAGAAAATGTAGTACATTCCATGGCATTCCACTGCCTCAATTTACTGGATATCAAAATATATCAACTCAGAAGGTAATATATATGCAATAGCAACAACTCGAAAAACAAAAGTAACAAGTACTTTTGCCTTCTGTTCTTATCTAATTATTGATATTTTTAGACAGTAGCCAAGCAGCAAGGTTCTACTCCTAGTTACTAATAACCGTCCATGGGCTTTCAGGGCGATTGGAGGAAACAGCCAGGAATAAAATAAGCAGGTGGGTAACGTCGGCAAGCTCCCGGTTTTAGCATTTTACGTTTTGATGCATGGTTTAAGCATATCAGGAAATAGAACAAACCTGCTCGGATCAACCCTACAAAGAGGAACACACACCAGTTACTCTATCACGCCTCATATCATCTTACCACCAGGGCACGCCTAGGTGAGCGTGGGCCACACTCATATACACTGTCGGATTTATGAAACGTGGCTATGGCACTTCTATGGGCAACCGATGCACACAAAAAACAAAACAAAAAAAAACAACACAACTCAAATACACTGTCTAGAGGCCCGGCCCCACTGATGCGATGCGATTGTCGCAAGTCAATAAAAAGTCATAAACGGCCGCCGAGGGTTATATAAACGGCGCCGCCCGTCGCATCGCACACAATCGCTTCCGTGGGGCCGGGGGAGCGCGCGTGTGCGATCGTGTGAGATGCGATGGATCCGTCGCATCACACATCTTGAGATGTTCATGATTTGCGATGGATTGATCGCATCGCTACAAAGTACTTCCTTTTATCCTACCCCTAATAAAAAACGCCATAGGCTTAACATGGGATTTGTTTATGTCACAGGTGTGACATAAAGTGTTGTTTATGCCACTACTTTCTGATACTGAAAAAATATAGGAACAGGGTAGGATAAAATCTAGACGCCACTCGTTTTAGTTTGAGCTTATTTATGCCACTCTTTTTGTTGGCTCCGTAATGTCACTCGTCTTCGACTCGTGATATTATGGAGCCAACAAAATGCGTGGCATAAATAAACTCAAGACTCAAACTCGTGACGTCTCTTGATATATATATTTCTATAAAAACTGTTTATACTGCATTGAACCCATGCAGTTATATTCAATAACGATTCGCCAGTTACAAGACCTATGCGGTCTACCATCAGTCCCTAAAAGTAATATATAAGAACATAACATAAGGTAAACATAATGAAATAGACATAATTCACCATCGGTACAGTAGCCGTTGATTTGTTCAATTTTGGTATATATGTACGCCTGTATAGCACCGAGGTATGGGGCATATAGCTATTGTGCTATGGAGGCGGCCATCTTGCCCCCGGACGCCAACCAAAACATCAAGTGGCAGGACCAATCATCAATTGATTTTATCAAAAATATTTGTTGGGGCTTGCCATGATAATAATTCTAGCCTTGTCTCAATATCATCTATAAATTATAACAACTGATAACGGTGGTTGCCCCCCCCCCCCCTCCCCCACCCGACTACAGTGGCGCTATCTCACAATTTCCTCGTGAATGATGGCAGAACTAGCAATCACTCCGTGCTCTTATAGGTAGCGAGTTCGCATTGGTACCGATTTCACCGGTACCGAGTTCGCAGGGTACAGATTCCACCATATACCGTATGGAATGAGACAGATCAAGGGATTTATGGAATGACAGAGAAAAGGAGCAGGAGGGAACAGAGGAAGAGGCAAAGAGGGAATGATAAAAAGGGGAGAAGGAGTAGATGTAGAGAGAACTGAAGGAATGAATAGACAGATAACGAAGAGAGGGTTTTCAGATGGAAGGAGGTGCGGAGGTGGGAAACAACAGGGGTAGATAAACGGAGTGAGAAGAGAGGATGGACGTAGTACGGTACACAGAATTCTTGAGATTCATCAAAATTATAATTAGTAAGGGCCCATCCATAAAGTATGTACGCACTGACAGGGGGTGTATAGTGGGGGGAGGGGGTAAAAGAAAATGGAAATGTTGCGTATACTCCTTCATTGTTGTTTTTTTCGTGTTTTGTTTTTTTTAATATTATGTTTGTAAACAATTGGATATTAATATTGAGTACACTGGATATTATTTTCACATATAAATAACTATGTTGATATAAGACATACATTTATATGCATATACAGCAGCGGGTTTTTCTAACACATGGAATAGCATTTCTGTACACGTAAAATTTATATTAATATGTATAGTAGAAAAGAAAGTGTTTTGTATAAATCAGAACCAATATCTAGTGGAGGAAATCTAAGGTTTGACCTTGAAAAAATTGCAATATAAGGTTTTTCTGTGGATTTGTAGGCCCAGGCCTTTCCTGAACAACATATAAAAAATCTACATGAATTCCATGGGGGGAAATGCCTGAAAAAGCCAAAAATCAAAATGGCCGCCGTCTTACCTGAGAATTATCAATTTTTACCCCCCATTTCACATCCCTTTTTACATATATAGTCATGTGACCCCTCAAATTGAAGCATTTTGAGAGAACTACATCATTGGGCTATTTCTGCCATTGTGTTGGGGATCTAGTTACCATAGCAACCAATAAATCACTTTTTTTCTGGTCACTAGGGTGATTTTTAGAGCCATAATATTAACAGCATTTAACCAATGTGAGAGCTGGAGCCTTTTGTATATTTTTTTAGGGACAGAGATAGAGAGAATTGATAGAAAAAGAAAATATATTCTTTCTAGCTGACCTTGACCCTTCCTCAAGGTCAAAGGTCAAATAAAACTAATGGGAAGAGTAGTATTGTTTTTATCCAGATTCTCAAATTTCAGCATTCTTGGCAAATTTGGGGCCCAACCTTGAACGAATTGCAATATGAGGTTTTTCTGTAGATTTGTAGACCCAAGACTTGCCTGAACTACATACTAAAAATCTACATAAAATCCATGGAGGGAAATGCCCAAAATAACCAAAAATCAAAATGGCAACCATTTTACTTTAGAATTATCAATTTTTTGCCTCCCATTTCACATCCTTTTGAACATATATAGTTATGTGACCGCTGAGATTGAAGCATTTTGAGAGTGGGAGATGGGGTAGATGATTAAACTCTTATAAACCTAAAGATTATTGAGATACTATTTTCTAGACACAATTTGTTTTTGTAGGCATATCTATTCATCAGATTGACAAAAACTTAGATGGATAAATGGGGTGGGGGAAGGGAGGGATAAAAATGGGGAAAAAGATAAAAAAGAAACTAGCTGCAGAAAATGTTTCCTCAGATCGTAATAAGGCCAAGTAACTAAGGGAATGATCAATATTAAGGGGAAATAGAATTAGCTTTATGGAATAATTTAAAAAGCCCAGACTTCATAGGCTGGTCTCCCAGTCCAAAGTTCGGCCACAGGCAGGATCTATTGCTCTGACATAGCATCCAGGGAACTGGAGGGGGGGAGGGGGACATGTAAAAGGAAGTGTAAAGCTAAAGGGAGCGGCTGCGGTTACACTTTACAGGCATTTTAGGGAGTAGAAATCGTGATGTTTTTCTTCCTGAATAGGATCGGCATGTGTTTGTTGAATAGGATATTGAAAAGGATATGGGGCTATAAGTAGCTAAAACATAACATACAGTCCGTAGTGTGTTTTCACTTCCCATTTTATAAATTTCTGTGAAAATGTTCAAGCTGTAAAACAATATAAACCACTTTTGGTAATCTATAGATAGATTAAATGTTATGTCGATGAATTTTACTTCTAATATTCTTAAACTATATATTCAGATGTGATATTTCTCACTGTAACCCCCTTAGATTATACTGAATTGGTCATTTTAACATTCTAGATTGGGCCAAAGGTCAGATATAGAAATTGAATGGACAAATAAAATAGGCTTACTTTATTGTGCCATGGTGTATCAGCAATGAAATATATTAAAAGGTTAGATGCAAACCCCTACCAGCCAAAGAACTCAGACTGATTGTAAAAGACAGCTAAAACTAAAACGGCCACGCACTTCCTTCTATAAAAGAAACACCTTATATGCAGGTATGACTATATGGAATGCTCTGCCCATCGATGTGCAAAACTCTATTTTTAGAGTTTAGGTGTGTAAAAGATTGAGAGAAGGGGGTGTGGGGTAAAAATCTTCAGGAATCTTGCGTACATTCTTTATGGATGGCCCCTCAGTCAACTGACACAACCTATGTATAAGTACTTAGATTTATGTTACGTGGACAATACATAGATAGCCCTAGCTCAGTACTAGAAGTGGTCTACGTGAGAATGTAAGGGACTCACCTGGACCGCCACTTGAGTGGAATCCTGTGTAGGGACGCTACGTGCAGAATGAGCGTCTCACGAACTGAACACAGGGACTTCCTCTCTGTGAAAACAAGATCATCATACTTTGTGTGAGTAGCAGAGACCTTCTGTAGAATCAAGATAGTATTACATTATATACCTGTGGCCGTATGTACTAAGTATACCGCCCGCTCCTATGGGAATTGGACGCCTTGAGGCTTTTACCGTTTGAGCCTCCTGTCAGCGTGAAAACATGGACGCTTTGAGCCCATCCCGTGGACGCCTTGAGCCTACCCCGTGGACGCCTTGAGCCTACCCTATTTTAGTTCCGACTGGCGGGTTAGGGCTAGAATAGGGTTGGGTAAGGGTTAGGGTTGATTATATACGACTGTAAACCAGTATAAGTGCACTTTTTTAAGTTTTTACATCTAGAGGCTCAAGGCAACCAAACTGGTAGGTTCAAGGCATCCACAGAGAGGCTCAAGGCGTCCAGTCCTCATATCGTAATGGGCTCAAGGCGTCTATAAGCTGCTCCTACCCATGTCGTCTGTATGGCCGCAAAAAAAAACACGCGGGGTACAGGCTATTATGGCGCAAAACCAAAAAAATTGCGCCAATATTTACGGAAATCGGCGCCCCGATTTTTTTAAAATTATTAATGTTATGTATCTCTCGCGTGGGCGAGTTCTTCCGATACATCAAGATGGCAACTTAGTACATCGAGATTTCATCATATATCATTCCAAGTAAGAAGAAAAGGAAATAAGAAAAACATTATAAGGAAAGAAAAGAAGAATGATATCAGATGGAGATGAAATTGTGTAATACACTAACAAGGAGATTTCCTCGAAGGAGTTCCAAACATCGATATTAGGGAGTTTAGTCATATCTGGAGAGTCTATAATTAAGATATTCAATGTAGGTCGAGGCGATGTCCTTCTCCCCTAGCGATGCTACCTTGAGTGGCAGTTTATAGAACTGCCCCTAACCACCGTAACCATAGTGCACTCGCGGCTGTCACATCATGGTGTCAACAACCGTATCCCTGGCGTCTCTACAGTGATCTGTTGAAGCTTTGGACAGTAAAATACTGTTATTATTTATGTGGTGTGAAGGAGGATCAAAAGGTCCTGTCAAATAGGATATTTAGGTCAAGGTTTCGCCATGGATCGGCTCATCAGGCATCTTAGCAAGCTTTTTGGGTGTCAAGGTGATCAGACTGACTCATTGTATAATGTCTGAGCTTAGTTATTCAACATTTCAGATAATTAAGATATTCTTGGATTCTTTGAGTGATTCACCTACCTCTGATGATGTTGGCGGCCGACTCAAACCGGAAGTCGGTGTGGAAGGTGCGGCAGTACATCTCGATGAGGCCCTTCACCGACTGGGTCACCTCCTCCAGGGCAGCGTGAAGGTCATCAAGGTCACATAACCTGCGAGGGGACAAGTCAACCCGTCAAGGTCAAGTCTGACAACTCAATGCTAAAGGTCACAGCCACACTCTCCTGTCCACGCCCATGTTATTGTGTATGGTGAGTTGGTAAACCTCAGCGTGAAGAGTGTGAAGCGTTCAGGGCAGTGCTTTTTTGTAGCGTACTTTGTGTGAATTATCTCATGGTTAGATAGACGATATACAAATACTAAGATGAAACTGTATCGAGATGCGTAGCCGCTGGGAATATACCATGAATTTGGGTTGCGGAGTAATCTCATGACGCAAAGCCGAGAGATTGTCTAGCAACCAAAATGAATAGAGTATTTTCAGTGGCTATGGATCGAGTGCGGTTCAAATTTCATCTCGCCCTTATCACTGACGGGTTCGCTGATTTTGGTGACATCATCTCCCATTGACTGTTGTACAATACTCCATGGGCGTTGAGTACGAGTTCCCAATGTTGAGTCTATGGGAAAAACATACCAGGGTGAGATAAAACGTAATACAATTAAGTGAATGCACAAAGCATATGGCATATGATTTTTAGGAATATCGATGTGAAGTATTTTTGATTGTTTAGGCACAAGAAATTGTCACCATCAGAATGTCCGTTAAAAAATCTATATTTTCAGTGAGTTTTAAAACCATGAGATAACCACAGATTAAAATCTGTTGAGGATGCACAATAAAACGCAAGAATTATTCAAAACCTCTGGTCTGTTTTACCATGTATTCTCAACAAATAATAAGCGTAAGTACGCTGGGTTAATAAAGTGCAAGCATGAAGCACAGCGTGCCTGGCACACTGACTACACCTCTACGGGGCAGGTAGTATGTAACTCTAGCTTGTCATTGTCACAACCAGGTAGGGTCATGACCTCATAGACTACGTTAAGAGCCAATATGAATTTTATTAATAAACATGTAAATATGGTTCTGAAACTATGGTTCAGAAATTATTTTTCTGAAACTATTTTTCTGAAACTATTTTTCTGAAACTATTTTTCTGAAACTATTAAAAGCGTATATTTTTCATTGACAGACGCGATAGCTCCTATGAGCACATAAGAATTCCATCTATGAATGCTGAATATAACCGCAGCCTGAGACAAATAAATGAAACTAAAAGCAGAATTCTAGTAGTTAACATGATCCCTAAACATCGATCTATACTCATTTCAGAATCGAATTGACTTCCAGCGACTGTTCTATTATTACAATAATGACACTATAAAATCGAATTCTGAACACTTTTTTCTTCTGATAACGAAATGAATTACACTTATTTTATCAATATGATGTATCTATAAATATAGGTTAAGACTACTTTCTCGGAAAGGCTACAGAAAGCATGCAAGTTGATTACATATTCATCATATTTTATGTTGTGCAGAAGATTACATATGAAATACTAGTTTCCAATGACTAGAACACTTTTTATTCTGAGCTGATATTTTTCATTAAAAAAATCAATCAAAAATGTAGTGATCCAAACCAACGTTTAAGGGTCATTCCACCATTATATATTAGCTTCTTATATGTTAACTATATGTACAAGACTGTAGGCTGGCTGTTGTAGATTATAGCATCCAACGTAAGAACTGTGTAAATCCAACTTAAAACTTTAGGATGGTTAAAATATCAAGTAGTGTATATGAAAACGTATATGAAAAATTCAAAATTTCTTAGTATAAATTCTTTTCTTCATTCATGTGGTAAGAGGGTCTTTTTTTGTCATTATGAATATTACTGTCTTTAAGTCGCCATAGGACAATTTAAAAACATGGAATGGTACCTCAAACTTTTTGAATCGCGACAATTATTTTTCTAACTTATGTACGGATATATCAGAATAAAATCAAAATGAAATGTAGTATTTGAGATTATGAAGACGTGGCTAAAACACCTCTCAGACCAAAAATAAATAAATAAATAAATATGAAATGTAGTATTTGGAATGATAAGATCGGAATATAACTAAATAAGTAGAGTTCATATATACCACGAAAAAGGCTGATCTTCAGCATAAAACAAATTTCTTTCTATTTTTTTTTTAGTGGAATGACCCATAAGTGCTACATGCTCAGATGTGGATCACTATACAAATGTACAACCATCGACATCTATCCTGTCTAGAGATGAATTATAGCATTACAAAATCAAATGGTTACAATTTCTACAAGCCAAAAATCAGATGTTAGTTAATAACAATAAGAAAAGTTTATAATAAATGCTTCACCAGTAGCATCAAGTTTGAGAAATCATTAGACGGAGAACAAATCACCTATTTGGACACAGACAAATTTAAAGGGATTCAGATGGAAGTAATTGGAGACGGAGGCCAAGTTAGTCAGCCGTGCTATAAAACGCATGCACTAAACACGAAGCACACTCACAGCAACCACAGAAACACAGACAGGACTGGCAGATGGAAACATCCAATGCCCTCTCCTCTCGAGAAAAATAGATTATCACGACGTGGCAATAACCTCTATGGCAAGCCGATAAAAAAAATTATTTAAAAAATTCTCGAGAAAAATATGTCGGCCTCAGCCATAGATGGTCCCTCTAGAAGCAGGGTCCACCTTGTAAGATAGTCACTGTGGTAGTTTGCCAACACAACGGTCGTAACAAATCTATAATTACCCCCCGACCCGCACACGGAAAATACGTGAAACATGTTCATAAGAGTGGGGGTGGTCAAGAGATGAAAAGGGGGGGGGAAAGATTAGGATAAGGATAAAAGCAAAGCAAGGAAGGAAGGAAGGAAGGAAGGAAGGATGAAGGGAAGGAAGGATGGAAGGAAGGAAGGAAAGAAGGAAGGATGGATGGGTGGAAGGTTGGAAGGAAGGAAGGGTGGAAGGAAGGAAGGAAGGAAGGAAGGAAGGAAGGAAGGAAGGGTGGAAGGAAGGAAGGAAGGAAGGAAGGAAGGAAGGAAGGAAGGGTGGAAGGAAGAGTGGAAGGAAAGAAGGAAGGAAGGAAGGGTGGAAGGAAAGAAGGAAGGAAGGAAGGAAGGGTGGAAGGAAGGAAGGAAGGAAGGAAGGAAGGAAGGAAGGAAGGGTGGAAGGAAGGAAGGAAGGAAGGAAGGAAGGAAGGAAGGAAGGAAGGAAGGAAGGAAGGAAGGAAGGAAGGAAGGAAGGAAGGAAGGAAGGAAGGAAGGAAGGAAGGAAGGAAGGAAGGAAGGAAGGAAGGAAGGAAGGAAGGTGGGGGTGTGGGGGTGATTCGTTGGGTGGATGAATAGGCGGGTGTTTGGGTGGGTAGGTAGGAAGGAAGATATAGGAAAGTGGAGGAGATGGTACGATTAAACCAGGTCAAATGGACGCTGGCAGGTATACATTGACAAGTTTGATGTATTCTGTAATGACTTGTTATCTGCTTACTGATTCGCTAATATTAAAGATACATTAGAACGGTGCCGAAAAGCATGAAGGCAGTCATCTACTTCAGCTCTTGAGCATCTCTTAAATTCCACTACAAATAAAGATACAATAATCTAGCGACCCTTTAATGACATCTGTGACTCTATTTTCTGTAATTTTGTCTGTGCCTTTAGCTAGTGTATAAGTAGGAGTTCCTTTTACAGGTTATTTCATAAATATAGTTTAGAGGCACACTCCAGCTAGGTACAATGAACTTCAAAATGCATTTCCTTATATTAAGTTTGAAAACAAGGTTTCCGCAAACATGAAGGCTTATTATGTCAATATATATTTCTTCCGAAAATTGAGGATTGGAAAGGAACACGCTTTCAATATTTATTGCGATTAATTGTAGTTTCGTATTGTAAATATTCAGTCAATGACAATATTGAATTCTACTATTTCTATAACGTTTCCGAAGTCAACGTTTTTCTTTTCGTTATTGTATAACAATGTCTTTAATTCTTGAAAAAATTCTTGAAAAAAAAGATAATTAAAAAGAATAAATAGATGAAAAATGAATTCTTAAAGTATTTGTGTGTGAAGTGCTGGGGTAGTAAGCCTTCATGAAATTGCCTCATCCATGTATATGTGTGTAAGGAAGTCATAAAAGGGTTGTGTAAAGCAAGCATGAAAAGACGTGATCCAGTCACACCCGAAGGGGGTGGTAATCCCCGAGTTCTCATTACCCTAGGCCGTTATTATGGTTACGGGAGGGCAGGGGGTCATGGGTGGCAGAATGTGGGGCGCCCTCTTCAGCACGGGGAACGAGCCTAGAGAGAGAGCATGGAAAATAAAGAGACACCATGTTTAGTAATGTGAGGTGCAGCGTGGTTCGCACGTCACCGTCATAACCAGAAGTTGCCTTTCTAGGTGTTCTCGCAAGTCCCTTAACCCTTCAAGAGCCACACATAATTCACCATGTACCCATACTACAGCAGGTACCAGAACCAAATGTGGCCTTTGTATGGCCGGCTTTTGTAGTCAATATTATTAAGAGAAATTACAAATTTAAAATTTCCAGTAAATTTGTATTTTTTATTAGAACTTTCCGATATTTCAAAGACATGCTGGCGACATTTAGCATAATATCTCATATAATTTCTATGATTCTGCGATAATTTTTCAAAAAGTTACAAAGGAACAAATACAGAGTGGTTCATCAATTCCATATGTGAATGCCATATGGCATTGTCCTGCCATAGCCAGGGGAATGCCATATGGCATTGCCCTGCCAGAAAGGGTTAAATCAGGTATAACTCCATCGAGGATGCACTTCAGATACGGATCGAGAAGAGGTAGCCCGGGTTGCGGGAAGTGTCTAGGCAATATGGTAAGCATGCATGTTTAAAGGGTGTGCTCCACTGGGCTGGTGGTATGGCATCAAAAGAGTGTCGCGTGGCAACTGCTTATAGTGTACAAACCCACCAGCCCAGTCAACACCGCCAGCCACTGGCTGGGAACCGACCAGTAAGCAGCGAAACCTAATTCATTAGGTTTTGCAAGTTCATCATCATGTGGCTGCCACTGGTGGGTATGTATCTGCTCCACCATACAGCTCTCTATACTTGAGCTAACATGGGTGCCGTGCGTTCAATGGAACATGCCTGTTAGAAAACAGCTTCACAAGTTTCTTTGTATGAGAGGGTTGCTCGTGTTGTGCTTTTTTGTTGTAAATATTGTAGATGTGGTTCATTTTGGATTTGGTGAGGAGAGTGTGTCACAGGAAAATGTTGCATAATCTTTTTCCCTGTGTGGATATTTGTGGTCGAGGGAGGGGGTGCGGGAGGAAGGTTTGGCCTCTTGCGGGATCCGTATCTGAATATACATTAAGTACATGTATCGTTTGAGTGTTCATCTTTATGTTCATGCATCAGTCAATGGATGAATTTCAGGAAATAACTCCTATGAAGCAGGTCGATTCTATATTCATATTTTTTGTAAAATGAAGTTCTGAAGTAATGTAACAACATTAACTGATCCTCTTCTTGTAGGCTGAGCAACAAATAGAAAGGCAGCTCTGGAATTGAGTGGGTGCTTTATTCGTGTATGCGATGATGATAACGATCAAGTTGTTGTTGTAGTGGCGCATCAGGGGCCCTCCCTGGTCGTATTTATGTATGGATGACATCACTCAGTGAGTGTTAACTCTGATATCGTTGCAGGTATATGTAATATTATTATACACCTATGGCCGAACGTCTATGAAATACTGCCCGCTGCTATGGGTGCAGTATCAATAATGATCAGGCGCGCTGTGCCCATGGTGAATATTTGGGCGCACTGTGCCTGTATTGAATGCCTCGGGGTCAACAGGTACATAAAATGAGTACATAAAATGGCGCTTTTTCATGATATTTGGGTATATAATAATAAGAAAAACGTGGTGACTGATCCCGTGGGAATGCCATTCTCTGCCTTTTGTTCCATAAAACGTCCCTAAACCTCCAGCGTTGTGACATATTTTATGGGACAAAAGACTTTGAATGGCCATACTTACAGGCTCAGTAACCATGTTTTCTCTTAATATGCTTAGGTAACCCAACAGATTATCCGTCACGAAACGAACACTCCCAATTCAAAATGATAGTAATGATAGTAAAAACGTTAATCAGTTTTACACGGCACAGAATTGTTCAAACAATAACATTTAATCATTTCACAAAATGCACATGGAATATACACGTCATGAACCCACAAAATGCAAGTAAAAACAGGGCCAAAGACGGTCAACGCAAACGAGCCACGATAATGTTACTCCATGCAATGGCACTAGTCAAGAAAAGAATAACTGTTATGTATCTTGCTAGTATGGATAAAATCACTAGTTTTCAAATGAGAAAGGGAAAACATGGAAAAGGTCCACATTCTGGGGGTTGACTAGATTACCTTCGAATCGTACTCCTTCGACAATAAATACTAACAGAGAAAAAGAACCCTTTAACAGCTGTAGCAGTGATAAATTTGCTACTGACAAAGTTCTTATTACCCTGTTATACAGTATTATAATGGGAATATCTTTGTGGAAACTTATCATCACATATCTGTCAATTAATGTTGTGTTTTTTCCTTTTACAAGATTTCTGTTTCTATTTTTCCATGGGGCTAGCTTGAATTTATACAACTTGATGACTCAATGCCATATGGTACTTTAATATTACAGAATTTCCAGAAAGATTATAGAACTGTATTAAATGGAAATTGCATGAGGTAATTTGCAAGACTGAACAAATACAGTATGACAATACAAGTGCAACATTTCTTTTCATCAGTTTTGTTTATCTACTCCTTTGAAATTGTAAAGCTTTCAATTACTGAATTCAAGAATTGATGGAAATAAAGAATGAGCTTGCTCAATTTAAAAAAAAAAAATTGGTTTGTAATAAAAAAAAATTCTTTACAAGTTTTTTTTATCTAGATCTTTGTAATTGTATAGATTTTGATTACTGAATTTCAATTTATTTTTTTAATAATTTTTTTCCGCTATGTAACGATAATTTGGTGTGATTTAGAAATACGTACGTCTTGCAGTCCGAGTCGACCACGGAACACACGCCGTCGCCCTCCTCTGTGACGTACACGAAGGCGTCACGGTCGTGGGGACTCGCCGGCCGCAGTGACTACAAACACGACACAACACCTTCAATCATCACGGGAAAATATCTGCGCATTTTGTTGGGTTTTTGTTGGGTTTTCTTCGTCCTTTTTTTGGCAAAAAAAATTTTTTGTTCATATATCGAGATGAAAGATGACTTTAGTTTTCCTGAGATATTTGATAATTCTTCAAGTTCAGAATGGTCGGGGTATTTTATCTTTTTTTCTTATTCTAAAGACAAAAAAAAGTATTTTGCCCTTGGCATGCATACATCGATATGAAAGAGGACTTGTTTTTCCTGAGATATTTTATAATTCTTCAAGTTCAGTATGGACGGGGATTTTTTTTTTTTTTAAGACAAAAAAAGTATTTTGTCCTTGACATGCATACATCGAAATGAAAGATGTCTTAGCTTTCTGAGATATTTTATAATTCTTCAAATTCAGTAGGTTTTTTTAAGCCAAAAAAAGCATTTTGGTCTTGACATGCATACATCGAAATGGAAGAGGATTTGATTTTCCGGAGATGTTTTACAATGTAAGTTCAGAATGATCGGGGATTTTTTGTTTGTAAGCCCAAAAAAGTATTTTGTTATTGAAGTGCATACATCGAGATGAAAAATGATTTGGTTTTCCTGAGATGCTCACTGGCATGTGTATAAATTACTTAGTCTATGGCAATAGTAAAGCTATGCGATGCATATAGCACTCACCTTTTCTATCGTAACTGTTTGGAGTCGGTTAACCGCCTTGATGATGTCAATTGTCTCGATCTTGGACAGCACAGCACACACAGCCTTCACTGATTGGATGACAGACTTACAGTGTGCCTGAGACACCCCAACCTGAAACAAAATGACCACCAGTTAGTTCAATAACATTTAGTTGGAGTTCAAGATAACCAGTTTAAATTTCTCCCCCCCCCCCCCCCCCCCGTAATACAGTTATAGGCTAAAACCAACAAATCTGCTTGGTTTTCACTTTTCCCAAATTATATTTATGTTTGGAGAGTGTCGACCGGATCTGAGATCCGTTACCATGGTTGGATTCTGCGTTGTCTAACCCAGAACAATGGCTGACTTGGAGACACTATAGTAAGTTGGTTTAAATTGAAAGGAAGTTGTAATTAACAAGGTAGCAGTGGCTTTATCCAGAGGTGTTTCTAGCTACGTCTTCAATACAAGATAACCACTTTAGCAATGGTGACTGTTCAGAATACTATTTTGACGGTCATATCAAAGGATATATATACTTTTCATTCTTTACTTATTCATAACCAATTCATCAAATATCTACATCATTATTAGTAAAAACCAAACGAGAGTCAGCCTTGTCAATGTTTATGCCACGATGGGCAGGTTGTGTATTACTACACGAGGCGTTAGCCGAGTTTAGTGAGTAGCAGACCTGACCAGAGTGGCATAAACATTGACAAGGCTAACTCGAGTTCGGTTTTGTATTTATCCTACCTCATCTCACCGATATACAGAGAAAATTTTGTAATTATCCATGATAGTAGCGTTTTGACACTGCCGGATCTACTTTCGTTATCTGGTCCCTGATTGGTCCGTTTTTTTATTCACCTCGGTGCATAAATAACACTTTATTCAACGCTCCGTCAAATACCTTGAGTCAATATTAAACCTAGGGCGTTTTTTATTAGGGGTAGGATAATATATATTACCCACCCAATACAGAATATCTATACTAAACATAAGGCGCCTACAGATCGCTACTGAGTAGAATATGGAAAATATGAAATGCACTGTTCTGAAAACACAACCAATTTTTATTATCCATCTATTACGAATCCTCCATAGAAAGCATATACAGGGATGAAAGTCGGGACTGATGAAAAAGTCGGAAACAAAAACACCAAAAAAACTGGGAGACGCCCCCCCCCCCCCCCCCCCCCCCGTGCCATCAAACAAAATTTCGGCCAGAATTATCTTTCACTTCTTGGAATTTAGTTTTATTTTATGATTTTCATACTTTGTTAATGATCATATTTCAAGATACAGAAATTTCTGATTTCCGTCAATTGTCGGCGAACTTGCATCCCTGCATATAGAGCCTACAGATCGCTACTGAGAAGAATACAGAAAGTCGTATGCTCCTAGCAGGAAAGTACGACCATGCAGCTCAAAATGATGGTAATGTTGTGTATTTATCTTTCTATTCCTATTCTATTTCCCTGTTTTCAGTCCCTGAAATCACGCGTCTTACCTGCAATGCGTTGTCTCTCAATCGTTCAACCTCTCGGTAAAAGTGCTCCATCAGAATGTTCATCTTCTCCCTAAGAAAGAAATGGTGAATTTAGGCATTATAAGTGATAAAGTAAAATAACCAGCGCCTATGAAAATAGCTGGTAAATTCATTAAAAAAAGGATGAGTAAATGAGCAAAATGAGTAAATTTAATGACTCATTAAGGACCTAAGTAGACCTAACTTAAACAGATTAAGCTTGATAAAGTCTATGCATTAGTCAAAAAGTCGGTTCTGTAATAAATGCTACAATATTATCACCTTGACTATCTCAGTGGTTGTACCATTATCATCTTATCTTATATAAACAGGAATGTCAGTTTGGGTCAAGAAAAAAGTGGAAATATTTTTTATGTGAATCTTTCTGCCTCAGAGAGACCAGGAAGTCTTGGACAATGTCCGTGTCAACCATGGCATGGGGCTGAGGGTCTGTGGGGAGGTTCAAACCACTGTTCTATTGGCATACATGAGGCAAGATTACTACCATCTTTGTCTGACATAAGGAAAAGCAATTTCCTATATTGGATAAGAAAAGTGTTTCTTCATATGAAATGATGAAAGCAGGATTTTACGACATAGACCAAACTCGTTCTTTTAAAATCAATTTAGATTTATTGAAGATAAAGAGATGAGATACAGTGAAATCAATGTGATGAGTGATTGATGAATCATTTAAAAACTCGCCGTTTCGATTAATTAATCAATCTTCATTAGGAGTAATTTTTATATGAAAAGTTTTTGTTTTGTTTGTTGGTTTTTTTTGCATCGGTTAGAGACAGACGTGTATTTTACCACATATTTCAAATCAAATCAAGTATGTAGCATATGCTTACGGACCAATAACCATGGGCAATAAGCTCACCTTATGTACTTTTCTGTTCAGTTTCCTGTTCCTGTTGTTTCATGTTTCTTTTCTTTTCTACTAGTACTGAGTTGAAAACTATACAAACAACTGTACCAAGGATCTAATGCTTACTGTTGTAAAAGCCCTACATTGTGCTGGGTGCGAGGAAGACAGGCCACCGAGCCTAGACCACTTACAGGATAAATAAACGAACTAAGAAAAAAAAAATTTAAAAATCTGGATATGAAAATTGAATTTGCACGAAAAATGAAAGACTGGCATCTCTTGTTAAAAAAACAATTTTTCAAAAAAGCAGTGACCATTACCTGGTGACCTTCATGCCTGCGACGTCTGCGTCGCGGTGTTTGGGCACGAAGACGGGCTGGCGGTCGTCCTCGGCGGTCCGCAGCAGCGACATGGGCACGTCGTCCAGCCGGCACAGGATGAGGCGGATATCCTCGTCCAGCTTCAGGCACGTCTGTACGTACTCGTAGTCACCCAGCTTAGAGTTGCTACACAATCATCAACACAAAGCGTGAGAATCTAGTGAGATGTAACATGACGTAGTATATGGAAACTGGCTTACTGTCATTGTATGTTAAAAATATGCGGTCAAATTATCGACATAGTATATGGAAACTGGCTTACTGTCATTGTATGTCAAAAATATGCGGTCAAATTATTGACATACTATATCGAAACTGGCTTACTGTCATTGTATGTCAAAAATATGCGGTAAAATTATCGACATAGTATATGGAAACTGGCTTACTGTCTTTGTATGTCAAAAATATGCGGTAGAATTATTGACATACTATATGGAAACTGGCTTACTGTCTTTGTATGTCAAAAATGTGCGGTAAAATTATTGACATACTATATGGAAACTGGCTTACTGTCTTTGTATGTCAAAAATGTGTGGTAAAATTATAGACATACTATATGGAAACTGGCTTACTGTCTTTTGTATGTCAAAAATATGCGGTAAAATTATTGACATACTATATGGAAACTGGCTTACTGTCTTTGTATGTCAAAAATATGCAGTAAAATTATTGAAATACTATATGGAAACTGGCTTACTGTCATTGAATGTTAAAAATATGCGGTCAAATTATTGATATAGTATATGGAAACTGGCTTACTGTCTTTGTATGTCAAAAATATGTGGAAAAATTATTGACATACTATATGGAAACTGGCTTACTGTCTTTGTATGTTAAAAATATGCGGTCAAATTATTGACATAGTATATGGAAACTGGCTTACTGTCTTTGTATGTCAAAAATATGTGGAAAAATTATTGACATACTATATGGAAACTGGCTTACTGTCTACCACTGCTAGGGATGAAGGGGAAAGGTGGCTGCACACTACTTCTAATAGACACGAGACATTTCTCATGAGAATAATTGGCCTTTGATAATGTAGTAAATCTACCACTGCTGGGGGTGAAGGAGAAAAGTGGCTGAAGTGGGACTCCAACCCACAAAGTCCCACAAACTTGGGGTTACAAGTCCAATACTCTTATCCAATGAGCTAACTCCCAACCCAACTCGCGTTTAAATTTCCATCTATAAATGTGCGACAGACCTGAATTGAACCTCTATAGAATAGAATTTTCGTAAATCTGTGTACTTGCACCAGTCTCAGGCGAGTACTTACTTGACCATGTACTCAGTCAGCCCGTGTACTTTGATGACGTAGGTGTCCAGTGGTTCGCGGCCGAGGTCATCAGAGGAGGAGAGTAGCACGTGACTGATCACGTGTTCGATGGAGGAATTTACTGCAATAACAGAAAAAAAAATATTAATTAGGATTTGGACAATATAATTTTTTTTTCAAATGAGTTGTTTGGGTTGGATCCCAGAGGTTTATTTTTGTTGATATCACGTTATGATTTAATGTTATGTATGTCATATAGTCAAAGCCTCTTCTTGACGGGCTCAAATTGAACAAATTCAAACTGGGTCTGTTTAGAGATTTGTATTATTTTGTTATGGCTTATCATTATTATAAAGGATGAAAGTGGGGACTGAGGGAAAAATCGGAAATTTAGAATCCTTAAAAAAGAAGCATTTATAATATTATTTTGGGACAGCATGGCTATGAATCGATTTAGATATATTTTCTAATTTCTTTTGATTATACTGTTACTTTATTTTCATGTGGTCATACTTGATATGAAAGAAAAAGGAGGAGGAGGAGGTGAAGGAGGAGGAGGAGGAGGAAATGGGGGAAATGGAGGAGGGGGAGGAAATGGAGGAAATGGAGGAGGGGGAGGAGGAGGAGGAGAAAGGAGTAGGAGGAGGAGGAGGAGGAGGAGGAGGAGGAGGAGGAGGAGGAGGAGGAGGAGGAGGAGGAGGAGGAGGAGGAGGAGGAGGAGGAGGAGAAAGGAGTAGGAGGAGAAGAAGGAGGAGGAGGAGGGGGTGGAGGAGGAGGGGAACAAGAACAAGCACAAGTTGAATATTCCTATCATATAATGTCCACATCCACAATAAAGGATATCACGGCTAGTATTGGTTTGATCTGGTTGATATAACGTCCGTTAATCATAACTAACTGTCATCAGTCTGCTGTGGTTAATACTTTCTAAAGCAGATTCAGGGGCAGTACGTGAGTAACTCACAGTCGCAGGTGAAGATGACGGGCTCGCTGTTGAAGTGCGTCTGCACGACCACCTTGACGGTCATGTTGATGTAGGGCGGCTGTTTGAGGCGCGTGCTGATCACCAGGCCGCGGTTAGTGACCGGGTCGTCGTGCGCGTACTGCTGCTTCAACCTGCAGCACGGGCCGGCATTAATCACAGTCTCTCAGTGATATACACAGACAATAACCGACGGTGGACAGGCGGCCGTACACCACGAGGGGTTGACGCGTAGTAATACACCAGCACTAGCGAGTGTATTACGAGGTCAATCTCGAGTGGTTTACAGAGCCAGAGTCCACAAAATCATCGTTTGTAGCATTTATTATCCATCTTTTCCAATGAATTAACCCCAGTAATTACCATATTAAATGGTACAACAATAGGGACTATTTCTTTGCTCTTTAGCAAAAGGGACTATTTTTTCCGTATACCATGGTTTTGAGGCCGTATACCACAGGTTTGAATCCGTATACCACAGTTATAGTATCTGGCAGGTTTTATTTAATTGGACGTGGTTTACGGAGTCCCCATACATTTCCAATGGTGTCTTTGTATAGATGGATAATAAACAGCTCTACCTCTACACACAACAACACTGGTAAACTATTCTACGGGGTATATATATTTATGTTCCTTTGGTACGTGAGAGGGATACAAAAAAAGATTAAGAAGACGCGGCAGTAATACTTCTGTGAACAAAAAAATATATAAAAGGAAAGCATCATGCATTTGTTCCACACAAAATATTATGGAAATAAAGTAAATTCTTTTAGAGAGCGTTCGTTATTTATGTCGGGGGGAGGGTGTCACTTGTTCAAGGTGGGGGAGTTGATATAAGAGCATTAATTTCATTTTGGCATGAGTTATTCAAGGGAGGTTGGGGACGAAATCAGGGTATAGGGCCTGTTGTGGGGAGGGGGGTGGTGGTGGAAGGGGGCACTGCATTAGGGGGTATTTGCCGGGAAGGGGGGCATTACTGTGTATTTGCTGTCTACATTTATTTCTTTTTTTTTGGGGGGGGGGGGGTTAAGCAGTTTTAAATTTCCTTATAAGGTATACATAGTTTTCCGTTTTCATTTTGTTTGTATTTATTTAACGTTACTATATATGTATGTTTCTGTATTATACATAAGCGTGTGTTTGAGGGGACAATTGATATAAGGATATTCTCTGAATTAGGTGGGGGAGGGGGGCCTTTTGGGGTATTCGTCGGAGGGAGTGCTTGATTTTCAGGGATTTGCTTAGAAAAAAAAACATACCCTGGCCATGAATAACGAACACTCTCTTTATAGATATCAGATATAAAGCGTTATAATGACTGACGTCTGGTAAATCATATTTGCCACAATTGTATAAAAAAAATAAAAAATTGAAAAGACAAAATCTCTGCTTTGAAAATACGTCGACTTATAATTAAACCATCATTTGCCAGATATGAAATAGTACAGTTAAAATATACAAATTTAGTTGGATATAAGAAAATTATTTGTTATAGCACGAACTTGTGTGACTGTGGTGTACACGTCCGTGCATAAAGTCAACCTCTTAACAGTTCCGGGAATACATTCGTCTTGAAGATGTGCTTTACTCGACTTCCATAGGCTGGTATTTAATAAAGTCTACTTATTGATTGTAATATTAGTGGTATTTTTCTAACATTATCTACTATAGATTTATCTCGTGAACAAGCCTTGTTATCACTTAATAATCCATCGGTCAATCTGTTTGGTGAATACTGATCAAAATAATCCTCCCGCTGCATAAAATGAAAACATTGAGCACAATTCTAAAACTACATGGGAGTCTACTGCATCCCCAAAATAAAGGAGATATAGGTGTATGCGGTGCTGGTCCAAATGCGGTGTCAACCTTTGTGACGTTGTGCTTCTTTTACAATGCAGAGACTGACCTCCTCCAATCAAAACACACAGGTAGGGGTATGTTCGTGTCGTTTATCCTACCCCGTATGAATACATAGACAAAAATCAATGGTTTTCTGGACAGGCGGCCGTAAACCACAAAGTTGACACGTAGTAATAGACGACGTCAACTTTGAGTGGTTTACAGAGCCGCCTGTCCACATAACCATCGTTTGTTGCATTTATTATCCATCTTTTCGAATTAGTTGTACCCAGTAATTGCCATATTAAAGGGTATAAGAATAGGGACTATTTCTTTGGTCTATAGCACAAAAGGACTATTTTTCCCATAAACCATAGTTTTGAGGCCGTATACCACAGATTTGAATCCGTATACCACAGTTATAGTATCTGGCAGGTTTTATATAATGGGTCGTGGTTTACTGAGTCCCCATACATTTTCAATTGGGTCTTTATATAGATGGATAATAAAGTCATAGACTTAACATTGAGCAACTTGAACATATATATTCGAAGGGGCATTGCATAAAATGGTTTTTTTATGCAACTATTCATTCACTGTAAATTTTGTGAAGGTGGGGTAGGATAAATACTAAGCAATCCTCGGTGAGATTCAATTTGGATTTAAGCAACTCTGCCGGTACTGCTACTGTCTTTGCTCAGATACCGCCTCGCGAAGATCACTACGCACATGGAAGTTGTTGCATAAAACCAAATTGACTCTCACCTAGGGCAGTTTCTACTAAGTATTCCTTTCTGGAACCATGCATCGCACGTATATAATTAGCAAGGGTTTACAAAAATCCAATTCATTTAAGAGACGGGTATTAATGATATTATTATATACCTATGTCCGAATGTCTATTAAATACTGCCCGCTGCTAGGGGTGCAGTAATAATAATGTTCGTGCCGCTGCGACTGCGACTTTGTATGTCATTAAAATGGTGTTTATTCACCAATTTTAGGTATATAATAATAAGCAAACTTCCTTACTGTAGATGAAATGGTTCTCGTTCTTGGTCAGTCGTCGATTTCATACTGCCTTCCACCTGTGGCATCAAGCAGTATGAAATCGACGACTGACCTCGAACAGGAACCGTTTCATCCACAGTATGGACGTTTCCTAATAATAATGTTATTTCCAGATGACCTGTCTTAGAAGGTCAAGTAAAAAAAACAAAAAAAACTTGGCTTGCAGGCTTGGACTGTAAAAGAAGGAATGTGCACGTGATCAGCGTTTCATCCATGCGGAACGGACTACTCACACGAAACAGGTGAGAAATGTCTAATTAGACCAGATTTTCCGAAATAAATGAACAAAAACCACTAAACATTCATGTAACAAGCAAGCAGTTGTCAAATATATCATCGCGTAGTACAAATCAAAACGCAAACTACGATACCTTGGCCCACTTAGTATGGTTATATATAGATATTCAACGACAGCACGGTTTAATGGATGTCAACTCAAATCAGAGGCCACTGTAAACCGAAGACTATATTTTTAAGCAACACACCCCATCCGAGTTGGGGAAGGTTCCCGGAAAAAAACAGACAAAGGCTGTGGTCTTTGAATAGCATCATGCAAGGTGGTAACCGGGGTGGGTGGGGAACGGGGCAGGCTTGAAATAAGATACAAATAACTTGTTTGTAGTAGGTCAGGGGTGTGCTTTAAATCTATTTTCTTGCTGTTTTTGGTTCTCAAACTTAAAAGTACAAATGAGTCTAGCTTAAGGGGGTGTTCCACTGGACCGACGGTAGCCGATTCCGTAGCCAGACAATCGCCGATTATTATCGGATGCCCTAGAATTTCTCAAATCTTTGAAAATGGTCATTTATTAAACTATTATTATCAGAATTAAATAAATTACAATACATGAGCTTCCTCTTGAGGGCCCAGGAACAATTGATCGGCTGAGAAATCGGCTTGGTGGATTGTGCCCTTTAATGATACTGGACCCTACTTTAGGACTATGTTTGAACTTATGTGCTATACAAGCACTGTGGAACGTGTGAATTCCTTAGTGACCTGGTAATATATATACTAGTCATGATAGTATGGCACTTTTTAAATTACATAAAAGTTCATGACCTGTAATTCTATTTTCATGTTTGGAATATTATGCTTCTGATTCCTATTCAATGTAAACATAGTACCATGTTTGTAGTGTTGTTGTTTTGGGGCGCTGTTTTTTGTTGTTGTATATATTTATGTTTCTATACTTTTTTTGTGAACGATAATGCAACTTTCCCTAGGGGTTGGTGGGGAAAGGGGTGGCGGGTATATAACCATTACTATTAAAAAAAAACACCATATACACAGAGTCCATAAAACAATCCTTGATTTGTCGGGGACTGTTTTGATAAAATGATTTTTTTTTAAAGGAGGCATATATCACTCTATATCCCTGGCTAATTCTCTCATGACGATACCTTATATTATCTCAACCCTGGTATTATTTTTTCCCTATAGACTTATCAGTAGGAAATCGTACTCAACACCCATGGAGTATAGTAAAATAAACACTATATGGGGATGATGTCACAAAAATTAGCCAATCCGTTAGTGATAGGGGCGAGATGATATCTGAAACGCACTCGATCCGTAGGTGCAGGAAATTTAACATTCGCTTTGGTTTGCCAGGTAATCTCACTCGGATTTGCCTCGTGAGATTATTCCTGAACCAAAACTCATGGCATATTTTCATCAGCTACAGATCTCGATGCAGTTCTTTCTTATTATTATATACCTATGTCTATGAAATACAACCCACTGCTAGGGGTGAAGTATGAATACTGTTTGGGCTGACTATGATATACTGAATCAACGACTTTGTAAGTACCTAAAACGGCTTTTTTTATAGTTATTTAATTGGTAATGATAAGAAAACGTAGTGACTGAGTGTGTAGGGATGCCATTCCCTGCCTTTTGTCCCATAAATACGTCCCTCCGCCTCTGGTGTCGGGCCGTATATCATGGGACAAAAAACCTCGAATGACCATCCCTATGAGCTCAGTAACCACGTTTCCCCTTATTCCTATATACCCATTATTGAACTAACTAGAGTTACATACCGCTGATTTCCCTCTATTACCCATCCCTGTCCATCTTTGTATTGTTACTATCTCGCTGGTACGCTGGTGTCTGTGTCTAGTGCCTGCCAGTAGTTGGTGTATTTGGCGTGTGGGGGAGCACACCCCTGTTTGTGCAGTGTTGTATTTTAGAGGGTAGGAACGAACGAGCCCATAGTATGACTTACTGCTCTGCCACTTCGTGATCAACGCTGAAAAGTGGGAGATAGGGACAGGAGAACAGAAGAGGGTACATGTTAGTTCAGTCAGACAGCAATTTGTCTTAGCTAATATCACGTGCATATCATCTTAAGTGAAAAAAAACAATGTTTTATCCTACCCCTAATAAAAAAACTCCATAGGCTTAACATTGGGTCACTGTATTCGGTCTGGAGTTCAGAAAAATGAAAAATATCGCTCTAGTGGGATACACTTGACAAATGACGTAATATGCGATTTTGCCGTTGTGCGATAAACAACAACACGACTAACTATTGTTTGGTTTCTCCATATTCACACACATAGCAATTTGAATATGTAGGAAAATAGATCGTTGAATTAATGATAGTTTATGTTTGTTATTGATAAACATTTATACAGCAGAGAATCTTCAGACATCATGGCTATGAAAACATGACTTTTATCTAACCCTTGATTTTTTTCCCATAGACTTAATATTGGGAACTTGTACTCAACGCCCATGGAGTATTGTAAAGATAAATACTCAATGGGAGCGATAAATGTTACTCAATTAGTCCATGATAGGGGTGAGATAAAATCTGAACCACACTTGATCCATAGCCACTGAAGGTATGCCATTCATTCTGGTGTGCTACATAGTATCACTCAGCTTTGCCTCATGAGATTACTCCCACAACCAAGAAGTATGGCATATTTTCAGTGGATATGGATCTTGATGCAGTTCCTTCATAATGCATATTTTCGAATGTTGAGTGTAACAGCTCTTGCATGAAACAAGAGCTAATTGACATGGGCTACATACACGAGACCAGGAAACCACACCAAAGAAAATAATCGACCTATATTTAAAGACATAACCTTCGTACATGTACGAGTTGAACTTTTTTTTTAATCATGTTAATCAATTTATCAATTAATCGTTCAACGTTCAAAATCACCAAACAATTATCGAATGTAATCTCTTGTCAATGTTAATTCTCATATAATCTCTCAACTATTGATTCCACTTCCTATATATCTCCTTCTGTTTACTTAGGCCACTCAAAAAAAACAACTTGTTTCTCATCACCGCGCGCATTAGAAAAAACGATTTTAGCAGATTTTTTTTTTTTTTTTTTTAAATAGATGAACCTTGATAGAAATTATGAAAGGTATGTGTATTTAGTATCAAATTAAAGCTCCTGATGTCAGGGATGTATTAAATGTATAGCCAGTAAAAATCTGGAAACCCCACATAAGCAGACACCCCGCGTAAGCAGCCACTTTGGCCCGGATCGGAGGGTGTCTGCTTATGCGGGGTTTTACTGTATGTCTGCCATCTTTGATATAGCAAAAAAAAAAAGAACAAAAAAAAGAAGTGCCCTCGTCATATTTTTCATGGCTTGATGAGAAACAAGTTTTTTTTAAGTGGCCTTAACTAGTCTTACTCACAAATGACTCACTATGCACTTAAGAGTGATCAGTCTCGTAACTTTGTTAAGCCGGATGCCCATCTAACGATTTAGGGTTGAACGATTAGTTCCCAAATCGTATAGGAGTCGTTCACTTTGTCGCAGGCAAATTACGTAACCCCTCGCTGGACCCGCACACTGATAAAATCGGTGTATGGTCCATTAATCGCTGGGGGAGGGCAAAAACCAAAGAAATCCAGTGTTCACTAATCGCACGGTAGCCTTGCCTAGCTGTCCTACATCTACCGACTCCATTGGGATGGCTTGGCTGAGACAAATTACCCTCCGTTTGTCGCCGACAAACGTACATAAATGTTCCGAAATCGGTAGATGGGCATTGGGCTTTAACCTTGACAAAGCACAACCTAGTCCGAAACGTTGGTTCATAGTAAAATGCCTACAAATCAACTTGACTGCCTAATGGTTTTACTGCTTCCTACACTACCAGTTATAGCCAAAAGAGTATTTAGCTCACATGGCTTTGAGATCTGCACAATACCAGGTTTGTTGTTATACGGAAACCGAAAGTGTTAAAAAACACAACTATGTAATGGTGCAAATCATTTCTTTTGTACTTTTGCTAATTCTGCCATCATCCACCAGGAAATTGTAAGATAGCGCCACTGTAGTCGGAAGGCAACCAATATTATCAGTTGTATAACCTATAAATAGTATTGAAATGAGGCTTAAACTCCTCTATGGCAAGCCGGAAAAATATTTTTGATGGAATTCATTGATAATTGGTCCTGCGACCTGGTGTTTTGGATGGCGTCGGGAGGCAAGATGGCCGCTTCCATAGCACAATAGCTAGGTGCCCTATAGTGACAGAGACTGACGACAGAAACGCAGTAGCCTCGTTTCCACTGTACAGCTGGGCTAACCCAGTCCCATCCTACCCGGCAGCGATCAATGAATGCTCCCTAACAGCTGTCATAGTCGGCAGTTAAACGCACCTCACGCCACAATCTGCGAGCCTCATTTGACGTCCAATGTAAAAAAGAGACAGATACATGGCCAACTCAGTCCACCACGTATTGTATCACCCACCGAGTACAGAGTGTCTATAGGAAATGCGTGGGCAGTGTATATCTACATACCCGGAGCATATATACAGATATATATCACCTAATACATAGTGTCCATAGAAAACACATGGGCAGCGTATATCACCATATCCGGACCATAGAGATATAGCCACCTAATACAAAATATCCATAGAAAACACATGGGCAGCGTGTATCACCATACCCGTAGCATACAGATATATCCACCTGATACATAGTGTCCATAGAAAACACATGGGCAGCGTGTATCACCATATCTGGAGCATAGAGATATGGCCACCTAATATAAAATGTCCATAGAAAACACATGGGCAGCGTATATCACCTTATCCTACCCCTAATATAAAATCCCATAGGCTTAACATTGGGTTTCCGTATGCCACGCTGACTGGCATACGGCGTTTTATATGCCACTAGTGGCATACAGAATTATTATCACGTAATATTCCAAAATCGAGGAGATAGGGTAGGATGAAATCAAAACCTGATTCGTTTTAATCTTGGCCACCGCATTCCACTCCTGAAGTTTTGGCTCCGGACTTCACTCGGCTTCGCCTCATGAAGTCACTTTGCCAAACTCCAGTCGTGGAATACGGTGGCCAAGATTAAACCTCATCCAGTTTTACGATAATACCCGTAGCATACAGATATATCCACCTAATACAAAATGTCCATAGAAAACACATGGGCAGCGTGTATCACCATACCCGTAGCATACAGATATATCCACGTAATACAAAATGTCCATAGAAAACACATGGGCAGCGTATATCACCATACCCGTAGCATACAGATATACATTGTATATCACCTAATACATAGTGTCCATAGAAAACATATGGACAGCGTGTATCTATATACCCGGAGCATAGAGATATAGCCACCTAATACATAGTGTCCATAGAAAACACATGGGCAGCGTGTATCACCATACCCGCAGCATACAGATATATCTACCTAATACATAGTGTCCATAGAAAATATATGGGCAGTGTGTATCTACATACCTGGACCATACGGATTTGCTATATGCTCCGGGTTTGTAAAAGCCGATACATTCGGGAAAATAGTGGTATGAAAAAATGGTGCATACCTAAATGAGCTAATATCAGCACCCAATATAGACTGGTTTCAGATAAAAGCGGCTGTATATATCTCGGGGTTGCCTCTGCGCAATATTCTCGCATACGCTCGGATATTACTACGCGTCAACCACTCGGAGCATACGACCGCTTGTATCTGAAACCAGCCAATATCGTATTAGAGGGAAACTATGTTCCGGTGAAAGGAAGTCAAAGTTACGAGGTAAGGCTTGGAAAAATTACTGCCCAAGGCCCTGGCCGCGGGCAGTAATTTTTCCAAGCCTTACCGAGTAATTTTGACTTCCTTTCACTGGTACTTGGTTTCCCTATTCCTATATACCTTCAAATGTGGTTTAATAAGAGACAATCTGATTGGTCTAAATGTCAACCTTGGGTAGTATACGGCAACCTTGGGTAGTATACCAACCTTGGGTAGTATCAGATAGTTACTCCACCCCCCAGAGCGTGGTGTAAGCATAGAGTGTACAGCCATAGGTATATAGGAATTGACTTTACTCGAGTATATATTGTAGTCGGGGCGTATACACCCTAGCACAGGATCCTTTTAAGAAAACACCAGGCCCAGTAAATGTAAGACTGCATGTAAGCAGTAAAAATATTACACAGGGTATAATATCAGATGCTGTTGTGTCATTTTATCATTAAATCGGAAATTTTGCGTATGCTCCATCCTTGTCCGATAGTGTACAAGATTGGAAGGGGGAAGGAGGGGGAGGTCAAAATTTTCAAAACTTTTGCGTACACGCTTTACGGATGGCTCCAAATGGTATAATAGAACATGTTCTGATGAATTCTAGCTGCGCTTGACCATCTTCTACACGATATGCTCCTAAGCATTCATGGACATTATAAAACAAGAATGATAAGAGCTCAGATATCATATAAAAAATCCCAAAAGGTACAGGGGCCGGGGGCCATCCATGAGGTATATACGCAGTGAGGGCTACAACACTTTGGAAATTCGTACGTCCCTTCTTTAATCTATTGCGTACCAGACATAGTGGAGGTTGGGTGAAAATTATTTTTTTTAATATTGCGTATACTTTTTAGATGGCCCCTAGAGGGTATCAGTAGATATACAAATTTAATGATGATCCTCCTGGTTTAGCTGGGCTGCTGTGAGCCTAGTTAGGCCTGGTAGAAGAGGGGGGGGGGGGGCTGGGCGGTAAATCCGAGAAACTCACAAAAATAATCAGATACCATTCCCAAACCGAAACCCCATAACATTTATCGTTTAATATAGACTTGACCTGGGACCTCTTACATAATTCAGGCTCATACATGAAGACCCTTTTCTGTACGCCAACGAGACCTAGGGATGATGTGGGTCAACTTTATTCAATACTTATGGACAACTTTCCATCAGCTAGGGCAGTCTTAGTGAACGTGGTTGAATATCATTAAACGATAACCCTCGTACAAGGTCTCCTTGTACCCTGCACTTTCATCGGTATAAGTTATCCAACAGACCCCTGGTCCATCTGCGGTGTACTTTGGCGAGTACAAACGCCTCGTGATATCCTGTTTACACAATCCATACTCTTGTTTGGTTTGCTCGTTCTACAAGTTAAGTATCCTGGAAGGTGGCCCTGAATAGAAGACAAAACTTCCTTTAACCTTCATTTCCTTTCCATATCTATTAAAACTGAAACTAAATTCGGGGAATATATTCTGTTTTGGACGAGGTTAGGTGTTATATGTATGGCAAAAAAAAATTTAAATAATAAAAAAAAAAAAAGATTCCATGAATATTTTCTGTTGAGACAAGGCTGTTACACATATTTCGATGGAATAATACCTCGGTGATGAAATATAATTGTTTATTTATTTGGTTTTACATCCGGTCAATCATTGTGGGTCATTTCCAGGGTAAATATTCGAAACTTACATCTATGTGTATAATCTTTTCATGTTATTTTGTAATACTCCATTGAATGAACATTGAGCAAGACTATCCATTATGGACTAGAGCATGTATACTCATGTCCTCGAAATGTACCCGTTAAACTCACTTAGGTGAGACACATTAAAAGAAAACTTTTTTCTAAATGGACGAGGAGGTGCTAGCATCAGTTCTAGCATCTGTATAACACCTACAAATGCGAGGTGAACCTAGCATAACTCCATTGACCAATGTGCAAAGATGTATTTCTTTATCAAAGAAAATACCTCTTGTTTGTTTCAGTCACCGCAGTATTTATCCTAACCCTAATAAAAAACGCCATAGGCTTAACATGGGATTTGTTTATGTCACAGGTAGTGACATAAAGTGTTGTTTATGCCACTACTTTCTAATACTGAAAAAATGTAGAAACGGGGTAGGATAAAATCTAGACGCCACTCGTTTCAGTTTGAGTTTACTTATGTCACTCATTTTGTTGGCTCCATAATGTCACTCGTCTTCGACTCGTGAACTAATGGAGCCAACAAAATGCGTGGCATAAATAAACTCAGACTCAAACTCGTGACGTCTCTTTATATTATCTGAGTTATAAGTGAAGATAACAGTCAACAACCCAGCATATTTGGTTTTTGTACATCCCATTACGTGAATAATTCGTACTCTCAACACACTAGACAAGATAATCACTTGTCTGTTGAATGATTAGATATGGTATTACCAGATTCCTCAATGCAGTAATTATATAGAACGACCTGACCATGCTGTACAAGCTACAAAAAGAGATGATGATTTACGGTTTATACGGAACAAGGCGTTTAGGCTAGTTCCGTGCAAAACATCAATTCCCAGATGTAAGACGAGGCTAAGTCTGTCCCCTAGCTTGATGCTACCTTGAATAACAGTTAAGAACTGTACCTAACCACCGTAACCAAAAAAAAACAAAAAAACATCAATTCCCATCGAGTTTTCTATCTTGTACAAGCACGGCAGGTGGTTCTATATTTATTATACACCCAAATTTAATATTTTACCATAGATTGGCATCGAAGCCATGTTGAAGTAAAAGTCTACACTTTGCCGATGTTTCAGAGTGTTCCGTATAATCGCGTACTGAACAGGGTGCAGTACAGAATTCATACTGTATATGGAGCAGTATTACATACGTAATTAAAGTGAAATATATTGCATACATCAAAGAGTCGTTCTAGTCAAATTATATCTAACTGTATGTGGATTAACATGCATATTTTCACAACAGTCAATTCATTGTTGTCTATATATAAAGTACATAGTCATAATGCACATTCTTGGTTTATTAAATGTATGCGGAAGTAATTGTATGAAACATACCTCTGGTTAAAGCACAGGAGATAAGATTAGCTGAGTAACTAACTACTAGATGTGGAATTTTTTTTTTTTAATTCGATGACGTAGCCGATAAGAGACATCGAGCTCATTCAAGCGGTAGCTGCATAAGAATACACACCTAGTCACATATCGATCATAAATGCTAGATGTGGGTTAAGTTTACTATCAATATAAACAATTATTTCTAGACAACTTTGACTGGAGAACGTTTCATCCATGCATGCGCTTTCATATTCATAACAAGGTCTTGTGACTGGTAAAGGTACCCTTCATATGCTCACATAAATACCACCGGAGTCGTTGAATCTCTAAAGGGGGTGTTTCACTAGACCGACGGTTGCCAATATGGTAACCAGACACTCGCAAATCATTATCTGATGCCCTAGAGTTTCTCAAGTCTTTTATAATGGTCCTTTATGAAACTATTATTATCAGAATTAAATACTATAGAGGAAACCCATGAAAGTTCAGGGTCTGAGCTCGTATCCCATCGAGTTTGAATCACGTAGTAATTCACAAGGCGAAGCCGCGTGAATTGCTATGTGATTCAAATGAGATGGGATCCAGCTCTGACCCTAAACTTGAATGGGTTTCTGAATTTATCTCACCCTTAATATTGACTAATGGGCTAACATTTGTGACAATATCCCCCATTGGATATATTTCCTAAATATCTAATGGGTGTTAGATACGAGTTCCCAAAAATATCTGGGGTGAGATAAATTACAATATGTGACCTTCCTCTTAAAGGCCCAGGAACAATTGATCTGATGAGAAATCAGCCTGGTGAAGCACCCCTTTAAAGTAAAGAAATTTTGACGTGGCTAGGTTGAGTGATGTCGGAAGTAACCAACAGCGGATACAGTCACCGGGTGACAGTAGCACGTTTGACTGTTGCCATGCAGTAGTGTTCTGATCAACGTCATGGTCTTTGAACCAAACCGTCATTCACAGTGGTAGCAAAGTGCCATACACAGGGTTCGTAAATAGACAGACCAATAGAATTCCAGGCTTTTTCCAGGTTCTAATATATCTTTTTCCAGGCACATCTGGTCACTGTTTTTAAAACCCTGTCTGATTCATCACTAAATTTAGTTAAAATGTTCTTCATTTTCCTTACTACCTGTGGAATTTCAGAGGTTTGGGATAGCGATCTTCAATTTTTTTCCCGCCACTTTTAAATATGAGGACAAATAATCGAATCCATGCTACATTAGCAGCAATTTCCTAAACATGGTCAAATAAAGGAATTTTGGAACTATTTAATCCCAGTCACTGAAATTTCATAGGCAGTCAGGTACCGTAGTTAAGGAAAGCTAATAATGATAATTATTTCATAGATTAAAAAAAAAGTTTTTATGAAAAACTCAAATTTTTTAAGGTTCTTTCAGAGTTTCCCAGGCACTCTGTGAGAATTCCAGGCTTTTCCAGGCCTGGAAAACCCAAAAGCATAATTCCAGGCTTTTCCGGGTTTTCCAGGCTTAGAACGAACTCTGCATACAGTCATATCTTCACTAGCTTCATCCGAAAATAGGAATCGCTAAAGTAGAGGCATTAACCGTCCTATCATCTTATTTGTTTTACACAGTGATCAATAGGACAATTCAATGCCAGCCAAAATAGCTTTTCTTTTAGAAAGTGACTCATTTATTTTCATTAAAAGGATATCTTGCCCTGTCAGTAAATTGTAATCAATGAGTATGATGGGGAAATGTTAGACTATAGGAAACAGAGCCATTGTTAGTTTATGAAGCAGTCACCAGGTGGCTGACAGTATGACGCAAACCTGTATTCTGGCTCTTTGTTCTTATGATATTAAACTGACTTTCAAAGTTTTACTATTGTTCCCTTGACACTCTAAACCCATTCCAGAGTAGGATGACTTAAAGCTGAAACCGAGGACATGATTTTTCTCACATTAAAGGCTCTATACACATATGTGAGCATGACTTGGGTTGTGACAGTTCCCTATTATCACTCACTTACTTTTTGACCTCCAGTGGTTTGTTTGTTTGTTTGGGTAGTTTAACGTCCAATTTGTTCAATTAGACTTACTTTGAGTTTGACTGAATCTATGAGATGAATGTAGGTAGAAATCTCACCCCTACACGTTTACCGAGGTGAGAGTTCTTTTACTTCCCACACCACATAGACATGGTATGCGAAGGATTGGCCTTTGATATAGCAGTAAATCTACCACTGCTGGGAGTGAAGGAGAAAAGTGGCTGCAGTCGGACTCATACAATAAAGTCTAGTGCTCTTTACCACTGAGCTAACTCCCCGTCCCGGTCGCTTTTGTTATGCTTGTGCGCAAGCATATCCTGTCTGCACCACGAGGAGGCAAGGCGCCCAAGAGGGTGAACAGGTTGGTAATTGCTGTCCACTCCAGTGGTGAAGAACACCTACTTTTTCAGCTGCAGCAGTGAAAAACATTTACTGAGAGGGCAAAATGACGTCCCCCAGGGAACATTACCTTCCAAGAACAATTTAACACACTATCTAATCAGGACAGGTGTGAGGTGACGAGGACTGGGCTTACCTGGCGACCATCTGACAGAAGGCGCGGATCTCCTCGTCCGCAGTCTCGTGGAACTCCTGAAGTGTCTCGTACGTAGCCTCCTGTGCATACAAATGATAAAATCCCTTAGACCAACTCCAACATTTCATCATTATCTTAATTCGTCTTTTTTCAAATCATTATTCAGGGATGAAAGTCCCGACTGAGAAAAAAATCGGAAATTTAAAACACTTATAAAAAAAGAACCATTTATAATATTATTTTGGAACAGAATGGCTTATGAATCGATATCTATTCTATTTTTTGGGGGGTGCTGTAGAAGTGTGTAGAAGTGTTCCAGCCTCGTATTCTTGACTCGATACATGGCGGGTGTATATAAAATAGCGGAATTCCGTCATTTCTCTGAAAACTTGCATCCCTGATTATTTGTTCTTCTTGGTCCATCACCTTCATTTTTTCCTTTACCTTGGAAAGTGGCCTCATCAATTCTTTCCAGAAGCAGATTTGGCTTGTTTTGAAAAAATTACATACGTATTGGGATTTAGCTAGATTTCCTGTACATATCATATCGTATATTGTCTGGCATAATAAGAGGTCGGTTTATCATATACAATCATACAGAGGCTAGGTCAAGTCAATCTTACGAATAGCTGGGAATGGTGATGCGGGTAGGTTTATTTACCAGTTGCTTCATCTACCGTCATAGGTTTGTCGACCATTTATCAGTAATAATTTTCGAAAACATCCGCAAATGGATATTACAGAAAACCGTTGAATTAGAATGACTTTCTTCCTGAATGAGTTTATAATTTTAATAGGTTCTTACATCGAGGCATTTTTGTATGTGTAGCACATAGTTGTATCACCTACAGGTGGTCTTCATTTTTACCTAATTCGCTTACCTCGGAGCCTCGTTTTCAAATCCGGTACCATTTCTGTAATCTATTATCTGATTATCTGCAGGTTCACTGGGGCAGCCTATTTCCTATTTATTTATTCATTCATTCATTTATTCATTTATCTATATATTTATTTATCTTTTATTCATTTATTTTTCTTTTATTTATTTATTTATTTATTTATTTATTTATTTATTCATCCATACTGATGAGTACATCGGCTGTCTAGCCGTTCCGAACCTACTCCCAGTATGGAACTTCCACATTTGTTCATTCTATATATATGCTATTTTCATCAGGAAGTTAATTTTGCTGCCTCAAACTCTTGATTCAAAATGATTAAATTTTAATCGTGACAAGGTTTGATCATTCATATATTGTCAGGTTTTTGTTACTTGATGCATTCATCTACTTGTGTTTTTGTTGGTTTTTTTGGTTGGTTTTTTTTATTAAAATTCATTTCAATAATTTCCCAATAATTGTTATTCCTCGATCGCAATGGTAATTTATTTATTTATTAATTTATTTATCTATTTATTCATTTATTCATTCATCTATACTGATGAGTACATCGGCTGTCCAGCCGTTCCGAACGTATTCCCAGTGTGGAAGTTTCACATTTGTTCATTTTATATATGCTGTTTTCACCAGGAAGTCAATTTTGCTGCCTCAAACTCTTGATTCAAAATGATTATATCTTAATCGTGACAGGGTCTGATCATTCATATATTGTCAGGTTTGTGCTACTTGATGCATTCATCTACTTGTGGCTTTTTTTTGTGGCTTTTTTTTTAAAATAATATTCATTTCAATAATTTCCCAATAATTGTTATCCCTCGATCGCAATGGCAATGGGTTATACATTATTCTGTGTAACCAGACAGATTGACCCGGTTTAAGGACATGCTATAATCTCCAATTTGGAATGACCTGTTGCCTTAACACGGTGGGCGAACACTATCTTAAAATGCTAATGGTTAGTAAATATGGTTATTGTCTTTACCGTGCAAGTGCAAATTGAAAAAAACATGTTGTTAGGGAAGTGTTATTGTATGTACTAGTCTATGCATTGCCTGTAGTATACTACTCCTCACATATCTTGCTATGTATAACATCCAAGGTAAGAGCAAACTGTTTAGTTAAGAAAGGTGTGATAATATAATGTAGTTCTTGTCGGAAATATTTATAGCTAATAACTAGAGCTGGAACAATTACATGAGGATTTTGTACAAAGAAACTCTAAATAATGAAAGTATTGATTGGTAGACTGTACGAAAGTTAAGAATGTTGTGGATAACCCTTACTTAATTGCCTCTTACCTGTCATCTATTTCTTTTTTACATATGTTGGTTATTTATAACAATGTCAACTGAATAGTTATCTTGAATTTCTTGTTAGGAAGAACAGAACTTGTATCTAATTACAGGAAATAAAAACCTTATTTTAAAAAAAGCGATGGAGAAACACTGAGTTTAATGACAAACTTCCATCTAAACGTCTTGGTTGTTGTCGTTCTTTGTGTAGTTTAACGTCCAATTTGTTCTATTAGAATTTCTAAACGTGTATTCTTAAATTGAACCACAGTAGCATGCAGTTCGTCGGCAATTCTAGACCTTGTATAGGGTTAGGGTTATGGAAATGGTTAGGGGTAGGGTTAGGGATAGGTTTAGGGTTATGGAAATGGTTAGGGGTAGGGTTAGACCTAGGGGAAGGGTTTCCTGTTTGTCTAAAGAAGACTAAAGTTGAAGCCAAGATAAATCATTTACTGCTCAGTATAGTATTTATCGACAGCTGAGACACTTGAGTTGGGAAGATTTGAAATGGGTCAAGTTCGTTACGGGTCGAGTTTTTCACGGGACTAAATCTCCAGTATTCATCATATCATTCTTTCAGGTAATGCCAAGGGTTTTGATTATCAAAGCAAATTGTCCAACCATATATTTAGTGTTTTTTAGTATATATGCATTGGCAAATGCTTGGAGGATGATAAGAACCAAAGAACCCACTGGTCAAAGCTGGCTGCATTATTTTGCCATATGCTTTCAAAGATGGCGGATCCCCCTCCCTCCCCCCGTATTATGAAATTAGGTAACAACACATGAATCATGCCAAATATGATTTTCAAAAAGTGATGAAACTTCCTAGGATGTAAGCAACTGTCAGTGCCACTTATGGAGATGGTAGATGTAATGCCAATGCTCACAGTAAATCATTATTGAGTAAACATCTGGAACATCTGTTTAAGCATGCCCATTTCACCCCACCACCCCATCACTTATAACAAATACCTGAATATCTCTGTAAATATAGAATCTACGTCCATAATGGGGGGTTCTTAATAATGAAACTGTAACTCAAAAAGCCCCCCCCCCCCCATGAAATCTCCTCTTTTTTTTAAATCCATGTCAAAATACCAAAAACTAAATCTGTAAAATAGCGTATGGCCATAAAACCTTCTGTCCAAAAGAGAAATCATATTCCTATCTGTACTTAATTAGCTAGGTTTACTACAGTAGGCTTTAGCCATAACATCTATGACCAACCTTCCACCCGCTTATGAAAAAAATAATACAGTAGAACCCCGCATAAGGGGTCACCCTCCGTTCCAGGCCGAGGTGTCTGCGTACATCTTACAAAGGGTTGAAATAAACATCTACTAGAGGGAACAGTTCCGAAAAATAGTGTCTGTTAATGCAGGGTGTCTGCTTATGCTGGGTGTCTGTAAGGTGGTGTTCTACTGGGGGCCATCCATAAAGTACGTATGCACCGAGGGGGGGTGGGGGGGGGGGGGTCAGAAATTTTGGAAAATTTGCGTATGTTCCCTCTTTGTACTATTGCGTACAAGATTGGGAGAGGGGGTGGGGGGTCCAAAATTTCAAAGATTCTGCGTAATACTTTATGGATGGCCCCCTGTACATAGATATAGGCAATGATAAACATACAATAAGGTGTGCTACCTTTCCACGCTCCATATGGGAGTTGCGTCGGATGATGCCCTGTCGCTTAACGGCCTCCTTCTTGGGACTTGGCCGTTCCCCCTCTTTGTGTCTCAGCAATGACTCGCGCTGCTCTTGCTCCTCGGCATGATGTGCACGTTTCTTCTCCAAGGCGCTAGTGAGCGCGGTCATCTCAAAGGGGTCCTGCAGCTCACCCTCGCTCTCTGTGGATTCAGCGCGGGGTCTCGTCGAGTCGCCCACATCCTGCTCCACCACAGGAGGCGTGAGACTGCCCTCAGACATCTCAGGTATCTCCGGCACGGCACTGGGTTCGCGCTGCGGTGGGGCAGCAGGGCAGGGTATGCGCTCTCTGTAGTGTGTTTCGGAGAGGGCTTCAAAGTTGTCAGCCCCACGTGAGGAGCAGGCAGCCGCCATTTGGTCCACGCGGTAGAGCGGGTCGAACATCTCCAGGCTGAGAAACTCCCGCATGGGGTCATCATCGTCTTCGTCTAGCCCGAAGTCCATCAGGTCCCCGGAGGTGGAGGAGGCGGTGGACACCTGCTGCGGGGTGGAGGCATAGGAGGCCGTGGAGGACTGCGAGGGTGTGGACGACTGTGAAGAGGAGGATACAGCGCCATCAAGCGTTAAGGTCGAGCCCGAAGGTGTGGCTCCTGATATACAGTTCGGCTGAGGTCCTCCACCCATCTTCAAGTCATTGGGTGCACCGTAAACATTACTAGGTGCCCGTAAGGATGGTACCTTGCTCACCTCGGGCAGTGCTTTGGATTGCGATGGGCCTAACGTTAAGGCACTTTTTGTTCCCTGTTGTAGTCCTGAATAGCTACTGGTCCCCGCATTATTCAATTTCATGCCATACATTGAGTTGTAGCTACTCGGCCCGCTTGGTCCCGGTGAGGCCCTCTGCAGGTCAAACATGGGGTTGCAAATGGTGATACCCCTTTTTACTGGTTCTTGATGGGGGTACCCATCTGTTACTGAACTACTGCTATCACCTGAAGGCTTACACCACAGTGGGTCGAGACTACTGATATCGAAATCAAAGTCCTGAGGTGGGGAAAGGTTTATCAGAGGCCTCGGCTCAAAGTTATAAGGGTTGAGACTGTCCCGGGATGGTTTGGTTGCACTAGGGATGTGCACTGAAGCAGGCTGAATGTCCTTGTGCACAGCTCGGGGTGACCTTGGTGGCGGCTGCAAATTGGAAACCTGAGGAATTTCATCACGGCCAATGAAGAACTGACAGCTTTTAGCATTGGGGCCAACACTAGGTAGAGGCGGTGGCGCTCCCGCTGGTAATGTCTGGGCCCGCCCTCCACCTCCCAACGCACCAGTCAGTCCCAAGCCCGGGTCCTTGTTCATCTTATTCGACTGTGGTCGCGGACGAGCAATATTTCCCGAAGGTGGGCTCGACTTAGGGGTTGGTCCCTGCTGTGACATGTGCTTGCTGCCAAGGCTACCTGTTGACCCAGGCCGAGGTAGGGTGACTACCGCTGGGGCAGACACCCTCAGCCCTGCGGAGGGATGTTTGCCCGACATGTCCACGGAGTTGCTGCCCTGAGAGGACATACCCCACTTCTCTTTGCGGCGCCGGTCGTCGTCCTGGATGGTGAGGATGCTGAGCGCCATGGCCGTTTTGATGGCTGCCTCCTCATCGTACTCCGGCTCAGGGGTCGACATTGTGATTTCTCTCCTGGTTAACACATATTCACATCGGTCTACTACTCGCTCATATTTGAATATTCCTCTGAAAAAAGGAGAAAACATAGAAATATATTAATACTGAGTTTTATAACACAAGGTATGCCAGTTGGGGTCATGAAAAAAAGAAGAGATATTTTTCATGGGTGGGATTTACTGCCTCGGAGAGACTGAGATAACATGGAAAACACATCGTTATACTCCATGGAGTGGGAGTGGGGTGTGTGGGGAGGTTGGAAGCACTGATTTTTGGTGTGATTGAGGCCCAATTTATTCTCTTTTTGTTTTATAAAATGAAAGAATCAGTAAACTGAAAATGAAAACAAGGATTTCCTTGGACAATAGGAAAACTGCCATCTCGAAAACACAAATTATTTAAGATCCTGTAAATGTGGTCAACTCTCTCAAATTAATTCCCTGTCATTAATTAATTTCATATACACCTAACTTTCTCTAACATAAACAAAAAGAATAAGGCGTCCTGCGAACTAAAGATATCATTCGCTGAGTCGGACAGAAACACCCCGCTACATATTCTTTTAGCCAAGGACTGTAGTACCTTACAATGGTTATTAGGCACGAGGATAAATCTATATTTTTTAGCAAACAACCTGTCGCATGACCTACAGCCCTGACAACGGACCAGTCCGCCATCTTGCTGGTGACAACAACCTGTATCTCGATAAAGACCTGCGAAAATTGTGCTTTTAGAGGTTGTAATGCGCAACCTGCACGAGTAATGGTTGCAATAGGGTTCTTTACATTACTGGTATATGATTTAAGTGTTTCAACTTAAAGAAAATAGCCTATTTTGATCATTTGGTTGCATTAGATTCATATGTGAACCAAGTGTATAACATATTCATTTGATCTCAACTGCAAGAAAGTATTTCATGTTAAATACTCGGCCCATAAGCACACATCTATGTGAAACTGATTTTTTTTTTTTTTCCTTCAGGATATTAGTTACGTCCCTTACCTCCTCGTGGGTTGCAGCCCTATCGCATCGTCTAAACAATTTTAATTGATGACCAGACTGTGGACCTAACAATCAGATCACTTCTACTCCCTAAAACTCATAGGGTGGATGCTTTTCCAGATTGGAGTTGATAATGGTATAACCACTACTGTCTGAGATGACGGTGTGGAGTTTGCATCATCTCCAGAATGCCTTTCTATTTTAAATGGATTAGGATGAGCCGAGATGAACCATCTCATCCCCTAAAAGTGATATTATTATATACCTGTGCAAAAACAATCTACACATACAGCCCTCTCCTACCCATGGCGTATTTATACCCGTACGCCACAGTGTGCCGTACGGGGTATGTGACTAGATAAAATATCGCCATTTTTAGGTATATAATAATACGAAAACGGGCTGACTATCTTCGTACATCAAAATACTTGGTAAAATTATTGATCAAATACATCCCTCTGCCTCCGGCATCGGGATGTATGTGATCAATAATTTCACCGCATATTTTTGGAGCAAAACACATTATTAAACTGTCTTTTTGGTAAGGCTAGAATAATACCATAAGAGAATAAGCAATCTCAGTGGGAAAAAAAGTACAAAAATGAAGAGTAGGTTCAAGTTTCACCCTCCACGAGATTCCCACTCTCGTGGTTCTTCAGTCTCCAAGCCTAAGTTTGGTTCTCTCTGTGCTTGAGAACAACTCCAAGATCCGACCAAAATCATAGTTTTTTTTAAATATGGTAGATAACAACCCATTCTCGGGAGATCAACGTTCAAATCAAAACGAGGCAAAGGGTTTCGCAATTTTCGAGCACCCTAGCTTTCTGGTATTATCGCTAGACCGGAGTAACGTAAATCAATGTTTGAACTCACCGTACATGATTAATATGCATAATTAAAGATAGTTTGGTGTTCTTCTGACAAGATTTAAAAAATATATGCACTTTGAATGAGTTTTTGTTTTGAAAGTTGCAGCAGCCTGTCATCTGTAATTTCGGCAGTTTGCTGGAGAAAACACCAAATAAAACAATCTTTGCATAACAATTTGATAAAAAGAAACCCATCTGCCCTCTTCCACTGCTCTTCAGTTACATGCCATATTTTTGTTTGATTTCTCTATGTTGGATATTTACTGAGATATTACCAGATATGTACAGTGGGTTTAACATTGGTTTCAATGGGGTGGAAAGTTGCTAAACCCATATGCGTAAAAGAGTGCACTGCACCACTTTCGAGGAAATAAACTGCAGAGCGATAAAACCTGAGTAGAACAGTGTTCATTTTTGCCGCCGGATGAACCTGTTACTACGTTGTGTGACGTCGGCACCGCTCCCGAGAATACTCAGTATTCCTATATACCCATTGGCGAACTAACTAGAGTTACATACCGCTGTTGGGGGGTGCATTAAATATAAGTTATGTGTCGAGGTTGACAGTTTCGTCCCGCTCTCATGTTTTCGTCCCGCTCCTCGTCAAAGCAGGACGAAACTATAGCTGTTGTGGTTACTCGATAAGGGTCGCCATTTTCTTCGGAAGCGTTTTAGGTAAAGAATTAAGCATTTTTATCGATATTTGAAGGTATATAGGAATAGGGAAACCAAGTACCGGTAAGCAAAAGTCAAAGTTACTGGGTGAGGATCGGGAAAATTACTGCCCGCAGCTGACGCCTTGGGCAGTAATTTTCCCGATCCTCACCTTGTAACTTTGATTTTTTTCTCACCGGAACATAGTTTCCCTCTATTCCTATACATGTATTTTATTTTGTCCCAGCAGTCATATCATGCACGCACACAAAATAAACCTTGCAATAACACTCATCGTTCTACGATTTACTAGATCTAGTAGTAGTAGTAGTACCGGGTAGTACGTTTTCAAACCTAATTAGGCTATTAATTAGGTTTGAATGTGTACTCCACTCTAGCCTACTGACTTAATTGAACCTGGCATTGACACAGTCCACTACTTTACTGAAGACCCTCACTCAAGACTGACTAGTCCGAGAAAAGTATGTCTGTCTGGTGTGCACCACCAACCCGAGTCGAAGCCTCCCAGACTAAAAGACTCGAGAGGTGGTGTGCACTGTATCAGTGTATCACTGTATGACTATGAGGGTATGAGTCAATGAGATATCATTCCCTATTTGACTGGGAATAAAAGCACTATGTTTTGTTTAAATCCTGATAGTACGTTATACAGCGGTCATGGTATCGAACTGTATGGTGTCTATCATTTTCAAAAGATTACACTGCAAAAGAAAGCAAAGTCGGGGATTCCGTGGAAGGGGGAGGGTTCGGATTCCAAATACGGTCGGTATCGTGAACTTAGCACCAACCTGTCAAACAGACAGGAACTGTCAAACTTTGTACACATATCTGCGGTTGTATTTGTGGGTAACGAATCTGTGGCACACGTGCTGATATTCCACGTTAACGTACACATACGGGATTCTTTTAAGACTTGTAGTAAACCCTTAAAAAACTTACCAAATCAGTGCATCTAACTTCATTTCAATGTAGATTTATGGGAGACGTAGGGCGCAGCCATGTTTGTTGTTAACACTGCTGCGGTGCATCATGGGAGGAACGTCTGAGTATGTGTCATGGCAAGCCATTGGTCAATTACAGTTCGCAGAATCTATGCTAGAAGAGTGCGGGTTTTGCCTTGCGTTGAGCGCTATGGCCTAGAGAAATATTTACTAAACAACGCCATGGACATCTATCTATGGAAAGGAAACCCAGGCGAGCGCCTTGTTTCTTCTGTGATCGCTATGCCTCGGCTACGCTCGACTGCGTTCACCCGGATAGCGCTAATTTTCCGCTCATCCGCCAGAAGTAATCACAGTCAACTCTAGTTCCAGTTTTAACCACTTGGAATCAAAATGTGGCACTGCTGATGCACACTGCACCGCTAGAGCAACCTACAGAAACTCGTTTTGCGGAGCGATAAACCGGAGCGGCGCAGTGTGCTGCTGATGGATTTGGTCTGGGTAAAACTTTCATATCCCAGCAAGTAATAGGAGTAGAAATATGATTCAAAATGCACATAAATCAGAATTATGATACATATGTGATGTTTATAAAGTTTCGGGTGTGAATTGAAATGGAATTTAGGTACCGGGTAATCGGATGGATGTTTCATCCAGCGAATGGGCAGTCAGAACTCAGATGGATGGAAAGTCAGTTGGATAACGATGACTTGGATCGACCATATGGGCCAATATCTATGTCTCCCTATTGTTCTCCTGGGACCCGTTTCAATAGAATGTGTCATTAAGCCACTTAGTGATATGAGTAGTGACCTCAATAGTGACAGAAATAGCGAAAAAATTTAAGCCTTGTTTCATAAAGCATGTCACTATTGGGGTGGTGTGTCAGTTCACTCACAGAGTAGATAGATACTCTGTGGTTCCCTGTTGGCGACATAGTGACATTGCTGCCTGGGCCTTACAATTGATGGTGTCAAGTGCCAAATCCGCTAAGGCGATTTTACATGCGAATTTGGGTTCGCAGACGTTTGCAGACGTTCGAATGGACATGCGAATGCCTTGCGACAATATCTAATATATTGAATATTATCGCATTGGATTCGCACAGTCGCAAGGATCGCAGACGCATTCGCTTGGTAGCCTTAGTGGATTTGGCGCTTTAGTGCTATCGGGAACAAGTGCTGTCAAGGTGAGATCACTGCATAAATCATCGACTATGCTTGAGTAATTTTACACTGTACACCAGAGCAGCATTTTCTATGACAAAATTCAAATGCGAATATCGTTGGATTGCATAAGCCGATATCCTTCATATTTGTCATGTTTATACGTTGTATGTGTCCCTAACTGGGGTTAAAGTTTCATAGCTTAATTCATACAGGAAGTAAAGTTACACGTTTGTGACAACAGCAGCGAGAGGGTATAGGGGACATAGCCATTGTTAGTTCACGAAGCAGCCACTAGGTGGTCGGGGGACAAATCTGTATTCTGGCTCTTTGTTCTTACACAATTCAACTGGCTTTCAATATTTTACCATGGTTCCATTGACTCTGTACACACATCCCAAAGCAAGATGACATAATGATTAAACCCAAGGCATGATATTTTCCACATGGAACACTTTATTTACATATGTGAGCAAGGCTAGATTTGTGACACTTCCCTATTATCACTCAGTTCTTTTCCACCTCCATTATTGAAGAACACCTACTTTTCCACCTCCATTAGTGAAGAACACCTACTTTTCACCTCCATTAGTGAAGAACACCTACTTTTTCACCTCCTTTAGTGAAGAACACTTACTTTTTCACCTCCTTTATTGAAGAACACCTACTCGGGGGGCGTCATGGCGGCGCCCATGGATCATAGGCTATATGCCGTATACCCTCTCGCTATTTAGGACACAATAGTGACCACTACAGTGACCGGACATCGGTCTTATGAAATGGTACAGCCCCTATTAGCGCCCGTCTGTAAATCGGAGTCACAGAGTCGGTTGTCACTAAACTACTGCAACGCAACCTGTCACTATCGTGTCACTACACCCAATAACGGACGTCCTACAGACTATTGAAACGGGCCCCTGATGTGGGTGGTGCGGCGTGTGTGACGGCCCGTGACGGCCACGATCACGGCCGTCGCGCTCCAGTGCTCACATCTTTGCTCCCTTGGTGGGCGTGAGGGGCCATCCATAAATTATGTCACGCTTTTATTGGGCATTTTTAGGACCCCACCCCCCTGTCACACTTTGTCACACATTTCATACCACCCCCAAAATATTACGTCACACTTTCCGAACCCCCCCCCCCCCCATTTTTACATAATGTCACTCGTCTTCGACTCGTGAAATTATGGAGCCAACAAAATGCGTGGCATAAATAAACTCAGACTCAAACTCGTGACGTCTCTTTATATTATACATTTTTTTTTAAAAAAAGCTTCTGTGATACACCATTAATTTAGTGGGAGATATTACATGAGACAAAACTCCCGATTTACTAGATCACTGAAAAGCTATTGATACTTCACCATACTTTACTGCACTAGTTGTCATTTTAGACCAACCAGTCATATGCAGTACCGTAAAATGGGGTTACTTTGGCCCAGCAGGGGTACCTTTGGCCCAATGCAAGAAAAATGTTGTGTTTGTTTACCCTGCAAAATCTATTTTGTTTATTGATTCTTTTAAAACGTCGATGAAATGCTGACATATCTATGTTTCAAATAAAAAAAAATAAGATAAGACATACTGCCATTAGTCACCAGTAGGGTACCATGAATGACGTAAGGTATTTTTGTGAATTTTGAGAATATTCCGAAATTACGTCTGAAGCTCACATCCATAGTCAACCAATAAAAGCATTTTTAACAACATATGAATAATTCCACAAGCATATCATCTGAGATGTAATAATGTAATTCCATAAATTATTCCTTTCGTGGTATCTGATTTTCTGGAAAATTATTAATCTTGCAAAAGTTTTGGGGTAACTTTGGCCCAAGGGGTAACTTCGGCCCATCAATCTTTATTATGTTTTCTTTACAGAATTTTGCTGTTTTCATGTATCTGATTGTGCTGTACATGAACCTTTGGTAATCACTTATTCAAAATACCCTTATTGATCAATTGCTATGGTATTGGTACCTTAAAAGGGATTCCTTTGGGCCATACGGGGTAACTTTGGCCCAAGGAAAGAAAGATGTTGTTTCTGTTTACCCCACAAAATTTATTTTGTTTATTAATTCCTTGACAACATCAATGAAATACTTATCCCTACTTGCCAGCAAGTGGATTCATGCTTTATATGGAAAAAAAATTCTTCACCGGCAGGTTTAGTCAACGGTGAATGATAAAAGGTATTTTCATGAATTATATATATTGTAGTAATGATTAAGATTGGTGCTCTCGGAGGAGGGACAAGTTACCTCCGGCTGGTAGGCCGGTGGTGTCTGCCAATGGTTGCGCCACAGAGAAGATATCTGCATTTGTAGATACATTTTGTAGCTCCCTAAAACCACATGTCCCACAAATAAAGTCTTATGTCAAAGACACGGATGATTTTGTTAACAAAATCAATAACCTAGGGACATGGCGCAAGAACACAATCATAGGCACTCTAGATGTCAGCTCCTTATACATGTACACCAATATTCCAAAAGACGAAGGAATTGAGGCAATAAGGAAAAAGCTCACAGAACACAGAGATGCAAAGAAATACCCAGCCACTGATACATTGGTGGAACTGCTAGAGATAGTCCTCAAAAACAATAATATAGAGTTCAATGGGAAACACTATATCCAAATCAGAGGAACAGCTATGGGTACAAAACTGGCACCATCCTACCAAACCTTTTTATGGAAAGTATTGAGGAAAGCATACTGAAAAGTGACCCTGTACAGCCCACAGTATGGTGGAGATACATAGATGACATTTTTTCGTGTGGGAACATGGTGAAGAGGAACTGACAAGGTGGTTAGACAACCTAAATAGCCACCACCACTCCATAAAATTCACATGCGACCACTCGGGAAAGAGAATAACCTCCCAAACACAAATGTAATATTGGAAGACGGTAAATTGTACACAGACATCTGTGTTTGATCGAGAATCAAGTATCAAGAATGTTTCAATAGACCTAGAGAATTGATTTGATAGTTGTTCTCAAGTGTCATGAACAGGAATATCAATCAAGTTTTAGAAATCTATATGTTTAAACAAATGGAAACTGATTACTTAATTAAACTAATTTCTGGGATTAAAATCAGTGTAAATACACCCTAATGCATTAAAAATGTCTCTGAATCAAGTCCTATATGGGTCTGAGTATGACAGGTTCAATAACCTGATCAGTGGATGAAGGTAGGGAGTGTCTGTGTTGGAGTGAGGGAGAGGTGCTAATATGGAGTGACTGGGTTGAGATAGAGTCATATGCCTACCCTTCCACCAACCCCATACCTCCTTACTGGGTCTGTTCTTCTGTGAAGAGCATAGTGAATGGTCTGTCCCATCAGTTGTGGAAGTTCCAATGCTATACAGTCAGGTCTGTCCCATCAGATTTGAAATGTACATGCATTGTAAAGTGGTAGGGGAGCAGTGAGCCAGAACAAACAGCTCTTGAGTGTACCTAGTTGGTCAGTAAACTAGATGGAGTGGTTGTGGGAAGGGAGGGGGTGAGGGCTATTCTGGCATGACTGTAGAGTGGCTTCAGGTCCAGTGTGTTATATCTTAATCTTCATCTGTCTCTGTCTGTTAGTAAATACAGTAGAACACCGCATAAGCGGACACCCCACATTAACGGACACCTTCCTTTGGAACGGTTCCCTCTATTAGATGTTTATTTTAACCTCGCGTAAGCGGACACCCAGCATAAGCTGTCACTTTAGCCCAGAACGGAGGGTGTCTGCTTACGCGGGGATCTACTGTATGTCTATTTCTCTTTGTTTATCTTATATTTGTTTGTCTTCTGTCTCCAGCTGTCTGCTTCTCTGTCTATCCCCCTGGCCCTATCCCTGTATATACTCTATTTATAACTCTCTCTATTCATATCTTTGTCCCTGTCTGTCCATATGTATGTCATACTATATCTTTGTCTCTGTCTCTGTTGGTTGGCATGTATGTTTGACTATTTCTCGTTGTATGTGTCTTTCTGCATCTCTGTCTTATTGTCTCTGTCCCTATCTGTATATATGTCTCTCTGTCTGTTTATTTGTCCCTCTGTGAGTCTCCCTTCTGTCTCTGTCATCATCTGCATCATTATCTGTCTCTCTGTGTCTCCCTCCTGGTCTTCATGAACATCAATGATCAAGGGTTTCAGCAAGTCTATGGTCAAGTCTTAGGTGTAAGACAGGGTTGAAGGGAGTAAAACTGGTTTGTCAGGTCTGTACAAAGTGGGTCTGAATACAGTATATTTAGATCTGTCCCATCAGATATGACTCTCTGTATATAGTGTTTTTAGATCTGTCCCATCAGATTTGAAATTTAAATACCACATTTAGACAATATTATCGTCTAATAGTTTCGTTTTCTAGTACCAGATTACAGTAGCCATAGCTAAGTGTTTATCATTTCATAAAATGATTGACATAGTGAATCCTGTCTAGCAGACAATTTTCCTCTGAACGGAAATTTTCCCCTCTATTAGATGTTTTATTCACCCCGTGTAAGCGGTCACCCTGCATAAGCAGATACCCCACATAAGCGGACAGTTATTTCAATATGAAAAGACCAAAAATCCTGCGTAAACAGACACCTCAGACGGACACCTCAGGTGGACACCCAGACAAATATGGCCTATCAGTGTGGGGACAAAACTCCAGATTATCAAGATAAATCTGTTTTCTGGTGTGTGTATAGGGGTGGGGGAGAGTTGAGGGGGACTGCTGTAGGTGCCAGGTAGGCAGGTGTCCGTTTTATAGAGTAAACAGTAATTATATAGAATGTCCTGACCATGCTGTACAATTCACGGAACGAGATAATAATTTACGGTTTTTACTATATACTCATGCCATATATAGTGTAAATACGTACCGTTTTGGCATATGACGTAAAAATACTGTACGGACCGCTGGTCCGTACACTAAAATACTGACCACCTTGCCATACACGTTTATCAACATATCGGTTGTTAAAAATTGAATTAATGATTTTTTTTTAAATTTCGGGTATATAGTAAATATATAACGTCCAACCATGCTTGTACAAGTCACAGAACTCGATGATAATTTACCGTTTGTACGGAACTTAAATTACCATCTCGTTCTGTGACTTGTACAGCATGGTCAGGACGTTCTATATAAGTACGGACCGAGGCATTTATACAGAGTTCCGTACAAACGGTAAATTATCAACAAGTTCTGTGAATTGTACAAGCATGGTTGGACGTTATATATTTACTATATACCCCAAATTTAAAAAAAAATCAATTCCATTTGGCTTAACAACCTATTTTTTAATAAACGTGTATGGCAAGGTGGTCCGTATTTTAGTGTATGGACCGGAGGTCCTTACAGTATTTTTACGTCATCTGCCGAAACGGTGCGTATTTACAGTATACGGCATGGGTATATAGTAAATACAGTTATAACATGTCCACCTACACAGGTGAGACAATAGGCGTATGTGCACATTGTCTAGCAGGCCTGGGTGGGCTTTGTGAGTGGAGGTGGCAGTCTGCAGCAGGCTGGAGCAGATAGGTGTTGAAGCGATCGCTATTCACTGATTGCTGGCCAAAATGCCTTGTCTGCTAAGTAGGTTGATCACAGACATAACTTTTCTCAGGCACATGTACAAATATCTATCAACTTATTCATTAATTCATTCCTTTTGTAGTGGCCTTTTCAATTTCCTAGACATAATTGTTAATATATAATCACATAGAATAAAGATTCTCTAAATGTATATTGCTATATGACCAATATAAACCTGAAAACTCAGCGTAAGCAGACAGACCACATAAGTGCACACTTTGGCCCGGAATGGAAGGTGTCCACTTACGCAGGGTTTAACTGTAGTTGGATTATAAAGGTGGTTGTTATGTAAGAGTCTATTGTACTTTAGAAGTACCATGTTCATCCATTGTAAATGGAAATATCATTAGCTTCTAGTATTAATGGGCACTGACATGGATGGGCAGTCAGATGGATGTGAAGTCAGTTGGATAGGCAGGGGCATACCGAGGACTATGTTAGGGCGGTACACCTCTGAAGATTGATAAGGGTCCAGCTACGAAACCCCTCCTGTGGGGTACCAGGGCAAAGCCCCAGATACGCCCCAGATAAGCTGCATCCAGGATTCTGCTTCAGGTGGAATGTGACCAGGGATCCAGCTACTCTGGGAAGTCCAGGGGGGCAAAGCCCCCAGAAAAACTTGAATTTCATGGATTAAACCACCTGTACCCAGGATTCTTTGGGAGAGGCTATGATCGTCCAATCGTTTATGAACCTAGCTGTTGTCATTCTAGTCAAATTGTCTCGTGACTCTTCATAGGTAGAACTGCTTGCTATGAAAAGTCATAGGTGCACAGTAACCTTACACATCCTAATGACTAGATATAATTATAATAAACAAGTATCTGCTTATCAAGCTTTACTGTAATGATAACTATAACCACACAAATTTATTCACAGCAGATCTTTCAGTCAGTTACATAAGCTTGAAAGTACAAACCATTTGACAAAGTCATGTCCTCAATAAACCTTCCTTCCAGATCTAGTCAATTACCTTGTTATCCTTGTGATTATAAATTAGTCTCACCCATTAGGGCTAACTGGAAGAGTTGGCAGTAATGTGTGAACAGCAGATGGTTGCTATGGACATGGTGCTGGTCACGTGACCCCGCTCCCCACACTGCCCTTGCCCACTTCAATCTGGGATGCCAACAAGAAAGGAACCTCCTGTGGCACTCTGATATCACTCGGGTTTACCCGACAAACTCCTGCTCGATTGCAACTCGCCACCAGTCACCCCGTGGTGCACACACTCTACCAGCAAGAAACTCCCACCCACTCTACAAAAAAATCTTCTCTCCTATTTCCTCAATTTCCCCTACTTAATCTCAATAGCTTGTGACATTTCTTTTATATTCTAATTATTTCTTATATTGTAATTAATAAAATTCATCTCGTTATTAAGTGTAACTCAATAAATCTTTATCAATTACCATGCTTCTGTGTTGGTGATTGTGTGTACAGGGGGCAAAGCCCCTGGAAAACTTGGATTTTATAGATTTTAAAAGCTGTCCCAAGGATTTTCTTTGAAGAGGGGGGTATATATCTTAGGTTATCTGTGAATATTGCCAGGGTCTAGCAGAAAAGCCCCTTCTGGGAGTCCAGGGGGCAAAGCCCTTGGATTATATATTTGTTTGAGGGATGGGTGTTATACATCTTAGGGTATCTGGATATATTGCTAGGGTTCTAGCAGCAAACCCCCTCCTGGGGGGTCCAGGGGATGAAGCACCTCAAAGACCTTGAATCATAAACATTCTACAAGCTGTACCTAAGATTTTGCTGCTCCACCATACAGTCCCTTAACCATACTGCCCCTCACCTATACTGGTACCAAACCAAACTGCTCCTGAACCATATTGCAACTTATGCCATACTGTCCCTCACCCGTACAGCCCCTCAACCATACTGCCCTTAAAACATACTGCCCATCAAATATACTGCCTTCAATCAACTGCCCCCTAACCATATTACCTGTGAACCATAATGCCCCTCAGTCGTACTGCCCCTCGACTATAGGGGACAGAGCCATTGTTAGTTTACGAAGCAGGCACCAGGTGGTCGGGGGACAAACCTGTATTCTGGCTCTTTGTTCTTACAAAATTCAATTGCCTTTCAATATTTTACTATGATTCCCTTGACTCTCTTCACCCATCCCAAAGCAGGATGACATAATGATTAATCCCAAGACATGATATTTTCCATATGGAACACTTTATATAAATATGTGAGAAAGGCTAAAGTTGTGACATTTCCCAATTATCACTCACTTCTTTTCCACCTCCTATAGTGAAGAACACCTACTTTTTTACCTCCTTTAGTGAAGAACACCTACTCGGGGGGTGTCATGGCAGCCCCCATGGATCATATGCTATATGCTGTATACTATCCTTCAACCATATAGCCCCTGTACCATACTGCCAATCCATCATACTGCCCCCAAACTGTACTGCCCCTCAATCATACAGCCCCCAACCATACTGCACTTCACTCATACTGCCCCTCAACTTTACTGCCTTAAAACCATATTGCCCTCGAACACTCTGAACTACAACCAAGAACCCCCTATCCATACTACTTCTCAACCATACTGCCTAGTAAGCATACTGCCTAGCAAGCATACTGTCCCTCAACCATACTGCCCTTCAAGTCAAACTTACTGCCCTCACCATGCAGGCCTTGAACCATACTTTCACTAACCTTACTGCCCTTCAACCACACTGCCCCCTAACAGTACTGTTGTTCCACCATACTGCCACTTCACCATACTGCCACTTCAGCTAACTGCCCCTCCACAATACTGCCTCTGAACCGTACTGCCCCTCACATGTGCAGCCCTTTATCCATACTACCCTTAAACCATACTGCCCCCTAACCATAATGCCCCTCCACCATGAATGAGTTAGTTAATAATTGCAATGTCCTGGGACCTATTTCAATAGTTTGGAGATTAAAAAAGAATAGCCACCACAATAGAGAGAGCAATCAGCGGCACTAACAGTGGGAGTTATAAAGTCTCGGTTCAGAAGGGGTGCCACTGTTGAGATCCCGGTGTCGTTCGCTATGCCAGCATAACAAATGAGACATTTGATAAATCTATATCTAATGAATAATTTAATTATTCCAAATTGTTCTTCGTTTTTTTCCCCACATTTCAGTTTTTATTTGAGGTCTCTACATGCATCTTCGGCTGAGTTACGGAGCCAATACTGTAGGTCTCGCTTGTAAGAGATGGAAGTGATAACCTAAGGTCGAGCGCTGCAGTAGGTTCCATGTGAAAATAGGCTGAGTGGTGCAGTACCTCCAATTCTTGTTTAGAATAGCACTAGCGACTTCGTAAAGTCTAAGAAAAATGAAATGCCAGACTGACAGTAGTGGGATTCGAACACCCGACACATGCATACGCAGCCAAGTGCTCTGCTGACTGCTCCACATGGCCAGATGCTAGGGAAGGGTCAAATACTTAGGTTCTTGTAGAAGTCGTGGTGGGGGGGGGGGGGGGGGGGCGAATCAGCGGAGTTTTGAAAGGGCTACAAAGTCCAACAAAAAAGGAAACAGGTACGAGTTTTTCACTGCATGAGAATCTCACTCTCACTCCAAACATAGGTTTTGTTCACTCTGTTACTATGTGCGGGAGCAACTTCAAGCGGATTCTACTAGAATCATAGTTTTTTAGATATAGTAGGTAATAATGCTTCTCACAAAGGAGTTGACCACTGGAAAATCATGAAAATCTAGATATGGGTAAAGGATACATATTTAGAATTGTTCGTATATTTTTCTTTACTTAAATATGATATAATATCTGATATACTATGTTTTAAAATGGTTGTTTTGATCAGTACGAGAGGGTAGACCCTCTCGTGAACAGTGGCAGTACAGTGGCAGTAACAGCGAGACCTCACTAACGGGTACTACCACTGTTGGTGCCGCTTTTGTCCCATGTGCCGCTCGCTGTTGCCACCCTCTCCTATTGAAACAGGGAGTGCCACTATTTGGTTAGTGAGAGCAACTATGAGAGTTTTTTCAGCTAGTGAAACAGCTCCCAGTTTTGTCCTGTATTATATCTACCTTGTTCTTCGTTGACGCTAGCGTGGAAGATGTATGGAAACAGATGAACGTCTGTACCGTCGTTAAATAAATTTTGAATAAGAAAAACACCAAAAAACATACTGCTGCTCAACTATACAGCCCCTAAACCATACTGCCCCTAAACCGTACTGCGTCTCAACCATACTACCAGTCAAACTTACTGCTCTCATCATACAAGCCCTGAAACATACTTTCCCTCACCTTACTGCCCTTCAACCACACTGCCCCCTAATTAAACTGCCCTTTAATCATATTGCCCCCTAACCATAATGCCCCTGAATCATATTGCCCCTCCATTATACTGCTGTTCCACCATATTACCACTCTACCATACTGCCCCCAACCCTACTCCCCCTTAACCATATTTCCTCTCAACCATTGTGCCCTTCAAACGTACTGCCCCTCACCATACTGCCCATCAATTATACAGCCCCTAAACCATACTGCCTCTTAATCATACTGCCCATCTTTAGCTTTTAAATTCATCCAAACACCAACCAACACCAACAGCTCTGGGGCCATCCATAAAGTATGTACGCAGCAAGGGGGGGTAGCGTAGGGGTGGGGGTTAGACCAAATGTGTACAAAAGCCTACAGGGGGGAGGGGGTTGAAGGCTTGATTTTCCATACGCATGCATACGCAATTTCTATGAAGACGTCTTGTATAAGTGTGTGTGTATCTGTGAGTTTAGGTGTGTGGGTGTGTGTGTGTGTGTGTGTGTGTGTGTGTGTGTGTGTAGGTGTGTGTGTGTGTGTGTGTGTGTGTGTGTATGTGTTTATGACTGTTCTTTTTGTCTCCCCCCGCAGGCCGGCAGGAAGTGCAGTATTTCCTATGACAAAATTTAAACGCCGATAACTTGGGAACGGCTTGGCCGATTTTCTTCATATTTGGTACGATTATAGGTTATACCTTACTCGTGTAAAAATTGCATTGCTTAGTTCCTATGGAAAGGGGTGAAATTCACGTTTCATCAGTGGTCTCGCTGTTGAGGTGAGACCAACTCTCACTGTTGGCACAGGTCTCGCTATGCACACCTGTTTGAAGTTCGAATTTATTCGTCTACCAGCCGGGATGACGTGGGATTTCACCCCTTTCCATAGGAATTAAGCAATGAAATTTTTACACGAGTAAGGTATATATATAGTCTATAATCATACCAAATATGACGATAATCGGCCACGCGGTTCCGAAGTCATCGGCCGTGAGATTGAGTTAGTCGCTGTTCCTTTTCACTCCCTCCGTAGTGCGGCGGGGTTTCGGCCGTTCTTTTTGTCTCCCCCCGGAGGGCGGCGGGAAATGCTGGATACATTGGCCACCAGAGCACTATTTGCTATGACAACTTCAAACGGTGATATCTTCGTAACGGATGGTCATATTTGGTACGATTATCGGTTATATGTATACCTTACTTGTGTTAAAATTTCATTGCCCTCCTCTGACATAAACAAAACTCTAAACCCAACAGCGACAGGGTCTACCCTGTCACTAATAGTGCCTCAACAGTGATAGATACAGTGAGAGCTATTTTCTAGTGAAACATACTCTCTCACTGTTGGTCTCACTCCTTACCTCACTCGCGTTCATGCTTGACTGCTCCTTCTCATGAAACGCAAACTATCACTGTGGTCTCACTATGGCAGCTTACCCTCCTAGTGAAATGGTCCCCAGCTTTACTGCTCCTCCACAATACTGCTCCTGAATCAAATTGTATCAAACTATACTGCCCCTCACTATACTGTCCCGAAGCTATACTGCCCCAGAACCATAGGGCCCCTCAAACATTCTGTCGTTCAACCATACTACTCCTAACTATACTCCCTCTCACCCATACCACCGCTTGACCATGCTGCACCTCCCCATACTGTCCTTTAACCACACTGCCCTCACCAAAAATGCTCCTGAATAATATCGCCCCTCCACAATTCTGCGCCTCTTCCATACTGCCCCTCCACCATACTGCCCCTAAACGATACTGCCCCTCAGCATACTGCCCCTAAATGATACTGTCCCTCAACAATACTGCCCCTTAACCATACTGTCCCTCACCATAGTACTCCTTCACCATACTGCCCTCAACCATACTGGCCTAAATCACACTGTCCCTCACCATAATACCCTTTGAGGGGCAGTAGAGTTTAGGGCCAGTCTGGTTCAGGGTACCGGTAGTAAGATTGAGGGGCACTATGGTCTAAGGGCAGTATGGATTAAGGGCAGCATGGTAGGGAAGCAGTATGGATTTAGGGGAGTATGATTGAGAGGCAGTATCGTAGTGGAGCAGTATATGGTTGAGAGGCAGTATTGCTGAGGGGCAGTATGGTGGTTGAGGGAAAGTATGGGTGAGGGGCGATATGGTTGAGGGGCAGTATAGTTGGTGGGCAGTATGGGTGAGGGCAGAATGGGTGAGGGGCAGTATGGTTGGTGGGCAGTCATTTAGGGGCAGTATGTGGAGGGGAAGTATGGTAGAGGGGCAGTATTGTGGGGGGGAGTATGGTAGAGGGGCAGTATGGTGGAGGGTAGTATGGTGGAGGGGCAGTATGGTGGAGGGACAGTATGGTGGAGAGGCAGTATGGTGGAGGGACAGTATGGTAGAGGGGCAGTATTGTGAAGGGGGAGTATGGTAGAGGGGCAGTATAGTGGAGGGTAGTATGGTGGAGGGGCAGTATGGTGGAGGGGCACTATGGTGGAGGGGCAGTATGGTGGAGGGGCAGTATGATAGAGGGACAGTATGGTGGAGGGACAGTATGGTAGAGGGATAGTGTGGTGGAGGGGCAGTATGGTGGAGGGGCACTAAGGTGGAGGGGCAGTATGGTGGAGGGGCGGTATGGTTGAGGGGCAGTATGGTTGGTGGGCAGTATGGGTGAGGGCAGAATGGGTGAGGGTCATTTAGGGACAGTATGTGGAGGGGAAGTATGGTAGAGGGGCAGAATTTTCGAGGGGCACTATGGTGGAGGGGCAGTATGGTGGAGGGACAGTATGGTAGAGGGACAGTATGGTGGAGGGACAGTATTGTAGAGGGGCAGTATGGTGGAGAGGCAGTATGGTTGGTGGGCAGTATGGGTGAGAGGCAGTATGGTGGAGGGGCACTATGGTGGAGAGGCAGTATGGTGGAGGGGAAGTATGGTAGAGGGGCAGTATTGTGGAGGGGGAGTATGGTAGAGGGGCAGTATAGTGGAGGGTAGTATGGTGGAGGGGCAGTATGGTAGAGGGACAGTATGGTGGAGGGACAGTATGGTGGAGGGGCAGCATGGTGGAGGGGCAGTATTGTAGAGGGGCAGTATGGTGGAGAGGCAGTATGGTGGAGGGGCAGTATGGTGGAGGGGCAGTATTGTGGAGGGGCAGTAGAGTGGAGGGGTAGTATGGTAGAGGGGCAGTATGTGATAGTTTTGAGATTGATGTACTCCTTGCCTGAACGGTAGTAACTTAAGATTGATAGAGGCAGTTGTCCCCAAAAAATTCTATTCCCAAATTACAGAATCTCATCTCAAATTACAGAGTATCAAGATTTGGGTTTTCGAAGATTTAATGTAATTGAAGAGGTTATCAGTTCATTTAATGTTTTATAAATATATATGATATACTAGTTTAACTACGTATTAACTTAAGCATGACTATGTCGGAGTCTAATCATTCTTCTAGAGAATTTGCACATCTGGATTTGAAGGTTTATCTTATCTCAGCTGTACCATTGTTAAACTATCGCTTACTTCTCTCAGAATTGACTGAAGTAGCAGTCATGTGTTAAAATTCATATGTAAATGAGTATATAAGCACAGGATACCTGGTGGTCAGTACCTGTCAAGCATTCTTATTCAACCACAACAATGAAGCTGATTATTCTGCTTTCAGTCCTTGGGGCTGTATTTGCCAATGACTCGTTCATCATAGGAGGTGTCGATGCTCAGCCTGGAGCTTGGCCTTGGCAGGTAAGCAGTTGGGAAGAGTTTGCCCATTTTATTATCATTGTTGTAACCTAAGGTATAGGGAGCCAAAGTGAACTTGCTGAAACCACGGATACCCGTTTACAAAATACCATTTCCGGTGGCCAGTGAGAACGAGGCTTAGTGCTAAACCTATGGGGGTTTGAGGCTAGACTTTTGTTTTTGGTCTCGTTTGTTACTTTTCAAGTGTAGTTTGCTACTATCATCTCTGAATAACTCTGTCTCGAAGCTACGATGACAGTTTTTAAGTTTATCAAAAATATGGACCTAAAAGATTGGAGAATGACACATATAATCTCGAACCTACATAGTCAAAGTACTGAGTGCCTATATCCGGAAATATACCCCCACCCCCCAAGCGCATAGTGGAGAAAGGTCTATAGAGGAGACTGCTTTCCCATTGTCACTCTACAGCATGTATTGTCACTCTACAGCATGAACTCTCTGTTATCAGTGCTTATTTTTTGACGTAAAGAAATCTCTGTCTAAAACATAAGTAAGGATGCTGGAAAAGCCGCAAGGTGTTCAAATGCCCTACAACAGGTGTACAAAGCAATTTCAAATCTTATTTAGGTCCAAAAAGCTGTTAGTTCAGATGATCAGCCTTTCTGCATTATTTAACCATTAACTAACTTTTTCCATCTCCTGTTGGTTTGATATTATTGTTGTTTTTCTCACAGGGTTCACTGCGAATAGGCTCAAGCCACAGTTGTGGTTTGTCTCTTATTGGCCAAAAATGGGGTCTCACTGCTGCACACTGCGTCACAGGCTCTGTGTAAGTTTGTTTTTATTTACAAATTTACCTGCCTTTGCAAATAGTATATATGCTTTATGTCTATGTGAAATATCTTGGTTATATTGGCATCCTTATTAGTTTCGGATGGAAATATTATTCTGACCAGGATATACGCCTGTTATTTAGCAGCTTTCTTAACTATATTTGACAAATATGAATTGGATGCTGTACCAAGTATATAGTGAATAATGGGAAAAGAAGACTAAATAGTGTGACCATGATGGTATACTCCCCTTTTAACAGTTTCCCTTTACTTTCATCACTTTATACGCTTTCAGAGGTCATCAAATAGTTCAGTATATCTTTTCCAAGCTTCCCCCACCAACACACAATCTTACTCTTTTTAGTATATCTATAGTATCTCATCTATTTAGAGTACACTCACTCTGTTACAACCCTATTACCTTATCTTGTACATATAATTGATATTCCATCATTTCATTCCCTCATTAGGGGCCAGTATAACTTCATGTTTGGAGGCATCAACCGCAACAATCTTGCAGTTCGTCGTGTAGCACAAAGTATCAAGAGGGTAGGTATATAATTTAGAATATGCATTAGTTCAAATGTAATGGGATTAAATCACTTGGTGTTTATTTGTTTTGGTTTGTTTTGGTAGTTTAACGTCCAATTTGTTCAATTAGACTTAGTTTGGGTTTGATCAAATCTATGAGATGAATGTAGGAGAAATCCCACCCCTACACATTTACCGAGGTGAGAGTTCTTTTACTTCCCACACCACATAGACATAGTATGAGAAGGATTGGCCTTTGATATAGCAGTAAATCCACCACTGCTGGGGGGTGAAGGAGAAAAGTGGCTGCAGTGGGACCCGAATCAACCAAGTCCTGTGCTCTTTACCACTGAGCTATCTCCCCACCCACCCCGGTCGCTTTAGTTATGCTTGCGTGCAAGCATATCCGGTCTGCACCACGAGGAGGCGAGGCGACCAAGAGGGTGAACAGATTGGTAATTTCTGTCCACCCCGGCAGACCTCACTTGGTGTACCTATGATAGGGCCTTCAGTCTAATGCGGTTATTCCACCAATGCAGCGCAGGGCCTGGCTGGGCCCGGCCGGGCGCTTTGTGCCACCAAACGCCGACCCAAACCTCCCGCCAGCGGCAAAAATCTGCTTGGTGGAACAGCTCACAACAGCTTATAGGCCCTTCAAGGCCCCCACCGGCCGCCGGCCTCTCCCCGTGCCTCCCAAACCCCATCACCGGGCAATGTTGGCTGACCTGTTGGTGGTCGCCGGCAGCCGGCCTGGGCCAAAAGCCCATTTTGAAGCGGTTCCACCAAAATGTCGTGAGCACCACAGAGAAGGCTGGCCGGGCGGCCAGGCATTATGAGCGCAACCTCCCCCGCAAAGCACTGCTGGAGGAAAACTGTTTCGTTTGATTTTAAGCCCCCGGGTGACCGGCTGGCGTGCCAAGAGCTACACCTAGAGTGATGCCGACAGCACGCTGAGAGCTGTTCCCCGGGTCCGCGTTGACCGCTCGCCCGCATATACTATGACACACACCATGTTTGATGGTAATATTCTTAAAATGGCCAATAGTTAGGACTAGTATTGGGCTCAGTAGATCACATTGAAGTGATAGTCTCCTTGATATTTCTGCCTCCGTGTACACAGGTATATCAATATAAAACTCTATTTTAGGCTTTTATGATATCAAAATAATGAAGTTTGTTTGTTTGTTATGCATAAAGAACATCTTCAGCAAGGAGAAGAAAGTAAAAAAGATTCCTTACCTAACAAAATAATACTGCAAATTTTTTGAAATGCCATTAAAAAGTTGAAAAAAATATGTACATGTCAATGAATATGTCCCTAACAAATGTGGTTAATATCAAGAATTTGGAACCATTCACCTGAGAGCTATAAAATATCAAAACGTTCTACATGGAGGCAGAAGTGTACACGGAGGCAGAAAAAGAATATTTTAACTTGGCCTGTTCCCTTCCAATATAGTGATTTATACATTATTTCTGCTAGGAAACATTAGGAATTATGTGTGCAGTTTATTTAGAAAGGCTTTACATATCATTTTAAAGCAATTTAAAACCGAAAATGACATATTCTAATAATTTGTAATTTCTTTTTTTTATCCCTAATGTTTGTCCCAAAAAAATATTGTTGTCCATAGATTTAATTATCAAAAACGATGCTTGCATGATGCTCCATAATGTAGCAGGCCTCCCTTTAATTCTACAGACCCATTTATGCTATGAAAAAGATAGAAACCCATGTACATGGAGGTAGAAGTGTGTACACGGAGGCAGAATCAGAATACTTAATCTTCAATTCACCCAATTACTGAGAGTTGGGTGTTGGAGTAAGTGCTGGTAGGTGTGGCTATAGGTGTTGGTGTTGGTAATTGTTGGTTATGCTGTCTGTGGATGTGTGTGGGTGAGTGGGTGTTGGTATATTGGCTGTAGGTATTGCTGTTTGGTGTTGGCTATGTGAAGTGTGGATGTGAATGGGTGTGGCTATTGGTGGGTGTTGGATAGTAGTGGGTGTTGCTATCATTTGATATTGGTGTGGTCATTAGTTGTGGTGGGTCTTGGTGTGGCAATGGGCCGTTTGGGGGCTTGAGAAGAGAGATAAACCTATGTACACGGAGGCATAAGGGTGTACACGGAGGCAGAATCTGCCGCCTTGAACATAACTTTCACTATAACTCCATAATGGTTATTGCTATCTTAATGCAATGTCACACAGGGACAGCTGTGGGCATAATATACTTATATTGTATCGTTTTAAAATTATATTTGCAGATGTTATTATAATATTGATAAATATATGTGTACACAGAGGCAGAAGCACATTTTAGCCATTTTCATGCCACCAACACCAATACCCATCAACATAGACACCCATCAACACTCACACCTATCAACCAGCATCCACAGCAACACCTACCAATGCTAAGACCAATGGCAGGCTGATTTTTAATTTGAAAAAAGACAAAAATCTATGTACATGCAGGCAGAAGTGTGTACACGGAGGCAGATGCTACATTATTTACTAGTATAACTCCATAGTGAGCATGGGGATTTTAATTCAATTTTACACATGGACAGATGTGATCATGACCTAATCATATTATACCTTTTTCAAATCATATCAGGAGATCCTATGGAAATATTGATAACTATGTCTGTACATGGAGGCAGAGGCATATTTTAGCCAAATCAGTTAATGCCACGCTTCTCCTACTAAACTTAATTCTGATCAATTGTATTTTAGGCATGGAACAGAGGCATTTATTAAATACCAAAAAATATGTTTTAAACCAGTATAAACCAGCTATTTCACTCCCCTTAGTAATGTACACAGAGGCAGAATTCAATTTTAGCCAACACAAATATTAATGAAAATTATGGAAATTTCTTGACAAAGCTAAATTCCTGTTTTTATTTACTCTGCAATGTTAGCTCATTGTAAAACTTTGGGCCATAATAGCCTAGATTTTGCTGACAGATAGGTAAAAGTATATATGGCAGGAAAGCTCTCTTCGAGGCACAAGTCATGGTCATAATAATTCGTAAATATATTCATTACCCTTAGAGTTCTAGCACTGGACATCTCAGAAATTGAATTGTCGCCAAATTTTGAATATCGACCTTATATATATATATATATATATATATATATATATATATATATGCTAAACGTAAGTAACATATATACGTGATATATACATACCCTAGTGTACATAACGCACACATTATATTTTCTATATATATAAGCTGGATGCAAAATACAGGCAATACGCTTCCGTAAACATACCAAAACTATATTGTATGTGGTGCATATGCAGGTGCACAATACTGGTGCATATATATGTAAACATTAACATACTAAACCTATAAGTGTGTTTATCCAGTGGTGTATGGATGAATATAACACATTTTTCACTGTCTTCGTGGATAGGTATATAATTAAGGGTAATGTAATAACCCCCTCTCCTAGTACATGTAAATAGCGAACTGTATTTTGCTAACCCCAAACTTTTTCACCCAATAGTCTTAAGGACCAAGTGTCTAAACTACTCTCATAGTTTGGATGCAAGGTTCTCTGCAGCAATGCTAATTCTATTTGCTTTATGTCTTTCTAGCATGAAAGATATAACCAAGGACCAGGTGCTTTTCCTAATGACATCGCTTTAGTCGAGTTTTCTGAACCAATCGAGTTGACGGGTGACGTTGACATTATTCCATTAACCAATGGAGAGACTGGACATTCTGGTTGTTATATCACAGGCTGGGGAAGAGGTATGTATAACTCACATCTCTAATGACCTAACAGCATTTCCTGAAGTATCGTGTGTGGTTTCTTGAAAGTATGATAGTTGGATTGATGTGGGTTTTTATTTTTTATTTTAATAAGATTTCTTTATTGAGCCAAAGTCATTATACAGTCAAGATACATTTCACATTTAGCAATTATGCTCAACAAAGTGGTAGAGGCCTCAGCCTTTTTATAAGGCTGGTCTTAATGGCCTAACCATGACAGAGTTTATATAATAAAACAACATAGAAATTTTGTTAAGGCTTTAAACATTTTAAAAGTTTCTTTATTCCTAACTAAAGGACTTAGATTCAAATTGAACCATGATGGTATTTCACTGAGCGCATATAAGCAGTACATCTTGGTCAACCAGTATTTATTACAGGGGCATCAAATTTCCTTGTAATTATGCTATTATTCACCTTTTATACATACAGTTGAAAATATGCGCTTCTCTGCGATCTTTGAGAAGGGTTTTTTCAGCATTAAGATGAAGATTCCTGATTGGGGTATAGACATTACCCTAAGACAAATTCTCAAAGCATTGTTCTGATGTTGTTAATGATGCCATTCAAAACTGTTAATAAGATATAAAATAACAACACAGTAAAGGCCCGGCCACACAGATGCGACGCGATCGTCGCACACGTTTTATTGCCCATCGGCAGTATTTTATTGCCCTATAACTGGGATGGATTCATAGCATTCAATCGCATTAAAATCCATGAGTATGCCCCCCTGATGCGATTGAATCGTTGCACCGCTTCTTGCTCTGCTATTACATTAAAAAAAAATTCATATCTTGTATTTCGTTTTGATTATTAGATCGATATAATATCAATATTGTGTTAGATTGTATAGGAATTAAAATGTTGGCTCTCACATAATAAAACCCATGTCGTTTTCTTCAAACTGTCACAGAATGAGATAAATGTTTATAACTGGACAATTGTGGGTTGAAGTATACACCACCCGAGCTATGTTCTCCACACCACACTGTGGTAAGGGTAGCTACACATGTAACTACATGGAGTCAATGCGGTTTAGTATAGGAGAGAAGTACATGTATAATAGGTACCAAACCAGACCTGTGCGATGAATATGTCGCAAATCATGAACATATCAAGATGTGCGATGCAACAGTTCAGTCGCATCGCACACGATCGGCCCTGGCCCCACAGGAGCGATTGTGTGCGATGCGACTGGCGGCGCCATTTTTTATCATCCTCGCCGGCCGTTTAGGGCTTTTTATTGACTTGTGACAATACATGTGTTGCCGTTCAGCGCCACCAAACGGCCCACTGCTTAGTTACGCGGCCGCTCAGACAAACTGGCCGAGTCCAGCCATATGTGTATAGGGAACACAGCAATCACACCTACAGTGTGAACGGTGGGTGTGATTACAGGAGCGTTGTTTTTGGACAGATTGGACTGCTAGAACAATCAAATGCATTGTATCAACGAGTCTGGACTATCAAAACTTTATTATTGATAATTGTTTTGGTTTTAATTTGGAGAAAGATAAGCACATGATAGCTGGGCCTGCCAATGTATTAATGTATATTCACTTTCGGTGATCCTGTGTTATCTATGCTATATCTAAAGTATTATTGAGGCAATATGCATGTATGGCATACCAGATTTGAGCTGGAATACCATAGAATAAGATGCAATCATTATTATTTCTCTGGAAATAATGTAGACGGGTATTATGAACCTATCATGCTCATACACTGAGTGTTCCAGTGCTAAAGAATAGGTTACCAGGTGAATGTTTGGCCTCAGGTGTGGCGTAACTAAGCAGATAAGGTGCGACACCGACCAGTGGAAAAAGGCCTATTGCATCACACCAGTAGGGCCTATGTTCATCCATGTAAAAAGCGAACTGTACTGAAATCTGTATGGAGAATCACTGATGTTTTTATGTGGTTCAGCTTAGAATTAAATGTGTCTCTGTATGTACTGCTGCTTGTTTGAATGTATCCCTGGTCTGAAAGTATTACCTCTTGTGTACCTTGTGTTTGTTTGTTTGGGTAGTTTAACATCCAATTTGTTCAATTAGACTTGTACCTTGTGTGTCCGATCTTTTGTTGGTGTCTAACCTTTTATTTCAGTTCACTACATTCTATACTTTTGACAAAGATTTTTGTTCTTTTTGGTTGCTTCTCTGAAGTAGGGTTACTAAAGAACTCAGTTTAGATATTTTCTATACATCATTTGTAACGCATATAGAATTTTGGTACTTCATATTATCTTAAAAGAAAATGGGAAAAAAAGAATAGTAGTTGTATTGTATAGGACCTTTAAGATAATTCACTTCATACAGATATGTCATAGATAGATGTCATTTTAGATATCAATTTCTAGATGTACCGCTCCATATCAATGATTATTGAATTCTGAAAGAAACACTACTATATCAACTGACCCCTTGAAATAGTACCCCCCCCCCCCCCCACCCCTCCCATGCCATAAATAAATAACTCGCCCTTAAAAGCATTCTAAGTAAGCACAACAACACACAAACAGTGCAGTATGGAATTAATCAGTCAAAGCCAGAGAGTCGCCCTGTGATATAATCTTCGTTGCTGGTTTAGTAACAGGTTTGAGAAAGTAAGGACTGACAAAAGGTCAGAATTTTAGAACATTAAAAAAGAAAGCATTTGTAACATTACCCTATCCCCGGATGAAAGGAGAGAAGCAGTAGCTGGGAGAATAAAATTTTATTAAATTTTATGTAGTAAAAGCAGTAAAATATTTATGTCGACCTTACTGGACGGCATATTAATATGTAATATAAATATGAAGGTAAGTAATATCATAGATATCATAATTGACAGGTAGAATAAAGGTCAATTATGATAATATTAAAATATGATATACAATACACTTTTATATGATATACATAGGTAATTGTATATTGCAATAAAAAGGCCCTATGTGAGTAGGTAAAGGAAGGAGAGAAGGTTGTGGGTGGGTGGGACGAGAAAGTACTGGAGTATGTGTGTACTGCAGCATGGGTGGAGCAGAAGTGAGACCGGGACCCGGACCGGGGTTGCGCAGTACCTGTGAAAGCCGCGAGGGGGCAGGAGGGGCACCTGTAAGGCGCGTTAGAGGGGGACACCAGGGGGGAGCAATGACTACCCCTGACCAAAGGCCATGAGTAACCCATTATTTTGGTCATGAATGTACATATATTCTAATTTTGTTCCTAAGACTGACACATATTCATTTACATAATCTTGTATAGGTTGTGTTCTAGCATATCAGTAAGAGAGACACTGCATGCCTGTCACAGATGGGCACTTGGCATGGATATCAGCAGGTGCTACCATTGTGTAAATATTGCCAAATTTAATGTTTCATGTTATTTTCATCAACATCTTGGATATTTGTCAATTGCAGGTAAACTTGCAAACTCCCTGTAGTATAACTCAAACAGCATTATATATCATTTTCTAACCTTACCTAACATTCTTTCTATTTTTCAACAGATAACAGCGGTAGCCTGCCCACCATTCTGCAAGAGGCCCCCGTCATTACCTATTCCAATCCTGAATGCGAGGTATATTGGGGGTCCAACATAAACGACGGTCATATATGTATCGGAGACGTTGATAACACAAGAACTTCATGTAATGTAAGTATCAAAGCACCATGTATCATAGATGTGCTTTCTGTTGTATGTTGTCTGGGATTTCTCAGTTCCGTTGTGATCAGACTGATTAATTGGTGTCTAATTGTTTTGTTTGGTTTGATTTAACATCCAATCAACAATTATAGGTCCTTACCAGACTTTCTCAAGGTTCTTTTACACAAGGGTGGTGACCAAATCTATGTGATGAATTCAGGTAGAAATCTCACCCCTACATATTTACCGAGGTGAGAGTTCTTTTACTTTCCACACCACATAGACATGGTATGAGAAGGATTGGCCTTTGATATAGCAGTGAATCTACCACTGCTGGCGGTGTTTAAGGATCTGATGACCATGGACTATGGACAAAATATAAGATAGCGTCATATGACCTGTGGAACCTAAACTCAAAATATTAGATAATCTTATTACCTGCACGCAAAATATTGGGATAATCTTTCATGCTATATTTCTAGGTCACTATTGTAATACACTGCACTGTATTGTACGTCTTTTTGCACTGAACCGGCTAGTACATGGAAGAACACCTACGGGTGATTGTGCTTTGTCATTTTCCTGAAAAAAAGAAAAAAAGTTCCCCACTCACAGGCCAACACCACAATTAGATGAAGTGTATTAATATTTTTTCGTTCCTGGAAAGATTTCCTGGTTGGAAATTCTTTTATTTTCACAATTAGATGAACCATGAAGTCTGGCAGGGTATGACCCTGACTCTCCAGCACCCAATTGCATTGACACAGGGGTCTGTTGAATAACTTATGCTTACGAAAGTATAGGTTAGGCCACTAAAAAAAAAAAAATAGTTTCTCATCACCAAGCCATGAAAAATATGACGAGGGCGCTTTTTTTTTTTTTTTTTTTTTTGCTGCTATATCAAAGATGGCAGACATACAGTAAAACCCTGCATAAGCGGCCACCCTCCAATCCGGGCCAAAGTGACTGCTTACGCGGGGTGTCTGCTAACGCGGGGTTTCCAGATTTTTACTGGCTATACATTTAATGCATCTCTGACATCAGGAGCTTTAATTTGATACTAAATACACATACCTTTCATAATTTCTATCAAGGTTCATCTATTTAAAAAAAAAAAAAAAAAATCTTCTAAAATCTTTTTTCTGATGCGCGCGGTGATGAGAAACAAGTTTGTTTTTTTAAGTGGCCTTACAAGGAGGACTTATAACAGGGTTAACTTTTTTAGAATATATTTTCACCGGTTGCAATTCAGTCAATACAAAAACCCCACTTCTTGTGAAATATTTTATTGTAGATTGTCTTCATTGTATTGCAGGGCGACAGTGGAGGTCCTCTGGTATGCATGACCGACAATGGATATGAATTGGTTGGTGCTACCTCCTGGGGACCTGTGGGTTGTTCTCCTACTGTCCCAGCTGGGTACACCCGCATTTCATACTTCCGTGACTGGATCAGAACTCACAGCGGGATATGATGACATTTCAGAGTCAAAAGTTGTTACAATAAAACAATTTGAAGTTGATATTGCATTGTGTGCGTTTATGACCTTTATTGATCATGGGAAAACGTATATACATGTATGTCATCTAGAGGTTAGAACGCTCACGGAGGCTTTCAGCTTATTGTTAAGAAGTTAAACCTTCACTATCCATGCACCAACTATAAAGGCCTGGTAAAATGGTCAGATGCCCAGCATCCCAGTTTGGCCATACCCCTGCCCCACTGACTCGGTTCCTAAAATAATTTCTTTGTTTTATAGTATTTTGGGGGACAAATTATTCACTATATCAATCCTGCCATTGAATAACAAACACTTAGTCATGGCTACTATATACTGCCACTGGAAAAGGAAACTATATTGTTGATGGAAGCAACTGGAAAACGGAGTAGTTGGAGAGCCAGGAAACTCGAAAACGAGCCCGGAATGTTTTAGTACATAACAAGAAAATTTTAAAATTAAAAATACGACGACGGATACATGTAATGGCGTCATCTGAGTTTGGAGGTGAGGTCTGAAGTGCTCCTCTACCTGTACAGGTGTGTGAAGTAGTATGATAGTGGTTTCACCTAGCGGGTTGTTCATACAAAAAATATACAGTCTTACCCCCTCTGGTTGTAAGTCACACATTATATGATAATGACTATGTGGTTTTTTACATTTTCTAATCTGATGGGACAGATTTAAATACACTGCATTCTGATGGGACAGACTTGACTATACAGTATTCAGACCCCCTCTGTACAGACCTGACAAACCAGTTTTACTCCCTTCAACCCTGTCACCAAGCCTTGGGCCTGAGACCTGACCATACGAAAACCAGCAAAAGTATATCCTTAGCTGAGAAGATGTCCATTAACCTTTTATTGGCTGACATGTATTTACCATCAAGCAGAATAAGAAAATGTAACAATTATTGCCAATTAAAGATATTTACAAAAAAAAAAAAAAAAAAGACTTGCTGAATCCCTTGATCCTGGACTTTCATGAAGAGAGGAGAGAGGAACAGAGAGAAGAGAGACTCCCACAGGGACAGGTAAATAGACAGAGATTAAGACATATGCAGACGGGGACAGAGACAATGTGACAGACAGATGCAGAAAGACACATGTATACAAAGCGCTATGGTAAGACATAAATATGGACAGACAGGGACAGAGACAAAGATATAAACAGAGAGATTCAGACATACAGTATACAGACAGGGAGGCAGACAGCTCAAGACAGAAGACAGACATAAGCAAAGAGAAATAAACAAATATACTAACAGACAGGGACAGATGAAGGTCTAGGAATAACACTCTGGGCCTGAAGCCACTCTACCTTACAGACCAGCTACCTGCACTGAAGAGCCTGTTTGTTCTGGTTCACTGCTCTCCTACCAATTTACAATGCATGTACATTTCTAATCTGATGGGACAGACTTGACTGTTTAGAATTGGAACTTACATATCTGATGGATGGTTAATTCCGCGGTTGGGGTAGTCTCCGCAAACAACTGCGCCACGGAGAAAATATCAACCTTCGTGGACAATTTCATCAAACTGCTGGTCCCAAAAATCGACTCCTACGTGAAAGACACCAACGACTTCATCAACAAGATAGAAAACCTAGGGACCCTAAAGGAAGGTACCATTTTGGCTACCCTGGATGTGGGATCACTATACACCAACATACCAAACGACGAAGGGATCGAAGCCATCAGCCAAAAGTTGAACGCCACCAGAAGTAAACGACTGAATCCGAGCAACGACTCGATCACTAATCTACTAGAACTCGTCCTCAAAAACAATAACATACAGTTCAACGGAAAACACTACCTACAAGTCAGTGGAACAGCAATGGGAACAAGGTTGGCACCCTCATACACCAACCTATTTATGGAACATTTGGAGATCAGGCTTCTACGAAACCAAGACTTCAAACCAAAAGTGTGGCTACGCTATATCGATGACATCTTTATGATCTGGGAACACGGGGAGGAAGCTCTCATAGAGTGGGTGAAGAACCTCAACAAACAACACCAGACCATAAAATTCACCAGCGAACACTCAAGAAAACAAATTGCCTTCTTGCACACCCTAGTAACACTGAACGAGGAAACGGGCCAACTATACACGGACCTTTACACAAAGCCCACGGATGCCAAAACTTATTTGGAATACGACTCGGCGCACCCACCATCGACCAAGAAGAGCCTACCGTACTCACAATTCCTTTGACTGAAAAGAATATGCAAGAAGGACAACGACTACGAGAAACACTGCGAGAGAAAAATGGGGGAATTCGAAAGAAAGGGCTACCCCAAGAAACTCATCAACGAATGCAAAGCAAAAGTAGATATGAAAGAACGAAACCAACTACTACTGGAAAAAAGGAAGGACACCAACAAACAAGAGGGAGTGGTCCTAGTAACCACCTACCAACCCGAAAAAAACACTGTGGGTAAAATAATCACACAGAACTGGGATATCCTGGCACGATCCATCACGACCAAAGAACTGCACAAGAAGAAACTCATCAACGGATACAAACGCCCGAAAAACATCAAGGATTACCTAGTAACCACCTACAAACCAAGCCACCCTCAGGAAAACAACACCGACCATACCAAGACGATACCAAAGGCAAAAGCGAAACAGAGAAAAGAACAACCCAACAAACGGGACGACACCGAAGATAAACCAGAACCCAACAAGAAACAGAAAAACAACGAGGAAAACAAGTGTACCAAGACGAACTGCAAGTACTGTCGCATCCTTAACATGGATGGACAAGTCACATCCCAAACCACGGGACGAAAACACCAAACAAAATGGAATGTGACGTGCAACAGCTCCAAAGTAATCTACTGTATCGAGTGCGAATCCTGCAACATGCAGTACGTGGGGCAGACCAAGCGGAAGATCAAGGAACGAATCAGAGAACACCTGAACTGCATCAAAAACAACACAAGGAAGAACGAAATACCAAGCCACTTCAACCAACAAACTCACAACGGTACCCTAGACGTAAAGATACACATACTGGATTTCATATACAGACACCCCGATTCTAAAGAAGCGGCACGTCTGAGAAATAAAATTTAATTCAACTGGATACACCGACTAAAAACACACTCTCCACATGGTCTCAACACTCTGGACAACAGGTACGGCTAGTAGTCGCCAGAAATGGTCCGCCCCCGAAAAATGCCACGTCAAAAATTTTTTCCCCAAACGCGGAATTAACCATCCATCGGAACGGAAAAAATTACATGAAAAGTACTGCCCAAATTCAGGGGGACGAATCAAGACGATGCTAGGACTACACAGAAATAGAGAGAAAGAAAGGAGTGTTTTTTTGTCTATACTCATGCAAAAAAACAAACGAGGGACTGCAGTATCCTCCTACGGGGAGAAATCCCCGCAGGAAAGACCACAGAAGAATACCTACCACACTTTGCCTGATGAGACTGGACAACAGTCGAAACCACGAGAGAAACATTTAAATCCAACACAAGACATATAACGCTCCGGTGCTGGTACACCGTAGTGTTATCCTGACGAACTTGGCTTTTGTCAGGCACTCACAACACATTTTTAGGCCTCCTCCCAGCCTTGAACAAAGCTGGGTACGTAGGGATCGACATAACCCCTACGTTGGGCTCTCTGTGTAGAGAACCCATAAGACCTGTATGGACAACCATACAGCGAGCCTCAGACGAATAGTCGAACGCCCGTTTGAAAAGCGAGCCTCAGACACATAGTCGAACGTCCGGCAGACACAAGCCGGCCGTCTATCTCAACCCAGTCACTCCATATTAGCACCTACCTTCCTCCACTGACCAGGTTATTGAACCTGTCATACTCAGACCTATATAGGACTTGATTAAAAATAGTCGTTAATGCATCAGGATACATTGATCTTAATACCAGAAATTAGTTTCATAAAGTAATCAGTTTACAATTGTTTAAGCATAGAGATTTATGTATCTTGATGAATATTCTTGTTAACCCATTCACACCTGGTGATACCTTGATGCATCAACCAGAGCTGGCCGGGTGATGGCTCAAGGCATCATCCAGGGATGGCCAGCTGAAAATGTTTGGTTAAAAAATTTTTTTTGGGAAATAATGGCTCAATAAATATGAAACTATTGCATTCTGTAGATCTACATAACATCATATTTGATATTTCTAGGTGAAATGAAAAAGAGTATTAAGTATCATGTGCCATGTCACATGATTACCTACTATATCTAAAACGGTAGAATTTCGTCGAATCCGCTTGAAGTTGCTCCCGCACATAGAGACATAGTGAACCAGACCTAGGGCTGGAGCCACGAGAGTGAGAATCTCGTGCAGTGTCAAACTGAAACCTGCCCTTCTTTTTTCCAGATCGGTACACAGATGTACTTCTATCTTTAAGATTTGTTTCTAGCTGTACTGAAAACATAATTTAGAACTAGTTTTCCGATCTCTTTGCTCTGAAATCAGCCAACGAGATTGAATTGCGCTGGTAGTCGGTAAAATCGGTGTCACATGAAATGATGGTTGGGAACTAAATGATAGTTCCAGGTATTAATAGTAGGGGGCACCACTTGGTGCTGTCCCCCTATCTTTAGGGGGACAGCACTAGCAGGGAACGTACCTTGAACAGACTAAGGGAGGGGGAGGGGGATATGACGCAACGAAGTCGCTAGTTCAAAGACAAAATGTTCACAATGGGCCTGTATACCTAGCCTCTAGTGGTATTCCTTGGTACTAGTGCCTGTCTCCATGACTGTGCCACTGCTGCGGGCATCTGGCGGGATAGGGTTCATGATACTTGAGAGCAACTGATAAATCAATTCTTTAGGTTTATTGAAACATTCTTGATACTTGATAAAATACAGATGGCTAAATTACATAATCCCTCATGATGTTCTCTTATTTTTGTTTCATGAAGTAATTCAGATATACCACTCTTCAATTATAAATGGAAATAACATTAGCTCCTAGTTTTCATATCTAACATTCTTGTAATTGATATATCAACTTGTTTAAGTTAGGGCTAGTAATTTTGTATTCAGCCAGATCACTTACGACGTCCCGTGGACACATAACCCCTATTATTCACATTAGTTGTATACTCATATGATTGAATAAATGTCAAGCTGATGCTGTGAGGACACTCAAACAGGTTGTACTAATCTATTTATTACCCACCGAGTACAGAGTCTCCATACTAAGCTTATGGAGCTTACAGATCGCCACTGAGTAGAATACGGACCTCCGGAATCTCCTATACGAGAATACGGCTTTTGGGGCCACCTGACGGGCGTTATAGGAACTAATTCATATAAACAAAGTACGGCGCTAGGGTCGAATTTCTAATAACAAACTAGATTTTTTTTCCAAATAATTAGTCGAAAGGTAAGTAATAAATACAACATTACCACGATTTCGATCTGAGTGGCCGTATTCTCCTTGTAGTTGACACTACGTAATACTTCACGTCAACTACGCGGAGAATACGGCCACTCAGATCGAAATCGTGGTAATATTGTGTATGTCTTTGCAGGATAAATCACAATGAAATATATATATATATATATATATATATATATACTATCGCAACACACACCATTACTCACAGAACCATATATCATTCTCCCTCCCACAATCGACCCACCCACACCTGTATTGAATATATTCACTATGATCTTAACCATGTATGTTTATTTTATCAATCAATCAATGCCATATTACAATCAAACCTCAATTGTTGTATATAAGTTACCAATTCCTTATTATCCATATTGTTTACAATATGGATAATAATGATAATATTGAATAAGGATTGTGGGAGAGATTGTAGGTATACATAGGCCTACCCATCAACAAACCAACTAGTTAGGGCATGCTTGCATGCGCTATATATATGTTGCCTATAAAAGGTTAGAGTGGTCACATACACTTTCAAGGGATAAGGGTGCCAGTGTCTGAGGGTCTTGGAGGCATGCTCAGCTGACCAGGGGCTGTCCATGAATTATTTCACAGTTGGGGGGGGGGGGGGGGGGGGTATATTGAAAAGTGCGACACAGCCTAAAAATCCGAGGGGGGTAGTGGTTTTGCTCAATAGACATAAAATTTTCACAGTATGTAGGTATAACACCATGTTTAATATTTTTATACAAAATAAAGAATAGTATTAATGATCACGCCTCATGTTAGGTGATGTAAAGATAAAATATTCACAATATAGCCTATATATATGCCCAGCCTCTAGCGGTGTTCACTGGCAATAGTACCGGCTCCATACCTGTGCTATTGCCATATGCACCTAGTGCGATAGGGTTAAGTAAATGTTAAGCAGTCATCAGGCGGAAATGGTCCGTTATGAGGTCTGTTTGTTTGTTTGGGTAGTTTAACGTCCAATTTGTTCAATTAGACTTACTTTGGGTTTGATCAAATCTATGAGATGAATGTAGGTAGAAATCCCACCTCTACACATTCACCGAGGTGAGAGTTCCTTTACTTCCAACACTACATAGACATGGTATGAGAAGGATTGGCCTTTGATATAGCAGTAAATCTACCACTGCTTGGGGTAAAGGAGAAAAGTGACTGCAGTGGGACTCAAATCAACAAAGTCCAACAACCTTGAGATTACAAGTCCAGTGCTCCTTACCACTGAGCTAACTCCCCACCCTAGTCGGTTTTGTTATGCTTGTGTGCAAGCATAGCCGGTCTGCACCACGAGGAGGCAAGGCGACCAAGAGGGTGAACAGATTGGTAATTGCTGTCCACCCCAGCAGACCGTTATGGGGTCGATGAGGATAAATCCCCAATGTGTTTCATCATATATATGGAGAAGGTTGTTTGTTTGTGTAGTCTTACGTCTCGGTGGGCTAGTTACTTCCTTTTGAGATTGACTCACTGCCCTAAAGTGACCTAAATGGTTCTTCAAAGGTATATTAACTCAAATTTTGGTCTGCTTGTTTTTGGTAGTAATTCACCAGGGCAGACTAGATTTATGCTTGATCGGAAGTTCAGCACTGTATAATGATAATTACTACAGTAAAGTATGGAAAAGTATCAATAGCTTCTCAGTGATCTAGGAGATCAAGAGTTTTGTTTCATGTAATATCTCCCCCTAAATCAATTGTCTTTTACAGTAGCTTTGTCAAAGATATAATACAGGGATGCCAGTGGGGGTCAAGAAAAATTCCTACATGGGGACTGAGGCCAGACTATGTATCACCTAAAACACACATGGTGTATGGGGAATCCCCATCACTCTCCTAGCAGATCCTTGGGCATGGACTGGCAGTATAGGATAGCTAGATATCTGCTATGAGAATGGATATATGAGTAGTTCTGCACTAAATGGGGGACTTTTCAAAGAAAATTGTTTAAGAAAGATTACCACACACCATCAGTTCTATATTCTGCAGAATATTTATTAGGCATTCCTCTGATATTTTCTTTTAGACTTGGTAATGCTTTAATAACTCTATTCTTACATGAAAAATTTAAACCAAGCAGATGTCAGTATTCAAGTTTCCCCTTATCTGTAGGAACAATTCCTATACGAATCCTACCATCCTACAGCTCTAGGTTGGAGCACTGTGATCCACAGGGCCTCTAACTGAGTGTGCTGTGGGTAGCTGAATTCAGAATTTTGAAAGATTACAGAACAAGTTTATATAAGATCTAGATTTTTATAAGATCTAGATTTTAGGGAACTTGGATTCTATATTGTTCTCAAAACATATAATTTCTTGAAATTTTCATATCTTTGAGACTAAAATGAAAATCCTACATGTAGGCAAAATCCTAAAAACTGGCATCCCTGATAATAACTGTTATGATATTGTGGTGGTCGCCGGAGGGGCGCCCTTCCAGAGTTGCCGCCGGAGTGCCGGAGGCGGACCGGAGGTTCCGAGGGGCCCCGGAGGTGAAGCGCGGAGCCACCTCCTGGGCCCACCAGTGGGCATCCTGGTCCCGGAAGTGACGAAGGGGGGGGGGGGGGTCTCCTGGAGACTTCCTATATAAGTCTCCGGATTACCCTCCGGAAGTCAGTCTAGGCTTGGGCTGGGCTTGGAACACCTCCACCCTCAATGGAGAGGAGTATCAACACCGAGGGGGACTTGAACTCCGAAGGTGGACCTTCGCCCTCCGAGAGACCAGAGATGGAAAGGCACTCCGGCCCGACAAGAGGTACCGGAGGCATCAGGCGAGACAAATTCATAGGAGAGAGGGTGGCTAGCCCCCCCGTGTCAGACCTAGGACGGGGAGCCCGTGGCTCACCTCATACTAGTTTGACTAGGGTCATATATATTACACGAACAATGATACGCTGGTGTGACAAAAATGTATGTCTATGTATTATTATCAGAAAGTAAGTGAAAGGTATTAGCTATGTCTAACAGGAACAAGATTGATTATAAACAAGATTGATTATATAACGTTAGTTACTGAGGTGGAAATATATAAGTGGTATCATCATATATATAAAATGTGTGATAATTCATTAGAATGTTGTATGTATTCATCTCATTGTAAATATCATCTTGTTTGGTGGCTGGTTAAATCATTGTTGCTTTGCAAGGAAAAACGATGTACCTCTCATCGAATGCAATAAAGACTTACCAAAAAAAAACCACCAAAACACACACCACCAACCAGAGGCAAGCTTTTTTGGTCACCAGCTTTTTTGGTTTGTTTGTTTGGATGATTTTACGTACGGTCAACCATTGCAGGTCCTTTCCAGACTTCGGTCAGTAAGCTGACGAGTATGAAGCTGCTCCCTGTAATTGGCTACAGGTCAAGCCGGCTGACAATTTATTTGCCAACCTCCTTTACCAGACTGTTTTGGCCACGAAATTTCTCCTTTGTTCTTTTCTATAGCTTTTCAAAAATCTTTGTTTCCCGAAGAAACTTCAGAATTTCTTTCTTTCCAGTATGGCTGAAAACACTGGACATGGATATTGCACACTGAATGTACTTATCCCTGCTTTTCTTTGTTGCTTGACAGTAGAGCATAAGGTGCTCAATAGAAAGAGGCACCTGACAACACTGGCATGTGGGTCATTCTTAACCCTGCATGAGGTGCCCATGTGTCAGCAATGAGTGACCTATTGGAAGATGGGTCGGTCTTGTTAATTCACTTCTTGTCAAGTCTGCATAGTCTTGATTTCTGCCAACTGATTGTTCAATGGCATGTAGTTTGTTGTCCTGGCTTGAGCCATTCCTGTTTGATGAATTCTTTGAAGACATCACTTTTAGTCAGAGAAGCTGATATACTCTGTTATTATATACCTGTGGTAGTATATCCTACACATACGGCCCGCTCCTACCCATGTCGTATGTATATCCGTACGACACCTAGGTGACGTACGGGGTATGTATGTGGCGTATGGGGCATGTACGGCGGCGAAATCCAAAATCTCCCCCAGAAGCAAGGTTAGAAATCAGATATTTTAAGGGATATAATAATAGAGAAACAGGCTGACTGTCTCCGTATGGAAAAAATACTTGGTAAAATCGGCGATCAGATGAACCGATGCCGGAGGCAGAGGTTCATCTGATCGCCGATTTTACCGCATATTTTATCCGTATGGAAACAGTAAGCCTGTTTCTCTATATGACTGGACACCTTCATCCATTCCAAAGCACTCATCAAGGCATGTGCTTCAGCAGAGAAGATGCTGCTTCTTTGACGTAGTGCTCCTTTGCGATTTTCATATGGAGTGTGCGCAGTAAAGCCTACACAGTTTCCATCTTTCGAGCCATCCATATACACCTCTGTGTAGTTTCTATAGAGGTGATGGATTTTGCCATGTTTGCATGATCCTTACACAGGCAGCTCTGTCACTTCATGACACGATAAAGCTTGATAGAAGTAGGTCTTGCCTGGCAACATAAAGGGAGACTAACAAGGTTGTTGGTGTTTGTTTATTTGGGTAGTTCAATGCCCAATTTGTTCAAATAGATTTGGTCATTGGTATTGCTGGCTATGGCAAAGCACTGGAGATGAAGGTTCATTAAGGTATTAGCCAGCACCCTTCTGAATATTCTCCTCCTTCCCCTTTGATTTAGTGGCAACACACACCCCTGGCAGAACATAGCTGTTTTAGTACTGCCACAAGAACAATTCCATGAGGTTCACCTTTCTTTCTGCTCTCACTTTCCTAGCCTCATTGATGTTTTCTTGTTAAAATGGCTCCTTCTAGGGACAGTGTTCTAGAGAGTGGGACTTAAGTAATATCCTTCAAAAACAGATGGACTTTGTTGTTTTAAGGACTGTGATCAGGGCCTCCATTACAATTTAGTGTAGCATATTCTTGTGGAGATCTTTTCTCACTGCTTCATTGACTGAGATATCATGGAATCTGCTCATGGCAAGGTTGGCTTGTCATCGGGCATTTGGAAAAGCCTCTTCCTTTTCACAGGTTGGTCTCTAACCCTGACTGGGGTGGTGCTTCTTGTCTGCTTGCTTGTTGTTTCACCCTGCGATCTGACTACTAGATCAGCTAGGTTCTTCTCAAGGCACAAGTCTTTAAAAACCTCAAGCTCATAGAGCTTTTCGGGTACAGTACTCTTTCATGATCTTTCTGCTTTGGGGCATCCTGAACCATGTGATGTATTTCCAGTTGATGCTGTATTTGCTGGACCCGTGATCTGCAAAATATACAAGAGATCCAGAAGGTAAATATCAGAAAGAATGGTCTTTCAGCATGGACACACTATCTAATTGGAATTTTGTCTTTCAAAGTTTCTTTGTGGACAACTCCTTAGATGAATAATAGATATGTCTGTACAGTAGAACCCCACCCCGCGTAAGCTGACACCCTGCGATAACGGACACCTTTCCTCAGAACGGATCCCTCTATTAGATGTTTATTTTGACCCTGCGTCAACGGACACCCTGTGTAAGTGGATACTTTGTCCCTTACACAGGGTTCTACTGTATTCTATAAAAAGTTTTTATTACATTGTAAATATAGCAAAATAGAACCCCCAATAGGTACCCCTTACATATTTTCCCTGCTTCCCCCTTTCCCTTTCCCTCTCATACCCACTCCCATCCTTCCCCCATCCGAGTCTGCCATTCTTCACAATTCTTTCACTTAGAGCAGACTCGCATGTAAGAAGGAGCCAGCAGCAGAGCAGCGATGGGCTCCTATGAACAAGAGAAACTTAAACTAAAATAACATAACAGAAAACTTTTTTTTTAGAAGACTCTGGGCAGGACCATGAAAACCAGCCACATGTAAGGGCTGAGGTCCAGGCCACTATATTGAGCTATGAGATCAACTTTAACATGTAATATGTACATATACTATCTGTGAAGACTCAATAAAAAGATTTACCAAAAAAAAAAAAAAAAAAAAAAAAAAAGACCACATATAATTATAAACAAGTTTGGACAACAGAGTCAAGACCATTGGTTCTAAAAATTTTAAAATAAAATAACAAACACAATACAAAATATAATTGGAATGAAAGAAAATAGATTTAGAGCTTATTATAAGGAAATGGGGACGTACCACAACGATATGAATAAATATCGTTGCAAATCAGCTAATTTTTGGGAAAACTCACAGAAATAGAAGCAACAATAGTGTCATCAGTAAAATTAGAATGATCAATGCCATTTCTATGCAAATAATAAATACCTAGGTGCTTTGCTCTGCTTATAAAACACGGCAAGCCATATATTATATTAGGTAAAGTATTCACCCCTGACCTCCATTCAGGGCCGGGTACACTGCCTAATATGTAATAAGTAATATTATATGATTTCGCATTCACCTAAATATTGATGTATGGTGTTCAGTGTCCTGTCATACTCAAAAGAAAAATGGAAACATATGCTTACCCAGATTACAATCGCTTATGAACAGGATAGCTCCACTCGATGTTCTTTTTGTAAGATTGATGCACGAATCTACCATTTGTCTGCTCAAAATGGATGCAGTCAACACAGAAAGGGAATAGGTGGCGCGCCCTGGTGAGAAAATAGCGATCTATATTTCGCTGGTTCCATATGTCGCTGTAGTCGAGCAGGTACAATAGAAGTATTTGCCTCGCAAAGCAAATAATGTATAAAACACTTATATTTCTACATCAATTTCTTATCAAGTATCAACAATATTTCAATTAATATTGACATAATAATTGCATTATCTAGGTATGATTTTACCCACATTTAATCTCTCGCAGTGCAGAATACAGTAGGCAATGAAATAGCCAACATGGCCAACACAGGAGCAAAGCGAACTGTGAGTTGTAAAATATCTACTTGACAGAGCTTCGGTTCCGCGTTACTTAGAACAGTATTATAGACACACTGTTATTGAAATAATATATTCTTTAATCCAGTATACTACGATAGTGTAACCGTGGTGACGTTGGTAAACATGTCACATTCCCAGAAATAGTCAGCTGACCTGATTTGACGCTTGCCACGGACCACTGTTTACCGTTTCCAAAACTAGCAATACCATGTATAGAAGTATCAATAATGATATTCAGTGACAGTGATATATTCAGACAAGATACATCTCAGCACGACGTCTCCCTTGCGGCAGGATAGTTCTGTAAAACCCAACTATTGAACACTCCACTTGTTCTTTGAATTATATTAATTTATATTAACAATATTAAACAGTTATTTTCAATTTCATGTGCCATTGATTTTTTTTATTAGTAATAGTATCTTCCTCAAAATGCCTTTCTTCTATCGATTCGTCCTGGTTGAGAACTGACTCTGGATATTGCGACAGTTTAGCCTTCCCTCAAAATGAAGAAATGGATTTATTTTGTGAATTGAATACCAATAAACTCTTGACAAATCTGTACAAGATATGTCCAATTTCTGAGTGAGATCATTGCCCTGTATTTATCTGTGAGGACTGTGGTTGATTTCAGATTGATGCGTCCTCCATCATCGACATGGAGGTGATGGATGGGGACGAGTCAGACTACGAGTCAAGCATTTCAGGAAATATCCCGCAAGGTATACCTACAGAGGAATACAGGACGCCCCGCTTGAAAGCCAGCACGCCTCAGACGCCCCGCTTCGTAAATTGGACGCCCCGCTTTTTTTCGGGAGTTGTCGCGGTGGCCGCCTCGGACGCCCCGCTTTTTTTTTTTAATGTCATCTTTTTGGTTTATTTGCGACCTTTTCTGGTCAGATTGAGACTATATTAGTATATTCCAATATATATCCCACCATATATAACGTCTTGATGGGGAAATCAACCAAAGCCGAAGTGAGGTGATGGCTAAACGATTCGCCTTTCACAGTATTGGCTTCATTGACACTGCACTGAGTAGCATGTCGATAGGTTCTGCGACTTTGTAAATATCCATTTTCTCCCGTTATTTGGCGTCTATATGAATAAACCAGACACTGGCAGAATCGTGAAGACTTGTAGAATATTCCCAGGGCGATGATTAATGATGTCAACGCATTTTGTATGGGTATGACACCAGCAAAGTTATAACTCTGCAGAACCGCAACTCCGCAGCCTGGCGTTGTCAATATAAACCACTGTCACACTTATTTTTCGATCAATCATTGTGTGTTTCGTCACCGAAAACTAAGTAATGTTACAAGATTGTCATAAAATCAAACAGATGCTCATAAATTTGTATTTCTTACTTTATTAGCTACAAGTCAGTCTTTATTTGAAGTTCCTACATGAATTATTAAGAGAGTTCCGAATTCGAAAAAAAAAAGCGGGGCGTCCAACCTCGAAAAAGCGGGGCGTCCGTCGGTCAGTCGCTCAAAACGGAGGCGTGCTGGCTTGCAAGCGGGGCGTCCAGAGACCCTACAGAATATCAGTGTCTGGTACTATTTGATATCTCACCCCTGGAATAAATGCCCATAGGCTTAACATTGGGAACTCGTTCTCCATGCCCGTATGAGTATTGCGGTCCGTTCTCTATGGTATATATCCTGTGTGTCATCCATTCTTTTAATGTGTATAGGGGTGAGATAAATACAGAAAGCAACTCGTTTTGGTAAAAAAAGTCATTCTGCAACTTGTTTGAATGTTACATGAAATTCACTCTGCTATCGCCTCATTCATATCACTCCGCATCAAACTCATGGAGAACGATGACTTTGACCAAAACTTGTTGGTTTCTTCTTTAAAACTTCACCCAGTAAATACAAGGGGTTCAATTCAAGTATGGAATTGCATGTAAACTAGCACCTTCGGTGTCAGTCCAGGGAAAATGCATTTTAAAAATTTGACCACACCCCCCCCCCCCCCCCCCCCCCACTCTTCATGGGTGCGATCGTATCCCATTAATCCTGTGTGGTCTCTATTATCTAGTCCCAGAGGCTCTGACTGTCTAGCAGTGCGGACAGTCAGAGTGCAGCCTCATAGAGGCCAGGTTTAACAAGTCGGACAGATTGTTAAGACCTCAGGTCAGGAGCAGTTTAGCATATTTAAATAACTGTTGAATCTTTCCAATTTTGTAGTATGCAGTTTCCTAAGACAAAATGCTGTAAGATGCCTGTGAATTCCTCCTTTTGTAATAGTTCTAAATAAAAGAACAGCCAGTGTTTGTCCATGTCAGTGCATTCTACACATGGGAGAATTTCCCAAAATAGCGGCTTCAAATGTTCCAACACAGGGGATGTCAGGTACTAGTGTATCCAATATGGCCGACATGAGTTAGAAGTGGTGAAATAAGTTGTAGAAAAATGCTCTGAAAAGTGACATAGAAATCTAAACAGGAGTTTTTATCATAAAAAAGGATTATTTACATCTCTGTAACGGTGCATGAACATACACTGACATTGACAGGATTACTAAGAGCCAAGGAAGTGATTTTCTGTACTATGGGAATAAGCAGTTGTGCTCTCTGACTCCCCAACAGGCAGACAAAGTTTTACGGACTACTATTATCCTGCTATATCTATATAATAATCAGTATTTCTTTCATTCTGAAAATTAAGTTTAAATAGAGTGTAACATAAAACATGTGAATCGTGTTTTCTTCTCTTTTTTTTCTCAGTCTTTTCAGTAAATTCCACATAAAAAATATTTCCTTTTTCCTACATCCTTCTCTCTCCATTCTCCAGATGAGGACGGCTACAGCCGAACAAGAGCACGGGAACCCCAACACCCGATGGAAGATATGCAGAAGAAAGTAACACAGAACGTTGCTTCCTATGTGAGTACTCTTATTATTCTACGAGCCTGACACGTGGTTGATAGTTACAGAGATGTCAGTTTTCCATTTTTCCGTGAAAATAAACTTTTTCATATACAGTATATGTTATTTTTTCGAAGACCCGATTTACGGAAATCGGCGCCCCGATTTCCTCGAAGGAGTTCCCAACACAGTATATGTTATTTTGTTTCTTTTTGTTAAACAAAGATAATATTGATTAAGCCTCATTTACGCTAATATAACAATGGTTTGAACCTACCCTCAGTCCCATGCCATGGCCGACAAGGACATATCATCCAAGTTTTCCCGATCTCTCTGAGGCAGTAAATTCCACATGAAAAATATGTCCACGTTTTTTTTTCTGACCCCTACTGACATCCCTGTAGTTAAGAGTTCTGACTCGTCATAGAGTCTTGGCTATATCTATATATTTCTTCATGTAATAGACTTTTTTCCACAGGCTGGATACACACCTTATCTACTTAGTTACGCAATAGCTACAGCCAAACAAACACCTGGAAACGTATTCTTTAGCATTGGGTGACTGTGTGTATGAGCGTAATACTTTTATAATACCTGTGTATATTAGTTATAGAGAAAGTGCAGCTATTGCATCATATTATATGGTATTTCAGTTACAATTTAGTGTGTCATACATGTATGCATATCACCTCAATTATACTTAAGATATACATTAGATAGTACAGGAACAGTAAAACTGGATACACAATAATACATTGGCAGGCCTAGCTATCATATACCTATCTTTTTCCAAGGGAAACCCAAGATAATTATCAACTCTGAAGTTTAGACACCCCAGACCCGTTAATACAACACCCTAGTTTGTTACAGCAATTTAATTTGTCAAAAAACAACACTCTTGCAATCATACCCATCATTCACACTTTAGGTGTGATTGATGTGTGTCTCTATAGGCATGAGGCCGGACTCGGCCGTGTTTGTCCAAGAGACTGCCCAACTAACAAACAGTTCTTACTCGCCATAGGGACTACTTTCTTTCGTAGTCCCTGGGCAACGCCCTGTTACCCTAGGACGCTCGGAAAGTGTCCCTAGGCTCGCAAGAACCTTAATTCTCCTTCATACTTCTACCAAGGTAAGTAATCGGATAAATACCTAAATATTTTATTTGTTTTGATTCTCTAGGTTTGGCAGTCTGGTTCCCAGCAGGCAAAGAATGTCCTCAACACATACGCTAATATAGATCTGCTCAGGCCCTACTTTAATGTAGAGCCTCATGAAGTCCGTCTAAGGTAAGTCTACCCTATAGAGTAACATTATTGTGGCCATTAAGACACTTTATCCTACCCCAAATAAAAAACGTCATAGGCTTACCGTTGGGTCACTGTATTCGGGCGAGCATGCAGTAAAGTGTTATTTATTGCACAAGGGTAACATGAATTATTGAGGACAGGGTAGGATAAATACTAAACTGAGTTAGTAGTGTTAGTGTTTATCGCACTCCGGTCAGGTCTGCTTCTCACTATGCTTGGCTACCACCTTGCGCAGTAATACATGACCTGCCCGTCGTGCGATAAACACTAACACTACTAACTCTTGTTCAGTTTTTATTAGGTACTTGTTCAAGTCTCACGAGGTAGTTCCTACCCAAACGTTTTGACTGGAATTGTCGTGGAATTTATCTCCATAGGCGGAATTCGTTGTAATTGTAACTAATAGTAAATATCATTTTGCTAAGATGATCAAGCTCAGGGATGCCAATTTTCAATATATCCATCGACATTCATGTTTTCATTTTCAGAATAAAGAATGATTTTCTTTGTGTAATATTGATATACCAACTGCTAAATAACCCAATTCAGCCACAGTCCATGATCCCCAGCTGAACCTCCCAACTGACTCAATTAAATATTTTAGCTTTCCCTTGATCCCTTGATTTCCCACTGTAATATGTATGTAATATATAAACCCTGTATTGCAATATAATTTTAATAGCGAAATACGTGGCGAAGTGTACAGCTCGAGCTACCGCGGGTGAATGAGAGCAGATCGTCTGCTCGCAGTATTTATAGTACAAAAAAAACCAATTTAATTTTAATTGTGAAGGAATCTTCTAGAAACGATGTAAGATAAGTATCCATACTATTGAGGCAAGCCAAACCGGCCGTATAGCCCATATCCTCGCAGTATAAACAAAGAATATTAAGTAAAATAAAAGAAAAAATGGGAACTATTTCAATATTGTTGTTTTTTTTCTGATCCCAACTGGCATCCATGTTTATTAACATGGAGCTGTATGATGACACAATTATTCACATGGTTATAAGAGGAAATATTCTAAACGTGGGAAAAAAAACAACAAAAACTATATTATATTCTGTGTTTTTTTCAGACTTTTGCAATCACTCATGCCGCAAAAACCAGGATCCCAGCAGCAGGTGAGCGATCACTCTTTATTAATGTATACACAGATTAACCACTTTCCGATTGCGAAGAGTGACATTTATAAAATGCATTGCTATATGATTTCCCTAAGAGCGACTTAGATACAGCAGCATGTATTGCGAGGCAGATTCCTGTATTTTGCCACTACAGGAATATCAATACATTACATTTTATTTACTAATATGCAGAGATATCAGTTTTCTATTTTCCATGGAAATCCACATTTTCATATTTAATATATGTTTTTTCCCCTTGTGTTAAACAAAGGTAATCTTGATTTAGCCTCATTTACGCCAATAAAACAGTGGTTTGAACCTCCCCAAAGACCCTCGGCCCCATGCCATGGCCGACAAGGACATATTATCCAAGTTTTCCCTGTTTCTCTGAGACAGAAAAATCTACATGAAAAATGTTTCCACCTTTTTTTCCTGACCCCAACTGACATCCCTGTAATATGCACATATTAACAGCATGCCTGTTGTGAATGCACTACTGCCATTCATTAAAGTTGTGTACTTTGTAGCTATTAAAGCTTATAATGCATACATTTATAATCAATCGAAATTTAATTAACCAATGCATTGAGTAACATTTTTGAAAAAGTCATGTTTCAGCAACCTCAGTATCACCAATCAAATAATAATTCTGTTACTTGATAACTAGACTATGATGAATCTATTCTATAAAAAAATATCTATATCTATATGATGAATCTCTTCATGTAAAAATGCATTCAATAATTTAATAATTCTATGCCTTGTACTCCCATCAGCCGGAGGTAAGATATCAACTTGTAGTCATTTAAAAATAGCTAAAAAAAAACCAAAAGACACGCGTTTGGTTGTACATTATACTTCTTTACACTCTCTGCAAGAACTCGTGTCTATCCAATGTTGATCGTGGCCTGAGAAAAGTATTGTGTTTCCTAACCTTGATATGTGTCTGTATATATTTGTGTGTATGTTTGCAAAGAGTAACACGCTAAATTTAGGTTATAGTTATCAGGGATGCAAGTCCGCGGACAATTGACGGAAATCAGAAATTTCTGCATCTTGAAATATGATCATTAACAAAGTATGAAAATCATAAAATAAAACTAAATTCCGCAGTCAGTACTTTGGCGGCAGGTAAACGCGCCAAGGGCCGTTGACACTTCCGTCAAGTGCCGAAATTTTGTTTGACGGCACGGAGGGGGGGGGGGGGGGGGGAGGTCCCCCCCCCCCCCGAATACACCCCAGTTTTTTGGGGGTTTTTTTTCCGACTTTTTCATCAGTCCCGACTTTCATCCCTGAGTTATGCACCTCATAAACCTAATCCAGTGTACGTTAGTATCCTTCTTAAGCACGCAAGCGGGGAAACAAATTCATCGATTAAAGATAATTTTTCCTATATTACAGCTGAAGGTTGGTTATTGAGTTTTATTTCGATTTGCATGGGAAATAAAGGGAGTTCAGCTTTCATGCTTCTCCAAATATGTACTTTCGCTGTTAACAAGGTATAAATCCCCCATAAAATGCAACGGACGATAGTATCGCTAATTATTTTCTTCTGCATGATCCAACCCTTAAGTTGTTGAATGTTTTGTGCTTTTTTGTCAAACTCTCATTTTCATATCGCAATCTTCACCAAATATATAACTAGGAAATGGCTGTATTGTAAGATCTACAGCTATATCATACTTCCCTCTATCATACACAGTTTTTGGATATATACGTATTTGCTACAGTATTGAGAAATTAAAAATGCTGTTAATTATTAATTGATACTTATGGCGATTTTACGGTAGAAGTTTGGGTTAACACAATACACAAAATCTGTCCGCAGAATCGGGCAGAACAAAGTTACTCGATGTTGCGGGTATAGATATAAAACCCCACTTGTAGTTTATTTACGAACTACTTGGTAGTGGTATATCATTGTATATTTATATAATTTTGTGAAAGAATTAATTTCTGGAATAACTAACCCCTATTAAATCATATATACAATGAAATAATTGATGTACATATATTAAACCTTTGGCAGTTTCTGCCAATCTCGTGAAGGAATTAGATAAATTCTCTTAAATTCCAAAGGCACTCTGCACCTTTTTATACTATTTTCAACTAAGAGATATATTCATGGCACTAAAGGGTTTCGTCATACCTTAATCATATACAGTAAAACCCACGTAGGCGGACACCCTATGTTCCAATAAAAAAATGTCTGCTTATGCGGGGTGTGCGCTTACGCAGGGTTTTCAAGTTTCCTTCGAGCTTCAAGCGTTTTATACCGATATGTAGAAGATGCTAGACACAGGGTGTCTGCTAAATGCAGGATTCTACTGTATAGACGTGGCTCCCTACGCGTCTATCAAGCAAGTGACCGGCAAAGGCTTTGGCTTTGCTGTGTGCACCTAAACTAGAACTAGACCCTTTTTGGTCCTTTTGGTCAGGTGACCTTTTTCCTGTCCTCTTATTTGCTGCTAAACGAAAATTCTTATGAGAAAGTGCAGACAGACAAACTCCAAGAGCATTAAAGTCAAAGCACACTAAAAAAAAACTGATAGGAAAATAACAAACCATATATAGATTTAGGTTAAACATTGTAACACTCGTGTATTGAAAAAAGTATTTGCCGTCTGTCAAAAAACAAGATGCCAATATTGAGGAGGGTCGTTTAGTTGAAAATACAACAGCAAAAAGAAATAGATTGAAAACACGAAACGGTCAATCTGGAATGCACAAATGAAATCGTTTTGATTTTTTAGATCAGGTTAGGTAACATGCATCAAAACACTGCTGTATATAACTGTATCATAAAGGGTTTCGATTTAGTTGGTGTTTCTTTTTTGGAAAGGGTGGGGTGCTGGACATCTGAAAATTCTCAGAATGTAGATATTAAGAGAAAACATAGTCAATGAGCCTGTAGCGATTGCCTTTCAAGGTCCTTTCTCCAATAAGATATGTCCCGATGCCAGAGGTGGAGGGACATGTTTTATGGGACAAGAGACTAAGAACAGAATTGCTACGGGTTCACTTACTACGTTTTTTTATTATCATACACCTAAAAATAAGAAAAATATGTCATTTTATGTAGTTGCAAAGTACACTACGGGTATAGTGTGCCCAAATATTCACTATGTCTCAGTGAGCCCGAACATTATTTACACTACACCCCTAGCATCAGGTACTATTCCATAGACGTTCAGCCATAGGTGTATAATAATGTGGAGTTTGATCATATCAGAGATAAAGCGCTAGGCTAATTACCTATTCGAACAATTTACCACAAATGTCTTTGAACACTGTCTCAGTGACTATTCCCCTCCCTTCACGCACGACCCTAAAACCCCGCTTAGTATCCACCCCCAATCTTCAACCCTCACCCAGCCACCCGCATCCATTGAGACTGGAACTATTTCACTACACTCTAACATGCTTCGGACTGTGTGATTGTCAATCCCCTCTGGCTGTACACGCACGGCTCTCAATATGGTCACTAGAGAAGGGTGAATTAAAAAAATGTTCGCCGCTTATCCTAAACTCTTAAATCAAAAGATGTGGGACCGCATTTTGAAGTTTTTTAAAACAAAATAACGAAGAACTACACGGAATAGAAGCCACCTGATAGTCTGAGATATTCCACCTTTACATTTCTCACCTAGAAAAGTGTGTCTAGATTAGCTTTAATAGAATTATTCATGAATTCAAGGACCACTGTGCATCTAGGTTATACGATGTGTAGAGAATTACGTCTAACACATCTGAACCACCTTTTTCTTTTTCGTTGGCACGAGTTCCCTTACAGTAAAGCAGTGGTGTCCCACTGCTTATTCAGTATATGTATATGACACTGCTTACCCTCAGGGCCTGTTGCCATAAGAAAGCCGTCTCATCATTACTCCAACTTCATCTAAAGCAAGCATTAATTAGAATAAATATTTTACAACCTTTGATTAAAATGAACATGATTTAGCCTGGTGTTCTCTATTTCATGCTTAATTTCTGTTAATTTGGACAGAAATAGAAAGTCATTTAGAAAACTTAATACATTTAGCGTTAAATTGGCATGAAGTATACATGTATTTCATTAAGGCTCATTGGAAATTCTGTAATGTATTAATTGACTCAGTTGATAGAGAAATGACTTTGTCATGGAGCTGCATGTACTTCACTGAGAGTGATCGATATTAACTTTTATAAAGCCCCTGTTTAGCTTCAGGGATGCCAATTTTCAAAGTTTTCATTGAAATTCATGTTTTCATTTCAAGATTGAAAATTTATTTTTTCTTGTGTAATATTGACATACCAAGTACCAACCTACCCAATTCAGCCACAGCCTTATGATCCCTTACTGAACTTCCTCACTGACCCATGTAAAAACTTTTTTTTTTTAAATTCATTTCTGACGGTTTTTACAATTGTAAGATCTTCCCCTGTAATATGTGTGGCTATGTCACTGGTAACAAATGGCTACATATAACATTAAGTATATTTACAAACTCAGTAAAAAAAACAAAAAAACTTGAGTTTTCCCTTGATCTTTGTCTTATGTCTTATAATCGATTTGTTATCTAAAATCTGGATCCTGCCCATCGCCGAGTTAGTGGGATTACCGTCCTTCTTAATTTCCCCCCTTAATCCCTTTACTCCCCACGGTAATGTGAGAGTACCGCGTAAACTGTATTGCAATGAAAAATATTTCAAGTTTTTTTCTGACCCTAGCTGGCATCCCTGTAGCTTACAATAGAGACCACATACAAGGAGAGTTGGCTGTGAGGTAACTCCTTCATTCACTCGTGACCTGTTTGTCTCACAGAAGGTGCCCCGGGAGCTGTACGGACCCACCATGCTCATCTTCACCATGGTCGCGCTGCTGTTGTTTCAAATGAAGACTGGCGGACATACTGTGGTACGTACTAAGAAAGAAACTGATGAGTGTTTGGTCTGTGTCCTCCTTCGCCATCGAGTTTGGAGTGCGCAGTAATATGAACGAGGCGACAGCCGAGTGAATATTCTGAAGCACTCCAAACGAGATGGTGATTAGGGACTCAGACCAAGCACGAAAATGTTTCTGATTTTATCTTAGCCTGGAAATATCTATCTGTTTATCACCCATTGAGAACGAGTTACCGTACTCGCAAGCCTGTTGATAACGAGTTCCTAATGTTAAGTCTATGGACGTTTATTCCAGGCTAAGATAAAATAGACTGATTGCCAATAAATGATGATTATTCCATTGAATTCCACAAGTAAAAACTGATGGGTGGCAAAGAAGTGTAGTGTTAGGAAAGTTAGTTATTCAGGTTTTTCTTACCGTGAAAATAACGGGAAAAGGAAAAAAAATTACGTAAAATCCAGTAAACAAATTTAGATAGGAGCAAGTATATGACCACATAAGATTATTTTGCGATTGATAACCAATGTTAAGATTTCTGGATGCATACAGACTGTATGAAATCTGCAAATAAACACCGCTCTTGATTAAAAAAGAAAAAGAAATGATGATGATTATTATTATACAAGACAAAAATTCTTTTTTTGGTGTTTATTGAACAAATAATCGCCATGACTGACGGTATTACAATTTGCTCCTCGAATTCATCGGAGTGACTTTATATTTCATAATTTTTATCAATAAAACCTTTTCATTTACAATTGATAATGAAGGTAAACGGGCTCACTGCTCACGTTAAATAAGCCTTTTTCCATAGGCCGGTGTCGCACGTTATCTACGTGGTTACGCAATGCATGCAGCCAAACATACCCCTGGCAACGTATACTTCAGCATTGGATTACTGAATGTATGAAAGTAATACATTTATAATACCCATGTACATCATTCCCATAGAGATAAAAGTGATTGCAATGTATTGTATGGTATTACAGCTCTGATTTGATGTGTCATACATGCATATCAACTCAATAATACTTTAGATATAGCTTAGATAACGCAGGTATATCCAAACTGTATGCACAATAATACATTGGCAGACCTAGCTATAGTATGCTTATCTTTTTCCAAGTTAAAACCAAGATAATTATCAACTAAAAAGTTTAGACAGCTCAGACCTATTGATACAAAACCCTAGTTTACTCCAACAATGTAATCTGTCAAAAAACAACACACCTGTGATCACACCCACCGTTCACACTTTAGGTGTGATTACGGTGTCTCTCTATGGGCATGTGGCTGGAGTCGGCCGTGTTTTTCCGAGCAGCCGCGTTACTACACAGTGGGCCGTTAGGCGGCGCTGAACGGCAACACCTGTATTGTCAGTGTTAGACTCTACTTGTACACTGGTATTATTTTGACTGCAGCAAGAAGGCACGCTGATGGGAACGGCTGTCGGGACATGTTTCGGCTACTGGCTGGGCGTGTCGGGCTTCGTTTGGTTCCTCGCCTACGTCTGTAACGCACACATCACCATGCTGCAGATCCTCTGTCTCCTCGTTAGTACCAAATTTACTCCTTCTTATTATTCATCTTTTTTTTTTTTTTTTTTTTTTTTTTGCAGCCTGAGGATTCCCTAGGATGAAACCGCTGTTGTTGTCATACCAACAACATGACAATATCCGACTTACCCAATTTGTGACTAACAAACTGTTTTGTCAACAACTGACACCAAGCAAATCGCCACGATTACGCTGCTGTCACTATGGTCGTCATAATCGAACGGTAGCGATGATGTAGCCGATAACAGACATCGAGCTCATTCAAGTGGTAGCTGCCTTAGAATACACCCGTAGCCACGTTTTGAAAAACTTCTTATTATTTATCGTATACAAAGACCCCATTGAAAATGTATGGGGACTCGGTAAACAGCTATCCATTATATAAAACCTGCCAGATACCAAAGCTGTGGTATACGGATTCAAAACGGTGGTATACGGCCTCAAAACCATGGTATACGGGAAAAATAGTCCCTTTTTGCTGTAGAGCTAAAAGAGAGTCCCTATTCTTATACCCTTTAATATGGAAATTACTGGGTTTGATTTATTCGAAAAGATGGATAATAAATGCAACAAACGATGGTTATTTGGACAGGTGGCTCTATAAACCACGAGAGGTTGACGTCGTAATACACTCGCTAGGGCTTGTGTAATACTAACCGTCAACCTCTCGATTATTTTCTATTCATATCGCAATTTGTGCAAGATTTTAGTAAAACATATTTACCTTGTTGGGACATCCCCTCGTACCGCGTTTCTTTCGATAAATGTATTAAACTTGTAGAGCTTGTAGCAGGGAAGGCAGTTTTCCTTTCTTCCCAATGAAATCCTTGTTCTGATTTCCAGTTTATATGATTATTTTTCTTTTTAAACAAATATAATATGAATACACCGAATAAAAAAGCCACTAGTGTCATGTTGACAATGAATATTACACATATTTGAATTCTTTGATTTCATATGCTATTCACATCTTACACATAATACACATATCACTAGCGACTTCGTCGAGTCCGAAAAATGAAAAACGAGCTGCCGATAGTGGGGTTCGATCTCCCGACAATCGCATTCCCAGGCTAACAGCCTACTGACTGCTCCACAAATTCAGGTGCTCTTACGGGGTCAAATACTTAGGCTGCTGGTGGGTGGGGGTAATCAGCGAAGTTTTGAAAGGGCTACCAGCGAAAGTTGAGATCTCATTGGTTTCTCACGAGAAAAGTAGATTAGAAAACTACAATATTAAACATTGATTTCGGCATGGCTCGAAATGAATCATAAGAGAAGTAGTTTGTCTGAGTATAGTCCTACAAAAAATAAGAACAGATTCGAGTTTTTCACTACACGAGAATCTCACTCCCGTGGGTCTTCAATCTCCAAGCCCAGGTCGGGTTGACTATGTCTCTATGTACGGGAGCAACTTCAAGCGGATTCAACGAAATTCTACCGGTTTAGATATAGTAGGTAACAACAAACGTAGACAGCAACTAAGAAGACCAGGACAGCAACTTTACAGTATTCCAATAGAGATGGCTGACAATACTCTAGTAAAACGTTTTTACCTTGTTGGGACTTTATCTCATACCGCGTTTCTTTCAATAAAAGATATTAAACGAGCTAGTAGAGCCAGTTTTATATTTTTATCCAAAGAAGCAAAGTAGAAGGTGACGTCCCAACAAAGTGTGTAAATATGATCACTTAAGCGGTAGCTGCCAATGAATAAACATATCAGCCACGTTCAGAATATAACCTGAAGATAATGGTGAGATCTTTCTTTGATTTCACATACTATTCTCTTTTTAACCTGCAGGGTTACGCTCTATTTGGACACTGCTTGGTGCTGGGCATTACGACGGTGTTCCACACCTCCCACGACCACATGTTCTTTTACATCATGTGGGCGATATTCGGTGGATTATCCACCTTACGACTGGTAAGTGAATATATCATTCGTTCTTCTCGCTAAATATATCATGTGTGTCCCTCCAGTTGTCTCTGTTATACAGACGTCTTTATGTTTACGATTAGACTGAATTATATTTCTAACATGTCTCAAACATCTTATTTAGATTAGCGCTTCATATTTTAATTGTCCTCACTGCACTACAAAATAACTGAATAATATTTCTAACATGTGGCAAACATCGCTTCGTATTGTAATAGTCCTCACTCTATTACAAAATGTACATAAATTTGTCTTTAATGTGTATATTCTCTCCCTGGGTGGTTTTTTTTCAATCCTCTGCAGATTTACTCAACTCTCTAATAATTTGTTGCAATTATCCCGAATAGGGCAAACACTATTTTTTGAGTAGTTGCCTTGGCCGCCACATCTAGCTACCATAATATTTTCTTTCAGTTTGTATTCCCAGAACTACATTCTTGAATCAATCTCTACAATTTAACAAAGTTCAAAGTTAGTTTGATCACCTTAACCTCCTACCGAAGATGCCTGATGAGCCTATAATGGGCAAACCTTAAATTGAGTCATTAAAACTGAAACCATTTCCTTTCCTCCTATAACTGATATAGTCTCTTTCACAAACACTTGGAGGTTCGCACGGCAGCCTGACAAGGGTCTGTTGGAATCTAGTGGCTGAGGCAGGGAAGAGGTATAGCGGCTAAAATGACGTCACATGTTTATTTACAGTCGGAATTTTTTTAATTTTTTTTTTCGCTTTCTTTTGAAAACGACATTCATACGGTAGCGTTTGTGGTGAACAGTCAGGCTTTGCCTCGTACTGCCAATTTATTTACAGTCGGAAGACAGAGTGAAAATTACATAAGCAATTTGAAAAGAAGCGTAATTTCTTTCAAAGGTTTCAAGTTTTCCACTGAATAGTATATACAAAAAAGTATCAGTATAGCACATATTGTCAATTCAGTTTCAACAATTAGAGAAGTTCATTCATCTGACAGCTTGCATATGAGGGTCTGTTTGTCATTCCGCGGGTTTGAATCTGTACTATTTATAGCCGGACCAACTAGAAAATTCCCATGCCAGCCAATCAGTGTCCAGCCCTGTCAGCGTGCCCCGTGCGCCTCAAGCGGTCGTGAAAGAGACTATTACTGGTAGACTTGTGTATAGATCGGCAACCAACCCCCGTCTCTGACTTAGGGGTTGGTTTGGTCCAATCACTTTCTGGCCAGAGAGCTCGAGCCAATTATCTCGAAGCAGGGTAGACCTTTGGTACATAGTGGAATATAAACTGTGAATACTCACTACAAAGCATTATTAACTTAGGTAATTGATAACAAAGTCTAACTTCATGGTCCCTTTATCAAAATACACAAAAAAAAGAAAATAATAATATGGCAAGGGGCTCCAAGAGTACTACAATCTCCAACCACGACAATAGCCTGTTGTGAAAGAGACTAGCACAACAAAAGATCTGCTGGCAGAATGATCCACTCTTCCAGCAGAGATTCTGACTCTGAAGTAAGAGGATCAGCTAGACGAGTGCATGTCAAGGTTGTTCAGTTCGGATTCCACCATAGCTAACGTCAGTGTAGCTCTAGCGGTGCAGTGTGACTTGTGTATTGATGTGCAGTGTGTGTGTTTGCCGCCAGGTGTCAGTCATCATGTCGCGCACGGCGGGACAGACGCAGCGTCTCATCGTGTGCGGCAGCGTCGCCGTCCTTCATCTCTGTTTTCTACTCTACCTGCACTTCGCCTACCACAAACTGGTCGAAGGTGAGCCCACTCTGTCTCTCTCTTCTCTTTCCCCTACGATTAATGTACAGTGACTTGGAAGAAGGTTACAAATTCTTGATTGTAAATGTGAGTGCAGGGATGTCAGTTTTCCTTGTTTTCCGCGGAAATCCGTGTTTTCATTTCTGAAATGTGGAATCCCTTTTCTTGTGAAAAATGAACATATAACAACACAGAGTAGAGAGATATAACTACTATATTACTCATATCAGTAACAAGCCTTAATTCCTAACTCTACCTTCCCACAGACTCTTCTTAGAAGCATATGTTTAGTAATAATAACATTACTTATATCCATTTCCGGTGTTTTTGTTGTATACATGTCAGCTTTAAACCCTGAATTGTCATGGGAAATATTTCCTTGTTTTTTTCTGACCCCAACTGACATCCCTGTGAGTGGAACATGGCCTGTAATCAAACCAGCCACCCAAGCTAAACAGGATCAGAATAAACAAGGACATTTTAAAAATGATTTTAGAAAAATCCATAGATTTTGTATACTGGATAGCTGCGTTTGAGAACTGTCATTTTTCTCGATGTGACTCGTCGTTAATTTGATCGAAACCTCGTGGCTGTGTCGTCATGATATACGAATTGCAATAATCAACATTAAATCATCAAAATTTCGCGCGAGTCACTTATATAGATATAGAAGTACTTTGAATATATGATTATAGGGAACTCAATAAGTTATCATTACCTATTAATGTCATAAGATTGTGGTTCACCTACATAAGACATGTAGTCTGCATCCTTTCATAGCATCACTCATAATCTTTTTTTAAACCGATAATGCATGGTGCCAATCAAATTATACGGCCTTTTTTTTCCTTTTATTTTTAAAGACGTCTTTATTTATTTCGATCTTACGACCGTTCTTCCAATACCATATCGACCATAACAATAACTTCCTTGGTATATACAATGATTGGTTTCGTACTACAAGTTCGAATATACAATAGCAATATAGAGTTGAAACTACTTTATCTTTTACATGAGGTTTAAATTCAGGTGTAGAGCGTGTTTTTTTACCACATGTGATCGGTCTATTTACCCAGAGATGTCAGTTTTACATTTTTCCGTGGAAATCCACTTTTTCATATACAGTATTTTTTTTTCCCCTTCTGTCAAACAAAGATAGTATTTATGTAGCCTCATTTACGCCAATAAAATGGTGGTTTGAACCTCCCCACAGACCCTTAGGCCTGATGCCATGGCCGACAAGGATATATTATTCAGTTTAAGATACGAGGCAGGGACACTTCTACACACAACCGATGCTAAAAAAAAAAAAAAAAAAAGGATATATTATTCAAGTTTTCCTGGTATCTCTGAGGCACAAAAATCCACATGGAAATATTTCCATCTTTTTTCCATGACCCCAATTGCCATCCCTGATTTATGATGATTTTTTTGTGTGCACCGGTTGAGACTGGATTTTTTTTTTTTTTTGCCTCGTCTTGAAAATCTGATTTATGATGATAAACTACTAACTCCTGCTTTACCCATGGACAGACCTCAGCGATATGATGGACCATGCGGGGGCGCCCCAACCAGGAGCCCACCTCCAGGAGGGTCACAGAATAGCCGAGCGAAGTATCAATGGTAAGAGAAACCTTGTTGTAACTCTGTAGATCAGCAATATGCATCTGTTCCTCACTGTGTACAATTCGGTGGAGCTTAACTGCAGTCTAGTCATGTGTTAGATGCCTAGTTTTAGACTCTAGTCGCCTTCATTTTAATGAAAGACATACCACCACAATAATTACAAACTAACCGTAACTCAACGTTAGACTTCTAACTATCATTCCTATGTTGATACTTTTTAGATTTTAAAATACATTTGTAATCACTTTCGTAGATATTTACCGCATTAACTTTCTCTTCACACGTTAAAAGATATGGGGCCATCCATAAAGTATGTATACACTGAGGGAGGGGGGAGTGGGGGGGGGGGGGGGTCAACAATTTTCGAAATTTTGAGTCTGTCCCTTGTTCTATTGCGTACAAGATTGGGGGGAGGGGGGGGGTCAAAAACTTTGGAAAATTTGCGTACATATTTAATGGATGGCCCTATACTACTAACAAGAATTTTAAAAAAAACTTACTCTAAAAATGTTTATAGAAATCCTATAAGAGGTATAACTTTAGATTTGTGTCGTCAGTCATGTTGTCCTACAGTGATTCATGATTTTGATGATTCAATCTTCTTGATTATGTAGTAGTAGAACTAACCCATGCTTACAACCAGCTTTCCGTCTGGTCACAACATTTTCAGTTTTATCTCACTCCTGCTATTTTTGTTCATAGACTTAGCATTGGGAAGTCGTACTCAACACCCATGGAGTATTTAGAAAAAATATACTCAATGGTCTGAATGGAGGGTTATGTCATAAATTGAATCGATAGATAATTCACACCACTTCCCCTTGTGAATTACAACTCTATTAAAAAATGATGGGATATGAGCTTTGACTGTAAACTTTTATAGGTTACTACCACACTCTCCACATTAAGGAAAAAATGCACCTCAATATCGTCATGAATGTGCATCTTCTGTTCGGTTAGATTACTATCTAAAGCATCGTACCGTTACACATGGATTCCAGTGTTATTTGTTATGATTGTATTTGAAAAAAAGTTATGATAATAATTACGACAGAAAATACCCACTAGATCTCCTCTATACCCTTCCCTGTGTGTGAGAGAAGTCAGGAGATAAGTTACGTTAAAGATGAATGTTATAAAGATTGCCTTCCATTGGATTATGAAGCCATGAAAGTGGTATAATGTTTTATTATCCACCTAATATATAATGTCCACGAAAACACATAGTCAACGTGTATCTACATACCCGGCGCATACGGAAAAATAGTGCGTATGAAAAAATGAACTAAAATGAACTAACTAGTACCCCACTTGTTAGGGAAAGGTGGATGATAAATACATTATAGACTAGTTTCAGATAAAAGTGGTTGGATGCTCCTCGGAGTTGACTCTGCGCAATATCCTCGCATGCGCTCTGATGTTACTATGCAATGTACGCTGTACATTGAATGTAACAAGAAACACCACCAAAAAACAACACACAACTGTTTTCCTTTGCTACACCATTTACATGACAAAGCCAAACCTAAGCCCTACCATCCTTTTAGATTTTTATCAAACTTCCATATTGATTTCATATGAAGAGATATAAATCAATATGAAAGAATTAGTGATACATCATCTAGTATTGGTATAGGATATCACCAGTCTACCTTCCTTGGGTGCCGCCGTGGGTAGTGATAGTCACACTATCTTTCTGTCGTGTCTCATTCTATTTTATTTGTGATTTTTGTAGGATTCTGAACTGCTTTATCAGTGATTGATGTCATTGTATTGTAATACAATGTAGTGCTACACAAAAGACTGGGGCTCCTCTATAGAGAGAGTATTATCGTAAAACCGGATGAGTTTTAATCTGGGCTCCCGTATGCGACGACTGGAGTTTGGCATAGTGATATCCGGAGCCAAAACCCCAGGAGTCGCATACGGGAGCCCAGATTAAAACGAATAAGGTTTTGATTTTATCCTCCCCCCTGTGAACGATGTTTTTATGTGAGGATGATAACAAAAAACACGATAAAAACTTTCTGAAGTCCTCCATATAGCTCTCCTTGCTGCCCTGAAGGCGCTTGGAACTACTTTCAGCTGCTGATCTCTGATTGGTCCATTTTTTGTACGCTCCTAGGAGCGATTTTTAATCCGTATGCGACATATGGACGCATACGGAAAGTCAATGTTAAGCCTATGGGATTTTATATTAGGGGTAGGATAAAGTGTTAGACCTGAAGAGTGTGTAACAGTGAGGCGTTTATCATTTAGAGGCCATCTGACTAAATGGGCTGCTACCATATTTTTGCGTAGCCAATGGCCAGCTCCATTTTATAGGAAGAGGCAGGTGACCTGATATGAGTCGGCCTCCAGATGGGTTAACTAAAAGAGATGTATTAGACATCTTAGCAGGTTGAGGTGAGGGTGTCTGGGATAAGGGGTCTCTCTCTTTATCTCACCCCTGGTATCTTTGCCCCATAGGCTTAACATTGGGAACTTGTTCTCCACGCCGCCACGAGTATTGCAGTCAGTTCTCCATGGTCTATATCGTGTGCAACGTCCATTCTTTTAGTGTGTAAAGGGGTGAGATAAATACAGAAAACAACTTGTTTTGATCAAAGTCAATTGTTCTCTAACTTGTTTGAATGGTATGTGATTTTGAATCAGCTTCGCCTTGCTCACACCGCTCTGCATCAAACTCGTGGAGAACGATGACTTTAACTTGTTGGTTTTTTTTGTATTAACAATTTAGAGCCCTCAGTGACACTAACCAAGAAACATGTAGCTCTTATTACACTCACCAGGGATCTCACCAGGGATCTTGCATGTGTACACTCTCACTGAGCACATATCAACAGATAGCTCTGTCAAGACTGCGAGTTCATGGATTTGTATACCCTTAGTATTTGTAAATTATTCAGGAATAGTCATTCCAAAGATTGGTATCAACAAGCATGAGTTGGTGGGGAGGGGGGGGGGGGGGGCATGTTTCGTTCACCTTCATGATATAGACATTGAACGATATATAGCTAGGTATGACCACACTCAAGCCCGATCCAGTTATTGCTGATTGACTGAGGCTCCCTATATACACCAGAGAATGAACGCCCGGACCATAGTTAGAAGGGAACTCATGAGATGAAAATAATTTGGTCCGTACTCCACTAAGCTTGACCACAGAGTAAATCATGAAGCGAAGCTGAGTGAATTACATAGGGGTCAAACATGGTGGAGTGCTAACCAAGTTATTTTCATCAAGTGGGTTTCTGATTTTATCTCACCCTGTATATATATATGATGAGGAACATCATTGATCAATAAAATAACTCACCCAAATTAGCCATGGAGTATTGGGTACATTTCCCTTCTGGCTATGGAGTACGAGTTCCTAACGTTAAGCCTATTGAGAAAAATACCAGGATGAGATAATACTATCAAGAAACGTCACAAAATTTCATACAATTATTATTATGGCGTGAGTTGTTTGCGCTGAACAAGATTTAAAAAACGGAGCTGAGTGATATCTGTAGCGGAAGACAACGAATGGCATGTAAACTATTATATGAAATTGAGTGACGTTTAGATTTTATCCTACCCCGTCACATGTTTTTAATGGCATATATCACCCGTGGCATATAAATATTATATGGCATAACCGTTGCCTAGAGTCACTCCATGTTAAGTCTTTGGCGATTTATATAAGGGGTAGAATAAATAGTATACCTTAGTCGAGCATAAGGCTGCAGATAACTAACAGGAGGGTTCACCAGAGATATCAGCAGCCCTTAAGTAAAATCCCTGAAGTTATTTGCTTCTACAACCCGCCCCCCCCCCACTCTCCAAGCAGAACCCTACCATCCATGTCCTATTGATTTTAAACCAAATATGTGCATGGGAGATTGTAGTATTAAGCTGGTTCCTGGTGTTAGCTATGCATTCAAAGTGGTTTGTATGGTAACAGTACAAGGACTTCAGGGATTTCCATCCATGCATTATCAATGGAAAGCTTCTCAGGGAAAACCCTGACAATCATGGCAGTAATAATGCACATATTTGAAGGGAAATCGGGTATATGGGGTTCCTGAAACAATATGAGGTTGATATACACAGGTTCTATTGAAGCTTTTGAGTAGTGAGGACAATATTTCTGTGTTTTATAAAAAAAATCCTGATTTCAGGGATTTCCCTGAACTCTGACATCCTTGGGTTCACAGAGGGTCTTATACTTCACCTTGCTGCTGTTGTTTCCCAGCAGGCTCCCACCTGCCAGAAAGACTGCCCAACAAACCACCTCTCGTGGCCTCTCTGCCGAAGGTTGCCGGCGGTCCACAGTCTCCAGGGTCCAACCTCCTGCGACCAGCGCCAACCCCGGCACCAGCAGTTCACATAGCATCCGATAGAGGGCAACAAGCGTTCCGCAACTTGGCGCCAAACGTAGTTAAGAACATGGCGGCGCCCACGCGCGGTACCGGAAATGAGCCCGGCGCTGTGTTCAAACCGCTGGTTCCCGTCGAAGGAGGCTCTAACCATACGGTACACCACAGGGCTGGTAACCAGCATAAGGGTATAATTGTGGAGGCCCTACAGAACCAACAGAAAGTGTACGTGTCAGATATTACCACTCATCCTGGGTTTATATTACAGTAGTATCTTTTCCACTTCCATACCAACCTTAGTTCCGTGGGGCACACCTTGGCCTATTTGCAGTGTTTGTGGGTACAGTAAAACCCCGCTTCTGGGACACCTCGGACACCCCGCTAAAGAGGACAAATTACTTGGAACGGGAATCTTTATTTAGTTTATTTTAACCCCGCTTAAGGGGTCACCTCGGTTAAAGGGACACTTTGCTCGGTGCGGAGGGTGACCCCTTAAGCGTATACTTTGGTGGTGGCTTTTCTCTGGAATGTAATGAGCGAGTGACCCTTACTTTGTTCATCCCTGGAATGCAGACTAACCCTTGGCTTTGTACCCCAGCTTCAAACTGGTACCAGAGGATACTATTTCCTCTTATATAAAGGTGCACGGCCAAGCTGACATCTTGAGGTAAAAGGTGTTTGGTGGAGGTAATGAAAAGTGATATGGAAATCTGTTACAATGTGCAGGGGATGAATAGACAATATTGAGGTATCCCAGAATTCCTTGTGGGTACAGGGTCCGGTGTTAGCTGGTTGTCGTTGTACAATAACACGCGTGAAAACGGTTTTGATTTGATACACGGATAGACGCCCCTCTGCACAGTACCAAGACGAATGTTTTTTATATCCCTTCAAATTGGAAATCCGATGCCAAAAATGGAAATTTCTTCATACATACATACATGCCGAATTATCATTATTATTCAGTTTCACCTGTTAGTTCATCGGGGGACAGGCGGCCGTGGTGCGGCCAGCCAGTCAGGATCCGTTACGTATCCGGGGCGATATTAGGGAGTTTAGTAACGTCTGGAGGGTGTATACACGTATATATTCTCACTGTCGTTGATGCTACAAGGAAACTCTAGTAAATAGCTATCAGTGAGGTTGGGGGTATAATCAATTAAAGGTTGAGGAAGTAGCTCAGGTGGATTTCGATGAATACTAGCTCCATTCGCGTCCCGGTGGTTCCAACATATCACGTTTCTTGCCTGTTCCGTGTAGCTGTGGCGTTTTGGTGTACATCATATGGCCATGCCGAGCCTCTGTGACCTCAGACACTACACGTAATTATATAAAACGTCCTGACCATGCTGTACAAGTCACAGAACGAGATGCTAATTTACCCTTTGTACGGACCGAGGCATTTATGCCGAATTCCGTACAAACGGTAAATTAGCATCGAGTTCTGTGACTTGTACAAGCATGGTTGGACGTTATATATTTACTATATATACCCGAAATTAAAAGAAAATTAATTTCATTTTTCTTAACAACCAAAATTTTAATAAATGTGTATGGCTAGGTGGTCCGTATTTTAGTGTACGGACCGGCGGTCCGCACAGTATTTTTACGTCATATGCCAAAACGGTGCGTATTTACAGTATATACAGCATGGGTATCTAGTAAACACATTTACATACTCGGGTCTCGGGTCGGGTCGGGTCTCGGGTCTCACGCCTAGATCTTTTATGTATTCATTTCTATTGCCTGGGTGTAGGAATGTGTACAAAAGTTTTGAGGATAGAAACTTCCACTATAAACATGTACATATATATAAATATCCATTATAAACATTTGCATATAATACCGATAAAACATTCATGGTTCCTCTAAATTAAGTTCATCACCTTTTGCCATTTTGGACTTCTACTTAAGCAAACGACTTTATAAATTTAAGATTCACTGTCTCTCAATTTCAGTCTCAAAAGGACGTAACTAGCCTACCGAGACGTAAAACTACACAATCTCTCAATTTGAACAGATTTGCATAATTTAAAGATGGCAGTAAGGAACCATTTCCTGAATTATAAAGACACAAAATAGTCATGATTTCTTCTAATATCTAATATACAATTTCCATTGAGTAAAGTTAGCGACATTCAAATAGCATATAGTGTGGATTCATTTTGATAATTTCATATTATATTGTGCGATGTCTTCATTTTTTCTTTCTTTTTCTATTACTTTACAACAGATAGCTGAGCGTGCACAGAGGGGACAGAGTGACTGATGGATGATCCAGAATACAAGCGTTACCAGTCAGAAAAGAACAATAACAACTAGAAGAGAGGACAAGCATAGCATGGCGGCAAACCCATGATGAGAACTCATTGTAAATGCTCTGTTATCCATCTCTAGATTTTCGTTGTACATGTGGGTGGATAGTAATCTGTGGACTTTCTGATTTCTGCTTCCATGATCTATGACCTCAAAGGTCAATTCCTCGCTCAGCTTTCATCGAAAGATTTGTTTTTGTCTTTTTCTCGCCATGTTTGTTTTATAAGTGCTGGTGATGGTGAGATGGAGATATGAGTGTATATTGAGCCGTTGATTTAATCGGTCTGTATATATATATAATTCGTTATTGTGGAGAGCTCAGCTGTGATACGAGGCAAAGAGTTCACACATGCAGGGATGCCAGCTGGGGTCAGAAAAAACATCGAAATATTTGTCATTGCAATACAGAGTTGACGCGTTACTTACACATTACAATGGGGAATAAAGGGATTAAGGGGAGGAATTAAGAAGGACGGTATTCCCACTAACTCGGCGATGGGCAGGATCCAGATTTTAAATAACAAATCGATTATAAGACATAAAAAAAAGATCAAGGGAAACTCAAGTCTTTATCCTACCCCTAATAAAAAACGCCATAGGCTTAACATGGGATTTGTTTATGTCACTGGGTGTGACATAAAGTGTTGTTTATGCCACTACTTTCTGATACTGAAAAAATATGGAAACGGGGTAGGATAAAATCTAGACGCCACTCGTTTGAGTTTGAGTTTACTTACGTGACATAAATAAACTCAGACTCAAACTCGTGACGTCTCTTTATATTATGTGGGTCAGTGGGTAGTTTCAGTGGGGTATCATGGGCTGTAGCTGATTTGGGTAATTTAGCATTTGGTATATCACTTTTTGATATTAAATAGTAATTTTTCAATCTGAAAATTAAAACGAAAATTTTAATGGAAACATAGAAAACTGGCATCCCTGCGTGGTATAAGACAAATAAGGAACAGCAATGCTCCCTGAGTGTTCCTGTGGGTATATATGTGTGTAATGTCAGCGTTTTTAATATGTTATTTTTCCTGGGTTAAAAGATGCCACTGACTTGGTGTACATAACGGTTTACAGCACATATGATAACCTGCTTTCAGTTACCAAGACCTGGTAAAAATAATCCAAAACAGTTTCTCTATTCTGTGTTACACTTTCATGGTTTAGATCTAGTTGTATTTTGATAACCGCCAATCTTCACCATTCTAACACTATTCGTATGACCTCCAACCTTCTTGTACAAATGTACATATATAAATGTATAATCAATGAATAAATTACCCTTGGTTCACATAGATTTAATCTATTGAAGGGCTTCAAATAATAAGAGGCAGATGTGAATGCAATTTTCAAAGAGGGATTGTTTTTAACATATCGTTAGAGCACTGGTAGAAAATAGACTGGGACACCTGAAAGAGAAGACCTTAATATTGGGCACCTCATAGCACCCGGGGAAAGTCAGTGGGCACATCACACAGGGTTCGTACAGAGCCTGGAAAACCTGGAAAAGCCTGGAATTATGCTTTCGGGTTTTCCAGGCCTGGAAAAGCCTGGAATTCTTACAGAGAGCCTGGAAAATCCTGGAAGAGCCTGGAAATTTTAGTTTTGCATCAAAACATTTTTGTTTAGTCTGAAATTCTGGACATTATTGGCTTTCCTTAACTACGGTACCTGACTGCCTATGCAATTTCAGTGACTTGGATTAGATACTTCCAAAAATCCTTTTTGCTAATTATATAGCTGTTTTGATTATTTATCTTCATATTTGTTTCACTAGCAAGATGGTATTGATTAACATTGTTATGTGCCTGGAAAAGAAATATAAAAGCCTGGAAAAAGCCTGGAATTTCATAGGGCTGTCTATGTACGAACCCTGGTCACACCAGTGAACACTGTATCCATTGTATCTAATGCAAATGTGTCACATTCCCACTCAGTTTGAAATCTCATTATCTCTTCAGAAATGTGTGCTTTTTTATGTATTTTCCGCTGTTGTTGGGAAGAGTATACAAAGGAAGCTTTTGGAACAAACCATGTAGTTTATAGGATAACCTACTGGATAGGGGACTGTTGTATACAATGTACCATCTATTGTAGGGAAATGTTTATTCGCAAGATTATTATTTATTTCAAGGTTCTATGCTGAGCGATCTTTGAGAGCAGATCCTGTTGTTACACTTACAGGGTAGAAAATCACCGGGTACAATTCATGTGAATACTTGGGTTTCCATTCTGGGCAGAGGAGGTGTGAAGCGTAGCGCCCCCTATCGTTTTGGCATGGTCTCAAATGACAGCTGAATGCGGATTCTTATACTAAAATAGGCTAACTAGTAACAGCAACTACATACAAACTGTTAGAGCTCTATCAAAAATCTTTTCAGATATAGATAGAGTGATATCTAATGTACTCCAAACCACAATAGAGCTCCACGTTTTATGGCTGTTTGGTCTTGTGGAATACAGCCTTATTTCTCATAGGCTATGGCTTGCAAGCCTCATACAGTCCTTTCTCAAGAGCTCCTTCCCCTCTGCTAGCAGGTTTGAAAGTGGCACCTTGAACCCTGCCGTGATCGCATATATGAGTTGGGTGCCTATAGGGGGCGCTATACTTCACACCTCCTCTGATTCTGGGAATATACTGTTTTGTTATTGTTTAACACACAAGGGGAGCTTCATGTGTATGTGTATTTAATACGTAACAATTTATCTATAAAGATATTAAAATGAAATTAAAACGGTTTCTTTTGTCTCGCGTTTTATGTTTTTTGTCTGTCACAAGGAGGAGATTCATAGGCTAGCTGTGAATGACTAACCTTTAAAAAGGGGGTGTTACACCAGGATGCCTGATCAAGGGTTTGTTGGTTTGATTTAATGTCAAGTTAATCGTTGCAGGTTCTCACCAGACTTTCTCAAGTTTCTTTTACACCACAAGGAATCTATGTAATGAATTTAGGTAAAAACCTCACCCCCACACATTTACTGAGGAGAGAGTTCTTTTACTTCCAACACCACATAAACATGGTATGAGAAGGATTGGTCTTTGATATAGCAGTAAGTCTACCACTGCTGGGGGTGAAGGAGAAAAGGCTGCAGTGGGACCTGAATCAAGAAAGTCTGACAACCTTAGTATTACAAGTCCAGTGCTCTTTACCACTGAGCTATCTCCCCATCCTAGTCGCTTTTATTACACTTGCATGCAAGCATATCCGGTCTGCACCACAAGGAGGCGAGGCGACCAAGAGGTCGAACAGATTGGTAACTGCTGTCCTCCCCAGCAGATCAAGGGTGGCTTGTTGTCTTACTAGGTCGGGATGAATCGTGATAGAGTGACTGTTTGGTGGAAGAGCCCCACGTTAACGATAAAAGGGACTGTACACATGAGGAGGCAGACAGATCTCGCGAGACAAAACACAATCCTATCAGTAAAAAAAAAATTGTGCTGGCGGAATCGGCACTAGACTTTCTAACTTGTTGATATATCATTTCTGATATGGGTTATCCATAAAGTATATACATGTATGCTGAATTTCTGAAATTTTGGACCAACCCCAACCCCCTATATTGTGCACAATTCGCCAAGTCAGCTGGATCCAACCAGGCCACACCATTTATCCCACCTGAGCCGGCCAGAATTGCCTTAAAAATAGCAGTATGATAAACAATTGATTACAATTATTGGACGTTAAATCAACCAAACCATATCAAAGGCTAGTAAAATTGACTTCTTTTGATTAACAGAGAAATTGTTTTGGTAATAAAAAATACCGTACCCTTTCCTACACTGATCTGCAACAAGTTGGCCCGATTATTATTCAGAGTATTCATAGCAACCGATGTAATGTTACTGTAATTTAGTCTGATTAAAATATATCGTTCACACTACCGTATGCTTAATGTTCCTGCCAACAAACAATGTCCATGAGAATGTGTTCAATGAAAAACTCTTCTTTGATATAAGTTTATTATGAACTTACATGACCAATCTAGAAAACCCATGTACACATTGTATATCTAGAAAAATAACACCGAAAATCATATTCCAGGTTGGAAAAATATCTCTCTCCGGTCTTTACACATGCCGTAGTGTAATTCATTCTCTTTATATCTCAACTGTTCACATCAATGTCCATGTGGCCGACACACACATAACAGTCTCTTCCCCTTAAGGAAGCTGAGAAGTATTTCTCGATCATGTGTTCAGCCTTGCACCCGGTGATCAGTTGGTGTGTTCTGAAGGTGAGATTGTCTGAGGTCAGGGAGCAGTTGTCGCCGCCCGTACGCATCACGTCGGTGAGGACCGTGTCCGAGCTGCTCCGAGCAGATTCTCCGTCACTCCGCCCGCTCACTGTCACTGTGCTCCGAGCAGATTCTCCGTCACTCTGCCCGCTAACTGTTACTGTGCTCCGAGCAGATTCTCCGTCACTCTGCCCATTCACCGTTACTGTGCTCCGAGCAGATTCTCCGTCACTCTGCCCACTAACTGTCACTGTGCTCCGAGCAGATTCTCTGTCACTCTGCCCGCTCACTGTCACTGTGCTCCGAGCAGATTCTCCGTCACTCTGCCCGCTCACTGTTAGTGTGCTCCGAGCAGATTCTCCGTCACTCCGCCCGCTCACTGTCACTGTGCTCCGAGCAGATTCTCCATCACTCGGCCCGCTCACTGTCACGGTGCTCCGAGCAGATTCTCCGTCACTCTGCCCACTCACTGTCACTGTGCTCCGAGCAGATTCCTCCTTACTCTGTCCGGTCACTGTCACTGTGCTCCGAGCAGATTCTCCGTCACTCGGCCCGCTCACTGTTACTGTGGTCCGAGCAGATTCTCCGTCACTCCGCCCACTCACTGTCACTGGGCTCCGAGCAGATTCTCCGTCACTCTGCCCATTCACTGTCACTGTGCTCTGAGCAGATTCTCTGTCACTCGGCCCGCTCACTGTCACTCTGTAAAAACGGGTGTCGCCCTCGAACAGACACCGGTCCACATTGCCCTTCGGCGCCTCACACTCTTTGCCCACGAGTGCGTAGTGAAGATTGTCCTCTGAGATGAGGTTTCCCTGCAAGGCCACCAAGCTTTCGGGGAAACAGAGGAACGCCAAACCGGATACTTTCAGTTTCATGATGTACTCTGTTTTTAAACGACACGAAGCTTAGTCGAGATTGTGATAGCTTTCCGTGTCATTTCTTGTCATTTACCTGGCTGGAACATCATTGAAAATGAAAACAAATTGAGATGGTTCATATTTTCTTTCACATATATATTTCTTTAAAAAAAACACTGAACAATCATTGTAGATTGTGTGTTCAGTAAAGATCCAAACAGATCTAATATTTCCTTATGAATTACAAAAGGTAATATCACACGTCTGTAGCTTGTGTTCAAAGCTAGATTGCATATCAAAATAGAAGTGTACATTTGAATTTCTATTTTACTGACCTAGAGACAATCTTACTAAAAGAAATGAGTCAAGTAAAAAGTAGTATCTTTCCAGAACTAAGAGCGAAGTCCATGGCCCAAGAGACCTAGCCTAACAGAGTAAAAGCTAAAGAGTACGTTCCACCAACTAGGCGAAATTTTTATGCCAGACGGACCTCTCAGCCAAGTTCCTGGCCAGCTCCTAGAGTCCAGCTGGCTGAAAATGGCCAATCTTTATCGTGCTGTTCCACCAACCCACCTTATTCTAGCCGACCGACATCCACACTGCGACCGGACACCAACCTAGTGAGCAGCCAGGCACCAGCCAGATGCAGGAGAGGTTAGCAGACTGTCACGTTGTCTTAAGGACGTTCGCCGCAATGCCGTGCTAGGAAAGTTCACCGTTCATTCAATAAGGGGCAGATTGAATGTGGTTTCATAGAATGGGGCAATTTTCACCATCTTGGGATTTGTAAATATCAAAGACAGCTTTTCAATTTTCCAGTGAATACTGCAGCTTATCGAATAATACAGCCTAGTATATAAAGATAAACATTGATGTTACGATTGTTTATAGCAAACTATGGTGGTAAAATTCAGGCCAAACTACCGAAACTGTCGGCCTCTGCTCATAGGTTTGCAGTTCCCTGGTACCGGTATCTCCCGAGGTCTCGATTCCATTGTGGTAAAGTGCGCATACAGTCAATGCGAGCGCCATACTCGCATCAAACCTATCAGCCTGCCCTGGCATAGAACCGGCAAAAACAAAATAACTAGATACTGGACGAGGCTAAGTCTGTCCCCTAGCTGGATGTACCTTTGAAAAAAAATAATAAAAGAAAATAACGGTAGCCAGTTTTTGATGGCTGGGAGCCACGGCGGGAGGCCAGCGAAAATTTGCAAATATTTGAGGTTGGCAGAGGCCTGCTATGACGCCGAGACCATGCCATGATTGGTGGAAGAGCTCTAAAAGTGGTTATTTGAACAGGCTGGTGGGTCGGACCCGCGGCCAACACTCCACAGCCAGCAGCCGGCACTCCATTTCAGCACCCGGTGACTGTCAGGCAACAGCAGATTCAGCTGCTGAGGTGGTCCACAGGCCAGATATTCTGGCAACCGCTGTGTGGTTGGTGTACAGCATTTTCGCCTAGTTGGTGGAAAACACCCTTAGACCTAGTCCGAGAGGCTCCGACTGTCTAGCGGTGCAGACAGTCAGAGAGCAGTCCCATAGAGACCTAGGCTAACTGGTCGACCAGATTGGTAGGCCTACATCTCAGTTCAGCTCAGCAGCCGTTTTCCTTATAACAGGGATGTCAGTTGGGTTTAGGGAAAAAAGTGGAAATAATGTTCATGTACATTTTTCTGCCTCAGGGAGACCAGGAAAAATGGGATCATATGTCTGTGTCGACCATGGCATAGGGCCGAGGGTCTTTGGGGGATGTTTAAAGCATTGTTCTATTGGCGTAAATGAGGAAAAAACAATATTATCATTGTTTGAATCAAGGAAAATCCATTACATATATTGAATATGAAAAAGTGGATTTCAACGGAAAAATGGAAAACTGACATCTCTGTTATAAATATAGGTTGAGACTTTCTGGTTTTGTAGCAGACAGTTTTCTGAGGCAAAATGCAGTAAAATGACAGAAAGGCTTCCAAATGTAATGCAACGGAACAAAAGTCAAAACAGGGGTTTTATCATAAAAAAGGAATTATTATACATTTCCGAGGGTAAGGGAGCATAATCATGCACCATGCACTGACATTGCCAGTATCACAGAGAACCAAGGACCTGATATTTTGTACTATGGGAATAAGCGGCTGTGCTCTCTGACTGTCCGCTAGGCAGTCAAAGTTTCTCGGACTATCTTAGTCTAGACCGATAAACTCTGCCTGCCTACATCACATTCACAAATGAAGGCCTGTGGCTGTACTGTACTACTACTAGACAGTTACTAATGAGTTCGACTGTAGTCTGTACTGGTGCAGGCTGACACAATTCCGTGTGCACTACCATTTCAGGCCGTAATGACACATGCCATAAAAGTTAAAGTTGTGTATCCATGTCAGGATATAGAATATGTGCACATTGAAGAAGAAAATGTACTTACATCAACGTAATTGCAAGAAAACACTCTCACGTGGAGCTGTTTTGACTCACTGCACCGCCATCAAATGGTATGTACCCCGCTAGTCCTACAGAAACACGGGAACAAGCGTAGTGGCAATTCCTCCTAGCGGCTATCAGAAAGACTACATGAGTCACACTGCATCGCTCGTTATGCGGAGCTGTAAATTGGAGCGGCGTAGTGTATACAGTGTGTACGCTGGTTTCCTGGTCATCCGCTAGGGGGACTCGGCGGAATTAGACCAGAAAGAAGCCAGCGGCGTACACAGGCGAGAACCAGCCAATACAGTGTGTAGATTCGCTAGTGTCTGAGTCCAGCAACAACGACTTTAAATCTAGAATTTGTTGTAAGTAACCATGCTTTCATGCACATCCTACATCTCACGAAAAACTTATTCCAACAATGAATTTCGCAAATTCGACGATGAGAACAAATAGAATTTATAGGTCGATTTAGAATTTGAGATATTTTGGAACTAGTTCAGGCTGATATTCCTCAGACCAGAAATTCGGAAATTTCTAGAACTACTTCACTCCCAGTATCCTTGAATAAAGTAATGATTACACTATCACTATAATAATTTACCTTAATTGGATTATAGATTAATGAGACATAGACCCTATTGAGCTATCCCAGAATTCAGTCTGTTTACAGGACCCGGTGTGCGCTTGTTACTGACGTTGTATGGTGATGAACCTTGAACCGTAACCCGAAATTAATGCAGTTTATCGGTTTTTATAAATCTTCAAATGGGAAACCTAATGTCAGAAATGGAAATTTCAGCTATTTCTAATTACAAATCCGAAATTATATTAAAGTTCTTCAAATATTAATGGGAGAACTGTGGTTCATGTGGTCGTGGTGTGCCAACCCAGTCGCTAGCGGAACTTGTATACCCTGGGCGATGATAGAGAAACTAGTGACCTCTGGAGGGCGTATGGCAATAACACCTCTATGGCAAGCCGATGCTACCTTGATAATGATTTTAAAAAAAAAATCTTATTTGGATTATATAAGCAACCTATTGATATGATACATACAACTACTCCCTATGAATTGAGTAGTTCAAATGTCCTAAAATCTTTATTATATCTTACCCGATGTGGTTACATTTCAGGATGCAAGATGATTAATTTCAGGTTCTGCTTGGTTGACGTACATAAACAAAATAAATAAAACAAAACACGAACATTTTTTCGTTTTACAACAGAAAACCCTTTTATTGTATGAATTGTGAAACCATTTACACCCACACATCGTCCTGTTGACCTTGACCGTCATTTCATGTACATGGTCAAACCCTGTGCCAAGACTTCTCATAACTTCCGTCACAGTATCACCCTTTATCATACCATTCTTTAAATAAACCATCTTGTCTATAAATAGATGCATTGGCCCTGATAACCCCCTCATAGTTCTGGCTATATTTCTCTCATAAATACCTCAGGTAATATATCTGTAATCTGTAATCCAACAAAATTACTTGGGAATACAAAAAAATCTGGTCACTTCCGTTAAATATAGCTGGTTACGGAGAGGCAGCAGTATCTTTGTAGTTACCAGCGCTAATTTGTCATTAGATATACAACCCAGTTTGTGAGAAAAAAAATTGTAATCGAAAAAAAATTTAAGAAGATAACAATCAACCTGTGAAGGAAATTACGTTAGTGACTACCACTGTGTCTATGGTTTCTGACTAGGAAAGTCTTCTTTGATGTTTGTTTGTCTATCCCAGGGTTCCTTATGGGGGTTTTTTTGAAAAAAAAAAAAAAAAAGTTTCCCAAGTATGTGTATCTACGGTGTTCCTGAAATAACTTCATATTTGCTGCTATTGTCAACACATTAAGAAACTCTCCAATCTCTGCTAAAAAATCATCGTTCGCACTAAATAAAACATCGTAAGTTATATACAAATACTGAAACACTAGTCTCAAAACATCCGTAACTAAATCGAAACGGCTGTGAAACAAAACAGTTCGCCACTTCTGACCCCTTCAATGGCTAAACAGCATCCAACATTCACAAGCCGACAGTAAAGGAGAAAGTGGAAGGCCTACGTAGGTTTCTGACACAAACAGTATATATGTACAGTCTTCAGGAATGGTCACCATTCTGTTGTAGATTAACAGCAATAAATATTGTACAACTCTAATGAATCGCCTTGCAACAGAAACCTTCACGGTGGTATCAGTGTTGCCGTGAAAAAACAATGTACATTAACCGTGCATGGCTGGTGTGGGACATCTGTATATTATCAAGAGACGTCACGAGTTTGAGTCCGAGTTTATTTATGCCACGCATTTTGTTGGCTCCATAATTTCACGAGTCGAAGACGAGTGACATTACAGAGCCAACAAAATAAGTGGCACGAATAAGCTCAAACTCAAACGAGTGGCGTCTAGATTTTATCCTACCCCGTTTCCATATTTGTTCAGTATCAGAAAGTAGTGGCACAAACAACACTTTATGTCACTACCTGTGACATAAACAAATCCCATGTTAAGCCTATGGCGTTTTTTATTAGGGGTAGGATAAAGACAGTGACAACTTCAAATATGAACATTTTACACAATACTATTTCACCAGCCTCTGCTCCCAAAATGCCTCACAAGTCTTCACTTCCAAGACCAATGAGGTTCTTTTGAATTCCCTCCAGGTCTTGGTATGAGTTGCTTACTTTAAAACGTCCGAGCAATTCACTGTGATTTCCAAATCCATTGGAAATGTCTTTGTTCGATAAAATTGTCATTTTTCACTGTGCAATTGGGTGAGTTACTGACATCGTTGAAGATAGCAAGCATCAAAGATAAGAGCAAAGAAGAAGGAACGAAAACGCCCGTTATAAAGTGGTCAGCTCTTCTTTGGACAGTTTCATGGCAATTCTTTTGTAATAGATGTGATTTTGCATCTTCATGTTTTCTTCTTACTTCGTATTCTGGATCGAGTTTGCCAACCTAGGGTAAAAAAATCATGTATGTAACAAAATGTTGCAAGCGATGATATTAAATGTAGGGTGTGAATTTGATGAGGTATTACGGTGCGCAAAATGTGACAACTCAGGTTGATTTACATTGATTTAATACAAGCGCTGAGACTTTATTCCAAATACTTCTCATATTAAAGATAATGTTGAAGATAATAAGACAACCCCTGAGATAGTCAAGGTGATGAATTAGTAGCATTTATTACAGAACTGACGTTTCGACTATTACATAGTCTTTATCTTTTACTTTGCATATTCTTACAACTTATATTTACGTATACAAACATAGAGCAGTAAATAACTAAAAATTAATGTTATCATAAAATGATAAACCTGCATTGTGAATATATGTGAATGAATGAGACGTGGCTACAGAGGGGTGATTCCACCAAGACGTTCAATATATGCCAATCATGTCTTCTGGCGCTGTTTAGCTCCCGCATCCCCAACACTCTACATACAGATATCCTGGCTACTGGTCAGGATATGTGCTGGGAGATTAATACCCTCTCACTTTGATCTCAATCGAGTTACAGTCAGGAGCAGGCGAAATTTATTGCTATGGCAACACAGGCAGCCAGGGAACTGGAGGAGGGGAGGGGGGAGGGGTAGAGGGAGGTGTAGGGTTACAGGGAGTGGCTTGGAGCCATAAACAGGAGATTTGGTTCATATTGGATAAGTCTTTGATTCATGTGCCAGTCAGAGAAGGATACATAGCCTACTTTGATGAACTTTATTCTTATTGTGTTTAATCATTTAATGAATGTTCATAATCAAAGACTTGAACAAGTCTAGGGTATATACACAACCAGACCTTACAAGATTTATCACAATTTATCAAGATGCTATAAAACACAGCCCAACCTGGCCTGGCAAAAAAATTCGTGCTGGTGGATTCATTCCTTAACACCTCTTTAGTAAGCCAGATGCTACCTTGGTAAATATATTTTGAGAAATACTAAATTGGACTCACCATTCCATGGCTTCGTCGAGGCCCTCGCCTTTGATGGCTGACGTTTTGAAGATCTGGTATTTCCTGTTTTTCAATGCAGAGAGACCAAGGGCGTTGGCGACTTCCGTCACAGACATGGCGCCTTCAATATCTTGTTTGTTGGCGAATACGACCAATATGGCTTTCTTCAGCTCATCTTCCTGAAAATGCAAAGTCAAGATATATACAGGGATGTCAGCAGCCCAAGAAGAAAATCCCTGAAGTTATTCGCTGGGACACACTCCCCCTCCCCTCCCCACATGCCACAATGAACAGGTTTACTGGAAACTCATCACAATTGATGAAATCTGTGTTCCCTGGAAAACCCTGACAATCATGGAAGCAGAAATACACGCATTTATAGGAAAATCCGGTATATGGGGTTCATGAAAGAATATGGGGTTGACATACACAGGTTCTATTAAAACTTTTAACCCTTTAAGGCCGAATGATGCCTTGAGGCATCATCCAGCCCAGGGCGAATGATGCATTGAGGCATCATCCGTCCCAGGGCGAATGATGCCTTGAGGCATCATTTCTCAAAAACACACAAATTCGTTTTTAACTAGGAAATAATGGAACAATAGTAATCAAATTTTAACAGAATGTAGGTCTAACACCACATTTACTATTTCTATTCAGAAGAAATAAAATATTTCGTTATATATTTTTTATCACGTGATTAATCATTCAAATTATGAGTTTTAACCATTATGTGCCCGTCCCCTAGCGGGACAAACAGCCAACATCTCCCGCCTTTAAGGGATTACCTCGGCCGTAAGCACCCGTCCTTAAAGGGTTAAATATTGAGGACAATATCTTTGTGTTTTATAAATACCATGAGTTCAGGGATTTCCCTGAACTCTGACATCCCTGATATTAAAAGAAATGGAAAGCAGACTCGATCTCTATCGAAGATATCAGAATAATGAACAGCTGTATCTAGCCATATACTTTATTTGTCAGTGATATCTGTGTTATGTATTTTGGCACTAAAAGTGTCACTGAGGAAAAGAATACCGTCAAACTGACTTGAAGATACATATGCAGCTTCAAGCATCCTGGTAAATTATGTTGATTGTTACAGAAATTACCTCATCATACTGAGGACTTATTCCAAAAATGTTTTCCGTAGTATGATCTTAACTCTTTGTCAATGCAAAGAACGAAGACGAAAAAGGAAAACTTGTTTGTAAACATATTCCATGTCTGATTTAGGGCAAGAGTTCTCCAGATTACGAACCTCAAGCATAGAGACGAGTTCTTGTTTAGAAATACCGATCCTGTCTCTGTCCATACTGTCTACGACGTAAATAATGGCATCTGTGTTGGAGAAGTAACACCGCCAGTAAGGCCTGCAAAATAAAAACAAGACAAATGTCAACCAAAAATGAGTTGAAAAATATCCACAAGCTCCCAATAAAGAGAAGTCAACAAATATAAAAACAGTTTGGTATGCCCACTTCGAACTTCTACCAATACCAGTTTAGACCTGTGTTTTCTTATTGCTTTAGAATATGAGGGAAATATATTACAAAGTTAATATGGTTATTCCCAATAATATATAGTGGAGACAGAAAATATATTCCCTGTGATCTCCCATTTTTACCACTTTACCACGGTAAGGCACGGTATGTTACTTTTGATACAATTTGTAAAGATTGAGAGAAAAACACTCAAAAGATCGTCCTGGATTATCAGAAATAGTTCTTTTAGAAGGGTCTTTCTTATAGGCCTAATATATGTCTCAAGTAAGTTATGAAATGCATACAACTTATCTAATACTGGTTATGATACTTGAGATTAGAACACAACATCTAATGAATTTTAAATGCAATAAAAAGATTTTGAGCGTATCACATGTTGTGCTCAAGAATACACAATACTGTTAAAGCATAACGCATCATGGCTTTTCCCGATGATGAAATAAGGAATAGTAACCACTATTGGTGGGAACCTTTTTTATTACTTCAAGACATGTATGCACTTTACAAAATCACATACATCTACATTCATACTGAGAATTAATGAAAACAATGCACAGTACCTGATACTCGTTTGTCCGCCGAGATCCCATACTTGGAATTTTAGATTTTTATATGTGACTGTCTCAACGTTGAACCCAATGGCTGGAAGAAGAAAAACCATGTTTCATTGATTATTTAAACTGTTGTCTTCTGATCTCTTCTATTATTGGTTGAAATGATCCTTAAAAAATACTCTTAATTCTCAAGAAAACACTGCTTTTGCTCTTTGGATTCATAATATACATTATATAATATTTAGTTCAGGTTATAATCTCTACTTTTGTGAAGATCAGTAACAGGAAATTGGATACATGTGTGATAACATTGCAATTTTATATTGGATGACTGCAACCAAGGACTGATTTGTGCCCATACCTGGATTCTAATCGTCACTTTTACAATTATTTTGCAGTTACTAAACCTACCTATTGTATCAGAAAAAAATGTCAGTTAATTATATACTCGGTAAAACATAGGAAAGTAAAGGAAATTAACATACTTGGAATGGTAGTAACGACTTCCCCGACTTGAAGTCTGTAAAGGATTGTGGTCTTTCCGGCTCCATCGAGGCCAAGAATCAAAATTCTCCTCTCTTTTGATCCAAATAGACCACTGAAGTAACTCAGTAAGCCACCTAGGATGGAACAGCAAAACAACGCGTTTTATTAAGGTAATCATGATATAGCGTAGACTTGTTTGTAGTTGAAATGTATTGAATAAAAATCTGGAAATATCATTAGGAATGGCTCTTATAAAGGGCAGGATTTCTTGAGTAGCTGTGATAAGGCCGCACTAAATTCCCTAGTGACAAGGAGAGGGTAGCACTGGGGCTAATGGTCTTGGGTTCACTTTCTGAGACGGCAACATGAATACTGGAGAACTCGTCCCAAAATGAACTCAACCAGTAACGAACTTTGTTTCGGGTTGAGTTCTCCAGTAACCATCAAAACAGGTCTTTGGCATATCCCGAGAGTACTGGCCATCGTCTCACTAAGTTCATCTCGCCGTCATTTGACCCTTTTACTCGAGGGTAACAGGAGAAACCGGCCTCCGGGAACACTCGGTCCCGGCGGTTCTTGGAGAATTCGGAACTGGCTTTTTCAGAAAACCTGGCCGCGATGAGAACTCGGCCACTGTATTATTTCATAGAAATTCTAACTTTGATGCTTGGATGACATTCCAATGATATAATCCAATATCAAATTCAAAGCATTGATGGGACTGGTTTCTCCTGGATGCCGAGTTCTCTCGGGTGCCGCATTGTCCTCCGGGCCGATTTCTCCTTGGTGCAGAGTTCTCTTACAGAGTTCACAGTCAACCAACCAATCTGAGGACTGGACACGTATGTTTAACTATTGTGTTGAAAATAAAACGGAATCCATAACCATGTACAAGAGTTCTGTGATTACAACAGGGATGTCAGTTGGGGTAAAAAAAAGGGTAACTATTTTTTCATGTAAAATATGCTGCCTCCCAAAAAACGAGAAAATATAGTAACATGGTGTCGGCCATGGCGTGGGGCTGAGGGTTTGTGGGGAGGTTCAAACCATTGTTTTAAATAAATCAATAGTCATGGTTAATTGTGCCCCTAGAAACCTCTCCACTTCCACCCTCCTGTGAGGCCGATGGGAATCGGATGGACATTTTTATTCAAAGTGATGAACCCTTTATTATAATTGGGGGGGGGGGGGGGGGGGGTTCAGCTTGATTAGCTAACTTGGTACTTAGACAATTTGCGTTGACTACCGATTTGCGGTGGACGATTTGCGGTGGGTTCGAACGTTTTGCTGTGACATTCTCCGGGGGCCGTGGTGGATGTTTTGCGGTGCAAAGTGAAGAGTGTTAGAGTGATTCCAACACTCATAAACGGCCGAGTTTTACAATTAAGAAAAAACTAATGATCTTGTGAGTCTGTATTGATTCTGGGATAAATATACTAGTGTTTGTCTATTGTTGTCTCCCTCCACATCAGTCTGTTAAATCTGTGGGAGGGTGCACACCCATCTCCCAGTAGAGAAATAGGACTGTGGCAAAACATCTATGATTCGCTAAATTACATTTACAACTGTAAAGATTCTAGGTGAAATATTCACCCCACATCTATAATGGTGGGAAAGGCTGATTCTATTGCCGGTACTGGATAGTATAAACAGGATTTACAGGACGTTAGGGCCCACCAGCTGAAAGTCAGGACACTAGGGCCCACCATCTCCCTGGGTGTGAAAGCCTCAGTCGCGCCTCGGCACCTGTGGCGCCGGGAGGCAGAAATTGCAGAAGTGGTGATTAGAGCTCATCTATGTTTTCTGTTCAGTACGAAGAACGGCGCTTTTTAGTGGAAAATAAAGGCATAAATGACGCGATTTCCACAAATATCATTAAATGTAGGCAATGGTTTGATATGTATGCCTACGGCACCTCAATGCTTTATGTCGATGTTATGAAAAGTGACATCCATATAAGTGGACTCTTAACATCCTGACTTTCAGATGGTGGGCCATAACGTCTATATACACGGTACCAGTGGAAGATCTGCATGCGAGCTGAACAGCTTGAGTATTGTATTGAATACAAAAAGATAAATAAAGATTCATGCCTCTCTCTCTGTCTCAGACTCCTATCAATATCATCATACTTACTAGCAAGACATAGCCTGCCTCGGTTTCGTATGACCCTCACACGAATCCGAGTGAACAGAGTTGCACTCCTTATTAAACCCATCACATGTATCCCATACGAACCCTACCCCCACACCATAAAACCGATAAAACCAATACGGCTGACAAATTGATGTTCTTCTGATCGACGATTGCGTGTTGGTTTTCTCAATTTCGTTCCTTAGTGTTCCCATGTACCGTAGTAAAGTATTTATTCATACCACGTAGAATGTGACAGAAACAAGATGGATCTATCAACCAATTTTGATACCGTGGTTCGTTAATAATAATAACAATAAACATCTGTCGAAACACGGTCAAACCGGCGTCGACACGGACCAACTCCCACAGGCCACAGCGGCGCAGTGGGCTTGGCCCTCTTCGGTAACACCGAGCAGAATTGGTACAATAATCTGTTTTAAAAGTGGGTTATTGTACAATCTATGTGGTTGATGAAGAGGTCATTATCAACTGTGATTTGTATATAGTCAAATTAAGAATTAGTTACTTACCCATTATTAAATGCTGCTCTTTGAGTGTGTTTGGCAGTAGGTTTACTTACTTCGTCTGTACTGAAAACGTGTACACTCCCTCTGCTCATGCGCGAAGTCGATTAGTCATCGGTCTAGAATATATGGTTTCGTATCTAAGATATCTTCTATCTCATTTCAAGAATGTGGTCACTAAATAAAAAACTAAATTATTAGATTGCAAATATATATTGAAATTATCTGTATATTGATTAAACACATTGTTATATCATTGTTTTATATTTGCTAAACTATATTTCTAAAGCTACAGTCAAGATTGCATGTCAAACAAGTCTAGGGAATTTTCCGAAAATTCAGAAAATGTCAAGGCGGATGATGGGGCAATTATTTGTCGGACGTCTTAGTAAGAATGCCAGAACGAGAGACCTCGAAGAACTCTTTGAACATTATGGACGACTTTCAAGATGTGATATAAAATACGGTAATTGTAATTCATCGTATTATAAACGTTTTCCCCATAGACATTGTTCAGTCTGGCCTCCCAGAGGCGACGCCGCAAGATACAGGAAACACATTTGATTACCGGTACCTGACAAGTGGCATATTGAGCTGTAATTTGACCCCAAATCGGACCAGATCTAGTTAAGTTTAGTGTTGTATTTATAATAAAAGGAGAGGTTTATTGAAAGAACTCAGTATATCTTGTTACTGCCACCACACCGAACCACACCAGAGGCAGAGATCTGATTATTGCGGGTCGACTTGGTCTGAGTTCGAGCTAGATCTAGATCTATATATATTTTCGGTGATAACTCCGCGGGGACCACTCCGCGAATAATAATTATAGTAAACTTACATTTAAGGACTATTAAAATACATGCTTGTCTAGATTACCTAATTGGAAATTGGAAATAACCCGCAGGTCCCCTTCTGCGGTAGGGTTATGATCAAGGGGGGGGGGGGGGGGGGGCGTGGCGGGGGACAAGCTCAGAGGCCGGTCGTGGGGAGGCCGGACAAGCCCAGAGGCTAGAAAGATGTTTATTCTTTATCCTGCCCCACATGTTAATCTCCATATACTTAACTCTATGACTATGCTACGGTTATTATTCCATAAAATATCCATAGGCCAGGCGTGACGTATGAAGTTAAACATAAGAAGTTGTTTACATGGCGTTCGTTGTCTCTGGACTATAAACAATTTTTTAATGTTTCTTGATAGTATTCCACGACCGGCGTCAGATAAAGCAGTCGTATGACCCTCGGATTTGACCCTATCCAATTCCCTCGCATTTGCTTGGATACTGCTATGCGTCAACGGAGCATGTGGCCGTTTGTATCTGAAACCACTCTATATGTGTATGTATACATGACCCTGTTGGGACAGGGCTGGTTATCCAGGCTAGGTCTGATTAGGCCCAGTAATGCTAGTTCAATATACAGAAACCAAATACTATCATTACAATCATGTTATTTGGGAAGGATATGAAGTATGCCAATTTATCCCACCCCTAATGTAAAATCCCATAGGCTTAACATTGAATTTCCATATGCCACACTCCCTGGCATACAGAGTTTTATATGCCACTAGTGGCATACAGAATTATTATCACGTAATATTCCAAAATCGAGGAGACGGTAGGATAAAATCAAAACCTGATTCATTTTAATCTTGGCCACCGCATGCCCCTCCTGGAGTTTTTACTCCAGACTTCACTCGGCTTCGCCTCATGAAGTCACTTTGCCAAACTCCAGTAGTGGCATATGGTGGCTAAGATTAAAACTCATCCAGTTTTACGATATGATGATATATCTATATGTAACACAAGACAGCAAGTAGTGTTTTAGATATTTAGAAATATTCCATAATTCCAGCTTATTAATAATCTCAATCTTTCTCTTCTTTTCGTTTATAGGTGCTGAAATGGGTGAGTTTTTTTCATTCGTCTTGCACGGCCATCAAAAAGTCGATGTGAAAATTTCTTAATATGTATTCTTTTAAATCTAAGGGTATTCCGAAAATGTATAGATGAAACGAAAACCAAACTAAATACTGAAATTAAGGAACCTGATTATGTATTTAGAAAGACCTGCTTATCAAGAGCGTCATCTTAATAAGATTCATAGCAATACATGTGGAATGTATTCTATGATAAAACTAATTGAGAATAATATTGTTATACATGGATATTCGTGTCTGTGATATGTCAATGATAAAATAATTGATACAGTTATTCTTCATAAAGTGTTTTTTTGTTAAAATATTTCCAGCTTATGCCTTCGTTGATTTCGAAGACAGAAGAGATGCTGAAGTATGTACTCTTTCATTCTCTATATCGTTACTGCAGTGGATTTACACCAGTCTAGATTATACTCACACAATGATAATGATTACGAGTGTTGGCATTAGTATGAGTGGCATTGGAAATACTTAAGTTGATCTCTTGAAGTTTTAAGTTAGGATGAATAAATTGATGTTAAGCTATTGTATTGAGATTCAATGAATTTATGGAAATAAGTAATAATAATGTTAAACATATCCTTGTTTTTAATCGTGGTACCTTAAGCTACAAGGCCAACAAATTCAATTTTTTTTTCCATTTCACCTCATATTTGATATGGACGAAGTAGCATTCTGAGTACCCATACTCTTTCGTATCTTATAAATAATTAACTTCAGATAGAAAATATTTTAAAGACATATTCAATATACCTAGTATCGAATTTGGCATACTAATTATTCAATCAGAAATATACCAGCGTACTGTAGGAGAGCTTTTACACCTCATTTTTCTCTTGAAATTGCTGGAAATCTTAAAGTGCAGTAGGTAGGTCTTATGCTGTATTTATTTTACTCTGAAATTATAAGAATAAAAATAGGTTTTGTTAATGAGAATAGCGCAGTTATTCAGTTATCAGGAAGATCAATAATTAACCCAAAATGTACAAGCTTTTCCTTTAAGATTGTTCAACTTTTCGCAGTGTCCTATTACTTATAGATGCTATAGTTCCCTTGCCTATAGCCAAGTCCTCTTAAAACTTGGTAAATGGCATGATTTCTACTCCTCACTTAGATTGTAAATGTTAAATCTTTTAAGAAATTGCCACCTAAAAGTTCTATAAATACTCCTCTTTTTACACAAAAAAAGAATTATTAGTACACTTGTCTAATACATTAAATAGAAGATTTTTATGTCTGGATGTATATTTACAACAAGAAATAATCTAAATCATTTTGTATGATTATCATAAAATGAACAGTCAGTCTCGTATGATTTGACAGTTTGAATTTTTAGCAGAATCTCTTTTGAATCCTTTACGTATGTGATATACTATAGTACATAAATCAATTACACCTTTACAATATCGTAAATCCTGAAAGTATTAAATGATGATAAAGGCAAAAGGAAGAGATTTTGTCATCATCAACCATTTTGTCAATCTCCGTGTAACTGAATGCACATTGTATACATATTAAAACCCGAACAGTCCTAGGGGCCGCCGTGTCCGCGTCCGCGTCGTGTTACCATGCCAACGACCCCAGGCGCAAGCACACCGCTTACCATAGACCAGTCCCAGTAGTCAACCATGCCATGAGATCAGATATATGACATCCCTTGCCACCTCCGTTTCCTGACCATGTGACAGACCATGTGACCCGGGCCATGATCATGTGACCTGGGGACAGACTAGCAGCATCGCCATGGCAACGTGACCATTTCCATAGCAACCAGTGCTGAGGTTCCAGTATGTCTAGGCGTGAAGCCATTTTGTTGTTGTCGTCTTGGTCCGCTCCTGCTGTGTACGTTTTCTTTTTGTTTGGTGTTGGTATTCTAATTTAGTTCTCTCAGTAGACTCGCATAGTCACAGTAGGGAGTAATGTGTACCAGGAGTAGTCTATTAAAATCATCCTTCTTCAGTAGCTTTCTTGCAACTATATCAGCGGGATTAAAAAAATACATATTCCGTTATCCAAAACTTGCCTGAATACGTAATGTTCAAACTAATAAAACGGGGTGGGATATATCACTACTTCTATAAATCGTTATCTACGTTTATAATTTGTGTTCCTTTCAGTATGTTTTCTATCCAAATCAAATTATGCAATGGCTTATGTTTCTGTTCGAAATTAGTACAGATTGCATTTTTAAGGCCCAAAGTGATAGAAATACTGACCCCCAAAAAAATATCACTTACCAAACTGAATGCACTTGTTTCTTTGAATCTCACCAGAGGGCGTGCATGTAGCAGCGCTCGTCAATGACGGTGCTTTATATCAGTTATAATCACACACAAGTTGGTATTTTACATATCTAGATACCTGCGAGTCATCCAATTATCGCATATGAGCATTCCACTTTACATCACTATGTTTTGTATTGAATCAAATGAAATATAATTCCAATGATCTTTTTTTTTTACCGGAAAAGCATATAATTCCAATGATAATTATCTTTTGTCTTTTTTTAATCGGAAAAGCAATGTCACATATCACTGACTCTTGGCACCGAAATATGGATTTTTTTTACGATGTGTCAGAACATGTATACAGTAAATTGGAATGCACAGATGCATATGTGTCGCTATTAAATATAAATGTATCTAATGTGGTGTGTATAACTTTAGGATGCTGTTCGCAAAGCTAACGGGAAGGAAGTGTGTGGTTCGAGCATTGTAGTGGAATGGGCAAAAGGAAGCCCTCGACAGCCGCTGGTAATATCATTTAGATAATTATTATTATTGATTTATGAAACGTGGCTATGGCACTTCTATTATAGGCAACCGATGGCAAAAAAAAAAAAAAAAAATTATTATTATTGTTGTTAATTTCTTTCTTTTCTTTTTAAGATTTTATTTTAGTATCTAACTGGAGGTAGACCTAATTCAGCCTCTTGTACAACATATCCATTATGATCTTACACCTCATTCTATTACCTGGATAAATATTATTAATTCTATGCAGAAATGTCGTCTGAATATTTGTTAATACAATTACTATCAGTAGATTATACTGTTACCCATGACCAGAATTATAAATGTCCACTTTCTATTATTTTTATTTATTTATTTGTATTAGGTTGTTTCTGAAAAGCATCGACTACAGACAGAAGGTCTTCCCCATATAGACTGAATTGACTTTCTATATTTTGTGACGTTTATACAATGATGGCAGGTTTCCATTTTTAAAAGGAAATCCTCATTTTCATATCCAGTTCATAAAACTCTCTTTGTCTTGTCTAAAACAAAGACAGTATACATTCACACAAGGAAAAATTGGTTCAAACCTGACCACACACCCAGCCCCATTCCATGACCAATACCGAGCTGTTTTCCATGTTTTCTCAGTCTCTGAATCAGTAAATTCCATATGAGAAATATTTCCATTTTTGTAATTACCCAAACTGACATCCCTGTTTATAAATGTGGTTTGCTGCGTTTAGAGTTACGACGAATGCTACAAGTGTCACCGTGCAGGTCACTGGGCGAGGGACTGCCCCGACGACTATCAGGGCTACCGGCGACGCTCCCCTTCACCCAGGAGAAGGTAAATTCTACTTTAACCCATCCAAGCCGGGTGGTACCTTGAGTATCAACCAGGTGATGCCTCTAAGTGCATCATTTACAAAATATACGGGATTTTTTTTTTTAAGAGAATTGAAAATAATGGCTTAATAAATATGAAACTCGGAAAATGTTGATATAACATCGTATTTGATTTTTCTAAGTGAAATGAAAAATTCATAAATTAAAAAAGTATCACGTGGTATGTCACATGATCCAAAAACAAAATTTTCACAACAGGCCTATGCACCGGGCCTCTAGCGGCATTCATTGGCACTAGTAACCGGCTCCATGACTGTACCCCTGCCGCGGGTACCAGGCGCGATAGGGTTAAATTCTGTCTTCGTTTTTTCCATTTTTTTTCATTTTTTTCTTATTATTATTCATCGAATAGTTTTTATATGAGTAGGATCTTCTGCCGCAACATGCGATGGTTGATCACACTGAACAAGAGTATCCACCTTATGTTACACTTTTGTTATAAAATCATTAATAGATAAACATAGTAATTCATAGTGCAGATGAAAAGAATGAGGTAATATAAAGGAAACTTATGTAAATTTAGGTTGAGAGCTCGTATCACATCGAGTTTGAATTGTGTAGTAATTCACAAGGTGAAGCCGTGTGAATTACGTAGCGATTCAAACGAGATAGGATCGAGCTCTGACCCTAAACTTGAATAGGTTTCTGAATTTATCTCACCCTTCACATTGACTATTGGGCTAACATTTCTAACATAATCCCCCATTGGATATTTTTCCTAAATATCTCATGGGCGTTGGATATGAGTTCCCAATGTTAAGTCTATGGGGAAAAAATACCAGGGGTAAGATAATGAGAGATAGAGTGAGCATTTTAGGTGTGCTAGGCCATAGGCTATTGCCTGTGATTACCACAATACAGCAGAACCCCGCCTAATGTACACCCCACTTCAGCGGACACCATGCTTCAGCAGACACATATGCCCGGAACAGAAATTTTTCCCTCTATTAGATGTTTATTGTAACCCCGTGTAAGCGTCCACCCCGCATAAGCGGACATTTATTTTGGTACAATAAGGCCTAAAACCCTGTGTAAGCGGACACCTCCGACGAACACCCTACCAAAAATAGAATAATCTGCCTTTTTTATGAGTGTGTTTGAGTATATTCATAGAAAATACATTTTGTAATTCAAGGTTTGATAACTTCGGATCCAATTAAGATATTATAAAATGAATTTCAGATCTATTATCGCCCCTACATATCGGTATATAACACATATATATATATTGGGCTGGAGGAAACTTGAAAACCCAGCGTAAGCGGACACCCTGCGTAAGCGAACACTTTGGACCGGAACGGAGTGTCGCCGCTTACGTGGGGTTTTACTGTACATAACATACCTTCATATACATGGATATCAGGATTTTACCTCCAATCGTATACCGAGTACTTGGTCTTAATGTGCTTTTTGAATTCTTTGTATTCCACTGTATGTTGCACAGATGGATCCCGACCCCCAGCTGTCCCCAGATTTTTTTGATTTTTTTTTAAATTACTTTATTGTCACTCATATATACATGAGTTTTTCAGTCACAACGTTGCTCTTTTACAGTAATTTCGATTCACATACCATATGTTGCAGAGATTAACAAACCATATGTTTCAGACTAATAAAATTACATAAGTGAGAGATAACAGTAAGTGAGAGATTAGTAGTATATGAGATAATAATGAGTTTTTTAATTGTGATTCATCTCGTTCTTCTTCCCCATTAATCAGGTCATTTAATAATTTTCACAATCATCGTTTTGAAGGTCTTTAGCGTGTCATGGGTTTGGATGTCCTTATTAAGACTATTCCATTGGCGGGCTCCCCTATAGCATGGACTATTTATAAAAGTGGATGTCCTGGTTAGAGGTGTTTAGAAAATTGTTTTATATCAAGATTGAGTTCGAGAATATGTTTGACATCATTCTCACGACACATTACTGTGTTTGGAGAGTGCAGACCGAATCTATGATCCATGTGCATGGTTGGAGTCGCCGTTGTCCGGTCCAGAATAATTGTTACATGGAGACTCTATACGGCATATAGCCTATGATCCATGGGGGCCGCCATGACGCCCCCCGAGTAGGTGTTCTTCACTAATGGAGGTGAAAAAATAGGTGTTCTTCACTAAAGGATGAGTGAAAGAAGTGAGTGATAATTGGGAAGTATCACAACTCTAGCTTTGCTGACATATGTATATAAAGTGTTTCATGTGAAAAACCTGATGTTCTGGGTTTAATCATTATGTCATCCTTCTCTAAGATGGGTGTAGAGAGTCAAGGGAACCATGGTATAACATTGAAAGGCAGTTGAATTTCGTAAGAACAAAGAGCTAGAATATAGATCTGTCCCCCCCAAAGGGGCCTGACATATTGCTGGCCACCTAGTGTCTGTTTTATGAACTAACAATGGCTCTGTCCCCTATAACAAGGTAGCATCGGCTCGATTGGGAGAGGTTTTCGCCGTGTCTTATCATTTGTACTTTAGATAAGAAGATTTCTAATCTAATTTTTAATCGCGTGTGCCTGGATACAGTTATCAAGCAAATCAATGTTACAAAGAAGTTAAAAAATGTTCTGAAATCAGACAGGTAGTGGTAAAGTGGTTTAGTCCAATAGGAAGAACGGCAATTGCTGCAGATGTTAGATTTTGAATAAATTAAAAAAAAGACAAATAATCCTTGCCTATATTCTTTATGTAGTTTAGAGAGAGATAACATTATTGATATAGGGTTACATAGTAAGAGGAGCGAATTTACACCACCAGACTTTAGGGTAATATATTGTAGTTTCGAGCATAAGCAGGGATGCCACTCATCAGGGATAATATATTTTTCCAAGGTCAGTGAATTTAGAAATTGTTCCGTTTTTGGGTCGCAACTCATCCGAAAAGTGTCTCTCTTTTTTTTTAATGAAATCCGAAACTTGTCGGAAATATTGAATTCGGAAATATGTCAGGGAAATCTGACTCTTTTCAGTGAAAATGGTAGTGATTGGAAAGTCTGGTCCTAAAATCACATAATAAATGGATTGAAAATACGACTGTAAGACCGTTTGATTTAAAGATTGCCTTATTTTATATGTCAGGAAAATATTTAAATTCTCAAGGAAAAGTCAGGAAAATTTGATATCCCAAGTTTGTGGCAAACCCTGCTGGTAAAGCACACTGGAGAGATATTGGCACCGTGCCAGCTATGTGGAGAGAACTGGTGTCAAGTGTATGAGCCACGCGGGCAGATAAGGGATTATCTTCCACCTCATTACGGGTCGGCTATTTACACCTGTAAGAGGATTACCGAGCCCATCAAACAGAGGCGTATAGAATAACGAGATGACCACTGATACTCCTCACCGCTATAAAGCGCTGGAGATGGGGCTGAGCTACAGCCCTCACAGAGATGGGCGCCATCCAGAAAGTACGTACGCACTGAGGAGAGGGGTGGGGGTGGGGGTGGGGGTAAAAATTTCAGACATTCTGCATACGTGCTTTCTGGATGGCCCGATGTCAATTTTCTATTTTTCTGTGGAAATCCACTTTTCATATCCAGTATAGGCAATTGCTTTTTTTTTTAAATGTCAGACAGAGATGATATTGATTTAGCATCATTTACGCCAATAAAACAGTGGTTTGAACCTCACCACAGACCCTCAGTCCCATGCCATAGCCGACAAGGACATATAATCTAAGTTTTCCCGGTCTCTCTGTGGCAGAAAAATCCACATGAAAAATAGTTCCACTTTTTTCCCTGACCCTAACTGACATCCCTGCCCACACGTTGGACCTCTCATAGAGCTACAGGTGTATCTGAATAGTTGAGCTATGTCTCTTGGAATATAGATTTGCTCTCTGCAATATGAAGCGCTTGGGACTTCTGCATGTCTAGAATTTGTACAAAGATTTAGGAAAACATGGTGAAAGCACTTCTATCATAAAAAAAAGAAGAATTTGTACAAACAGTGGTATTTTCTTTTTTAATATTGATTCAATTGTGTTTGACAGGTGGCATCGCTCTTCCACACAGTGAGTGGTAAACTGATAAACAATCTTCCTGATGTTAATAACAATGAATGTTTGTATTACAATAGGCAAGCGGCCATCCATAAAGTATGTACACAGAATTTCCGAAATTTTTGATCCCCCACCCCCTACCCCCTCAGTGCGTGCATACTTTATGGATGGCCCCCAACCAGTTCAATTCATACTTGAACAACTACTCTAACTCCTTGTACATATGTAGTTGACACTACGCAATACTACTTGTCAACTACGCGGAGAATACGGCCACTCAGATGAAAACCATGGTAACATTATGTATTTTCTGACCAGAACTCACATATCTCCCGTCTCGATCACGCCCTCTCCCTCATTTCAGTTCACGCAGAGGACGTGCGACTAAAAGAAGTAGGTCAAGGTCAAGGTCAGCCGGGAGGTCAACCAGGCGTCGTCGCTCAATGTCAAGAAGTAGGTCAAGGTCACGGAGCTTGCCTTACAAGCGTCCATCCAAAAAATCCTCCAAGCGCTCAAGGTCATTCTCTAATTCAAAGTCACGCTCAAGGTCACCAAGGTCAAGGAGTTCCTCTCGCAGCTAGTGGCTTCTCTAAGATGGCCGCAAGTGTTATAATTGTAAAGGGTATTACTCCGCGCTGGTGCCTCCTCCATCTATTCCTCTTGTCTTTGGGTGTTGGGAAGAAGACATATCAATATGACTGATATCGTTTCGCAATTGATAATCCGGCCTACGCTGCTTATGGTTAAGATTGCCTGTCTGTATGAGTTGAAATATCACCTACGGCCTACCAATGAAACCGTTTATTTAACACCATTTAACCGTATATATATATATTGCCGTTTCTGAATGTAGCTTGCCCATTTTGGATATTTGCAACATTTTGTATTGGGAATTTAACACTTATTATTATAATGTGTGTTTTTTGCGTGAATATTATCGAACAATTTTTAACCACCACTATCCAAGGCTACCCAATACTTGTATGAAAGGAAATAAGATTTCCGGAATTGTTAATGATGAATATATGCACATGGCAGTTATCTGTATACATACACATGTATATTCCAATTGTCGAGTAAATATGTACTATGAGAAAAGGTGGTTACTGAGCCCGTACGGATGACCTTTCGAGGTCATTTGATGATAAAAATATGGCCCGACACCACAGGTGGGAGGGCCGTATTTTTTCATCTAATGACCAAGGACGGACACCGTACAGGCTCAGTCACTACGTTTTCTTATTACTATACACCTCCCAATCGTTTAAAACGCCCTTTTATTAACTTTACAAAAAGCATGAAGACTACTGCAATTCACTACGGCCCGTTGTCACAGCGGGCGCGAACATTATTTATACTACACCCCTAGCAGCGGGCAGTATTTCATACATGTTCGGCCATAGGTGTATAGTAATATAGACTACAATGTCTCCCTATGTGTATCATACTGTAGACATCTGTGTGGTTTGTAAGTAAAGGCACCTTGGAATTCTTGTCAGCAGTCTTTACTTTGGACGTGAGTGAGTGAAACTAGTCTCTATACATACATTGGAAAAAGGCATCAGCACTTTTACCTGTTTGATATTCACATGAAGCAATTCTATAATACCTGTTCCTACACACTGTGACTGCAATTTCGATCAAGTAGATGTCCCTATGATATATGTAGCTTCATCTTTTAAGGGGGAAATCCGGTTATCGTGTATCAAAATCCGGTCTGTGGACGAAACGATTCTTGTTCGAGGTCAGTCGTTAATTCAGGGATGCCAGTTTTCAATGTTTCCATTGAAATTCATTTTTTTTCATTTTCAGAGTAAAAGAATAATTCCTGGTGTAATATTGATATACCAACTGCTAAATTCCCCAATTCAACTACAGCCCATGATCTCCCACTGAACCTCCCCGCTGACCCATGTAAAAACTTGAGCTTTCCCTTAATTCCCTACTGTAATGCATATGTAATGCGTAAACCCTGTATTGCAATAACAAACATTTCAATGTTTTTTTTCTGACCCCAACTGGCAACCCTGTCAATTTCATACTGCCTGATACCATAGGCGGAAGGCAGTATAAATTCGGCGACTGACCGAGAACGAGAACAGTTAGGACATTTGCTGGTTATCATATACCTAAAATCGATGAAATAATGCGATTTTAATGACTTATTAAGTCACAGTAACAGCGGGCACGAACATTGTTATTACTGCACCCCTAGCAGCGGGCAGTATTTGATAGACATTTGCACACAGGTATATAATAATGTGTGACAATACCAAATATGCTTAATCATAGAATAGTGTCTGGAAAGAGTGGCCTAGTTATGAGAAACTCTAATAAAAAAGAGGAATACTTCCCATTGAACTGCAATCACACGAGTGAAACTTGTGGCTAGGAATGAAAGTTTTATATCTCTTCCTACCAACTGCACCCAGATTCGTTTGACTATTAGTGTATGACATATAGCAAGCATCTCTTTAGTTATATTTTAATTTCATAGAATGGATATTTATGTGTTTTTGTTTTTATGTCACAGTAAATGCTGCATGTGATGCAGAGTGTCTGAAGGTCAGTCAAGGTAGGATTACCTCATTGTTTATGCATTATGTCGAGGCGGTTCAAATCGGCTCAGGAGCCATATTTCTCTGTTAATAATTCTTTTTTTTTCTGAATAATAATTCAACTTAAATCCTAAACACATGATGTATGTGTGATTGTTATAGTGTGACTAGAATCACAAAGTCTCACAGGGTACACAGAAATGAAAATAACCATAGAATTATATTTCTACCTGCAAAGAACAAACGCATTAATTTCATATTTTCACGGCCAGTGTCAGCTTTGTAAAATATTTAAGAATTTCATATGAGACAGGCGTGTGCCTTTTAAATGAAAATGTTATTTCTTAAACAGGTTATCGATGTAATTCTCACTGGTGTCAGTCCATAAAACCACCCTTCTTCATGGTAGATCCATGATTTCTTATAGGAGGTCATTATATAGCTATTACTGAACCTTTGAGAGTGTGAATTTTGGTTCTTTAATATTCAAAACTGTATACAAATTACAGCTTTCGATTGAACGTTTATGATTATTACCTTTCTTGAAACGCAGATTGTTACTTTCAGTGTTTTAATTCTTCGCTATAACTTGCTCAATCACAAACGAGTTCATACCTCAAGCATTACATCAGTTTCCAACTTTAATTGAGATGAAAATCTCGCATCATATTAACAGCTTGTGTGAATATGTTAACTCAGATCACGCTTCTCAATATGGTCTTTGCTGTCAATGCTTGTCAATTGATGTATCTGATAGAACCTCCAGTAATTCATCTTAATGTATGTGTAAACTGAAATGCCAGGTTTCCATTTTCCATGGAAATCTCCCTTTTTATATTCAGTATATGTAATTGCTTTCCCTTGTTTCAATCAAAGATAATATTGTTTTAACCTCATTTACTCTAATAAAATAGTGGTTTGAACCTCCCCAAAGACCCTCAGCCCCATGCCATAGCCGCTAAGGACAAATTATCCAAGTTTTTCTGGTCTCTCTGAGGCAGAAAAATCCACATGAAAAATATTTCCAAATTTTTTCCCTGACCGCAACTGACATCCCTGAATACAAGTAATGTATATTCAAGTTGTGTTTTTTTATGCAGACTAACTTATACATGTGATATCAAATGTAATTTTCCTTTGAATATAAAGAAATAACTTTAAAACAGCATCTAATGAAGACACCACTCATATCGAAACGTTATGTCGATTCAATTAAAACTAAATTTAAAATAATTTTTTTTATCTAAGGTAAAATAGCTTTAAAAGCCGTTACGATTTAGCACGTTGAAAATTTCATGAATACTCTCTTTTGCGTTGGTTTAAATCACAAATGGAAAACTCGATTTCACTGCTCAACATGTTGTTTCTTTTGGTAGCCAAGAATTCACTATGGAGAGGAGTTGTCTATGTTTAGAAGTGACCTGTCATTATAGAGAAACCTGTGAAAAATTATAGAGAACGATATTAAAAATGGTCAGACAATTTGTGTGGATTGCAAAAATCAGATGGGGAATTAGTGGGTACTATAGAGGAAACCAATGAAAGTTTAGGGTCTGAGCCCGTATACCATCGAGTTTGAATCACGTAGTAATTCACAAGGCGAAGCCGCGTGAATTACATGGTGATTCATATGAGATTGGATCAAGCTCTGACCCTAAACTTGAATGGGTTTCTGAATTTATCTCACCCTTAATAATGACTAATGGGCTAACATTTGTGACATTATCCCCCATTGGATATTTTTGCTAAATATCTAATGGCCGTTAGATACGAGTTCCCAATGTTAAGTCTATGGAGAAAAAATATCTGGGGTGAGATAAAGGTTGCTAAGAAATACAAAAACCAAAACTATACATTATAATACACAGAAATGGGAAAATACCCTTTCACTATTTATGCTGTTGTCTGTATGGAACCCTGTGCTATTTGGTAAAAGACGAGGGAGCTTATTCCATAGAAGTGTTTTAATCTGTGCTTGTGTCTACTGATATTTCCTTCTCGTTTCATGTATTCATATTCATTGTATGTAATATTAAATAATCAAGTGCCATTAGGAGCTACAATATATCTCAGAATAATCTCGAACTGGGTTGAATTATTAACGTTTTGTACATTTATCCATGTGTATTTTTGGTAACCAACTTATATTCACCGCGAATTGACCGAAAACCTATGTTCTTCTACCTATGATGTTTATATCCCATAAATATTTATACGCAACGAAATACGGCTTTTTCTATCTTACTTGGGCTTATTTTTAAATTAGGACAATTCACAAAAACTTTCTGCGACAGTTCTGTATAAGGCCGCGTGTATTTATCTGGATATTGGTGCTGTTGTTTCTGCGGGTTTTTTTTCCGAAATTTATTTTTTCAACAAAGTAAAGCGATGTTTCTTGGTTTCTAAAGTTGACCTGAACAAAATTGAAATATGCGAGTAAGGCACCATGTATGCACCAGTAAGAAGATATTCTGTGCAATGCTTAATTTTTGGGTGGAATGCAATTATCAGTTTTTGCTGCTGCACCATATTGGGCTGATACAAATGAACATACTAAAGAAGAAACCAATAAGTTTTGGTCAAAGTCATCATTCTCCACTCATTTGATGCAGAGTGATATGAACAAGGCGACAGCCAACTGAATACCACGTACCGTTCAAGCGAGTTGGAGAACAATGACTTTGACCAAAACAAGTTGCTTTCTGTATTTATCGCACCCCTGTACACAATAAAAGAATGGACGATGCACAGAGTATAGACCATGTAGAACAGACTGCAATACTCATAGGGTCATGGGGAATGAGTTCCCAAGCCTATGGGGACAAAAATACCAGGGGTGAGATACATCCTACATCTGGATAGTAAGGTAGAAGTAGGACTCCCTACATGTTTTAGGAGTTGAAAAGGGCAACGCGCAAATACTGATCTGTTACTTCACATTGTAAGAATGAACATCATTTTGGTGAATTTTATATATTAACATCATAGTTTTCGTTACATTTAATGTAATTGGAACTTCCGGAAAGACACTACAATTGAACTGACAGCTGTTATTTATTCATTTAAATAGTTGTTAAACTAGAATAATTAAGTGTAGATTCAAGGAAGTCGTTTTTGTTGTTGTACGAGTATTCTTTAAATAAATGTATATAACTGGAAAATCCTTGCCTCGTTTATTCTCTGTCAAGATTATGCAAAATATAATAATTGTTCTCCTGTCTGTTTAATATGGAGAAATGTATGTCAGATTTAACAAAGACAATAAAACTTTGAGGTAAATCTGGGTCACTGTATTCGGGCGAGCGTGCAGTAAAGTGTTATTCATTGCACGAGGGTAATAAAAAAAATTGACCAATCGATGGCCAGACGTGATCGACGTCACACTAATGCGGTCTATGAATTGTTGACAACCTTTGAGGGAACAGACATAGCTCCTAATTAGTCTAAAGTAGTGAAGACAGGGTAGTATAAATACTAAATTGAACTCGAGTTAGTAGTGTTAGTGTCTATCACACTCCGGTCTAATGCCTCGCGCAGTAACACAACCTGCCCGTCCTGCGCACTGACATTACTCACTCTCGTTCCGTTTCTACTAATTCTTGTGCTTCTATCTTTCTTCCAAATGACTTTTTATGATTAAAAAGTAAAAAGGTTGAAAAATCATCAAAACTATCCCCTGATTTGAAAATCTCAGAACTCCTCAATCTTATGATATATATATACTCCATGCACTAGAGCCATTACAGGCCTTTCTGGAACAATTTGAAATTTGCTTCATCCTCAGTGGTTTAGAAAGATGGGAAACTCGATGTCACCACAGAGTCACATTATCTGAAACTATGGCTTGGTGTGATGGATCATCAAAAGTGTTCCCCGATTTAAGAATCTCAGAAACAGCCTTTGGTTATATGCCATATGCATTAGAGTCATCACAGGCCTTTCTGGATCACTTTGAATTGTGCTTCTATCTTTATTCTAAGTGGTTTAGAAAATTGGGAATATTTTGTCAATTTTCTGACATTTTTGCAGAGCAAATAAAATTTGCGCTGTTAGTTGCAGATAAACTACGAGGAATTTAAAGAGTTTACAAAACAGACCCTCATAACACAACGAAATAACTACCATTTCTAAATACACCATATCATAGGAATATCATTCTCTCGGATGACCACAATCCAACCCATCCATCATGTCATATTTTTCAAGACTAAGAAGATAACTCACAACTACCGCTCATTGTAAATATCATTTTAGATTTAAGTCAGGTAGTACAAAACTACCATTGTACTGTATATGTTTGACCTATCAAAAAAGACTGTTACTGTAACTGCTTTACCTGTAAATATGTTAGGTAAGAAAACAAAAACTGGAATGCAACAATCATGATTGGCCACTGGAGCCTACTGAAAACAGGGTGCTGCCCTAGTAGACTCTCCAGTATAAATAAAAACATTAAAAAATATTTTTAAAAACCTATACCACCATCGGCCGCCACTACCGCCCCGCTGCCGTCGGCCGCCGCCGCTGTCACAATCGCCGCCGCCTTCAGCCCCTACTGCCGTCGACTGCCACCACTGCCGCCATTGCTGCTGCTACCATACACTGGCAACCCGAGCTACACTACGTTAGCTCTGGTCACGTTGAATTGACAGGGGCCTTCACCTGGCGTGGTAGCGGGTAAAGGAAGGTCACTCTAGCTATTTTTCGTATCTATTTTTACTCTGTGCTGTCAGTTGTAACTGGTTCCTCTGGTTCCTCTGGTTGTAATAAATCCTGGGTTCTTACCTTGGAAGTCACTTTTCTATGTTCTCATCTTCTTTTAAGTGTAATTATGATAAAATGGCCACAGAGATAACATACTTTATCAAAGTATTAACATATGAATATTTCTTTGCAAGTATTTGGGATATCAGAATCCATGTAGAACAAAATTGTTTGGTCCGAGAGTGAGAATCCGTGGACACGTCCATGGGTTAACGTTACCAACCTCTTAGTTGAAACGTAGTGTAGACAGAGGTGGCGGCCAATCTACTGCTACCATTGCCACGACCACCCGCCGCACCTGTCGGCCGCCACTGCTACCATCTGCCGCCACTGGCGTCGGCCGGCAGGTCTCCTGCTGCCACCCAACACTGGCGCTGACACGGCTGCCGTCGGCCACCGGTTACTATCGGCAGCCACATCTGTCACCATCCAAGGCAATGGCGGCAGCAACTGAAGTAAGACTGTTTTAAGACAGTGGTGAGACTGTTGTGAAACTGTTGTTGTGAAACTTTTGTGACACGCGTAAAACTGTTGTGAGTCTGTTCTGGGATTATTGTGAAACTGTTGTAAGACTGCTATGAGACTGTTGTAAGACTGTTTAGAGACTCTTTTACTACTGTTGTTATACTGTTGCAAGATTGCTATGAGACTGTCGTGAGACTGTTTTAGGACAGGTCTGGAACTGTTTTGAGACTGTTGCGAGACTGTTGTGAGACTGTTGTATGAGGGGTAGGCAGGTTGGTGGGTAGGCACGATCATCGGTTGGCAGGTTAGGTTTATTGTTAGACAGATTGATGGTTAGACAGGTTTACTGCAAGGTAGTATGATGGGTAGGCATGTTGATAAGTTGGCAGGTTAAGGGGTTGACAGGTTGGTAAGTAGGCAGGTTATTGGTTTGACAGATACATGTGTTGACAGGTTGATGGGTTGACAGGTTAATGAGTAGGCATGTTGCTTGGTAGGCAGGTTGATAGGAGGTAGGTTGATGGGTTGGCAGGTTGATGGGTAGGTAGGTTGATGGGTTGGCAGGTTGATGGGTAGGTAGGTTGATGGGTTGGCAGGTGTTTTTTTTATTTGTTTTTTTTTATTATTATTTGTTTTTTTTAATAGTTTTTTATTAGGGAAAATGCATTTTACATTTTTGGTGTCACCGGATTCGGCAACACTGCCGTTCTTCCATCCGGGCCCTCTTGAGGTACAGTAGTCGAATAATTACAATTCATTCAAAGATAAGGTATTTTCTCGTTGTTACCATCTAGTTCATTTCTTAATGAGATGAATGATATGAGGTATGGTACGATTATTTCTCCGGTATACAGTTGATGGGTCCTCAATTTACTCAATCAACAGTTATCACATATCATCAATCGTCAATTGTATCGCATATAAATACCTTGACACTCACAATTGGATAAACAACAATCTTGCACATTTCTAATTATTTAGTTGTTTTCCCCAACAACAAGCTACCGCTATTGCAAACAGGCTTATCTGATGGTATACCTTTTGGTATAAATATGTTTTTTAACATATTTTGCATATCTAAATTTATATACATACAGTTGCAAACACAATCTGTATTACGTATGAGAATTAGAATTTCGCGATTATTTTAATGAACCATTCTTATTTACAATCAACAAGGGTAATAGGTTAGGTGTTATAGCTTTAACTGTTGCAATCACAATCAGTCAGGTTTAGATATGACAATTGGTATGACATATTATTATTATAACTTTATCTGTTGCAGTCACAATCAGATTATGTTCAAATATCCTTATAACTTTTGGGGTGGTCTGTTGCAGTCACAATCAGAATTTGGTATTTAGTTGTAATTTATATGGTAGAGACACTCTGGGTAACCAAATTTTGTTAATGTGATTGCACCTTGATGGGTAGGCAGGTTGATGGGTAGGCATGGTTCTGGGTAGGCAGGTTAGGTTTATGGGTAGACAAGTTGATAGGTAGGCTGTTTGATGGGTGGGTAGGAAGGTTGATGGTTAGTCATGTTGATAGGTTGGCAAGTTAATGGGTTGGCAGGGTGATCAGTAAGAAGGTTGATGGGTAGGCAGGTTTATGGGTCGGCAGGTTCATCTGGAGGCATGTTAATGGGTATTCAGCTGTTATAGCATTACTTTCATGTGTACTACATATTCTATATTGCGAATTATATTTCTCAATACATGTATGTTAGTTAGATCTGCACTCAACAAACCAGGGCCTTGTTTTCTAGTCAAGACGGTCTTAGGCTGAGATCTGCTAAAAATTCTTAGAGAATCTAAGACATTTTTTCAAGACAAAAGATGGCCGCTGTCCTATAGACACGGTCTTAGCGCACCACGGTAGATCGCCGCTAAAATTGTCTTAGCTTGAGACAAATATAGAACTATCTTAGGTTCTATAATTCTACTCTTGCCGGATACCAGCTCCAGCACTGGCGCAGTCATATAAACTTATTACAGGGTCTCAGGGGTGTATTGCATTAGTCAACTCTGTGGAGTCATAGGTTAGGCATCAGGCAATCGTGATGGAGGTCTGTTCAAACCCCGGTGGCACTTCTCACTTTCACCTACAAAAGGTGAAAAGAATTTTCTTTTAGGCATGGATGGGTGTGGGTGTAGGCGTAGGCGTAGGCCTGGGCCTCATTAGTCCTCACTCATCAGTCCTCACTCACCAGTCCTCAATCAATAGTCCTCACTCACCAGCCCTCACTCACCAGTACTCAATCACCAGTCCTCACTCACCAGCACTCACTCACCAGTCCTCACTCACCAGTCCTCACTCACCAGTCCTCATTCACCAGTCTTCACTCACCACTCCTCACTCACCAGTCCTCACTCAACGGTCCTGACTCATCAGTCCTCACTCACCAGATCACACTCAAGAGACCTCATTTAACAGTGCTCACTCACTCATTCACTCACTCACTCACTCACTCACTCACTCACTCACTCACTCACTCACTCACTCACTCACTCACTCACTCACTCACTCACTCACTCACTCACTCACTCACTCACTCACCAGTATCCACCAGTTCTCACTGAACAGTCCTCATTGAACAGTCCTCACTCAATAGTACTCACTCACCAGTGCTCACTCACAAGTCCGCACTGAACAGTCCATATTCACCAGGCTTCACTCACCAGTTCTCACTTAACAGTCCTCACTCCCCAGTCCTCACTCATCATTCCTCACTAGTATTCACTCACCTGTCCTCACTCACCTGTCCTCACTCACCAGTTTACATTCAACAGTCTTCACTCAACGATCCTCAGTCATCAGTCCTCACTCACCAGTCCACACTCACCAGTCCTCACTCAACAGTACTCACTCGCCCGATCACACTCAACAGTCCTCACCTACCAGTAAACACTCACCAGTCTCCACATGTTCTCACTCAACAGTCCTTACTCAACAGTCCTCAGGCAACAGTACCCACTCACCAGTACTCACTTACCAGATCGCACTCAACATTCCTCACTTACCAGTTTTTTTGTTTTTATTATCGAACAAAGATTCACCATGATTGGCGGTATTACAATTTGCTCTTCTGTGTTCCATTAGTCACATTTCAAGGTAGCTGAATCGCACATAATATAACTACAGGATAAACAGTATAATGTGATGAGTTGATATGGGCGACAACAAATGAAAATGATAAATGTACAAAATAAAAATACGAATAGAAATACAAATACAATGGCAGCCTACCGCATAAAACCGAAAGCTTGCCAGGTCTACAGATCTCGCATACTTAATCCACTCATCTACTTTGGTATAACTGCGAGTGCTCGTAATCTCCTTTTAAATATTTCTTTCGATTCAGCACTTTTTAGATCTTCTGTTTGAGCGTTCCACAAACGCCGTCCTCTATACATAGGATAGCGTCTTGCATGCTCTGTTCTTACTCTGGGCAGGTGGAACAAAGACCTGTTTGCAGAATGCAATCTCATTGGCTTCTGAAGAGGTTCCTCGTTTCTGACATAAAGGTTATATATTTTTCTATAGTAAGTAAGTGTCAGTTCATCCCTGCGACGTTGTAAAGTACCTGTACCTGTTAGTCGATATAGCTCTTCGACAGTGTGCACCCGTTTCCAGTCTCCGAGACATATTCGGAGACCCCTATTTTGCATTCTCTGCAACTTAACTAACCAGCTGTTCGCCGCTCCTTCAAATAGTAGGCAGCAATACTCAAACAACGGAGCTACGGATTGCTTGTATACCCTACATGCAACATTTTGAGATATCATATATCTAATCCGATTAAAGGTGAAAAGCCTCTGATTACCCGCTTAATAATTGATCTCATATGTCTCTCAAAGTTTAGGCTGCTGTCCAATTCCACTCCCAGGTATTGATAAGACTCAACTCTTTTCAGTTTTGTTAAACCTGCATAAAAATCTAGATTTTTTACCTGTTTCAACTTGTTTCTAGGCGCAAACCAGCAAAATTTAGTTTTTGCTTTATTTAATGTTAATTTATTGACTACACACCAGTCAGTAAACTCGTCCAGTGCTGCCTGTATTCTTCCTCTTACGTTTTCTGGATTGTGATCTGAGGCATACAACACTAGATCGTCTGCATATAAAGTATAATCTAAGCCATTTATGCTTTTAGCAACGTCGTCTATAAAATAGATAAATAATAGTGCAGACTCACCAGCACTCACTCATTAGTAATCACCAGTCCTCACTAAACAGTCCTCATTCACCAGTCTTTTCAACAGTCCTCACTCACAAGTCTTTACACACCAGTCTGCACTCGACAGTCCTCGCTCAATAGTCCTCACTCAACAGTCTCTGGCTCTAAGACACCTCTATGACACCTCCAACCTTGTCTTGGGCTGAGACCGTTTTGGAGCCAATTTGAGCTAAGATACCTAAGATATAGATACCTAAGATATCTTAAGATAATCTTGACTAAAAAACAGCTCTAACACCCCTAGGTTGTCTCAGCCTAAGATATTTCTAAGATCCTCTAACATATCTTGTCTATATCACACTTTGGCCCATGGTAACCCTATTTTAGAAGATAGGCCCACCACTAGACGAGCTACATAATCAATTATAAGCCAACCGCGGCCGAAAACTGAGTTCCTGAAGAAGGCCCCCTTCTACAGGGCAGTAAACCTGTGGAACAATCTACCTTACCTGAGTCAATAAGGAAGCTCGAAAAAGCCCAGTTCAAAAAGATGATCAGTAAGTTACCTGACCTATGAAATACGAATAGCTAGTAGGCATCCAGTATTTGACCGGTTTTGGGTCAATGGGCTGGCCCTCTCTCTCTATTAATGTTTTGAGCAAGTGCACCTACCGAAGCATTGTAATCTGAGAGCCAGATTACTAAACAAAACTAAGATGTCAACATGATTACAGCTATATACCTAACTTTGTAACCACGCTTTGGGTTAACCAGCCTATATTGACAGCTCCAAGTGAATGTAAGACTTATAGTCTTGTTTGTGTCATTTATTTACTTATTGTATGTTTACAATGTTTGCTACTGTATTCTTACCTTTTCGTTATTGTATCCTTACTATCATCAATGTATGTGTATTGTCATCATCAATTTGTATTATCATTATACTCAACCCATGTAATTATGTTTAGTTGTAATGTTGTTATCTACATATAGCAAACAATCTGATGTCAAATTGATGAATGTAAAGCGTCCGAACTTGAATGGTTGTTGAACAGGAAGATGGAAGAGAGAAAAAAAATTATTATCTTGACTAAAAAACACTAGACAAAAGCATTAGTTGGGGGAAAAGACATTAATCTTGTGACAAGCTGTGAAGTGACGTTTCTGCAGACTTTCACCCAGACTGCGTCAGTAATCCATATATTCATGTGCATTAATATGTAACCAATTGGGAGGAGGACACTCATACCCTACTCCCACTCTGTATTATGCTCTGAGGCTTGATTGGACACACTCGGGTGTTTCCCTTACACTGTTTCTATTTTTAGTTGGACTCATCACCAGTTAGTCAGGATTCAGTCATAGACTTGGCTTGAGTCTGGGTCAACACACCACCAAGCTGGAGTCAGAAATCTAGAGGCTGACTCAGGACTATCACCAGGATGTAGGGACAACAGAGAGGCCCCGTGCTGCTGGGATGTGGATAGAACATTATGGCACCACTCAGAGCAGTCACATCATGTGAGGCTCTAGAGTTAAGGATCCTTACCTACAGGATTGCACAGCATGCTTTGCTAACAGTGGACTAAACTACAGTTAAATTTCATCATGAAGATTCTATACATCAACTGATAACTATTACTCTCGATATTGGCATTATTCTTGTACCATGTGAATTCTTCAGGATATTAAATACAGCATAAACCAATCAGCTCCTGGATTCATCATCCATATCCCCACCATAACATGGTATGGTTTTACCCACACAATATCCAGTGTTGTACATAGTGGAGGGACCACCCTTATTATACAGCTCTATTGGTAGGAAGGTCAAGTGGTAGGCAGTTTATATTTATGGGTTTGCAGGTTGATAGGTAGGCAGGTTGATCAGTAGGCACAGTAATGGGTAAGCATGTTAAGTTTGTGGAGAGGAAGGTTGACTGGTAGATATGTTGATGGGATGGCAGGCTGATTGGTATATTGATGGGTAGTGTTACTATCTGTTGTGAATAGTAAACTAAATGAGTGACTCCAAGGCTTCGTCCCGCTACAAGCTTTATTGCAGATGGTGTTACAATTCGCTCTCTGACCGGACTGACTCAAGTACATCGAGATCAGCATTATATGCTGGCTCCGTCTCGGCCGCGTGGGAGCAACCCGTATTGATCGTAACCAAGGGGGATTACCTCACGCGGCGTGACACGCAGCCGGCTTGATCCATAAGGCCAAGGGATATAATCTGTATGTTTAACATACCGATATTTTGGATCGTGACACTATCCCCGGGCGAAACGGAAAACTCACTCTGATGAGTTATTAAAAAAGTAAGTTATGATGACATAATTTGTAGTTACAGAATAAATGCGATTACAAACTAGTGTGCTCTGGTAGAGAGAGTAAGATGCTTGGCTGGCCCAAAGAGGTGATACAATTATTCATTAAATCTTGATGCGGTCTTGATAACCTAGAAAATAAGGTGTCATGGAGATAGACCACGGCACATTACGTGGTATTACGTAATGTTACGTAACCATCCCCAGGACGACTGAGGAACCACTCTGATGGTTCTGCTGATAATGATGTTAAGTGTAGTAGCAAGCAACGGAAATTGATACAAGTAAGGCTTAACATAAAGATTATATGTTATATACAAGTAAGTTAATTAGCATGTCTGAACGACATCTGACAATGAAGTGCTCATGCTTGATGTTAAAGTTCTGGGCATGGCATGTTGTCATAAGTGTCACAATGTTGTTGTCGTTCACAGTTTGGCGATGCTGGTCCGCGGCTCGGTCTGCGGTGGGCGCACCAGCGGCACAGACCGGGTTCTCCCAGCTGGGAGCTGGTAGCCGCGAAGGTGTTGTTGTCGCGTGTGAGCGTAGGTGTTGACGCTCGGTGTCAGTTGGTTTCGCTCAGCTCCGACGTGTCACTGCAGGGGTGAGAATAATCAGGGTGTGTGCGAACAAAGTGCATGCGGGTTTGACCAAACTGAGCGCATGCGGGTGTGACAGCATGCCTGTGGCAGCGTCATGACACAAACAATGGGAGACAAGTTAATCTGGACTGGGCTGGGGGGTATATAAGTGGCAGTCTGACAGTTTATGATACGTAACAACGATATGCATCAACAGAGGACGGGTGAATGTTGTGGTGCGTTATGAGTGTATGCGATCATCGTTGTGATGTGAGCGTATTGACTTTACCTGACTCAAGGATTGAGCTGCTTCAGCTCCTCGTCCATTGATGATCCTGGTGCGATTATGTAGGACGCCAGGCCGGCTAGGGCGACACGGTGGTGGTTTTTGTCGGCCCAGGGGATCTGGCTCGTGTCCGATCCTTGCACGTCTGTGACTGTGACAGCTGCGACGACGAGTCCTCTTGTAGCGCGGAACACAGTCCATCGAGCTGACAGTGGGACCGGAATGTCTGAAGGTAGGTGGATCTCATGGGACTGACCTTGGACTGTAATGGTGATGGGGCCAGACCACTGGACGGAGAGCGTTCTCCATAGGCAAGGAGAGAGTGTTGTGGAGCGTATGGAGGGAGCGTTGGTCAGGGTAAAGATATTTGTCTCCATTGGTATGGGTAGGAAGGGTAGGGTGCAGCATAGAGAGCGGAAAAATAGCTTAAGTTGGACAGTGGGGGACTGCTTGTGGTGCGTTTTGAATGATTTCAAGCAGCGCCACAAGGCGGGTAGGAGTCGGGAAAGTATCATTCCGAGAATGACTATAAGAATGATACGGATGAGGGGGGAGGATATATAAGAGTTAAGGTAGGTGGGCAGGGCTCTGGTCGTTGGGCTGGCATATGGTGGCCGGGCGGTGTTGGATTTGACCTGTTCCTCTTTTTCGTCGAGTTTGGACATTCTGTCCATCCAGGCGTCAAGATCCAGAGCGGCGGAGGATAGGGTGGGCATTGTTAGGAGCGGAGAAAGTGCGGAGAGCTTACACAATGTGTATATAGAGAGGAGAAGGGCTATCGCATTTCGGAGGTCTGCCATCAGCTTTGCGTTTTCCGTAGACAGTCTCTCGATTAGTCTCTTTTGTTCCGCCATTTCGGAATGGAGGCTGTCTGAGTCTGCCATGTCTGCGTCAGAGCTGACTGTCGATTGGTCAGTCGTGGTTTCCGGCCGGGTTTCGTCCAGCAGAATCACGGTGTCGTCTCCGGAGTTAGGAGTTCTCCACCAGTGTTACTATCTGTTGTGAATAGTAAACTAAATGAGTGACTCCAAGGCTTCGTCCCGCTACAAGCTTTATTGCAGATGGTGTTCGATCCATAAGGCCAAGGGATATAATCTGTATGTTTAACATATTTTGGATCGTGACACTAGGTAAGTTGATAGGCTTGAATATTAACGGTTTGGCAGGTTGATGGGTAGGCAGGTTGATATGTTAAAGGTTAATGGTTTGGCAGGTTGATGACTAGGCAGGTTAATGGTATGTAGACTAATAGGTAACCAAGTCGATTGGTCGGGAGGTTGATGGGTGTATAGTTTGATAGGTAGGTAGGTTTATGGGTAGTCAGGTTGATGGGTAGGCAGGTTGATGGGTAGGTAGGGGGATTGGTTAGCAAGTTGATAGGTTGGCATGTAGATGGGTCAGAAGGTTTATGGGTAGGTTGATGGGTTGGCAGGCTGATGGATTGACAGATTGATAGATCGATAGGCAGATTAATGGGAAGACATGATTATGGGTAGGCAGATTGATGAGTAGGCACACTCATGGGTAGGCAGGTTAGGCTTATGGATAGACAGGTTGTGGGGAAGGCAGGTTGATTGGTAGGGACACTCTGGTAAAACTGTTGTGAGTCTGTTCTGGGATTGTTGTGAGACTGTTGAAAGACTGCTATGAGACTGTTTAGAGACTGTTTTACCACTGTTGTTATACTGTTGCAAGATTGCTATGAGACTGTTGTGAGACTGTTTTAGGACAGGTCTGGAACTGTTGTGAGACTTGCGAGACTGCTGTGAGACTGTTGTATGAGGGGTAGGCAAGATTATCGGTTGGCAGGTTAAGTTTATTGTTGGACAGAATGATGGTTAGGCAGGTTTATTGCAAGGTAGTATGATGGGTAGGCATGTTGATAAGTTGACAGGTTAAGGGGTTGACAGGTTCTTGAGTAGGCATGTTATTGGTTTGACAGATACATGTGTTGACAGGTTGATGGGTTGACAGGTTGATGATTGGTTAGGTTTTTTGTTTTTTTTTGTTTAAAATTTCTTCATTGAGACTCTCTTTTACAGTCAGGTAGCATGTCCAAATTACAGTAAAAATAATATTACTCAATAAAGGGGCTGAGACCTCAACCTGTTCATAAGGCTGGTTTCCAAGGTCTAGCCTACTGTTCAAGCGTAGCTCATGTGCACAGAGTTTATATCAACATCATACAACTATGATATTTAAAATTTGTTTCAACAAGAACAACAAGGAAAGGAAAAAGAAAAGAAAAGAACTTCACCTCTAGCCTGGCGATAAGGTTAAAAGTAACAATGATGATACAGCAGTTGGAGAAGAGGGTGTGGGAGTCTAGATCTACAGGTCCCAGACACTGTCTTTAAGATGAGATCTAGTCAACGACTTAAAGGCCACATAAGTCTCAGTCCTTTTCAACAAGGGTGACAGATTGTTCCAGATGGTACCACCATGGTATTTCAATGACCTCATAAATGAAGAACAGTTGGGTTTATCAACATACAAAATGGGAGCTCCATGAGCTCTGGTCTGTTTCCTAGCCTTGTCCACAAAAGAATCAAGTTTTGACCTTCTATATATGTGATTTAAAATATGTGCCCATCTCCTATCCTGCAACAGGGGGATCTCTGCGTATCTGTGAAGATCACGTATCGGGGCATAGACTGATGCTCTGAGACAAATTCTTAGAGCATTGTTCTTGCGTTTTTGGAGTGAGTCAGTAAAACAAGCATGGGCACTATCCAGGAGGATTTCTCCATAGTCAAAATATGGGAGTATAGCAGTTTTAAACAAAGCAAGTGCCGCTTTTTGTGTGGAATAACCTCTCATCTTAGCAATTGATATATGCGATAAGATACACTTTTCTTTAGCGAGGCAAAATGGTGCCTGAAATCAAGGCTGGAGTCAAGTATCGTACCCAAATATTTTTAGGATACTACTTGTTTCACCTCCTCGTTATCAATAAAGAGCTGCGATGATACAACCTGTCTCTTTTTTTCTTTGCTGAGAACAAAATATGTTTGGTTTTCCCTATATCAATACTTAATTTGTTCTGAGTACACCACATCACAAAACGGTCCAGATTTTCCTGAGTTTCCCTGTATAGGGAGTCAATATCATTTTCCTGCTTGTAGATGACTGTATCATCCACAAACATGAGTATTTTACAGTCAGGTAGGAACATTGAAACATCATTAACATAAATAAAAAACAGCAAAGGCCCAAGTATTGAACCTTGCGGTACACCATGCATAATCTATCTATTATCAGAAACAAGACCATTGGCTTTAACCTTCTGACATCTCAGATTTAAATTGTTATCAAACCAAGACAGACAATTTCCCTGTACACCAGTGTGGGCTAGCTTCCCAAGTAATATGTCATGGTTAACCGTGTCGAAAGCTTTCCTAAGGTCAACAAAGACTGCCAGTGTGGAGTGACCAACATTTTTACATGTAGAGATCATATCCGTTAATTTGGTGATAGCATCGATAGTTGACCTAGATTTCCTAAAACCATATTGATTTTTTGACAAAATATTATCCAGATCAATGTAAGACATGAGTTGTCTATATACTATTTTTTCCATTATTGGTAATATAGAAATTGGTCTATAATTGTTGGTTTTATAAGGATCCGCTCCCTTAGGTATGGGAACAACCGTGGCAGTTTTCCAGACCTCAGGAATTTCAGAAATACTAAAAATACAGTTGTACAGATTGACAAAGATTTCAGGCACAGCTCTAACAGAGTCCACAAAAACATGTGAGGATATACCAGGTACCATTGATTGTTTGTTAGTACTAACTTGCTTTAATAGTTTTAAGATCTCATCAGAATTGGTAACAATATCATCAAAAAAAGTAGGAGTTTTCTCCGTATAAGGTCGCCATGGTAAGTGCATGTTCATTCCCAATTTTGAACCGATGTCCAAGATATAGTTATTAATGAAGTCGGGTACCTCCTCACTATTCACAATAACATTACTCTCATTTTTACTACGTATTTGATCAGGTGCACCTGATTTTACCATCTTATTGGCTGCATTCCTTACTTTCCTAGCACGTACCCAATCATTCTGGGAACCAGTTCTCCTGGCTTTTTATCAAGAGTCTATCTTTGTTTTTGATACATTCAAGGACCTCCAGAGTGATCCAGGGCTCCTTTGTTTCTCTAGACGAGAAGAAACGATACGCACAATCTGTATCAAGATATCCCTCAATCGCTTTCTTAATCATACACCATTTATCCGAGCTACTTTCAGAGTCATACAATTCCAACCAATCATAATCTATGAGATACATCTTAAACCTGGGAAAAGAGTATTCTTTGTATAGACGACCCCAAGTCTTAATCCTGGCTAAATTAACTTTGGGAGCCTTTTTTATCAGAAAAAACTATCTGGTGGTCACTGATAGCATTTTTTAACACTCCACTGAAAGGGACATCAGAAAAGGTTGTGAAGATCAGGTCAATGATAGAATCTCTCTCTGAGTATCTAGTGGTACTTTTGATAGGCTGCATGAGACCTTTTTGTTCCATTTCCGACACTAAAAACTTCACAGCAGATTGGTGCACATCTAAAATATTTATATTGAAATCACCAAGCACTATTATATCTCTGATCCCTTCATTTTTCCACATATCCACTGTGTGGGTTATTTGTGCAGTGAAAGCCTTAGCATCCCCATGTCTAGGTCTATATACATTTACTATGGCCAACTTTTTAGTATGGGGCTTTTCAATTAACAGTGTTTGTAACTCAATATTACTGAGGCTGTTATGACATCCCATTTACTTTCTTTTGCCTCTACTGACAAAGCTTCATAATTCGCTTTGATACTCCTTAAGTTTGTGTGTATAACATTAAAACCTCTTAATCTAGACACCAAACCTCCATCATGTAAGATAGTCATGGTTCTGAATCTTAAAAAATCCAGGTTGATGGGTTGGCAGGTTGATGGTTTGACAGGTTGGCAAGTAGGCAGGTTGATTGCTAGGCAGGTTGAAGGTTGGGGAGCAGGGTGATGGGTGAAAAGGTTGATGAGTTGGCAAGTTGATTGGTTGGCAGGTTCATTGGTAAACAGGCTGATGAGTGGGAAAGTTGATGGGTAGGTAGTTTGATGGGTTGGAAGGTTAATTGGTTGGTAGTTTGATGGGTTAGCAGGTTGATGGGTAGGCAGGTTGATGGGTATGAAAGGTGATGGGTAGGTACATTGATGGGTAAGTAGGTTGATGGGAAGGCAGGTTTGTGCATTGACAGATTGATGGGTAGTTAGGTTAATGGGTTGGCAGGTTGAGGTAGGTTGATGGATGGCTAGGTTAATGTGTTGGCAGTTGTATGGATGGGCAAGTTGATTGGAAGGCAGTTTGATGGGTAGGCAGGTTAATTGGTTTGCAGGTTGATGGGTAGGCAGGCTCATGGGACTGCTGGTTGATAGGTAGGCAGGTTGAAGGGTTTGAAAAGTGATGGGTAAGTTGGTTAACTGGTAGGCTGGCAGAACGGTTGAAAGATGGGTTGGCAGGTCGAGGGGTAGGCAGGGTAGGCAAGATTCTAAGTAGGCAGGTTAGATTCATGGGTAGACAGGCTGATAGATGGGCTGTTTTATGGGTGGGTAGGAAAGTTGATGGGTAGGCAGGTAGATAGGTTGCAGGTTAATAGTTTTGCAGGTTGATGACTAGGCAGGTTAATGGTAGACAGATTGATAGGTAGGCAAGTCAATTGGTAGGCAGGTTGATGGGTGTATATTTTGATAGGTAGATAGATTCATGGGTAGGCAGGTTGATTGGTAGGCAGGTTAATGAGTAGGAATATTGATGGGGAGGTAGGTTGATGGCTAGTCAGGTTGATGGTTATGTAGGTTGATGGGTAGGCAGATTGATGGTATGTAGGGTGATTGGTTAGCAGGTTTTTTTTATTTTATTTTATTTTTAAATTTTAATTTTGTTTAAATTTCTTTATTTAAACTGCAAAGGTTATCAGCCACTAGGGCCGGTGTGAGCTACCCTTACAGTATTTTCCTGGGTACACATCCGTTACAATCATGTATTTGTCAATAGCTGAGCTATTGAACTAGTACAAAGCCTATCATGTACATTATGGTAACAATATCCAATATTTGGTGATCACACCCACCACTTATATATAAAATACAGGTTTGTCGCAGAGAGTCTGTCCACCAGCCAATCATTTTGCAAGTAACATGCAAAAGTTCAGTATTTATCATTATCTGTGAGCACACAAACCTTAACCTACTTGTTATACAATGGTATTTAAGTCTTTCACGATATCAAGCCTTGTGTTCACAGTGGGATTTTAGGGAAACTAGTTAACCTAATTGGGATGGCTCCTCGTACCGCGTTTCTTTCGCTAAATCTACCACATGACGTGGAGAGCGAATGTGGTAGATTTAGCGAAAGAAACAAGGTACGAGGACCCATCCTAATTAGGTTAACAAGTTTCACTTGTACTATACACCTCTAAATATTCGTAAATATTCAATAACTTTCCAAAATACGTCGATGTCAAAGCCTACTACTCTAAATCAAACTGTGTTGGTAGTGCGGAAGTTGTTTTTTGGTACGCACAACGCGCATGCGTCATGATAACTCTTCACGCACAGGTACTTAGCGCAACACATAGCAGAACATCAGCTAGGAGACTACTTGACCTCATTTGCGGGCCGGATTTATCAAAGCGTGCCGGTATGCCGTCATACCGGCACACTACACTGGTTCGCCTAAGGTACCAATTCCACAGCAGAGGTTGGTATTTGGAGTATTTCAAGGCACAGGTGTATAGTACACAACAATAATCACTAATCACATCAAAGTGCAGCAGGACCTTTACCAGTTAACCAGTGGTAGCCATCAGCTCAGTTTTTTTCAATTTCTTAAAGGTGTTTTTAAAGGACAAGTAAGTATCAATATTTCCAATAGTTGAGCTTAGATTATTCCAAACCATTGCTCCTCTATATAGCACACTTGTTTTAAACTTTTCAATCTTAGGTCTGGTAGTCTTAAATAATTTACCTTGAGCTTGTCTGGTATTTCTGGTTCTAGTCTCGATTAACTCATCACTGCATTGTTGCTTATATATGTAGTTTCCTAAGTGGATGTCCCTAATTTCCCTGAGAAAATTCATTTTGGTTCTCTTATGAACCAAAAGGTTGCTATCAGTTGGTTTAGCTTTACAAACAATACAAAGTGCTTTCGTATGTACTAATTGTAATTTGTCTAGTTTGACCTTAGAACTTTTACCATAAAACAAGTCTCCAAAGTCAATGTATGGCATGATGGTTGATTTAACAATGTTTAGCGCAGTTTTTTCATGAAACAAATACCGTATTTTTGAAAGTAAGTAGATTTTATGTGAGCACATACGTATACAGTGATCTATATGCTTATCAAAAGACAAAGTCTGGTCCAGAACAAAACCAAGGTACTTGAAGGTGTAGACCCGTTCCAGTTCTGCACCCTGAATAGTGATACCGTCGACAAATTGATCCACTAATCGTCTATGTGTCCTGAAAACCATGTATTTTGATTTTTTTAATATTAATCATAATTTTATTCTGTTTACACCAGAGATTAATCTTCAATAATAAATTATTCATGTTATTGTTAAGAATTTGTGTTGTTTTTCCTTGAACTGGGATAACCATATCATCAGCATATAGGAGTATATTCCGTTCATCAACAAGTTTTGTCATATCATTAATATAAATTAAAAAGAAAAATGGGCCAAGGATTGAGCCCTGGGGCACTCCACACTTAATCTGGTCAGGTAATGATTTAATATTATTAACTTCAGTATATTGTGATCTATCAGCTAAATAATTTGTAATCCATTTAAATATTCTTCCCCTTAATCGAATCTTATCTAGTTTTTTTAACAAAATTTCATGATTAACTGTATCAAATGCTTTTGACTGGTCGATAAAAGTAGCTAAAGTTATATTCCCTGTATTTATTCCATTTATGATTTGTTCAGTTAATTTAACAGTAGTGTTTGTTGTGGAGTGCCCTGCTCTAAATCCTCCCTGGGAATCAGTCAACAAGTGATAATCATCAACAAATGTAACCAGTCTGGTGTGTACAATTCGTTCAATAATTTTGCTCATTACCGGTAGTATAGAAATAGGTCTAAGATTGGATACAGTAGTCAACCCCTTTTGTTTAACCAGTGGCACCAACCTAGACTGTTTCCAGGCATTTGGCAGGATGCCACTGGAAAAGGATAGGTTCATCAGGTGAGTAACTTGGGGAATTACCACATTCAAAGCAGTCTTCAAATATTTTGTAGAAATACCCTGTATCCCAGATGACTTCCATATTTCCATTTTCATTATTAGGTTGGAAATTTCATTTTCATCTGTTTGTATCTCAGAAATAAAGTGTTCTGGTTCATTGTCATAATAAGTCCATTCCTCGTCCATATTTGATGATAATTTTGGCCCTATCTCTACAGAAAATCTATTGACATAACCAGGTAGGTCTGCTTCATCTAAATATTCATTTGTAACATGATCTTTGATCATAATGGGGAGGTTTTTTCTGCTATCCAGTAAGACCGATTTGATCTCTCTCCAGAATTTTTTTCCATCATTTTTATAATTCTCTAAGATATTTTTAACAAACTCAGCTTTGGTTTTTTACAAGGTTGATTTGGTTCTATTTCGTATCTCTCTGGCCAATTGCCAGTCTTCAGGATTTTTAGTTCTTTTTGCCCTTTTGAGAGCCTTATCTTTATCCTTTATAAGTTCAATTAGATCGTTTGATATCCATGGTTCCTTTGTTTTACGAATTTTAAAGTGCTTAGTTGGACATTGAATATCTAGGTCTGATATAAAAATATTGATCATGTAGTTCCACGCTAGTTCGGGATCCTGACAACGATAAAATTCATCCCAGTCTGAATTTACTATATTAGCTTTGAATAATTCCTCATCAAAATTTCTATAAGAACGACCAATGAAGTCTGAACTAATAGGAATACTTTTGTTTCTTCCAAGGATAGTATAAATTGGGATGTGGTCACTAATGCTCAAATTGAGTAACCCTTCCCCTTTACAATGAACAACATTTCTGACAAGCCAGTCAATACAGGTTTGCATATCTTCAGTTTCTCTAGTATAATTTGTGATTAATTGCTTAAATCCCCTAACTTTGCACCACGTTTAAAGTCTGAAACCAGCTGGCTACCTCGTTCCAGGTTGATGGGTAGGCAGGTAGATGGGTTCGCAGGTTGATGGGTAGGTAGGTTTATGGGTAGGCAGGTTGATTGGTAGGAATGTTGATGGGTAGGTAGGATGATTGGTTAGCAGGTTGATTGGTAGGCAGGTTGATGCGTAAGAATGTTGATGGTGATGTAGGTTGATGGGTAGGCAGGTGGATTGGTAGGCAGGTGGACAGGTAGGCAGGATGATGGGTCAGAAGGTCTATTGGTAGGTGGATGGGTTGGCAAGCTGATTGACAGATTGATAGATAGGCAGATTGAGAGGAAGACATGATTATGGGTATGCAGATTGATGAGTAGGCATGACTATAGGTAGGCAGGTTAGGCTTATGGATAGACAGGTTGAGTGGAAGGCAGGTTGATAGGTAGGCAGTTTTACCGAAGGTATATGTAAGGGTATGACTTGGTGTTTTCGATCCTACCCCTATCGCATTTACGACCACAATGTGGAGAGTGTCTCCCAACGCAAACCTCTTCACAAGGTTAAACGAACGGAGAAAATTTACTCACAGTTTTACTGAAGGTAGTTTGATGGGTAGGCATGTTGATAAATTGGCAAGTTAATGGGTTGGTAGTTTGATTTTAACACTCCACTGAAAGGGACATCAGAAATCAGCTTAGTAGTTTGATTGATAGGCAGGTTGATGGGTACTAAAGTTGATGGGTAGAAATGTTGATGGTAAGGTAGGTTGATGTGTTGGCAGGTTGAGGGGAAGGTAGGTTGATTGGTAGTTAGGTCTATGGGTTGGCAGGTTGATGAGTGTAAAGGAAGATGGATATGTAGGTTGATTGGTAGGCAATGAGGCTAATGAGTAGTTGGGTTGATTGGTAGGCAGGTCGATGGGTAGGTATGTTTTTAAGCAGGTTGGGTTTATGGGTAGACAGGTTGAGAGGTAGACCATTTGATGGTTGGGTAGGGATGTTGATGTGACTGCCTCCCTCAATCTTTATGATAAATGGACTGAAGCAGTACATACCACAATGGTATAATGATGGGCTTTTCTGTGCTCTCTCCTTAGGTAGATCAGCCATCTCTTGTAGCTCAGCTGATCTCTTCATTTTTCGGCATTTCACACAGTTGTAGATCTGAGAAGACACCATATTGTTGCAGTTTAATATACAGAACCCATTCATTCTTATGTGATTCATAGTCATGTTTCGTCTTTGATGAGGGCCCTTTCATGGTAGTGTCAGATCAATAAGGTTGCAACATGATGCTTCTTTGGCATTATCACCGGATGTTTTGCTTCTTCATTCAGATTTGAGTTTGTTAGGCAGCCTCCTATTCTTATCAAACCATCAGCTCCAAGAATTGGAGAGAGAGCCTTGAAGTCTGTGCTTCCTCTTTTACCACCAGAGTCTATGAACTCCTTAAAACTTTCTTGTTGTAGCTGCAGTATGATGAACTTGGTGGCTTCCTTACGCTCTTCTACGGTACTGAGAGCCACATCCTTGATTCCTTTGCTCTCCTTTTGAGCCATGCAATGACTCTGACAACCTTGGACCAGGATAAAAATATGTTTAGGTGAGATGGAATTGACTTTGTTGACTTTTCAACCTTTGTGGTCAATACGTTTTTTACTTCAGGGTCACCTGTTATGAGCTCTGTCTTGACTTGAGGCTGTGTTGTGAAATTACTGCTCCATAAGAACTGTGGGCCAGTCAGCCAATTCGATTGGGTTAGTTCCTCAATCCTCAACCCTCTGGAAGCATGGTCAGCTGTATTCTCCATGGTAGACACACAGTCCCATTGTGTTGGCTCTGAATGTTGTCTTATCTGCTGGACTCTATTTGCAACAAAGACATGGAATCTCTTGGAATCATTATTGATGTATCCTAACACCACCTTTCAGTGAGTCCAAAAGAAGGTTTCCATTTGATTGCATTCTACTTCTTGTTTTACAAAGTTTGATACCTTGACTGAGAGGTCAGTTGCACCTAGTTCTAATCTGGGGATTGTGGATATTTTTTAAGATGCTACCCTTGACTTTGCCATGACCAACGAAACGCTGACATTATTTTCTGTGTCTATTGTCCTGAGATATGAGCTGTTGAGTTCTCTGGTCTTCATTTGCCTCTGGTTTGGGGCTTCATAGCATCTGGGTATTTTGACCCTTTCAATGTTATTCAAATCGTTCTTCCATGAAACCCATCAAGGCACAAGATCATGCGGTATTTCATCGCCTCATGACAACTTCCTTCTGCACATTTCTTGTAGAATCCCTTTTCTTATTAAGCGGAAGGGTGTGACAAACCCTAAGGGGTTCAAGAGAGAAGCCACAGTAGATAGAATGCTTCTTCTGGAGTTGCCTTGTCCTTGTAGTGAGGAAGAGAAACTGAAATTGTCTTCTGCAACTGACCACTTTACTCTGCCTCTTTGCTTTCAGGCAATTCTTTGAGAATGTCTGGGCGGTTACTTGTGGATCTCCCCACCATAAGAAGTGAAGACAGCTCCTATCTTTGCCAGGTACCTTGAACTGGTGAAACATCTTTTTGAACATGATCGCCTATTTGTGTTTCCTGAATCTCATCAGTACTCCCACAAGTCTGGGCCGGTGAGGAGATTTTAGTGATAGCCCCCAGAACCTTGCAGAGCAATCAAATACAAATCTGATTTTTCCCTTCTTAGGGTGGTACACCCCATGATGAGGGATGTACCATATCTCAGATGTATCACATGCAGGTGACGCAAGCTCAGCATTGCCTCGTTTTATTATTTCATCCATGAAGTTGACATAATCTTTCTTGTAATTTTTGTCATTTGTTAATTTTCTTTTAAGATGTTCTAACTTAGCTTGTGCTGCCTTCATATTGTTGGGAAATTCAGGTTTAGATTTCTTGAATGACAGTGGCATGCAATAATGGCCATCGTTCTGTTGTCTTGTGTCTGTACTTAACTTATTTAGAAATTCCAAGTCCTCTTGAGATGTTTCTTGACAGGTTTTGATGTTCTTGAAATCAGATTCCAGTATTTCTAGGATGGACTGGGAGTGATGGCACCTCTGCTGTTGTTATTTTATGTGAAATGCTGATTACTTCTTCTTGCTCCAAGCATGGATTTGTTGTGCCTACAATCGACCAGCCAAGACTTATCCTTTGAGCGAAAGGTTCTCTAAACCCACCGGCAATGACCTCTCTTGGAAGCAGTGCTTTTGGACAGTTGTAGCCCATCAGAAGTCTGACATCACAACTTTGAATGTGTGGAATCTTAGATCGTTAAATGATCCCAGCGTAGGGCAGTCTTCCTTGTGGGATTTGAGATCGATCAATCGGGATGAACTCCTTAGTGTAGACAGGTGGTAATGGAATAGTTACATTTTACTGAAGGCCTCTTACTTGAAGATCCCTTATTCTTCTTCTAGGAGTGACCATGTTTTGTGAAGTAAGTTTGTTGATCTTGAAGTTTACAGATTCCTCACTAACATCAAGTAGTTTGGCTGTATCTACCATCATGAATGTTGTATCACTTTGCGAGTCCAGAAGAGCATATACAAGAATTTCTTGAGAGGGATTTGATTTCATTGCCAGCCAAACTGGTACTGTCATTGATGCAGAATACATTTGTTGTATGTGGTGTGACGTGGCCTTTACTTCCTGAACTTCTTCAGGGTTTTGCTGTATGGAAGGTTCATTTTCATCTTCCTCTACTTGGGATTCCTAATGATTAGCTTGTGTATTCCCTGTAACCTCATGGAGCAAGGTGTGATGCTTCCGACTACAAGTCTTACACCTGCTGGTACTTCTGCACTCCTTTGCCTAATGTCCCCCCTTTAAACAGTTGAAACAGAGTCTCTTACTATTGGCCACTTGCACTCTTTGGTCGACAGACTTGTTCTTGAACTTGTCGCATCCCCATATCAGGTGTTCCATGCTTTCACACATTTTGCATTGCTGTGTGACCCTTGCTCCTGGAGCCCTTCCCTCCTTGGATTTGTTGCTTTTAACAGTTGATGTTTCAGACTTAGTTTCTGAAGCATGAGGCTTAGCAGATGTTGAGAAAGAAGTGCCTTGTGAATGTAGGGGTCTTTCTTTCCTGACTTTAGTGGCTTGGTTCTGTAGCTTCAGTTGAGCCTATAGGATGGTTAGAGACTTTGGCCTCCTTTTGTACGAAACTCACAAACTGAGCAAAGGTGGGGAAGTCTTTGCTACCTTCTTGTATGTTAGTTACGTAACTTGTACATCTGTTTGAGCACCTATTGGGGAGCTTTGCCTTTAACCTTTTCTTCTCTCGGTAGTCGTTTAGGTAGCTAAAGCCTTCTATATGGGACATAGCATCTAAACAGGTCTGAAGAAAGTCAGCATATGTTTGTAAGGCATTATGATCCTTTCTCTGCAACAATCACAGACAATTAATGATCATCTTTCAACGATAAGAAAAGATATAAAATACATCAAAGTAGATATAACAAGTGAAATGAGATATATATAGAGCACTTCAACGAAAACTAAAAAGATACCAACACACTACCTCCAGTCATAGACCGAGAAAGAACTTTTTATCGCTTTTTTAAATTCCACATAACTCGTTAATCTTTGTGTAGCAGGATCTAACCTATCCCAGAGAATGTTTCCTCATTAAATTGGTGGTCTGAAGTATGTACTACTATTAATCCTTATTTTATTAAGCCTTAGACTATTACGGCTCCTTGTGATTCATACTCTATTGTCAATGTTGCTGAATATCTTGGATTGGTTATACATCATATTGAGAATTTACATATTACGTCTGGCATCCAGATAGTCTATACTTAGCTCTCAATATTTTGGTATCTATTCCAATTACTTTTTATGGTTCTAAGAGCTCTGTTCTGGGTGGATTGTAATCCTTTAATATAAATCGAATTAGCCCCATCAATAAGAAAAGAACTATACTCTAGGGTCAGCCTAATAATGGAGATATAGATCTGCCGAGCTGTTCCATTATCAGTTTGACTTCTTATTTTACCCAGCTTAAATTACCTATTATTGGCATTTTTATTGATATCCTTAAGATGGGCAGTTAAGTTCATACATGTATCTAAGGTCACTCCTAAGTATTTATATTTATTTACCATTTCAAGTTCTTTATTACTATATCTAATACTAATAGGATCAAGTAATTTAGTACGACATTAGAAGTGAACCACATACTCTTAGTTTTTTTTGCATTGATGGTCATCCCATTAGCATTATACCAGTTGATCACTTCATTAAAACTACTCTGTAATTTCGCTAATATTTCGCTTTCTTGCTTTCCTGCAGAATACAAAACCAGGTCATCAGCATATTGAATATGAGAACAACCAGACACATTTGCACACATGCCATTGATGAACAGATTAAATAATATAAGTCCTAAAACGGAACCTTGAGGAACACCGTAGTTGATACATTTTAAACTAAAGAATGAACCATTGATTTTTCCTTTTTGTTTCCTTTTATCAAGATAATCAGTTACCCAAGTTACCAGATTAATAGGAAAATGAAATTCATATATCATCTCGCGGGTCAAAAGGTCATGAGGTTCGGAGTCAAAGGCCCTTTTAAGGTCTACATATATAGCTGCCAAATTATCCCCCTTATTTCTTGAATCATAAATATCCCGAGTAAAGGTAAAGAGAGCATCACTAGTACCTAAATATTTCCTAAAACCAAACTGAGATTGATTAAGAGAATAATTTCTTTCAGTAAAGTCTTCAATATATACCGCTATACATTTTTCAATGCGTTTTGCAGGAATAGGAGTAAGAGTGATCTGGCGCCAGTTTTCTATTTCAGAGTGGTTACCACTTTTAGGAATGGGGACTACGGTTCCTTTTTTCCACAGTGCAGGTACCTTACCAGCCATAAATGAGCATATTCCTATTGAGTATTATCATAGAATCCCTAATCACCCAAGATGAAACATTCTCAATCCCTGAGGTTTTAGAAATACAGATAGCTTTAGCAAGTTTTACTATATCAATTCCCGTAAACTTCAACTCACAACACTCATTAACTTCACCTTCCAAACTATTAATTAAGGTGCTATAGGCAGTCGTATCCCTAGCCACAAATAAGTTCTTACCAATGTCACAAAAATAATTATTAATATAATCTGGAATCTGTTCATTATCGATTCTGGCACCATTATCATCTACTATAAAGGAACAATCACAACCATCGTTCCTAGACCCTGTCAAATCTCTAACTAGTCTCCAGAACTCCTTAGGTTGATTTTTACAGTTATTTATTTGTTCTCTACAAAAGTTACTCTTAGCTAATTTAAGACCTCTCTTTATTAGTTTACTCAGTGCTTTTGCTTTATGTAATAATTCAGGTTCTTTAGTTTGTTTGTATTCATGTAAAACTGTCATACGTTCATTCATCTGATAATACATTTCATCAGATACCCATGCATCTTTAGTTCTTATTTTCTTGAAATGGATGATAGGGCACTCATGGTCTAAGAAATTAGTTATCAGGTTTAATAAGATTTCACATAAGGTATCGGGATTCGTCTCTTGGTAATATTTACCCCAATTGGAATTAGATACGCAATCTTTTTTTTTAACTATAAGAGCAGTGTTTATTTCCAGATTTCAAGACATTTCGTACAGCTTGTATACGTTCAGAAATCTTAACATTGGTTATCAATCACAACATAATCTTATGTGGTCATATACTTGCTCCTATTTAATTTTATTTACTGGATTTTGAGGAATCTATTATCTTTTTCCTGTTATTTTCACAGTAAGCAAAACCTCAATATCTAACTTTCCTAGCACTACATTTCGTTGCCACCCATCAGTTTTCACTTTGTTGAAATGTTCCTTTGATTCCACTACTCATTCATTCTCCAAATTGTCTGATTGTCACATCAGATCATAGAAAGTCTTAGATAGTCCTTCAAAATATAATATATGGGGTGCTGAAAGTGAACAAATACTATCGCAAAACCGGATATCAATAAGGTAGGATAAAATCAAAACCTTATTCGTTTTAATCTGGGCTCCCGTATGCGACGACTGGAGTTTGGCGTAGTGATATCATGAGGCGGAGCCGAGTGATATCTGAAGCCAAAACTCCAGGAGTCGCATACGGAAGCCCAGATTAAAACGAATAAGGTTTTGATTTTATCCTACCCCCTGTGATTGATATTTTTATGTGAGGATAATAACAAAATACACGATAAAAACTTTCTGAAGTCCTCCATATAGCTCTCCTTGCTGCTCTGAATACGCTTGGAACTACTTTCAGCTGCTGATCTCTGATTGGTCCTTTTTTTGTACGCTCCTAGGAGCGATTTTTTATCCGTATGCGACATACGGGCACATACGGAAAGTCAATGTTAAGCCTATGGGATTTTATATTAGGGGTAGGATAAAGGTGGAGACATGGAGGAACATTGAGGATAATTGACACCTTCCAACATTTACAGGACAAGGAAGGGTAGACATGGACAGGTTGAGATATGGAGAAAATTAAGTATCAACTGAGAATTTGACCAGTTAAAAAATCTCCTCTTTTACATTTCATTCTCTAGCCCCTTGAGGAAGCCGAATTTATGAACCTTATTTAGGTTGGCACAAGTGATCTTCTCTATCCTTAACCTTTGTTTCAGCTCACCCATGAATTGTGTGACGTCAAGCTTATTATCATAGAAGAGTCTTTGTCTATAAATGAAAGCCTTACCATGTAATAGCAAATAGTTGAGCAGTATATTTCCCTGCTTATTTAAACCTTTATCATAACACCCAAACAAGATCTCCTTCTGATTTACTCTGAGAACATCCTTTTTCAATAATGCATATGTATATTTTCTAAGTAAATTCCAAAATTCTTTCACCTTAGGACATTCAGTAAAGAAATGGATCAGGGTGTCCTCCTCGGGACAATATGTACATTCAGGGGACTCTATGATCTTTTTTATAGCTAAATACCTGTTACAAGTTATTGTTCGATTTATAATTCTGAAATGAAGTGATTGTATTCTTGTCTCCCTCAATACAATGTATGGAACAAGACAGATTTCTTCCCGTTCTTTCGAGTCGTATGGCAGGTCTCGGAAATGTTCACTCCATTAAACCCCTGCTTTTGTTATCATTGCATAATAGGGGACCCCCACCTACCACGATAGGCCACGACATGCTTCGCGATCGCTACGATTTTAAATGCGGAAATCGTGACCTATCGGGAGGTCCCCGATAGGTCCAATAGTTTGAAATCGTAGAGCGTGGCAACGCCTTGGGAGGACCAATAACATAAACTATGGTCACGATAGCTCCACGACGAAACCAGCGGCTGCTATGATACCCTACGACAGGCTACGAAATTTCCAACATGTTGGATATTATCGGGACCTCTACGATTGGCGATTTCATCGCAGCCTATCGTGAGCTGTCGTAGACGAAATCGCAGAAACCTGTCCCACCTACCACGATTTTGCCAGACCTCACGCTCCAATCGGAATGGTGTCGGGAAGGCGGTCGTAAGGTCAATCGGGACCAGAATCGTGGTAGGTGGGGGCAGGCTTTTACGGTCTAACAATATTCTGTATATTCTTTTACTCTGCATATCTAGAACATTGATCATGTCTGTTCTTTGTATTTTAAAGAGTATCATGTCTTTGTCACATACAGTTTCCTTTGGATCAAGATGTCTTATCCATGGGATAGCCGACCTCAAAGAGAACGTATCTAGGAAAGTCATTTTAACCCCATATTTCTCATTCAAGTCTTGATACGACATAAGACCTTTTTCATTAAATAGGTTCTTGACTTGATAAATCTTGGCTTTACATAAATGTTCAATTTTAGACTTAGTGAGTCCAGTTTCAAAGAACCTATTATTCCATAAATATTTGTTCATGCATTTTTTGTCGTCCCTGGAGTTTGTACTGTAAACCTTATCCCAAATGGCTAATATTTCCCTATAGAAGTTACTATGAGATTGTATTTTCTTCTTGTCATCCTTCCTGAGAAAGAAATGAGATAAAGATTCATCTGTACACACATCCTCTCTAAACATAAATGTCAAGGTTTTCTTGTCCTGATGACTAGTCATTTCACAAAATGAATTCTAGATACCATTGTCATTGTCTCCAAGTCAAGTAAGCTTAGGCTTCCCTGTCTAGTATCCAATAACAATGTACTGTAAGCAATCTTGGAAGCACCCTCGTTCCATAAGAAGTCAGTTTCAATCTTTTTAAATTCTTTGGAAATAGGTTTTGGTACGAAGGTATTGGAGCATGGGTATAGGAGAAGTGGAATCATCAAGGAATTAATCACACATTTTTTTCCTTTCAGAGAAAGTTGTCAATGAGCCCAATTTCTGGCAATGGAAGAACACTTTACCAGCCTTTGTGAAAAATTGAGATTGATGTGTTCCTCCAATCCCATATTTCACAAGAACAAAATACCCAGGATTTTGATTTCACGAACCTCCTTAAACTTGCATTTAATTCTACTCATGTGATCTGGGTAAAAAGCAAGGATTTTTTATTTATCTCCATTCAAGGTGAGACCAGAGAAGGACCTGAAGCTCCACCATTAGTAATAGCACACTGCCCAAGGAAATTTGATTCTTAATAAACAGTGTGATATCATCAGCAAAGCTTGTTATTTTTATAGATTCCCACTGAGTGGAAAGTCCTTGTATACTGTGATCATTCCTTATGATGTGTGCTAAGATTTCAGTTGTCAGTATAAATAAATAAGGAGAAATACAGCATCCCTGACAAACACTCCTTTCGGGAGAAAACCAATGTGTAAATATCCCATTATTCATCACACAGCAATCTTGATCACAATATAAAAGTTCCATCCATTCCAAAAAGTATTCTCCCAGGCCAAACATTTGCAGACTCTTAAAGATTGAAGGCCAGGTGATAGAGTCGAAAGCCTTTCTAAAGTCTAAAGAAACTATTCCTGCCTCCTCATAGTCAGAAGAGTCGAGAAGAAGAGCATCCTCTATCTTCCGGATATTTGTACCCAAAAATCCGCCTCTGATATATGCTGTTTGGTCATCGAGAACCAGCTTGCCAATGACCGTTTTAAGTCTATTAGTGAGGCCTTTTGTTAGTATCTTGTAATCATAGTTCAGTAGAGTAATCGGCCTCCAGTTGTCAAGATTCTGTCTGGATTCCTGAGTTTTGGGGATAAGGGTAATGATTCCCCTCTTCTGTTCTGACCCAAGTTCGCCTTCCTCTAGGGAGTAGAGCAAAGATTGATGGAGCGGTTCTTTCAATACATCCCAGAAGATTTTATAGAACTCAACAGTTAAACCATCAGACCCAGGGGATTTATTAGATTCATTTCCTTCAAAGCCGTGGTTAGTTCCCCAACACTCAGTTCCACATCCAGTCCTTCTACCTCTGTCTTGTTCAATTTAGGAAGTGAGGGAATAACCTTCTCATCTTATACTGTCAGAAATTCTGGATCTGGCACTCCTTCATGATCCAGAGTATGCAATTTGTTGTAATAGTCATGTATTACTGTACGGACCTCCTTAGGGTCTGAGACTATTTCTACCCCAGTGTCCCACATATGGGTAATCAATTTGTCCTGATATCTTTTCTTCTCTAGATTAAGAAAATATCTTGTGGGTTTTTCAACCAGATCATTCCATCCTATCTTCGTCCTTACCATTGTAGCTAAGGTTTCCATTCTGGCCATTTCCTCTATCTGTTTTTTAAGTGAGTAAATTTCCTGCTCTATATTTTCACCAACTTCCACTTCAATATCTCCATCAATACTAAGTTCACCCATTTCCTTCACTAAAGTATGTAGCCTCGCTTCTAGTTCCTTATTGAGTTTTGTATCTTCCCTTTTCTTATCTTTGGCAAAGGATATTGAAAAACGTTTCATTTGATACTTCAGGAATTCCCATTTCTTTGTGGGATCCAGACCTTTTTCCTTTCCCAATTTATCTTTGATTTTCTCTTCCATACCTTCACTATACTTTTTGTAGGCAAGAGGAAAGTTGTTATGTTTCCATAACCCAGGACCCCTCTTCTCTCTATTGAATTCAAAAACAATTTTTGCAGGACTATGATCGGACATGAAAGCCAAACCAATGGTAGCTATTTTAACCCTGTTCTTAATTGAATCTGAAATAAGCCAGTAGTCTAGTCTGGAGGCCTGTTTATTTCTATGAAAAGAAAACCTTCTTGCTTCTGGATTCCTTTCCCTCCATATGTCTGTCAATTCTAGTGCTTGCATCAGAGAAAGGACTTTTTCTCTATATTTGTATGTTTTATATGGTGTGTTTGTATTTTTCTATCTGAAATGGGGTCTAGAGCAATATTCAGATCGCCAGCTATCAGAATGGGCAAGTCTTCAAATTCTGCAATATATTGAAATATTTTTTCTATATTTTCCACCTGTTCCTTCTCATGATTTTGTGTTGGGGCATAAATATTGACAAAAAGGAAGGTTTAATCCTCGACTGTTATCTTAATTATGATATATCTTCTCAAGGGGTCACTAATGCATTCATCTATGTTAAATTTCTCCTTGAGATTGAACATAATAGCAACTCCTTTGGAGTTGGACAGGCCATGGGCTGCTATCACTCTACTCCCCCACTCTTTCTCCCAAAGATGATGCGTTGAGGCCTGACTATGAGTTTCTTGGAAGAGGCATAGGTCATAATTCTCACTTATATTTTTATAAACTGCTTTTCTTTTGACTCTGTCACCCAGCCCATCAACACTCATGGACCCTATCCACAGACAGAATTTGTTATCATCCCCATCTTCCTGGAGCACTTATTCATAGTTTGCCTGGTCATTACACCCTCTAGCTTATTTCTTCCTACTACAGCTGTGAGCTCGAAAACAATCTTGGATACCATTGAAATTGACAAGAACATTTGTTCAACACAACACAAATTACACACCACCTGAACACGACATTTAGAATCAGTGAAGTTTACCCGAACTATGTTGGCATAGAACAAGTGCCTCATGAAAATGACATAACATGGAATGTGAATATAAAACTAACAGTTGTTTGTGGGATAGCCTGGGCGAGCAAATCCTTACTATCCAAATCCTTTTATCTCACTTTAAAGATCATCACTTGAGGCTTGAGAGCTAGCATGAGTTGAGAAGAGACCAGAAGTTCCTGAAAGTATTTGTAGTGGAGGGTGAAAATCTCACAACTCCCCTCCCAAGGTAACCACCTTGAGGAAGAATGAGATATCCTTACTGGTCCAGCAGATTAACCAATCATACTAGAGCACTGGGAGAATTTTCTAGACTATTGAAGTCATAATACTTATATGATCTACCTTCAAAAACTATTTTCCTTTTTTTACTATTCTGTTTTTTTCCTAATAACATATGTGGGCAGATGGTCACTGATGAGACCTGTGGCAACTCCACTTTTACAGACATACCTAGAGTTAGAAAACATTAAATCAATCATGGTTCCACCATTCCCATTAGGTCTAGTTATATCAGTTATGTATTGTTTAAGTTCATGCCCTTTAGTTAAATTATAGAGTTTCGCCATATTTGGGTTGTTTCTAAAGGAGATATCTATATTGAAATCTCCAATTAGCCATATTTCACTGTTTTTTACTACATCTGCAGAAAGAATTTTCTCTATAGTATCAATCATTGATGAGTAATTATCTCCTGGGAGCCTATAAATTATTATGATTGTCAAATATCTATTCCCTGGTTTAGTAATTTTAAGAGTCAGGTATTCAAAAGTAAGTGTTATTCCGGAAAAACTATCTAATTTCACAGTATAGGGGGCCAAATCCAAATTAACATAACAACAAACACCTCCCCCAATCCTGCTTAGTCTATCTTCCCTAAAAATCTTATTATCTATTTTAACCATACCATCAGTAAGTTTTTCATTTAACCATGATTCGGTAATGCCTATGATATCATAATCATTATATAGTATTCTGAATTCATCTAAATTAGGATATAAACTCCTTATATTATATTGTAAGATCTTCAGCCCTTTATCATTTTTCGCATTAGTTATCATCTTCTACTAAATATGAAGTAATGAAAAGAAATAATCAATTTATTTAGCAAATAAAGGGCAGTTAGGTGGGACAGTCCCAACCAAAAGCCAGTACTAGTTGGGTCATGGAAGCCCAACCAGGACTATATGATATATAACTATGGATATTAAAGGATTAGTGAATAGTTAATTACAGCATCTAGCGTTTGATAGCCCTTTTCTAATTCAGATTGATGAGATAAAATTCCTGTTTCATCAAGTTCTCCTTTCGCGACAGCATTATGATGATTTTATCACTTGCTTCAACTCATAATATTTTCGTTCAAAATTTTTCTTTCTCTTTTTCATTTCCTGTCATCTTTCCTGTGTTGGTTTTATCTCTTTGAGACCTGTGAACATGGTTGGTTCCAAGTTGCTGTAGTTCCTCTTGAAGCTGGGTGATCTTAGCTTCATTCTCAGCAATTTGGCTTCTTGAATCTGGGTTTCCTTCTTCAGTTACTTTGTCTGCCAAGTGCTGGTTTTCCTTTTCTAAGAACTGGAGTTCCGTACATATGTCTGCTGCCTTTGACTTACCTGCCATATTTTTCGACTTGTAGATCTAACTACGCCTATGCCAGTATTGAGTTATGTTACCAAGTGAGGTTGTTTGGAGTAAGTAATTAGATCAAAGGTTTGAGGTTTGAATTATCACCCTTGCGAGTGAAATAATTTTACACAGCAGAAAACATGCAAACATGAAGTTATAAGTATAACACCTTGAATTTACAATAACCTCATGCTCTGAGAGCTAATGCTACCATCTTAAAGTACACAAAAAGATATTTGCCCAACTGCTTAAAATGTTGCCACACCATGTACTGCCTTGTGTAATTAAGTGATATGACCAGAGTTGTAACGAGACTAATACAGTTTAATTGAATCTTACATATAAAACCACATATGATACTAACCAGACTGTAAGCATGTACATGGGAGAAGACTTGTTTGAATCATGAGACTGGTAATATACTCTTTGGAAGATTGGTTTTAATGTATTTACTTGAGTACCTGACTTTACTGTATATTTGTTTCAAACTTGAATATGTTGAATACAACGTTCACATGAAGGAATGTTCGCTTATCTCGCTTATGATCTCTTCCACCGTGCTGCTTGCTTGGACTGCTTTGCATTTTACTTGGGCATCTTGGTAATGATCAGGTTCACTCTGGACCCTTGGATGGTTAATGTTTCATTGTGACTGCCTCCCTCAATAATGACTCATGTACAAACTGATTTGGCATTCTTGGATTTTTATTGACATAACCAGACAGTGAAACTGAAAATAAACATGAAAATTGTTTCACACTGGTAGGGTTTATGATGACATTACACATGTAGTAATATGAGATTTAAACTATCAGACTATAAATCCGATAAACATGACTTAGATACGATGTGAATGTGTTCCAATATCTACACATAACTGAACTAAGAAATGGCAAGAAGTGTTGTCAATACTATGTAACCAGATTTTACAGCAAACATGTGACAGTAAAATAGCACCAAAAATCTGACTCAAGTATTTGTTTCATTTTCTGCTCATACATCTTAATACATCAATACAATAATTCTCCTGAGCATAAATGTCTTACCACGATTGCCCTTTGAGGAGGACAGTAATTGGAGTACTTAGGTTGGAATTACATGACTGCACTCTGGTTGGCTACAAGTGGCATCCTAAAGAAATAATATCAATGAATATAGATCTCAAACCTCCTTATGCTGGATATATTCTTAAACAGGGTCGGTATTTGGGTAAATAACATTGACAGTTACCAGGTTTTTAAAACATAAGAATCTTGTGCGAATCAAATCCACACTGGCAATTCTAGTACAAGTTAGAAGTGACGGCATGTGACAATGGTACCGGATAGCATAAACCGACATGATTTATAAAGTGACATCTATATGTTGACAATACACCATTTTCCATGAAAGGTACATACCATTCCAAATTGAGTGTATGCTGACAACGCACATGTTATTTGATGCTTTTATTTGAGTTACAACAGTGCTTCACCTTTTCTTAGCCCTTTGTTCTTTGCGTATGGCTTTAAGCCACAGTTCCACAGTAACTGACAGTTCAGCAGTAAATATCTTATAAAAAATAAAAGATGCTATCATATCAACACCAACAAATATTCATGCAAATACAAGCACATAAAATCTATCTAATACACCTTGTGTTACAAATGTAGTTAATGGTCAGTGACCTTGACCTTGGCCTTGGGCAGTCGTGAAATGTAAACAACACAGCCAACAGACAGTCAGCTTAACAAGTAAGTCTTAGGGGCTGTTACAGTTAGGCATGTTGTTAGGTTGACAGGTTCATGGGTTGGCAGGTTGATTAGTTAAAAGATTGATTGGTAGGCAGGTTGATGGGTCAGCATTTTGATCTGTAGGTATGTTAATGGCTATGCAGCTCTATTGGTAGGCAGGTTGAGTGGTAGGCAGTTTATGTTTATGTGTTTGCAGGTTGATCAGTAGGCACGATAATGGTTAGGCATGTTAAGATTATGGAAAGGTAAGTTAATGGATAGGCAGGTTGACTTGTAGCTATGATGATGAGGTGGCAGGCTGATGGGTAGGTGTATTGATGGGTAGGTAAGTTGATAGGTTTGAATATTAATGGTTTGGCAGGTTGATGGGTAGGCAGGTTAATGGCAGGCAGGGTGATAAATAGGCAAGTTAATTCGTAGGGAGGTATATCAGTCAGTAATTGATGTGTTGGCAGATTGATTGGTAGGCAGGCAGGTTGATTGGTTGGTATGTTTATGGGTCGCAGGTTGCTTGGCAGGCAGTTTGACTGGTAGTCAGGTAAGGCCTATGGGTAAGCTTGATGGGTAGGCAGGTTGAGGGCTTTTAGTGTGATGAGTAGACAAATTGATGGGTAGGAAAGTTGATGGATAAGAATGTTGATGGGTAGGCAGGTTGATGGGTTCAAAGGCTGTTGGCAGATTGATCGCTAGGTAGGTTGGTGGGCAGGCAGGACGATTGGTAGTCAGGTAAGGCCTATGGGTAAGCTTGATGGGTAGGCTGGTTGAGGGGTTTTAGTGTGATGAGTAGACAAATGAATCGGTAGGCAAGTTGATGGATAAGCATGTTGATGGGTAGGTAGGTTGATGGATTCATAGGTTGATGGGTTTGATGGGTAGGCAGGTTGATGGAGTGGCGGTTGAGGTTGACTGGTAGGTAGGTTGAGGGTTAGCGTGTTGATGGGTAGGGGCCATCCATGAATGATGTCACACTATTTTAGGCTATTTCTAGGACCCCCTGTCATACTTGGTCACACGTTTTGTACCACCCCCAAAAAGGATGTCGCAATTTCCAAAATGCCCCCCCCCCCGGATTTTTAGGCTGCGTCACACTTTACAACGTACCCCCCCACCCCTTTAATAGGAGGATATATATGTGGATGGCCCCATAGGCATGTTGATGGGTAGATAATTTGATGGGTGGGCAGCTTGATGAATTTGCAGGTTCATGGGATATCAGTTGGCACTTGCCACGGGTTTACCATCACCTTCATTATTTACAGGGGGGATGAGCTATTATTCAGAGGTATTTGTCTGGGGGCCATTTTACGGTTGGCCTATTGAGGCAGAGACTATCACAGGGTTATTGCAGGTTCATGTATTGTCATTTATCCTACCCCTAATAAAAAGCGCCATAGGTTTAACATTGACCCAATGTATTTGACATAGCGTTGGATAAAGTGTTATTTATGAACCGAGGTGAATAAAAAAACGGACCAATCAGGGACGAGGTAACGAAAGTAGATCCGGCAGCATCGATAACTACTAACGTGGATAATTACAAATATTCTCTCGCAGGTTGAGGGGTTTTAGTGTGACCAAACACCAAACACGAGTTAGCCTTCTCAATGTTTATGCCACTCTGGTCAGGCCTGCTACTCACTACACTCGGCTAACGCCTCGTGTAGTAATACACAACCTGCCCATCGTGGCATAAACATTGAGAAGGCTAACTCGTGTTTGGTTTCTACTAATTATGTCCTGTGTAATTTGTAATGTCACCATAAAGGTACATATTTTCAACAAATAAACTCTGATAAAACAAAAGCTGCCTAAAGAGAATGTAAGATAAAAGACAGTTGCTGTGATGAATGTGCATTTTGATGAAATTCACTCAACAATCTCCCAAATTACCGCAGTAATGTCACCCAAATGCTGATACCTTCAATTGCTTATTTTGCAAGCAGATATCCTTTATCATCACAAATTCAAAAAATAATTTACTATGAGAGTGTATTACTTAACTGTCAGGACATCCTCAGAAAACAGCCAAACCTGCATTCTGCCCATGAAGTAACTGGTATCAGAACCAGTGATCTGCTAACTTTTGTAACACCTTCTTCTATGTCACTTTCTGTGATAATTATGGGTATTTCTACATTAATATTGGTAGGGTAGTGGGCACAGTTTTTATTGATTTCAAAAAGGTTTTTGACACCTGTGGACGACTACATCCTGTTAAATAAATAAGCTGGATATGGTGTTAGGAATCGAAATCATAAATTTTTTCAAAATTATTTATGCGATAGAATTCAACAGACAAAAGTTAATAATAGCTTTTCTGACAGGAATGGAGTGGTTTGCGGTGTCCCACAGGGGTCTAACCTGGGGCCGACTCTTTTTTTGATATATGTTAATGATTTATTAGTCTGATGATGTTATGATGTACCGTGGACTAGGAACCCGAAAAAAAACCAGCACCAGAAAAAAGCTAAGCTGACGGGATTCCTTTCATTGATTCTCAGTTACTATATATTACTGTAGAACCCCGCCTTACGGACACCCCGCGTAAGCAGACACCCCTTGTTAATGGACACCTTTGCTCGGAACGGATCCCTCTATTAGATGTTTATTTCGACCCAGTGTAAGCGCACACCCAGCTTAAGCAGACACTTTGGCCCGCAATGGAGGGTGTCCGCTTACGCGGGGTTCTACTGTATATATGATCACCTTTGTATAACCTGAATTGAAAAGACAAATCAATAAAGATCTGATAAAAAGAAAACATTAGTAAGACAGCTACTGGCCCTCCTGTGATAAAAACAAATTTTGTAATAGATCTACAATGGTGTAAAGGTTAGTATAAAAGGGGTGTTCCATTTGCATCCATAAATTTGATGACATTGGCCACAGCGACTGGCTTCTGCTACACATGTGTATAGTACACAGACCAACTACATACAAGGAAAGATAGTGCCAACTGACATAGTGTGGTCACTGAAGGGATCTGGCGAAAAACGGTTGATTAGATTTTAATCATCATTAATTCAGTTGGCAGTATTGGTTTGATTGTAAATGGTAACAAAAGCTAGGTTAATATTAACCTAGCATCTGTGATACACTGCATTCATGTGATGCCATTCTATCTGCCAAGATAAGGCTTTTCCTGTGCTCTGGTGCTAAATATTGGGATATCCTTTCTTGGGTGTGGCAATCGGTAATCCCAAGAATGCTTGCAGAATATTTAACTGTACTTTGATATTTCAAAAGATGTTTCAAACGATGTTCCAAAGATGGGAGAACATTCTCTGGATTGAGCTAATTAGAATTGTCATACTTTTAAATAGTCAAAGACCAACTTGATATAGTTATTGGGATTGGAGTGAAAGGTTGGCATCAATGTTATCAAAGGAATAACTCTGCTTCACTTTAGCCTTGGAGTTTTGTGAGACTGGCATACCTGCCACTGGTAATAAGGGTCCCCTAGTCTCATTGGTGTGCTCTCATACACATTCACATGGGAAAAGTCCCTGCACCAGTGACTAAATACCATGCAGTGGGTGCTAGCCATGGACACTTGAGTCTAAAGCAAGGCATTCACATGAGGAAAAGCTGAAAGTCAGAGACTATGTACGTTGTGAAAGGGAGCATGTCTGAGACCTATACCAATTTCAGTATTCTTCTCTGAGATTTTTAAACAGAGGGAAAATTATCGGAGACTGGGGAAAAGATACACCACTCTTAAGTACAAATGTACATGAGTATCTCTGTGTGAATCCCACTTTACTGAAAACATTTGATATTAAAAAGCAGCAAACTTGCTAAGCCACAATGTGAAAGTGGTGCTTTACAGAGTTTTGTATGTTTGACACCAAAATACCAGGGAACTATCAATAATGATGTCTAAACTAATGCAGTCTATTATTCACAATCTTTTAATTACTTCAAATATATGAAAAACAAAGCAATACTATTTTCTGTACAAGAATCAATAAATAATTGCAATGGTTCTAGAGTTTCTAGGTTGTACATGAATATGCTAAGACTATCAAAGGTAATACCGCTATCAGGAGATTGCTCCATGACCTTGTGATATGCAGCTCCATTGTGCTAGTATCTATACTCAGCTTCATGGTTGATGTCAGGTGATTGCCATGCAATGTAGCTTAGTTGTCTTTTTGATGCCTCCACTGTCTCAATAGGACAACCCCATAAGATAAGTCTCAGAGCAGCAGGTCCATAAGCTCCAGTGCCAACATGTCCTGACAGGCTAAGGGTTCACTTCCTACATGGTGGATATCTTATCCAATAACTATGCTACTCATTTTGCAATCATTTCTCTTAAACCATCAATAGCAGTATAATGAACAAGTAAAGGGATTGCACAGCTGAGTGATAATAGGGGATTTGAGCGAATCTTTCACATTAAAGTTAAAATGGTTGTTTGTTAACTCACAAAAAAACACCAGGATATATCCCTCATTACCTCTTGAGTGTAATCCTGTGGTAGTTTGATGTAATTCCATATAATTTGCTCAGATTGGGCTCGTTTTTGTTCCCCCTCCTTTCACCTGTTAGCTCTGAGAAGCCTTGTTGACAGTTTGATCTCTAGTGTGAGAGTTATTTTTGATATATGAATATTGCATTTTTTTCTGTACTTCTATCTGAATATTCATATTTTTGTGAGTCATGATTTATGATCTATGTTTTCTCTATGTCTGGTGATTGTAACAAAAAAGTGGAATAACACCCCATCATGTTAGGGGATCCAAATCAAAGCTGTGGAAAGCTGTGAGAAATAAAATTTCTCCTCTTTTGTAACTACCAAGGCCTTTGAGGTGCTACAGAGGTATGTATTAAAAAAATGATGTATCCTAGAATTTGTGTAATGAAGATATTTTGGATAATTATGTGTTTATGGCTTATATTAGATGACTTTGATTTGAACATGTGACTGAAATTTGCTTGCTCCATGATGTGAGCCTAAACGTATATTAAGTCAAGACATGAGTGAATACCATCCTTTATCCTACCCCTAATATAAAATCCCATAGGCTTAACATTGAGTTTCCATAAGCCACGCTGACTGCCATACGGAATTTTATATGCCACTAGTGGCATACAGAATTGTTATTACATAATATTCCAAAATCGAGAAGACGGGGTAGGATAAAATCAAAACCTGATTCGTTTTATTCGTGGCCACCGCATGCCACTCCTGGAGTTTTGGCTCTGGACTTCACTCGGCTTCGCCTCATGAATTCACTATGCCAAACTCCAGTCGTGGCGTATGGTTGCCAAGATAAAAACTCATCCAGTTTTACGATAATATGGAGTAGATTATGAGCCTAAACAAGGCTATTCTATATTATTTAAGCCATGGGCCCGGTGTTCAAGTATGTAAAAGGGCGTACAAACAAGTAAAATCTGTGTCTGAATATTATTTCACCCTACTGAGTAAAGAAGTCAGTGTAGTTCTACCATATTCTACCATATGAGTATTATTAGTGATAAATCCAAGAGTAGAGCATATTTAAAGCAGACTTGTTGTATTATGACCAGAGTTTCAGCAAGATAGTGTAATTAACTGGTGATTGTCAAGGTGCTATTTGTTCTTATTTTCCAGCTCTCTATGATGGTTTATACAATAGTTGACACATGAACAAGAATTCACTTTGGTGGTTCACGATGGCTATTTCTACGAACATGTCACTAAAGAAATAAATCATATATCATGCAAGCTTCGTTTTAATCATTGGCTAGGGTACAAGCGGTCCACATTTCTCAAGGGGTGAATAGCTGCGCATTAGAGGATTTAATTATAGAAGTTTGAAATTTGCATGCCAGAATTCATCTGGCTTTATTTACTCAACATTATTATATATGTGTACATATACATGTGTATATGGGAAAGAATCCATGTAAGGCTATTGCCGGGGGGGGGGGGGGGACTTTATTTTGAGGTATTTGCCTGGGGGGGGGCACTTTATTTTGAGGTATTTCTGAGTGGGGGGCACTTTATTTTGGGGTAGTTCCAAAGGTGGGCGTTTTATTTTGAGGTATTTCTGAGGGGGGGGGGGGATTTCATTTGGGGGTATTTCCGAGGAGGTAGGCTATTCATTTTGGAGGATTCACCGAGCAAACCCCACTCCTCCCTGCCATAAATAATGAACACTCCCTTGTCCGTGAAAAGGGCAAATCATTGCGTGAGTGGCCAGCTTTCCTATGATATAACCCCCGGCTTAATATACATATATCTTTTTTTTTTAAACCGCTCGTCGAGCCCTAAGATGTCTAAAGATTCTCTTTTTAAAGCATGCACTGCACTATTTTCAGCACAGGAGAAATGTCGCTGGGGTGACTCATTGCTGTCCTTTATGGAGAACAAACTCTGAACGCCCTCTCGTGTTTACCTACTACATGTATATCTAAAACGTTAGAATTTCGTCAAATCCGCTTGAAGTTGCTACCGCACATAGAGACATAGTTAACCAGACCTAGGGCTGGAGACTGAGGAGCCACGAGAGTGAGATTCTCGTACAGTACCTAACTGAATCCTGCTATTATTTTTGTTTCTCTCTCCACAGATGTACTTCTATTCTTATGATTTGTTTTTAACTGTACTGAAAACATAATTTTGAACTGTAGTTTTCCAATCTCCTTTCCTTGAGAGAATGCAATGAAATCGCATTTCGCTGGTAGTCGGTAGAATCGGTGTCACATGAAATGATGGTTGGGAACTAAATGATATTTCCAGGTATTAATAGTAGGGGGCACCACTAAGCCACTAAGTGGGTGGGGAGCCACAGAGGAGAGAGAAGCCACGACGAAGTCGCTAGTACATTTGAAAAGCGACTTGTCAGGAGCGGCATTTTTGTTATTTTGGTTGATATTGCACTACAATGCTGTTGTGTATGTGGTCAGAGGTTCAGTTGGGTTGTGCTAATTAGATTCCCGTAGTGACAATATCCATAAGATTAAGGATGGCAGGCGGTTTTGAGGTGGGTGAATTAAGATGGTCACACACTAAGTGCAGGCCCAAACTCCAGATGGCGCCTCGGGGAGGTCGGGGTACCACAGGGTGATGTTTTATACCCGGCTGTTTTTTTTATGGTTCTGCTTTAACAATGACATCTATTCATCTTATAGTTTCAGTAGCAGAAAAAATTGAACAGAGTCATGGTTAATATCGATCAGGTTTTCAGCACTATGTCTGAAAGAAATACTATGAAAGAGAATCTGTCTTGCCACAACTCAGCGGCCGCCCATAAATGACCTCATGTATAGAAGTGTAGGGACGGGGTTTCCAGTCTCCACGACCAAGAATGACAAGGGTCGTATGATAAAACAAAAAAAAAGGGGGAGGGAGAGGTGGTCAAAACTGGTCAAAATAGCATGAAGTCACTACAATCACCTCGCCTAACTGCCTCATACACATCTCCTTGACATAGATAGATCTAGTTATATCCCACCTCACTTCGCACCACTACATCTATTATCCCTTCATTTCTTATCACCTTCCTCATCCTTGCCCTCATTGCCGACTAATAATGAACTAATGCGTGTCTAAGTACAGAATTATCGAAATATTATTTCATTGATTATCCTATTTCACTGAACTGAGAATTCATACCACAATGCACCTGGTTAACTCCTCCTAGGATAAGCAGATGGGTCTCAGCTTCTCTATACACTTATTCCCTGTTACCATCTCTGCCTAACTATAGCCCTTTCTTTCTCTATAGATATCCCCTTCTAACTTTAACCTCTGTCTAGCTAGCTCTCTCTGTCTCCACCCATCTCTTATTTTACCAATCACCCTCTCTATCCAGCCAGCTCTTTATCTGTCTCTACCCATCTCCCTTCTACCTAGCATCCTCTCTCTATCCAGCTGTATCTCTCTCTCTACCCATCTCCCTTCTACCTAGCATCCTCTCTCTATCCAGCTTTATCTCTCTCTCTGTGTCTCTACCCATCTCCCCTTCTACCTAGCATCCTCTCTCTATCCAGCTTTATCTCTCTCTCTGTGTCTCTACCCATCTCCCCTTCTACCTAGCATCCTCTCTCTATCCAGCTTTATCTCTCTCTCTACCCATCTCCCCTTCCATCTAGCATCCTTTCTCTATCCAGCTTTATCTCTGTCTCTGTCTCTACCCATCTCCCCTTCTACCTAGCATCCTCTCTCTATCCAGCTTTATCTCTCTCTCTACCCATCTCCCCTTCTACCTAGCATCCTCTCTCTATCCAGCTTTATCTCTCTCTCTACCCATCTCCCCTTCTACCTAGCATCCTCTCTCTATCCAGCTCTCTCTCTCTCTCTGTCTCTACCCATCTCCCCTTCTACCTAGCATCCTCTCTCTATCCAGCTTTATCTCTATCTCTGTCTCTACCCATCTCCCCTTCTACCTAGCATCCTCTCTCTATCCAGCTTTATCTCTTTATCTGTCTCTACCCATCTCCCCTTCTACCTAGCATCCTCTCTCTATCCAGCTTTATCTCTCTCTCTCTGTCTCTAAAGATCTCCCCTTTCTGCCCAGCTAGCTCTCTCTGTCTCCACCCATCTCTTATTTTACCAATCACCCTCTCTATCCAGCTAGCTCTTTATCTGTCTCTACCCATCTCCCCTTCTACCTAGCATCCTTTCCCTATCCAGCTTTATCTCTCTGTCTCTACCCATCTCCCCTTCTACCTAGCATCCTTTCCCTATCCAGCTTTATCTCTCTCTCTCTACCCATCTCCCGTTCTACCTAGCATCCTCTCTCTATCCAGCTTTATCTCTCTCTCTGTCTCTACCCATCTCCCCTTCTACCTAGCACCCTCTCTCTATCCAGCTTTATCTCTCTCACTCTGTCTCTACCCATCTCCCCTTCCATCTAGCACCCTCTCTCTATCCGGCTTTATCTCTCTCTGTCTCTCTACCCATCTCCCTTCTACCTAGCATCCTCTTTTTATCCAGCTTTATCTCTCTCTCTACCCATCTCCCCTTCTACCTAGCATCCTCTTTTTTATCCAGCTTTATCTCTGTCTCTGTCTCTACCCATCTCCCTTCTACCTAGCATCCTCTCTCTATCCAGCTGTATCTCTCTCTGTCTCTACCCATCTCCCTTCTACCTAGCATCCTCTCTCTATCCAGCTGTATCTCTCTCTGTCTCTACCCATCTCCCTTCTACCTAGCATCCTCTCTCTATCCAGCTTTATCTCTGTCTCTGTCTCTACCCATCTCCCTTCTACCTAGCATCCTCTCTCTATCCAGCTGTATCTCTCTCTGTCTCTACCCATCTCCCTTCTACCTAGCATCCTCTCTCTATCCAGCTTTATCTCTGTCTCTGTCTCTACCCATCTCCCTTCTACCTAGCATCCTCTCTCTATCCAGCTTTATCTCTCTCTGCCTCTACCCATCTCCCTTCTACCTAGCATCCTCTCTCTATCCAGCTTTATCTCTCTCTGCCTCTAAGGATCTCCCCTTTCTGCCCAGCTAGCTCTCTCTGTCACCACCTATCTTCCCTTCTACCTGTGACCTGCTCCATCCACCTAGCTGTCTCTCTCTATCTGTCACCCTCTCTGTCCAGCAAGCTCTCTCTCTCTCTCTCTCTCTCTCTCTCTCTCTCTCTCTCTCTTTCTGTCTGTCTGTCTGTCTCCATCCATGTTCCTTTGTCTTGTCCCATTTTTTGTTTGACCCACATCTTGGGCTAAGTTCATGGAAGTCGAAGGATAAAATATCATCCTTTTCATCATCATCTTCATGAATGTAGGAATCCCCTGTAGATTCATGATGGAATCTTCTCCTTTGTCTGTTGTATATTAGAAGGGGGGAGGTGACCCGAATCTTGGGTCTTAAAACTTACAACTGCCACATTGTTCGTACTTTATTCCCATGCATTAACATCGTAAAACTGGATGAGTTTTAATCTTGGCTCCCGTATGCGACTCCGTATGCCGTTCAGATTGGCATACGGAAACTCAATGTTAAGCCTATGGAATTTTATATTAGGGGTAGGATGAGATAGAATATTGCAGATAGAAAATGAAATGGGTTTTACTATGTGAAAAGCAGCTTCTCCGAATTTCTGTATATTCTATTATCATATCTTCATATTTGGATACTGGCAATGTGCTCTATAATACTTTGAGATCGTCATATTAAATTTTCAGGAAATTGACATGGGTTTTACTTTTCAAGGCTAATTGTCTGATATGCCTTTATAGAATGGGGTTGTTTCTTTTACAAAATGTAACATTAGCTTCTATTTCATTACATCAATCTAAATTGTTGTGTAATTAGACTAGCATTATATAATAGATATAGTGACCTGATCAATATATAGGTCAGCATCTGGTGACAGACAATGAAAACATAATTAGTGTAATTCAGTATAAAAACAGATTTATTTTTCCATTCATTTTACACATTTTTTTCTCTACATTGGAAAGACCTATCCTACCAAGGACTTGAGCCCAAGCACGTCGGGATCCCAACACACAGCTCTTCTCATAGTTCTTACTTGTTACCACGGTTACCGATTCGGTCAGATGTGAAGATGAACATAATCAGCATATCTAGAAAACCATCGTAGTTCCATAGTCCTCATTCCAATAAAACAATGCTTAATTAGTCAATTAACACACAGTGTCTGGCATGACTTGGTCCAGCCAGCACTAGAGTTAGTACCTTCGTAACAGTGTGAACAGCACATACTGCATCAGTTATACCTTTTCTGGTGGAAGTTGCTGTTTTGTAGCAATTATTCACTTCCTTGTGTTTGGCATGGCTAACCAGTTTAAGCGTCAAAATCATGGAAAGTCATCCACCGATACTACCAACACAGGAAGTTTTCATTTTTAAAACATAAAGATGTATTATTCATGAACCGATACATCGAATCCGTAAATCAACAAGTCAATTGGTCAACAGAAATATAAATTACTGGTTTCTTTAACCATTTCTCCACGCTCATTGATTGGTTGAATGGTGAGTCTCTTATCTGATTAGTGATAACAGTTGGGGGTGGCAGTGGCGTGATAATGGTATCAGCAGGGCATTGGTGCATGGCATGTGCCTATAATCTAAAGGTTTTTTTTATACATATCCGTTCTGGTCCACGTGAATAAATCACTGTCCGAGTCATGGCAAGACTAGCTCAGGTCGCCTTTCCATATTCAAGGCTAAGCTCTGATCCTAACATCCGTATGCGCGCACATTTTGTTTTCAGAAAAATAAAAAATAAAAGTCTCGCAGGTTTCCACCTCCATCTCGGTGAACCATACACAAAAAGTGAAAGCTGCATATTTGTCATTTTGTCTAGGAATAAATAATGTTAGCTGTACAAAAGTGAATCCTTAGGGTCAGTTCGAGATTGGAGTCCTTTTTTTTCTCCCCACGTACTGACTGTATGTAAGTCCCTCGTCTGTATTCTTCGTATATATACGTGTTTTCTGCACAAAGGGGGGGGACTCCAATCTCTGACCCTGTGTCGTTTTGCGTAAGTTCAGTGAAGGTAAGTTAAGTCGTTCTGCGCATGCCCAGTCGAAGGTCACGTGACCTTGAGAGGCCACATGACCTTGACCTTGGGAGCCCACCAGAGCATGCCTTATCTTAAACGTGAGGCGTGAAAGCGAACGCGGCTTGCGATTATAATTAGATAGGCTTCTAGGAACTGCACCAAGAAATATGCCTCGAAATATAAAGACTAGATTATAAAATGATCTGGAAAAAAAGGCAAAAATACTATACTGCCCTAGTGATACCATTACCCTGACACTGTGTAGTCTCCAAGAGCTTAATCAGACTCTGAATAAGGAGTAATTATGGTGTTCGTAACAAAACCTTTCCGGTTTTTGTTGTTGTTTAGATTCAGTTACAGGCAAATTATAAGTGCAATCAACCTGAACTATTTCAACGATGTTTCCACACACACAAAAAGAATGAAAAAAAAACTAGATATGATTGTATCTATCGGCAATACAAACGGTTGTTTTGTACATCATAATGATCATAACCCGTCGTAAAATTACGAAGACCCCACAATTTGGGCATCTCCACCTCTGGACCTGGGTGTATCCTCAATGAATTGACAACTCATGTAAGTTACTATAGTAACATAAGCACCATCAATGGTGTCATAGTTCACATATGATCAGAGCCTACTTCTCTGACCACCAATAATCCCATGTCTTACCACAGTTATCTTATTTTCAATTAATCATTAAGGAATCTATTTTCTTAGTAGAAAGGAGCAAATGTTTTGGACTTATTTGGTTTATAAAATCACCATTTTACTTTCCTGCGAAACACTGCAAATGATATGAATATCGACCAATTAAGTCGCTGCTGATGTCTATGAGGTTTTCTGTAGGAAATAATAATAATAATAATAATGTGAATTATACATGCGTAGACACTGAATTATCAAAAGGAAAATGTGGCAACTAAGGGAGACATCCTTTGTCTGAGCTGCTCAGTACAATCTACTGAACATACGTGCAGAAAGCGATCACCTGGAAGATTCTCAACCCATTTGGCATGAACCTCAACAGAAATATGCAAAATGAACCGATTCCTTGCACGTATAAATGTTGCGACACAAGACTGTCAGATGCTGCAAGAGTAACGTTAAATGCTGACACTTTCCCCCCATAATGAAAACACTTTTCATCAACAGAATGATAATATGGTCCTGTAACAAAAAAAACAACAACAAAAAACCACTAAACAAGACAGGCTCTATGTATACTCTAAAAACCGAGTACAAAAATATGCGGAAAATACTCGATGCTTTGAATAAATCCCAGTCAGTAGAGAATTTGTTGAAAGGAAATGTCATCTTGAATGAAGCGGCTCCTCAGGAGTTTGGATATAGCGCTGCAAGCTTTGTTAGTATGGGGCACTTCAAGACCCTTGTTTCACTGGACATTAAGCAGGCATGCCATTTTATCGTTTTTAAACTTTGCTCTTCGACAAACAAAAACACAAAACAAACACAAGCTTACAATAGATATTGGCTATGATGATATATAATGCAGACATGCATTTCTTTTTTTTTCTTCTAATATGTCATGGATGTGGCAGTATTTCTTTTTTTTTTTTCAATTCTGAGAATCCAAATGTTTACATACTAAGTACGGGCAAAAGTTGAGATTCGTCGGGTCAATTTTCAGGAATGTGTTGATCAATCCAGAGCATTGGGATTATATAATTAAAAATAAGTTGTGTACATTACTATCCACACACAAAAAAAAGTAAAAAAAAAATCCACTTGCCAACCGAGTGAACAAGGGTCTATTGAAACGCCTCCGGTTAGGCCAAGCAATTCACTAACCTACTTTCACACTTTTGCCAAGGTTCTGGCAAGACTCAAATGATTATTAATTAATGTTAATCAAAATAATGATAATAGTCAATAATATTTATCGAACCATTTGTTACCTTTGTCTATAATATAGGACAAGTACTCAGGGTCCTTGACCATGCCGCCAACAATAGTCTTAACAACATAGCGCAATTGCTCCAATTATCTTCCATGCTATTAAATAAAGAGTCCATTTTATAAATCATGTAGAAAATTAGAAAACCATAATGGATATTGAGCAATCATCTGACACACTACAATATACACAGTGAGGGGAGAAAGGATGTCAAAACCTTCACTGATTTTCCCCTCGCTTCCATTTTCATTCTATCTACTCAACTGCTACACAACCAACAACTAGTGATATACTGTTAATAGATAGACTTGTTAAAACAGATTATCATTCCAGTTATTGTATCATTGTATATTGTTTATAAATACTTCACTGTCAATTGGCAACGAGAACACGTTCTCTACGGCCAGATGCCGGTGAGAAAAACGTGTGATCCCCGACCAAGATTATGGTACATTGCGATATAGATTATTAACTTAGCTGTAGTTTCAATTGTACACCTCATAATGAACCACTAGTTCATTTGTCACATTTAAGGATTAATAAAGGTTATCATTACAATAGTATAATATAACACCGTTGAACCGTGGGACGATCCAACATAAGGTCGCTACATCTATCAGGCAACACTTCAGCTACACCTATGCACACACCTCATGGGAGGAAATTTACAAAGGACCACAGACAACTGTTTGCAAATACAGCACTCAAACCAGGGGGTGATTTGAATGCACAACAAGATAAAACAATCTGCTGTACTGTACACCTTGTGTTTTTAAAATGTTACTTTTGTTTTTTGTGTCCTATACAATGATTCCACAGTTCATGAAGACGATGACAATACAGATGACTTCAGAAGGGATTCTTGAATCGCAAATCATGAACCTTTTTTTTTCTCAGTACGGGAACCGTTTGGGGTGGATACGTGTTTTGAATCTGCCACATCATCACAGTTGAGAAACTGTGCTCTTAGTGGCTGAATTCAAAACACCACGTGATATGTTTTGTACAGTTCCCCTCCCCCTCCCCATCCCCTGCTCCCTTTTTCATCATCACCACCATTACACAGTTCATACACACACATGCACACCTACTCGACACAATTCCAGAGGGAACACACCCAGTTTTAAATGGTAGGAAGAAATCCAACCCTACTCCTGGTCCTCAACCTTGTTTCACTCTCTTCAGCATTCAGTAGCCAAAACAAGAGTGTTTCTCTTGGAGACAAGTGAATGGACGATGCCCAAGCAACGGCCCAGCAAAGAAGCTGCAGTTTCTGACACCATACTGAGTGAGAATAGTCCAGAGCGTTTATAGAAGACCTCTTAAAGCTGCTGTATGACCTAGTGAGGTGATGATGGTAGTCCAGTAAGGCAGTTGTTTTCATTTTCATCCCTCGGTTACTGGCGAAGCTCCTGTGTTCTCAGGTAGTTCAAGAGTTTTTATTATTTCAATGGCTTTTTTCCCTGGAAATGTTCCTTTCAACTGTTTCGTGACAGAATTCGAATCGTGAACTGTCCAACAACAGCAGCCACCGTTTGGCATCTCAGTGGATTGTGTTTCGTTTTCTTTGCTCAGCTTTTGGTTCTATAACAAAGTGATATAGAATCCTCTGATTGCGATGTTAAATGACACCAATCTCCACAAACCTGACTCGGAGGTCAACAGTATGACAAATACATGCTTTCTCTTACTTCTGGATACAATTGTTTATGTTGAACCAGACAAAGTCCAACCCCTCACACCTGATTATAGGAAGAGAAATGTGTGTACCACTCGGATATTCCTTCTCCTCCTATTGAGGTACGAACAGACCGGAAAACGACACAGACTCCCTCTGTAGGAACTCTCCCAAACTACCTTTATGCTGACAAGATAGCTCATTAGAAATCTCAAATACAGACACTAAACGTATGTTGATACGTAGTTTCTGGGCTGAGGTATGGTTTTTTTTAGAGTTCAGTCGATCTGGTAGTTGCATTTTGAGGACGTCGGCGATACTTCTTTGTGTAAGTTAACGTAGTCTCTGGGACGAGGCTATTTCTACAGAGCCATCCAGTGGAGCACACTGGAACTAGTGCCACCAATTCGACCTGCCATCTGGTGGGACAATGGAGCAACCAGATGGAGCCACCTTCCAATACCGGAAGTCATGCTGTGGCATGTACCGTGATGCATTGCGAAGCGGATATTGGTGGAGCTCCCGTTTATGCCATTTTCTTCTTGGGAGAGAGAGAGAGAGGGAGAGGGAGATTATGTGTGCTTCGAGATGTGAGCGACTTTATATGACAACTTTTCCTCGGGAAAAAGTTAGCACCTTTCAGAGTTCAGTTTTCATTTACAACTGTACTGATTGACAAAAAAAACGTGGATATTGCTAATCCACAAACAAAAACAAAAGCATCAAATGACGCAACAAGGGAACGTCAGTTGATGTCGGGAGAATCCGTAAAGACACGTCATCAAATGCTCCTCTCCGTACTGTTACAAATATGTGTTATCGTCTATGACCTAGTTCTTTTTTTCTTTTTTTTTTAAATTTTCAGGGGGGTAGGGAAGATAATGGGTCACATGATCGCTGTAATCACGTGGTCACTCCACTACAAAGTGTCAGTTCTTGACGGACCCTCGGTGGCTCCACAAATGGTCAATAAGGGGAAACATGTCCCAGCATGCTCTAGGAGGTCGCTGCAACTTCCGTCTTCTCCGGCGTCGCCAACAGGGGGTGCTGGTGGTGGCTGTGGGGGCTACCACTTCCGGGACTGCGTAGTCCCAGCCCGTTGGGTGGTGGTGGTAGGCCATCCAGTGACGACGAAGACTTGTTGAAGACACTGCTGTCCATGCTGCTGTTGTCTTCCTCCGACTTTATGCCCGAATCATTCTCCATGAGGATATGCTCACCGGTGCCGATGGGTGCCTTGGCGTTGACCAGGCTGTCCATCCCCGCCACTGAGGTCATGGATGAGATGAAGGAAGACGCCGACGACGCGGCGATGAAATGATTCGGGGTGTTTGTGGGTGCCGAGGTGGTGGTGGTGCTGGTGGACCCGATCAAGGAATTTCCGTTAGCTGGAAAATGAGAAAATATTCAAAATGTAAACCTATACTATGAATGTATACCAATAAAGGACATTGAAAAAAAAATAAGGAAAAAACATTAGTCATCGCAGACAGGAGGCGGAAAACATTCAGAGATTAGTCACCGCAGATAGAAAGTTTGTTGGTTTGTTTGATTTAATGTCCAGTTAACCATTAGAGGTTCTTACCAGATTTTCTCAAGGTTAGTGAGCCAATCTATGCAGCAAGGAACAAAGGGTATTTTTGTACTGCCTGTTGAATTTCTCTCTCTGAATGAATGTATTAATCAAAGGTTTGAAGAAGGGTACTATGCCAAAGTCGCCAAGACTAGTAATATGGATAATTATAATAATAACATGTAACGTTCATCATAAAAAATACCCCTGATTTATACATAACAGGAACAAAGGGTATTTTGTACTGCCTATTGAATTTTCCCCTCTGAATGTAGGTGTTAATCAAAGGTTTGAGGAAGAGTACTATGGCAAAATCTCCAAGACTAGTTATATAGTTAATTACTATACTAATATTCAACGTTCATGATAAAGATATCCCTGAATCATAATAGATATCTCAGTATCAAAGACTTTATATCCACAACTCGAAGGTTTCTCTCATAATCACATTCTTATATATTTAAGTTGCTTTATGTGTGTATTTTTAAGAATTTTATTTATACTAAAGGCAAGAGTGCGTGTCTATTTACATCTGGCTCTAGTTAACATGTGGATTTCCCTACACTTCGGGGCCATCCATAAAGTATATACGCAGAATTTCTGAAATTTTAGACCCCCACCTCCTCCCAATCGTGTACGCAATAGAACAAAGAAGGAGCAAAATTTCGAAAAATTCCTGACCCCCACCCCAACTGCCCGTCAGTGCGTGCGTACTCTATAGATGGACCCTTCTTGATAGATTAACGACGAGGATTATTGGTATTATCTGCAGCTACTTACGGATTAAGCCTTCAACGTATGTGGTTCCTGAGTCGCCGTACCAGATCCTGCGCACCTCTTGCCTCCGAGACTTCATCAAGTTCTTGTACTCCGAGATTCGTAACTTCTTGCCGTCGACAATGCACGTGCGCTTGGGTCGTGGCCTGAAGGGAAAACAGTGTCGTCGTTAAACATTTGATTTTTTATTTAATTTTTTTTTAAACATTTTTTTTTTTAAAACAAAATTAGTTTTCTCGTTTATTCAGTGGGGTGCTCTATTGTGCTACTGAATGACCAAACTTTTCTCCAAATGAAAAGAAATCTTAAAAGCTGTCTTTGCATGCTTTCTTATTTCGACATATTCTGTTTTACATATTCATATAGTTTAATTTGTTTTACCCCAAAATGCCAGAACGTCATCATATGATGCAAGTTTACAGTTTAGATAAGTTAGCACAAGGTATTGTGTACAGAGAATAAAAGAGTAAAATCAACCGTGAAATACTACAAATAAAATCAGTGTTTTATAACACTACCAGGTCTGAAAGATATAATAATTTACATAATCATCACCACCACCACCACTACAACTACCACCACCGCCACCAACATGATGATTGAAACAAAGTAGAGTTCAGAACCGTTGTTAATGAGGATCAAAGAGGGTTAAATGTGGATAGGGAAAGACAGTATCAAACCAAACCATGTGAGGTTAAGATTTAAGGAAGCTCGCCCTGGGCCAACACAAAAAGTCATTTACTATCTTGATATGAATTACCCCAACTATCTACGTTTGGAATATAGAATCGACCGTCAATTTCCATTTCGGTTTGAATAGTGATTGTGACATCTGTATCGTTTGAAGTTAGTGCATTTCTTATTTCTTTCAGAAATGAACGACTGGACATGTATTACTAAAACAAGCTCCTTGTAAATGTGCTTTAATTGCCCTTTTTCTGTGTGCAATGACAAATACTCCGTATCTAAATCACGCTTACCATTTTGATCATTGAAAAGGATGTATACACAATATTGACTGGTCTCAGATACAAGCTGTTGTATGCTCCAAGGAGTTGACGCGTAGTAACATCTGAGCGCATAAGCAATTCCGAGGAATATACGATTGCTTTTATCCGAAACCAGTCTATATTGTATATATCATCCACCTTTTGCTAACAAGGGCGGTACTGATATCAGTTCATTTATGTACGCACTTTATTTTGTTCATATGCACTATTTTTCCGTATGCGCCAGCTTTCGCAACCCGAAGCATATCCGTATGCTCCGGATATGTAGATACACACTGCCCATGTTTTCTATGGACATATATCTATATGCTCCAGATATCTAGATACACGTTGCCCATGTTTTCTATGAACACATATCTATATGCTCCGGATATGTAGATACACGCTGCCCATGTGTATCCTACGGACACATATCTATATGCTCCGGATATGTAGATACACACTGCCCATGTGTATCCTACGGACACACTGCATTAGGTGGATAATGAGTAATTTATCGTGGCAGAGTATGGCCACTAGTAGCTGGCCAAGCTCGAGCCCCCCTCCACCTCCCAGCCCTAATAGTGACCTGCGATTGTACCTATATCTGTAATCCGGGTGGTTCTCCATATGCAGCTTGCTCAACCGAGACTGTTCCTCATAGAAGGGCTGCTTCTCCGCGTTCGACATTGCCTTCCATTTGGCTCCTGAAATGACAGAAATTTACATTTTAGATTATGAAGACGTGGCTACAACACCTCTATCACAAGCCGATGCTACATTGAAAAAAAGAAATTAATATACTTTAATGTTTTATCTCAATATCACTATTTCAAAGTATAAGACCTGGCAAGAGTACATTCCACTTAAAAAATAAAGAAGTTTAATTTCATTATTCCCACTGGTTTCTGTTAAATGCAAAGACAATAAACCAAAACAAGGAGAAATAAGAACTCCCGGTGGTGATATCAGGTCAAGTCATCATAGTTTAACGGAAATTATTTTAGTAATTAAATATTGAACGTAATAAATAAATACTAAAGTGAAACATCAAAATAGAATCACAGGAAATACATCTTAGGAGATGGCTGTAGATACCGATAGGCATGTACTAATACATCCGTGAAGATATCTAATGAGAGCCAAATGTATTTACAAGTATATCCAATTGTATTTTAAGAAATTTCGGTTTATGTTTGTTTCACTGTGGAACAGAAACTGAACGAGACACCGTGCATTCATATCTCCACGAAGTTACCCTACAGAGACAGTGGTATCATCATGTCGACTTGTTATGCCTAGTCTCACCAGGTGGCGCCACTGTAATCGACACATTCCTCAGTGCAGGGAAGTCACACAGGCCTCAGACTCAGGCTCAGATATACCCAATATTGACTGGTTTCATATACAAGCAACCGTATGCTCCGAGGAGTTGATACAAGTTCGTTTTAGGTACGCACTATTTCTCACGATGTGCACTATTTTTTCCGTATATGCGTCCTTTATCGCAACCCAGAACATACAACATATCCGTATGCTCCGGAAAAAATGTCCAGTTTGTGTGACAGTGAGCGGGTAACGGGGACTCACCGAGGATCTTGCTGATGTTGGAGTTGTGCATGTCTGGGCAGGCCTTGAGGATCTTCCGGCGCTCCTCCCGGGCCCACACCATGAAGGCGTTCATCGGGCGCTTTATGTGCGGCTTCTGCGGGTCCTGTGGGGACCTCTCCTTCGACGCCCGGATGATCTTGGCGCCGAACATTTTGTCTGAAAAGAAAGGAATAGTCACTGATTAGTAATCATATTATATCATAACCGGGGGGGGGGGGGGGGGATCTATAGAGTAGATATACACTGAGGAGGATGGGGTGGGGTAGTCAAATATTTAGGAAACTTTTCGTATGCTTCTTCTTGGTTCTATCATGTACAAGATTAAATGGGGTGGGGGTTAGAAAAAATCAGAAATTCTGCGTACATACTTTATGGATGGCCCTAATCGTAGGCTGTTTTTTTAAAAATAAATTTTGTTATTCAAGCACATTTAGAGACATTACAGACGTTCATCTATTCCCAGACGATCTTCCACGCTGGATTAATATTCATAAATTCTTCTTTTTTCAATTAAAACCTGACATGAATATTTATGTATACATGTTAAAGTTAAGAGGTGCGTTTCTTTCATATGAAAACACATACAATTACAATGTATACACTGCTCCTACTTTATTCAATAATCCCAAATATAATGCATTGAGGCAATGGTTCGCCCGGCGTTTATAAACGTGACACGGTCGCTACCAGGCGGTGTATACAGGCGGGCCTGACGAGGTGTAAATTGGGGAGATATTGATGTGCACCGTGGGCGCCTAACGACACCCGCAGGAGACGCCATCTTAAAGACCCCTGCTGCACCCGGGATGGCGGGAAATCTGTGAGACACCGACAGTGGCCTCTCCCAAGACGTGAGGTGTTGGCGTTGACGTGGAGACGGCGGGTGAGGGCGCACGTCACCTCTGTTACGTCCCAGACGCACAATACTCATCGCCCGTCATAATGAGCGCCGTGTCGGGCGTCCTCCCTCGCCGGACCAAATGTCGTCTGCTTTTAAATGGAGGCCCGCTGTCAGTGTCAGCTGGCCGCGGGACGTCCACACAGACACACCTTCTTGTAATGTAAACCCGGGCATCATAAATCTTCCGCGTCCGCTTTTCCCGGCGTGCCCCACGCGCCACGCCGCCATTGAGCAGACGACAAACGGGTGGCGTCCCAGTCGTCGCCGTCGCTGGGTCCCAGCGAGCCCAAGACGCCGACCCCTCACAAACAAACCAATCTCGCCGAGCGCCGACGCGACTCGGGCGTCTTTGAGGCGGCTCTGATCCACAATTAAGGGGAGACAGTGCGCATGCGCCCCCGGAAGGTCATTATTGCGCGTCTCGTGGGTCATTAGCGAACGCTGCCCCAACAAAGTAGCGATTTGGAGCGCCGCGCGCGGACCGGGCCCGCATTAAAACGGAGACGCTCGGCCCGCGTCTAAGTACGCCCGGTTTTGTTCGATTTAAGCCGGGGATCAGCAGCGGCCGAGTAAGAGTAAGACGGGGACCTGCCGGGCACCAGCCGACATCAATGGCCACCAGAGGGAGTCCCGTGATCAATCATGGCCGTTGACGGCGCTAACTTTGTGCCAACCGAGTTCTCACATTTGCCTTTTGGGACGTGGACTTATCATATAGGATCGCTGCGGCCACGAGGGCCTCCCCACCTCTCCCCCACCCCACCACACCCACCCCTCCATATTCACAACTCTTTATTCCCTTCCTTTATCTCTCATTCAGCATTGGATTGGGCTGGGATTTTTCTCAAGGACAGAGAATAATCCAGAAAGCTATGACATTGGATCCTCGAAGCATGGCATTCTCGAAGTGGGGATCTCCAGAAAGTATCGACGCAATTCCCTCGATGATATGTCGCCAATACTTTCAAAAAGAAGAGATGAAAATAGATAACCGCGAATCATCTTTGCGTAAGACCTATTAGCATTCCGCTAAGTGGAAAGGCAAGGAAGCTACACTCTGGCTGTAACCGGTGCCCCCACATTAGTAGGATTCATCCTAGATATTACACCATGACCGAGAAATTGTTTTTTTTTTCTCTCGAAAATCGTCCTTTGTATATTGAGCAGCTGAGTGAAGTTTTGACAGAGCGCTTGTAAGAACTGATACTTACTGTCTTTAGACTCTGTCTCCTGTGCTTTGTGTGCCGTCTGTGGGAACATATAGTGACCTGTAGGTGAGAGAGATATGAAAATGTTACTAAAACCTGTATTAGAGCTCGTAACATAACATTATAAACTATATTTCTACGAGGAAAATGACCACACGTATTAAACCAGAAATGGCACCATAGCTGAACTATAAATTATTCAATGGTTATATTAAAATTGCCCATGTTTCTGCTGGGGAATTGTCCATTTTCCCCTCCGAGCCCGTCACTATTTGGACTTAATCTCCATTGGGACTATTTGTACAAATATGATCTCTATTATGTTTTCTGATGATACAGGCCTGAGAAACTTAGAGCAGGTGTCTTACATAGTAAAAGCCCAAAGAAAGTAGGCATACTGCCTTGCAGTATGTATGAATAGGTAATCATGATCCCAATAGATTCTTACTACATAAGAGTAAGCCGCCTTAATGAATTAAAAAAATGCATAATCTATGCTTCATTGTCCATGGGGGTCTCCCATATATATATATATATATATATATATATATATATATATATATATATATATATATATATATATATATATATATATAATAATATAATATACATTCTTTAATTTTCTTTATTCGTGTTTATTCTGGAGGGGTCTACTTGGGCTCTCCATGACCCCTATTATCAGTAGGCTCCAGGGGGCAATCACATTATCAGTAACTCATGAAAAAACATACGAGGTGAGTACGAGAAAGTAGTGCGTCTTACTGGGCAGATGGTGCATGAATCCTCCCTGGTCGTTGGTGTCCATCTTCATGGCGTCGAGCGCGTGCGGGGACACGTGCATCAAGGGCGTCATGGCGGCTGAGGTGGCATACATGGGCATGGGGATGCCCGGGTACAAAGCACTGGCGAGAGACGGAGTGGGGGGCAACTGGCGCATAGCCTCCTGGACCATCTTCTCCTGTGTGGAGGAGAGAACACAGCCAACAGGTTAGAGCCAGCAGGTAACCAACAGGTGAGAGTTCACCGGTAAGGGGCCATCCATAAAGAAGGTACAGAAAAAACCCGCTTTTGGGGATAATTTGCTCGGAACAGACATTTTTATCTAGTTTATTTTAACCCCGCTCAAGGGGCCACTCTGCTCGGTATGGAGGGTGCCCCCTTAAGTGGGGGTTTACTGTACGCACTGGAGGGGGAGGTGGGGGGAGGGGGTATCAAAATTTTCGGATGTTTTGCGTATGCTCCTTCTTTATTCTAATGCGTACAAAATTGAGGTGGGGGGAGAGGGTGTCATAATTTTCGGATTTTTTTGCGTTTATACTTCATGGATGGCCTCTAATTAACTCTTACTATTTATCAACTGATAAATACGCATATCATTATTCCAACATTTATTTCTTGGTATTTACTTTGAATTTACATCAACGTATTTGTTAAGGTTCCTTTGATGAGTTATCTAAGGATATTCTATCTGAATCTATCTCGAGGCTCGCATTGGCTAATTGGCTAACATTTGTGACGTACAATCTTCCGTTTTCCTAAATACCCAACGGGCATTGAGTGCGAGTTCCAAAAGTTAATTCTATGGGGGGAAATAACAAGTGAGATGAATGGACATATGTAATATAGGGAATATATGTAAGATAGGGAGACATAGTTTTAGTGTGGTTGCATCACATCTGTTCCATGGGGAAAAAAATACCAGGGGTGAGACAAATGCGCATATTGTAATGTTAAAATGGAAGTAGTAGTAGTAAGATACTTGACACTTACATTGTGTTCCCTGACCTTGTCCATGAGGGGGCTGGTCTTGGCTTGGGTGGCTGTCATGTGGGACGCCATGGCGTTGGCCATCGTCACGTTCACCAGCGGGCCTCCCGGAAGTGGTATGCCCGCGTACGGGTTGGACACGTACTGTGATGGCGACGTGAACGCTGCCCGCTTCATCGCGTTGGCCACCGTTTCCTGTGACGGCATCGCCGTGGGGTTCATCACGCCTGCGCCACCGGAACTTCCGGCGCGCGCGTGGTTGGAGTGCGCCGGCGGCGGCTGGAAGTTGAGCGCCATATTATCGCCCTTCGACGATCCTCCGTTCTTACCGGAAATGCTACCGGAAGCGGGGTCGTGCGCCCAGGAGCTGCGCGGGCGGCTGAGGTTGAGCGGCGCGTCGTCGGCGGAAGTGACGTGTGGGGGGACGCCGACCGACATGGCGGTGTTGAGGAAGAAGGCGGCGTGCGGCGGCGCAAGACCCACGTAGCCGTTACTGCCACCTACCGGCGAACCCAGGCGCGCCTGCGTCAAACTGGGCGACGACTGGGGAGACATCTGGTGGCTGGAAGGGAAGTGAAACCATTATTTTCCTTTAATTCTCTGTTTTTCTTGTATGTGGTATGAAAGTATGTTATGGCTATGTAATGTCCCCCTTATACGACCTTACCTGTGGGGAACGTGTATGCTATTTACTGAATAATAATAATGACAATGACAATGATAATAATAATAATAATAATAATAATAATTACCAGTCCTTCATTATCCTCTATACAAATTTCGCTCTGATTATCATTATCATATAGGAATGGCAGGTGTTGAGAGGGAATATAAGAGTGGAACTATTTCTCATGTAGAATTTACTGCCTCAAAGAGAGTGAGAAACCTTGGGAAACAAATCAATATTGGTCATGATATAGAGCAGAATGTGTTTGGGGAGGTAACAACCAGGGAAAACTGCTATCTCTGAATTGATCATATAAACCATACATGTTGAGGTTATAATCTTATTCCGATCCTTGGTGCCCACCAAGTTATAATTATTACAAGTGACCAACTGTGAAATATGTCGCCGTATATGAGACAGTGACATACTATCATGAAACATCACAAAATTTCATATGATTGTTTATATGGCATGAGTTATCAAGACAACGAATGACATGTAAACAATTATATGAAATTTCGTGATGTTTTGATTTTATCCTACCCTGTCACATGTTTTTAACTTCATATGTCACCAATGGCATATAAATATTTATGGCATAACCGTGGCATACAGGCCCACCATGTTAAGTCTATGGAGATAGGATAAATATTGGTATGCACGAGCACTATAGGCCTACATATATACGGTAGACCATGATGCTTACCTGTGAGGTGAGGTAGCGAGCTTAGGAGAAGTTTGCACGGCCAACGGTTGGCTGGAGTGAACCGAGGACTTGGGTGAGTTTCTGTGTGACGAGTCTGTAAAATACAAACAAATCCAACCGTGAGATATAAAACCTACAATCACGAGTCACAACTGTTATCAGGGGATGAATATCAATACACAATATACAGTCAAATATCTTCAAAATTTCCACTATTCCCTCAATGCCTTCCCATCCATTACACCAACCTATGACGTCACCACCCGCGATAGCCAATCGATAGAAAGGAGGCCTATGCGCATGCGCCGAGACAACAGCCGCGCGAAAGAAAGAAGAAGGAGAGTCTCAGTTTGGCAGTTAACCAAATCAGAGGTGACAGTTGTGACGGGGCTGAGGGTCCCTGCCGGCCCCGCGCCCGCCGCCCGCCGCCGGGGCTCCAGGGCGGGCGGGCCGGCGAGCGGGCAGGGCGAGCACGGGGGTGTTTAATCATACCATTTAGACCATTTATTTGGTCTAGTTTGGCGCAGCGGACGTTTGTTTGCGATGCCCCTGTGTCCCGTACAGGGCCGGCGGGCTCCACTGTAAACACAATTGGCTTCCGGGGAAGGCTATGTCTCCTCCCTCCTCCTCGGCTTCTCCGGGAGGATGGACGGGAGGAGGCGGGGTGGTGACAGGGAGCGGCCATTTTAACAGACCAGGGGGGGGATTTTAACATACCACGGAGCGGCCATTTTAACAAACCAAGGAGGGGTGATTTAACAAACCAGGGAGGGGCCATTTTAACAAAGCAGGGAGGGGTGATTTAACAAAGCAGGGAAGGGACATTTGAACAAACCAGGGAGGTGACATTTGAATAGACCAGGTGGATGTTATCACTATATATCGTGCTGACTGATTTTATTCACCGAAAGATAGATCTTAGTCACTGCATGTGAAATATCTAGCCTCAACAAGAGGCATATTATACCATGTCTTCCCACTGGTATAAAATAGCACATAAAAGGTTGCAAGAATATTCAGTATCAATCGAGGGGGGGAGGCTATTATGATCGATTATACAAGAACACAGGTGTTATTAAAGAAAACATTAGTTGATAAACGATGATGAATATAGCCCTAGTATCTAATCTGGTATTGTATGACTGCGCATTTAAGTGGGCCTCTCTTACACTAGCATTCTCTGCTGCTCCAGGGTTAATCCCCTCCTGTGTACACCCACCTCCAAGTCCTCCAGGTCCTCCACCTCCTACACCCTACACCACCCGGCACTGACAACCCAACCCCGCCGCCTGTACTCCCTCCCTACAGGTGTTTCAAATCTGGATCCTACCCCACATGCCTCAGCCCCACTCCCCTCCATCTCCACGTCCGAGAAGCTGAGGGCTAGTGTTACCTTTACTCCAGGGGGGAAATAATGCAGGGTGTGCTGGCGAGTCGTTAGGGGGTGAAGGGGCACTGGCTCACTACCTTTGCCCCTGATGTTTCACCCTCCATTAGGCCAGTAAGGGGCGCGTGCCCCCCGCCCCCACCCCCCCAGGCTGTACCCAATGCCTCCAGTCTCTACCACTTGAGGGGTTAGGAGCAGATCTACTAGAGGAAGCTTTGGTCTCCTCCTGCAGCCACTTGTCTTGTGAATAGTGTAAATGCCCGGCATTGTAGCCTTGAGAGCATCTGCCCCCGCTTACCCCTCTGTAAATATACACTGCGCCACTCGGCCCAGGCAGCGGGTCATTCTCCTTACAGTAGAGCTCGTATTATAAGATAGGTGAGAGTATCCCAATGTTCTTATACACACGTGTTATTAAATAGGAGATATTTGTGAAGTCATCCATAATAACTGAATATCTAATAATTCAACACTCACCATTCTCACTGTTCAACTTTCTTGAAATAAGAAATAAAATGTAAATACCAAATAGCTGTTTTAATCATTTGTTGAATCATCTATTTCAGTTCGCGTGTTTATTTTGGAGGAATAATGTGTTTATCTATTAATATTGTGTAATTTTAATTATCCACAACAGATTTAATATACAGTGTTTATAGTGTAGGACATACGAACGTTTATTTTGGAGGAATAATGTGATTATCAATTACCAATTATCCATAATAGACTAAGGTGGTTTATAGTCTAGGAAATGCGAGGTATTCTTCTGTGAATATCGAGTGCTCGCTAGGTTTTTATTAAAGGTCCTCTCCATGCATCCAATACAAGAGCACATAGAGCTGCTCAGAACTGCTCAATGGGAGGCCACACTGACCTGTCTGTCGCCTATGAGCAGCTCTGGGAGTGGTTCCCTCACCTCTACCACCCACCCAGCAGTCACCCCGCCACCCCCACCGCTCCTCGAACCCGCCCTCAATTCACCCGACCACAATTCAATATGTGCGACAACAAAAAAGCCGAGCGGCCTCTTCGTCAAAGCCCGCCCTCTGTCCCCGTCTCAAGCATTCTTAAAATTCTCCTCAGGTCGCGGGCCTTTGCTGGAGAGGGCTCCTCGGAGAGCGCCGCTCGGAGCTGCTCGGAGCTGCTCGGAGCTGCTCGGGCCCTCGACACGGCGCTGGTAAAGTGCTCCTGGGGCTTTGTTCGCGCGGCTGTAGGGGTCTTGTGGAGGCGCTGATCAAACTTTGCCGTCCTGTGCTCAATCCGTCTGCTTCTCTCAGGACTTCTTAGGGTCCCTGAGTCGCTCAGTAATTCTTCCACCCACCCCCCATACCACCACCACCACCACCACCAGGCCCCTGCCCTGCCCCTCCATCTACCAACACTGCTAACCGTCCTATTCTGACCCACCCACCCCCTTCAAACCCACACCTATTCATACAACGTATGGCATTTACCTTAGTTAACCCCCAACTTGTATCCTATTTCCATTATTCCCAACCCCCACCTCTCTGTTCATGTAGACTTCATTGACCCTCCATCAAACCTACATTTTCTCATTATCCTTATCTTACCTTTCTTTTCAGTTCGTACCTTTTCTTTCCCCTACTTCACTTCCTGGTCCTCTCACCCATGGTTTTCTTCCTGTGGTTTACATACTTGCTTCCTATTTCCATTATTTCTTCCCCCAACTCATTGTTAATAGTCCCTCTCAAACCCCTTTTCTCGCCTAAATTCTACATTTTTTTCATGATCCCTATATTTCCTTTCTTTTCAGACCGTACCTTTTCTTTCCCGCTCTTCACTCCCTGTTCCTTAGATCCATGGTTTTCTTCCTGGGGGTTTTGATACACCCACTCTTTACCCTGTCTCTGATCCCGCCGGTTTAATACACGACTTCCCCCTCCGGGGTCCGACAGGGGGCGTGGCAGACCGGGGTGAGGGATCATTGTCCAGCCCTCCCTCATACCCCACCGCTTTCACCCTCACATCCCATTGGCCCATTCTTCACTCTCCACCCTGTGGTCAGGCGGTCTCTAAGCAGATCCATTCTCTCCCCCCGCAATACAGAGAGGGCACGTATTATATAACAAACGACCAAGGTTGTGCTAGGAGAGTGGCGGTCGGCGCAAGCTGGCCATCCATCTTCGCCGCCATTGTGGTTCGCTGGTTGCCCGCTGGCCCCTCGCTACCTGTAAGGGGGACCAATTGGCCCCAGCGGGAACCAGCTCAGGGTGCCTTAAAGAACTCAATGGGTCGCGGTCGTGGTGGATCGTAATGAGTCTTAGTAAATCGTAATGGATCGTAGTAGATAATTGACAGGATTTCTGCCCCAGACATGCCTTCCCATTACTGTGCTTGCTGATCAACCTGCCTGTCCATCGCTTATGGTGAATTTTACTTCAGTTTTATTCTGACTATGAATCATTGCAATAAACCACAATGTCATTACAGAAGCATTCATAATTGATGCCTTTTATAAGGCCGTACCTATTCAGGTCGATAATCGGGGATTAGTGGGATTATCGAGATCCTTGGTCATAACTGGGATTATGGGTCGTTTATGCATGATCAGGTTCCCTCTGAAGGTAACTGAATAACCAAGCCAACCCCAAGCCACAAGGAGCCCCACTTGTAATTGACTGTTTCTGACAATACGACCCGAGAACTTCAGAAACCAGACCCAAAGCCGCGCCTTCCATTCACACACAGGGAACCGGGCGAGTTAAGTCGCCGACGACTTAACGACTTAAGACCGCTTGTCGGCCGTTGTTGCGCCCAGGTCTCGGATAAACCAGAGGAATCTCGTGGTAACCGTGAGATGTTCCTGCCGTCGTTTGTTCAGTCTCCCCCCTGGAGTCCGGCTTTTCTCAGGTAGCGTTAAGAACAGGTGTGTGTGGGGGGAGAGTGTCTCCGTGGTGTCACGTGACAGAGCGGGGAGTATGCTGCTCACTGGAGCAGCTCCTGATGATGGTCTGAGCCATGTTAAGGGAGGCTCCAGGGCGGGGAAGGGTCAGGAGAGAAGGGGGTGTCAATGAAGGGAGGCTCCAGGGCGGGGAAGGGTCAGGAGAGAAGGGGGTGTCAATGAAGGGAGGCTCCAGGGCGGGGAAGGGTCAGGAGAGAAGGGGGTGTCAATGAAGGGAGGCTCCAGGGCGGGGAAGGGTCAGGAGAGAAGGGGGTGTCAATGAAGGGAGGCTCCAGGGCGGGGAAGGGTCAGGAGAGAAGGGGGTGTCAATGGCCAACTGGGTAGGGTAAGAGGCAGGATATAGCCAGTATCCATTGGTGGGGTACCAGGCAGGATAAAGCCAGTATCCATTGGCGGGGTACCAGGCAGGATAAAGCCAGTATCCATTGGTGGGGTACCAGGCAGGATAAAGCCTGTTTCCATTGGTGGGGTACCAGGCAGGATAAAGCAAGTTCCAATTGGTGGGGTACCTGGCAGGATAAAGCCAGTTTCCATTGGTGGGGTACCAGGCAGGATAAAGCAACTTTCCATTGGCAGACTATTTGGCACAGATCTGCAGTCAGAAACCACCAAGAGATTTTCTTTGCTACACTGAAGCAAGATCGGTTAATGGAAATAAGACCTGCAGAGAATGCATACAGATTAATTTTGCATAGATTATATAACAATGCCAATGAAATCCGTTTGTACCCAGAAAATACAGTAGAAACAGTGCATACAATACACCCTCACTGATAAATTGATACCGATATACAGTCAGTGGCACCACCGACAGACTTTTAAGGGAACTAAAAAAATCTCCGCCGTTTCCATCAGCCAATGGAAACGAGCTGAACGGGGAGGCGATGGGCAAGGGACAAGAGAATCTCCACCATACCTACCATTTAGAATCCCACGACCCCTCACAGTGTGAATAGGGCGTTAAAATGGATCCGCCCTGGAGAAGATAGTGAGATAATGGGGCACGTTCACGACTGATGGTAACGGGTAGGGGTGGGAGTAGGAGGAGGAGGAGGAGGAGGAGGAGGGAGGGTGTTAAGTGGGGGGGTGTTTTAAGGTGGGGTAAACGCCATCAGAGCGTGCCTTGGTCAATAGGCTCTGCTTGGGTCCCTCTTCACCCCACATTAGGCTCGTATAATACCCGCCGTAAACGTGTAGGGTCCCCTTTACGGGGGAGACACAAGGGCTGAGTCTGTGGGGGTCGGATCCGATCACGTTCTTGGGGGGAGTGTTTCCATCTCAGTGATCCGGATGAACACGAAGTTGAAGTTGTGGATCCTCCAATGTGGATTTATTATTAATCGACATAAACCCAGGACCGAGCATATCTATTAGAATGAAACGCGTTGTCGGGAGAGGGGTGAATGTTATTTTAAACATTGTTTGTCACAGTATGACATAAGGTTTGTTAACATAACGTCTAGTATTGTTAAAACTGGCTTTATTTGCACCAATAAAAACCCCCCAAAAAAAACAACATGTAAAACTACAATACTTCTCAGTAAAGGTCCGTAGTTATATGTATATGGATTCTACCAATTTAAATGGCAGGCTGTAACGGTACGAAACTGCTATGATGTAACTTGTGTTGATTCTCTCTCTAAACTTAGACGATTACAAGGCAATGATGTGGGCAATAGTTGATAGTACAAAAAATTATGTAATAAATGTAAAGGTGTATCTGTAGGTACAGATGTATCTGTAAATATACAGATATGCATATAGTTTCTCAATAGATTTCTCAAAAATGGTCCATTGATAAAGCGCTATACGTATAGATATACATGTGTAGATGTTGTATAGTATGTGTACACATTCATCTTTAGCTCAATGCCGTAAATACAGCATTCAAGTATATACATGCATGTACGTTGTTCCTCCCCGGAACCAGCAGAAGGACGCGCTGATTTAGAAACAGGCCCCCACCACCAGTATTTATGTGTCGGCGAGGTGTTTACGTGTTAACGGTGGCGCCCACTAGCGAGTAGTTGTGGATTTATTTGACCGGCGTCGGGTGTGAACGCCGCGTCCTATGAGGAGTGAGGAGACTTCTTCCGGTCTGCGCCTGTTTCCGGCGTCTCCACAGCGTCTCCGCAGCGTCTCCCTATAAGCACGTATTGTGAATCCATGGTAGCGTCCCCGCCCGCCCCGCCCGCCCCGCCCGCCCCGCCCGCCCCGCCCGCCCCGCCCGCCCGCCCCGCCCGCCCCGCCGTACCGTCGCCATTCTTTATCGCGCCATTATTCCGCCCGCCTGACCCACAATACTTCAAAGTCATTTGGGCGGGCGGCGGGCAGCAATCAGCCGGAAACCAGCGGCGCGCCGGGACCGGCCACCAGGCGGAGCGCGCGTCGTGGCCGCAGCCCGGAGTTAACGCGCCCGACAATGACAATTATCCGCCACCGGCTCGCCCGCCCGGCCACCGCCCGCCCGGCCTCCGCCCGCCTGGGTCCCGGGGGTCGGGGTCGGGAGGACGTAAGGAGCGAGAGATCCCCAAGTGCAGAGTGGCGTGTTGGATATAAGAGAAGGTGGGGAAGTGGGAGGAAGGGAGGGGTCGCGGGGGGGTGGAGCACGGGAGAGTAGGAGGGCTTCAAATTGCAGGTTACGCGACCTACGAGCGGGCAGAGGGTCGCGCAGGCTTTTGTCTTTGGGTGTCGGTAATGCGGCCACATGGGACCCGCCCATGTGGGCGTAATAATACAAGACCTGGCCTCCCAGCTGAGGAAGGGCGAACTGGGTGGGCCGGGAGGTGTCGGAGGTGAGTAAGTCCCACCCGACCGACCGGCCGGCCACAAGTGTCAGCGCCTGGCTTTACCCGGCGATAAATAAACGAGGCCGCAAAGCCGTGCGTATAAATGCCCCTCTCGTCATCACCACTCACCCCCTGTTCTCCGAACCCCCTCCCCTTTATCCCCATCACCCGGCCTCCCCCTTCCACAACGCCCTTTTATAAAGCACGCATACAAAATGGCGGCGGTCATTTGTCTCTGTTTCGGCGAAATTCCCCCCGAAATCGGCGACGTCATTGCGCGGCGCCGCGGGCCCGGACGTAATGACGTCGGCGTCGGGCCGGGCTTAGGGTCGCCGCCCCACAATGCCCCGGGGAACGCGGGCCGCGCGCCCGGGGCCGACTTATTCTTCTTTTGGGGCGGCCATCATTGTTCTAGTTAGAGCGGCGGGCATCCATTTGGCGGCCATAACGCGGTGTCGGCGGGTAATCCCGGTCATCAGCCTCTAACCCCCGCCTCCCCTCTCCTTCACCCACCCCTGTATTACTCTCCCGCTCTCTCGTGGCCGGCGTGAGTTGGCCGAGACGCGGGCTGCGCTTAATGTCGTCTGACAGCGACGTCTCTGGCTCCTGCCGTCAGGGGCCGCCACCAGTCCGTATTGGACAGCGGGCGTTGGCGCGTCGGCCCGGCTTTGTCCGCCGCGCCTTGTCGGCAAGACGGCACCGACAATATGATCTCCGCGTCTCGCCAGCGTCTCTCCGCTCCTATTAGGATCTCGTTCCGCGTCGCGAGATCTCGCGCCGGCATTACTCACTCAGGGCGCGTCCCCTTCCTATCACCCCTGCCCTCGGACCCCCTAGCGGCGCGGGGGCGTACTACTGACCACCAATCCGCCTTGTCTTGAGACGCGTGGCTATGGAGAGTCGTGCGCATCTTTTGCCGATTCTTCAAACGCCCTCCAACCCCCTTGGCTTCCGGTGTATGGGTATCTGGCGTCTGAGAAAATGGAGGGATGAGAGAGAAGGGGTAGCCGAGGGCTGCTCCCAATCCGCAGAGCTTTATACCATCCATATCTAAACGAGCGCCCGGGCTCCCGACCCCCATTCTCCGCCCATCGGACATCCACAGTGCGTCCGACAAAACTTCCGCCAAGAAATGGGCCTGCCACCCGCCTAGGCCCACTAAATCCGCCAGGATCCGCAAGGGGGCGTCGTCATGCCACCCGCCTCTTGTCTCGACTACCATAACCGTTGTCTAAGCCCCCAGGAGAGGGGCCGGGCGGGTGGGAGGGCAGCGATACAGGAGGGAAGGGGAGGAAATAAAGACAAGGTCGAGCCCTCATGTCAGCTCTGAGACGCAGCCCGCTCGCAGCGCCACTAGACGGCAGCGTCCGACAACTGGCCGTCGACATCTTGGTATGCATTGACCGGCGGTCATTGGCTGTCAGTGGTAAAGGCCCTGTAAGCCCCCTGCCTTGGACGGCAACAGATAGAAGGGAGCCGGCCGGGTGTGGGTCGGGGGGGGGGGGGGTGGGGAGCTAAAACATTGGCGGATGGAGCAGGAGGTACGTACTGCGCATGCCCTTACCTAATATGGGCCGGGTTCACTCTGGGATATTTGACAAAGTCAAGACTGAACGTTGATCCATACTCATTGCTCTATGACACTACCATGAGTGACGCCGCAAAAAAGATGCACTCCGGTGGCTATTGGGGTATGGAATTGCTGAGAGTGAACTTGGGAGTAATTCCCTCAACGCCTCGGCGCAGTGTCTAGTATTAGTCATTCCCGTGTGTATTGTTGTTCACTTGGTCGTGTTCTAAGGAAACTTGTCGAGCAGGGCACTAAAGTTTGGCTTCAATCAGTGGAGAGGGGTTTTAGACGGCATGGCCATGACAGCATGTCTTACTTGGAGCCCTGTTGTAGAAAATGTGTTTATAGTCTAGTTGAATGCTACTGACAGCTTACGCTCAACGGAATAATAGTGGCTTTGAGCGGCAATATAATGCTGGATATTGGCGAATAAAAAACAATGAACAGCACGATCAATGAAGGACTATGACTGAAAGACTAGAGTGTCCCCTCTTTGCTAACGTGGATATTGTAGTGGGTGGCTTTTGTGTTGGGTTGGTTTAGAGTGGGGTCCATAGAGAATCTGGTAACGATTACCACGGGCTCGGCGGGACCGTCAGTTTACCCACCATGCAAAGCGATCCGAGCAGACGACAATCGGAGTTTTCCCCTTCCGGTGTAGAAAAAAAACCAAGGATGCTTTAAAAAAAATACAGAGAGAGAGCAGGTAATCCAGTGCCGCTGTCAGACGACTGGATTAGTGCGGTTCCAACACGGTCAATTACATTAAAACAATTGCGGGTGTCACTCAAACACAGACCTTGATACCGTGGGACCTTTAAGATTTAATTGCCTTTGACAATTGCGCTTGTCATTCAGCAATATCAATTAAAGGGGATGAAACGTTCACCGGGGATTGTGGATTGTGCGCCCTACCGCCCTGTGGCCGCCCGCCGCCCGCCGCCCGGTTTCCCGCCATAGAGCTGCTCGCTGCATTAGCGGTTCGAAAGTCGTCTGCTTCTGACAGGGCCATTATTGTGTGATGGATAATATACAGAAGGCGCACACATCACGCACAACAGATCCCAGAGTGTTTTTCTCTGCCCTCTTAATACTCTTGTCCTTTTAGCTCAATGTTTTAACTTGGTACGAGCAAAAACACCAATACATAACACACAGAGCCATATTGTATATCACAACCCACTCAACTAAAGGGAATACCTATTTCATAACTGAACGTTGAAAATGGAGCTGTAAAATATGTAGGGATCTATCATACGTGTGATTGCATTATATTTGTATATAGGCACAAATGTATCCATGGTTCACACAATATAGAGATTAATGTATATCAATTATGCAAAACGCACATACTTATAACTCGTAATTCATACACACCATCAATCACTCCGCAAAGCTACAGTGGGTCCTGAACAAGATAACTGTATCACCGGATTATGGGTAAGTGTTCGGGATGTGGTTTTGAAAATGGAATTGACAAAAAACGAGATTTTTTCCCAAAGGAAGCGCAGTGGAACAGCAGGTGAGGGGTAATTACGTAAACCTGACGGCGGCCGGGAGCGCCGGGGAGTCGGGGGAGGAGGCGGGACGAGCAACGGTCCTGTCCGTCAAGCTACATCCCCGCCGCCCGGTGTGGGGCATGATCCTGGCGCCAGACATCACGTCATCTATAGGGCACAGAGTGATTGCTAGTTCTGCCATCATCCGCCAGAAAAAATCGTAAGATCGCGCTACTGTACTAGGGGGGCCAACCCTCAGTTGTTATTATCTATTGATAATATTAAGACGAAGCTAAAATTCCTCCACGGCAAGCCCCCCCAAAATATTTTGGATGAAATTCATTGATAATTGGTACTGCCACTTGGTGTTTAAGATGGCGTTGGGGGGAAAGATGACCGCTTCCATGACACAATAGCCATGTGTCATGTGCCAGGGTTTGGGACAAGAGCTCTGCCAATTTCACACCAGAGGGCAGTACTCTCGTCCTGCTAGAAGCACAGGCCACCTTAGGATTCCCTAAACTAACGCAACATGGAATAACTTCTGATCTAATTAAGATACATGTATTTGGAAGTCTCGGGCGTGTGTCTTCCTTCTATTCTGCATATACCGTGTGAATATCTAAAAAGCAGACTATCCAGCAATACAGCCTTAAGTAGGTGGATTACCAAGTGTTTTACTTAACGGAAGTTAGAAGGAAGCCCCTGTTATGCACCTTTTTGCACCTCCCTTTTCATTGATATTAGAAATATATTGAGTGACCTGCAAGGAACATCTTTGATTTACTGTATTTTGTATAAATACCACTGTCTACACAAACACCAAACACTACTTAATAACCCCATATATTTCTGTCAATATCTAGTTTCATTATCATAGCCACAGCGTGTGGTATAAAATAGCCGAGGCTGTTCCTGTGGTGTATGTATTATTCTCACGGTGATTGTAGGCCTCCCGGTGGTTCTCACCCTGGAGGGGAACCCAGCCTCGCGTCCTCCAGGTGATCAGAGCCTCACACACAGGGCGCTGACCCGTCAAGATAAACCTCCTCCATGCTACCTACAGGAGGATGAAGCCCCACCCCTAGACTGGCCTCAGTCCCTTTATCCTACCCCTAATATAAAATCCCATAAGCTTAACATTGAGTTTCCGTATGCCACGCTGACTGGCATACAGAGTTTTATATGTCACTAGTGGCATACAGCATTGTTATCACGTAATATTCCAAAATCGAGGAGATAGGATAGGATAAAATCAAAACCTGATTCGTTTTAATCCTGGCCACCGCAGTTCCACTCCTGAAGTCTTGGCTCCGGACTTCACTCGGCTTCGTCTCATGAAGTCACTTTGCCAAACTCCAGTCGTGGAATACGGTGGACAAGATTAAACCTCATCCAGTTTTACGATAGTATCCTACCCCTCCACCCCATCTGAGTGACACAGGGACTGGTCTCATCCGTAATCGGCCGTGTATACTGGCGCGATTTTGCGCCACACTCCCCAAGCAGAGGTCTGGCTACTGGTCAGGATATCTGCTGGGAGATTGATACCCTCTCACTTTGATCTCAATCGAGACATAGTCAGGAGTAGGCGAAATGTATTGCTATGACAACACAGGCAGCCAGGGAACTGGGGGAGGGGAGGGGGAGGGGTAGAGGGAGGTGTAGGGTTGCAGGGAGTTCCTTAGGGTCATAAACAGGAGATTCTGGTCAGAGTGGACAAGTCTTTGATTCATGGGCCAGTCAGAGAAGGACACATGCTATAATGAATTGTATTCCGATTTTCTTTAATCATTTAATGAATGTTCATAATCAAAGACTTGAGCAAGTCTACCCCACCCCCTGCAGTGTGTGCACCGAGAGATGGGGGGCCCCTCCAGAACAGGCAGGAGGGCCCTCCGCCTCCTTATCATTATCTCACCTTCTCCAGGGCGCTAACAACCCGCCCTTCTCTCGGCAGGGTACCGGTAAATAACTGCCTTCCTCCTGGGTGGAGTTTTTGGTACATCATTGTGTCTTCGCACTGGCGGGTTGTGAGGGATAGGGCATGTGTACCGTTTGTGTTGCGAGTTCTTTTTTCTCCTCAATAGCAACGTGGGATGGACGGTGTTTTACTGTTTGTTATCAAGGCTGGTGGTATGTGTATATGTGTGTGCAAGTGCATGTTTGTGAGTTTTATTGAGTATCATAGCACAAACACACACATATAGATATATTACACACACCATACATTTCAACATTTATGTATAATACTGATATCCAATATATATTATAGAGGAAACCCAATATATTTCATAAAGGAAATCCATGGAAGTTTATGGTCAGAGCTCGTATCTCACCGAGTTTTGATAGCGTAGTAATAGCGATTCAAACGAGATGGGGTCAAACTCTGACCGTAAACTTGAATACGTTTCTGAATTCATCTCACCCGTCACATTGACTAATGGGCTACTATTTGTGACATAATCCTCCATTGGGTATTTTCTCTAACTACTCTATGGGCATTGAGTACGATTTCTCAATGTTATGTTTATGGGGTAAAAATACCAAGGTTGAAATGATATCTTATACATAATATATCATAAACGGTAAATGTTCTAGGAAGCAGAGTCCATTTTGCCTATTAAACAGGTGTTATTGAATATCAGGCACTGTTGCTTAGTGCAGGTGAAGCTATTGACATTAAACTCACTTCTCTCTAAGCTAAGCTGAGGATCACTGTAGCTCTCTACTTGGGGCCCTTTAGATGCCACGCTCACTTACACACCTGCAACTAGACTTGCTCAAGTCTTTGATTATGTACAGTCACTGGACGATTAAAATAAATCAGGGTGAAATACATTCCCCTAATGGAGGTGGGGAGGTAAGGCTGGCGGTAAGGTGGCAGGGAGAGGTGGGTAGGAAGGACACAGGGACTGAAGCCAGCCTAAACTGTTCCCTCTGTTCTGACAAATGTTTACTCTGAGGGATTTTAATGGGAGACGGCATTATTTCCCCATGCTTTCATGTTAATCGCACCGATCGTATTTCCTTGTCTCAAAACACGTTGCCGCCGTTAGCAGTGCTTACTTCACATCTCATTCTTGTCGGATCTTGTTAACCCCTGATTTGAAGCCGATGTCTCGTTTACCTTTTTCCCACCAAACACCATCAAAACAGAGCGACTTCTGAACTAAAAGCAAGGGTGGCGGCAAGAAAGGGTGATGTATTTCTAAAGCCAGGTTCCTAAATCTACCTCATTGCACTGTGGGCTAGGAGGAGGAGGAGCAATTAGGTATGTGAGACTGAAACGTGGGCGATACAGCCACGTGGTTGTTATGAGGTGCGGGCTGGTAAAGGGTATATCACACTGCACGATTTCGGAACATGAATGTTCTATGATGAGTTATGATGGTCGACGCCCTGCGCAAATTCACCTGAGGCTACGATACGACTCCGACAATGACTACGATGCACCTCCCGATACAAAATTAAAATCGCGTCGGAAGGTCACCTAATATCGAGGCAGTTGACCATGTTTCTGTGATTAGACACCGATAAAAAAACCCATACAATGCGTGGTGGATTGGCATGTCTAGACATATGTCTACGATTTTGCACCTTCCCGATATGTCTCCGATATCGACTTTTTGTATCGGTGCCATATCGGTAGGTCTACATTTCTATCGTAGTAGGTAGACGCCGGGCCTGAAAGGGGTATCCCACTATCACGATTTGAGCCTCCAACACACTACGATAGCCTTACGACAAGCGTTCCGATGAAAAAATGATCGGAAGGAACGGGTCCATCGTGAAAGCTAGACTCGTTCCTTCCGATAAAAATTTCATTTTTTTCATCGGAACGCTTGTCGTAAGGCTATCGTAGTGTGTCGGAGGCTCAAATCGTGATAGTGGGATACCCCTTTAAGACTAGCTCACGCTGAAGGGAGTTCATCGGCGGGAAGGAAATCGTACAGTGTGTGTTTCCCACTTAACGTATGGAGCTACATGTATACAGTGCTACAGAATCGTACAGTGTGTGTTTCCCACTTAACGTATGGAGCTACATGTGTATAGTGCTACAGAATCGTACAGTGTGTGTTTCCCACTTAACGTATGGAGCTACATGTGTATAGTGCTACAGAATCGTACAGTGTGTGTTTCCCACTTAACGTATGGAGCTACATGTGTATAGAGCTACAGAATCGTACAGTGTGTGTTTCCCACTTAACGTATGGAGCTACATGTGTATAGTGCTACAGAATCGTACAGTGTGTGTTTCCCACTTAACGTATGGAGCTACATGTGTACAGTGCTACAGAATCGTACAGTGTGTGTTTCCCACTTAACGTATGGAGCTACATGTGTATAGAGCTACAGAATCGTACAGTGTGTGTTTCCCACTTAACGTATGGAGCTACATGTGTATAGAGCTACAGAATCGTACAGTGTGTGTTTCCCACTTAACGTATGGAGCTACATGTGTAAAGTGCTACAGAATCGTCCAGTGTGTGTTTCCCACTTAACGTATGGAGCTACATGTGTACAGTGCTACAGAATCGTACAGTGTGTGTTTCCCACTTAACGTATGGAGCTACATGTGTATAGAGCTACAGAATCGTAGAGTGTGTGTTTCCCACTTAACGTATGGAGCTACATGTGTACAGTGCTACAGAATCGTACAGTGTGTGTTTCCCACTTAACGTATGGAGCTACATGTATACAGTGCTACAGAATCGTACAGTGTGTGTTTCCCACTTAACGTATGGAGCTACATGTGTACAGTGCTACAGAATCGTACAGTGTGTGTTTCCCACTTAACGTATGGAGCTACATGTGTACAGTGCTACAGAATCGTAGAGTGTGTGTTTCCCACTTAACGTATGGAGCTACATGTATACAGTGCTACAGAATCGTCCAGTGTGTGTTTCCCACTTAACGTATGGAGCTACATGTATACAGTGCTACAGAATCGTAGAGTGTGTGTTTCCCACTTAACATATGGAGCTACATGTGTATAGTGCTACAGAATCGTAGAGTGTGTGTTTCCCACTTAACGTATGGAGCTACATGTGTATAGTGCTACAGAATCGTACAGTGTGTGTTTCCCACTTAACGTATGGAGCTACATGTGTACAGTGCTACAGAATCGTAGAGTGTGTGTTTCCCACTTAACGTATGGAGCTACATGTGTAGCAGGTCTCCGCCGTAATGAGCTGCTCTCCGTGTGTGAGTGACTCACATTCTGCTCGCGCCACACACGCTAAACCCCACCTCAGCACAAAGGTGCTGCTCCCTGGGCCGCTCCTTATGATATCAATAAACCCCCGTCCCCCCGCGGCTTCCCCAACACAATCCCACCGGCGCCGGAAATGCGGCAGGCGTCATTTTTCACCCATTTTTCACGAGGCGCCCCCTGTGAGCGCACGGCGACATTATTCAATATCGGCGACACTAGCGCCGCGGTGCGGAGGCAATATTTCAAGCAGGGGGCGGGGTGGGTGGGTGGGTGGTGTGTGGTGTCCAACTCTTACCACACTATACCGCCAATGCACCCTTGGTCCACCGGGCCCGTAGCTCCCACGCCTCCCAACAATGCCCATATTTCTGCGGGACGAATCCATCACCGTCGCCCGACGCTTTTATCAATATACACGAGGCAAGCCGGGCACGTCATCTGTCTTTGCGAGGCAAGACGTGTGCACCTGTCGACGTGACTGACCCTGGCGGGCTTTATATGTACTTCTCATTCTGACCAAGTGTGCAGTTCGGAAGTGTATACGTTACACCATATAAGCTAACCCTAGTGTGGGACACTGTGTGTGGGAAACTTCGCTATTCGAATCTAGAATTCCAAGTACATTTGTGAGAGTTTGAAAACCAATGCACCGAAGTTCCTTTTCTCTATTTCATAAGGTTCTATGTTATCTAATGCATAAAACATTTGGCGACCAGGAACCTTTCCTCTAATAGAAAACATATGCTCTGCTTAGAGTGCTACTGTACCATTAGTACTCTCTATTCCAGAACTATCTATATTGTTAAGACACCAATAGCCAGTCAGCATAAATTCATAATATACGGGGATATGACCGTTAAGAAAACACCAGGCACATCCCGATGTGGCGGAAATCCTAACGCTAAGGATACAAAATATACCGGATGTTCATACAATTACATCTTTATTACATCTATCCACCAAAACAATAGTACGAGCTATCCCTTTCCTATATGAACCAAAGAATGACAGAAAAACTCCCTTTTCCTAATTACAACAGGAGCAGGGCTTGAAAAAAACACCCCTACACCTGTCTGTGTCTGCCACCAACGACGGGTACCCTGGGTGGCCAGTGACAATCGCTGCATGGGGAACACATTGTGTGGGTATTTCTTTCCTGTTCTTACTGTGCCTTTCCTCTGTTCTCCCCCGCGCCCACCCACCTACAACCTGCAGGAGGCCTTCCGGTGGACAACGGCACCAAAACAACGCGGCAAACAACAATGGCGGATGCATATGATGGCCATGTGAGCGGGGGGACAGATGAGGAAGTCAGAACTAAACATTTACATCCGTGTCATCTTTATCATGTACACACCTCTTTACGGTACCGATACGGGATAGGAACGAGTTACGATATTAAAAACAGCTCTGGATTAAGCATGTGTATATAGTTAAGCATGCGTTTGTCTTCGTGTTGTTCACCACCAAATGCCAAAGTTTAAGGAGAATGGAAATGAGATTGGACATTTCACATATAATTGTACGCAGTGTAAGATATTGTATAATACAAGACTTATTTCAATCTTCACACATCTGTAATTCATCTTTGACCACAGCAGACGACATTTTGATCGTCGGCTTCAGGTTTATTTTACTATTGAAAATTTCGCGCCTTTTACATTAAAGCATCATCATTAGATGGACACGCAATCATATCAGTGTCCCTAGGCTCGCAAGAAACTTAATTCTCCTTCATACATAAGCAAGGTAAGTAATCGGATAATCACCTAATATACCAGTATAAACAACAAGGTAAGTAATCGGATAATTACCTAATATACCAGTATAACAAATTATTCAATATTTTGGAGGTTTTACTGCTCTCCCGCCACATTTTGACCGATAGCTCCCAACATGCCTGCGCACGAACCTGCTGTCACCGGGTAAACACAAACACAGCGTCATTAGAGATAATACCCAGTCATTAATCATACATCGTATACATCACGAGGGGCGTTGCTTCCCCTGAGTATCTGCCCGTGTCGGAGTCTGCCTGGTTTTTAGCGGCCATGTTAATAGAGAATTGACCTCCATGTCCCCCCAAGACGCCATTGTACCAGTCGCTGGGGCTTCCCCCTTGTTCCCCTATTATCGCCCACCCTTCTTTTCGGCTATTATCGCCCACCTTTTTCCAGGGTGTAAGGGGGCCACACGCCCGGCACAGACCCGGGCCACCTGGCGGCCACAGGAGGAAGCCAGCAGGCCCCGGAGTGGCTTCACACAGACCCACGTGAGCCCCACATGGTCCTTCCTCCGGGCTGGCAGGGTCCGCTGGGTCTGTGTATGTATGTACGGGAGGAGGTGAAAAATAAACCCCGAGACAATCAGGCATCAGTACCTACAGGTGCGCCTGTGCTCATTCACAGGAGGAGAGAAAACACACTTTACACAGGTGAACTCCCGTTTCCTGTTTTCTCCTGCCACTTGTGTTTGTTTAAGTGGTTGATCCACCCTCGGAATCGAGTCAGTGTCAGTGTCTTCACAAAGAATTCCTTCCTACAATGCGTAGAACAATGAATATGAATGGAGATATAGACCTAATATAGAGAACAGGTATTATTTCAATCATCATATTTCATATCTTCCTGAAGCACACAAGTATAGACCACTATAGTAATAGTAGTGTAAAGCATATCTAGATTGAGAATCTTATATACTACGTTATTTCCTCTATTATAATCCTCCAAATAATTTCAGTTATTATATTTCATATCTTCTTGAACCACACATGTATAGTTCACTGTAGTAGTATTGAGAATCCTATGCTACGTTGTTTCCTCTATTATACTCCTCCACAATTTTGGAAAATCCTGAACTACGATAAAATGTAAAATGGAATTCACACGATGGGATTCCTGTTCCTCACAGGGTTCAAGACCTCATGAAATTCTGTTCCATTTTAGGGGTAAATGTCGCTAACAATTACATGGAAATGGAACATCTCCTAGGGAAATGGAACAGTACCGTTTAGACAAAGAGATTGAGTACAGAATCTCAGCAGGATTTGTCTCAGAAAAGCATGGATCCCATCGTGTGAATCCCACTTAAAAGATACAAGGCGGCATATAGAATGGCGGCCATACCTACAAGGCGTCATCAAGGTTCTCGGCACAACGTACCCGTGCGCTGCCACACCGCTCAGCCTGCCCACACCCAGCACACTTTAGTTCTGCCACAGCTCGCGCGGCGGCGCCACTGCTGCGGAGACGCCAGCGTCCCTCCTCCAGGGCGTTGCCGGGTATAGCGGGACGCGCAACAATAGGCTCCGCCCGGAGGAACAGGGGCCCGCACCATTGGCTGGTCGCTCATTAACATAACAATAGGGACGCGCCAATAAGGGGTGCCTTTAGTGTAGGCTCCAACGAGGATTGGTCGAGCGAGGCATTGTGACGCTGAGGCTCATTGTGCAGTGTCCACTGAGCGATCAAAGTTGGCGCCATCTGACCGTGGAGGCTCCTCCTCCCGCCCTTGTCTCGTGTTAGCATAATGCAGTTACAGCCAACCCTAGCGTGTACCTTACACCGGCATGGATCAGCATTGATATAGGCATGTTTTCATACGTAATGCAACTTTAATTGGTTTTCTTTTAAACAAAATTAAATGAGAATAATTGAATCCGGTATTGTGATCTACTAGTCTCTAGTCGCTTGTGGTGGTGGAGTTACGGAGCATTCATGGCATAATTTTCTAAGTGTTACGAAAGCGGTAAGATTCGCAAACGGGGATTTCTAGAACGGCGATGATTTAATTTTATTTCGGATTTTATTCGGCGATGGAGACACCTGTAGATAAGGCGGGGAGTGGTTGCGAGCCCCACACCGCAGGTAAGATGGGAGATGAAGCGGCATCATCAGCAGGGGGAAGAAAATCAGGGAGAGAGAGAGAGGGACAGATAGAGAGGGAGAGAGGGAGAGAGGGAGAGAGAGAGAGAGAGAGAGACAGACAGACAGACAGACAGGGAGGGAGACAGGGAGAGAGAGAAAGAGAGCGAGAGAACGAGAGAACGAGAGAGGTAGAGAGAAAGAGAGAGAGAGACCGAGACAGAGATGGGAGATGTATATACAGACAGAGATGGGGGATATCTATAGACACTCAGAGAGAGAGAGAGAATGAGAGAGAGAGAGGGAGAGGGAGAGGGAGAGGGAGAGAGAAGGGGAGAGGGGGAGAAGGGGAGAGGGAGAGAGTGAGACAGAGAGAGAGAGACAGAGAGAGAGAGAGAGAGAGGAGAGAGAGAGAGAGAGAATGAGAGAGAGACATAGAGAGAGAGAGAGAGAGGGAGAGAGAGAATGAGAGACAGACAGAGGGAGAGGGAGAGAGAGAGAGAGAGAGAGAGAGAGAGACAGAGAGAGACAGACAGACAGACAGAGAGAGAGAGGTAGAGCTCGAGTTTCTGCACATCCCCGCACACACTTACCACCACCCGCTCCGTCTCACCGCCGACTGTTTTCACAAGAGAGGCGTTTTGACACCTCCCGGCGCCTTGTGCAAACACCCAGCCCGCTCTTGTAGAATGATAACCTTTCCTTCAGGAGCCCACAGCCCTGTTCTCCTCGCCCCACACCCCTAATAGAGTCCCCACCGCTTCGCCGGACCCTACAAGCAATTTATATGCCAGCAGTTAATTTTTTTTGTATAAAAATGTCCGCCGTTTATTATATTTTAGGATTATTTTCCGTTATTTTCCTTTCACCCAGGCGCATTTACCTTTCTGCTTCGCGCCCACAGCGGTGTTTAACAACGCACGTGTTTAGGATGATTGTGTGTTAAAGGCAATTTCACTCTCACCGGGCTCGAGGTTCGAGTTCAAACCAAAAAGCGCGGGACCTAAATGTCGTCTGCTACAAAGCAAAGAAATGTAAAATGGCGGGATTTTGGTGCTGGTGCTCGGCTGGCGGGTCTTATACGATCTGTCAGTGGAACTCATTGTATATTTGTTCAAATCGCTGCGCGCAGTAATAGATCCCCAGGCTGGTCTGAAGCAAGGTAATACAGCGAGAAAAACGAAAATACAGACAAAATGTCACAGTTAAGTCTGGCGAGGTACTACTGAACGACTGGTTATTACCCGTGAGCCTGTCATCACTTTCCAAAACGAAACGAGACTCCCGCTGCTGAGAAGCCCCTCTGAATAGAGGTCTGTAAGTATAAGTAGACCTGTGGCAGATGCCTTGTCTAGTCTCCCATATCACTTCGCCAAGATGAGGTGGCATTTCTTTTCTTCGCCTCGCAATCTTCCCGGCCCCGGTGTTGGGAGGGATACTCACATGAAAGGTACACCGTATGGCCGCTGAATAGTAACCGATACTTTGCATGTCGGGTTTTCATAAAATTGGCCATAAATATCGCCATGGAGAGGGAAAGGTGAGAATGGGTGAGGATAAATGGGGTCAGGGCCCCAGGCAGAGGTAGAGCCACGGCAGCAGGAGAAGGAGAATAATGTCGTTTCTAGATGCGGATGACATATTGATGACTGTACACGGACAGAGCAAGACGTAAACTATATATATATAATATACATATGTACGAGCTAATGTTTCCACAGCAACATATTGCACACATGTGTCTTTGTGTGCTGCTATATACGAACCAGTGTTGACAAGGGGATGATACATATTATAGCCCCGGTGAGCAATATATAGAGGATTGTGGCTGCAATATGACTACCACAAGATCTATACACTCTCAATGTATAAGGGATTCCTAATACCGGGGACACACCAAGCGATTGAAGGCAGCGATCTCTGGAATCGGCAACCCAAATTGGCGTGTATGTGAGATATCATTTCATGGGAATATCTCCTGCCTATAATTTAGCATCTGGGAAGCAATAATCAGGTGTAATATGAAATAATAACTCACATATAGGCCATTTTGTGTTGGCGATTATGGAACTTGCTATGTTTCTCGCTTGGTGTGTCTCCGGCATAAGATAGAAAGCAATGGAGATGAGAGAAAATCTTATGTTGCTGTGTAGATATTCATACGTTCATCTTAGGGTGCCAATATAATATGAGCTATGCTGGATAGATATGAGTAGTAAGAAGGAATACGCTCGTAGCGTTACACGCGTGCATGTGTAGGGCAGATACACCTGAATGTGACCCGTATGTTGATCATTTACATATTACTCACACACACACGTACTGCGAACGCTGCTCCTTGTGAGGGCCGCTCAGCAATGGCGGCCAGCGTCCGTCACCACACGCCGCCTGGCGGTAGCGTCCGTCGTCACCGGCGCTGACGACGATAGCGCCGACAACACGGGCTGCCGGTGGTCCGGTCCGTCAGCCCGCCACTCGCCCGCCCCCCGCCCCGCCCCGCCCCGCCCGCTATACCTACACCCCACGTCTAAGTCTTCTATAGGTCGCGTCAACATCTACAGACCGCATCAGCGAAAACCAAACCTAAAAAAACTCACCTCACGCAAAAAACAAGCAATCCTTCCCCCCCCCCCCCACCTTCCATTAAATCTGTTGTCTTGTGGTGTCGTAATGTACAATTCTTTTTTCTCTCCTTTTCAGAGATCTTTTTTTTTTATATAGAGGGGAGTGGTTGTGTAGGAGGGGTGTGTATGCATTCAACCGCGATTTGACATTATTCGGGGGCTGTTGTTTGTGATGCGGCGGCTCTAACTCAATCTGACAAAGACTGACATCCGCTTCCGGTTTACATTCTCCCTGGAACTGAGTAGACGCTCTCCTAGCAGATCTTCTGTGACCTATATAAACCATCCACCGTCGCCTATGCTTGGAGGGATAGGATACATGGCTGTCTTTTATCGGAGAACAGGTGTTGTACATGTACCTCAACGGGCAAGTCTCCCCAGCTCTATTCTCTCCATGCTTACTAAGCCATGGTGATAGACGAGAAACACTATCGTGCATAACTATAGTACCGCCATTGTATACACCACACCCACCACCTTCTGACAAAACTGTATCATAAACTACAGGATTGGTCTCAGGCCCACAGTATGGTAATAACTTCTAAAATCAAATCCGTATGTAAATGATTTTGGCTGGGGAGATGATGTGTGTGTGCTCCTTTGTCCCTGTTTAAGCTGGGATAAACTGGAGTAACTCTCACAGATTAGAGCAGGAATGGGTGGAGGTTGGGGTGGAGGTGGGCTGGCGCCTACAGGAGGAAACACAAGAACAATGAGTTAAATAGAAACCGCATGTCGGGCCCCGGGCTCACATCTGGAGTCTGACTACAGGCCTTATTGCCTTACGCACGACCGCGGGTACGTACGTGGCACGACCGCGGGTACGTACGTGGACCATCAGCGGATGGCCACGCCGCATGTTGAGTTGGCAGCACGTATACATGGACGTATAGCGGACAGAGCCATTGTTAGTTCACGAAGCAGTCACTAGGTGGTCGGGGGACAAACCTGTATTCTGGCTCTTTGTTCTTACGAAATTCAACTGCCTTTCTATATTTTACCATGGTTCCCTTGACTCTCTACACCCAACCCAGAGCAGGATGACATAATGATTAAACCCAAGACATGATATTTTCCATATGGAACACTTTATATAAATATGTGAGCAAGGCTAAAGTTGTAACATTTCCCAATTATCACTCACTTCTTTTCCACCTCCTTTAGTGAAAAACACCTACTTTTTCACCTCCATTAGTGAAGAACACCTACTCGGGGGGCGTCATGGCGGCGCCCATGGATCATAGGCTATATGCCCTATACATGGCGAGTATATGTGAAACTGTATTTGTGAAGACAGTAAAACCCCGCGTAAGGGAGTCACCCTGCATAAGTTTCTCCTTTCTCAGTTATCTCGGAACGGAAATTTTGGGTTGGCAGCACTTATACATGGCTAGTATGTGTGGAACTGTATTTGTAAAGAGAGTAAAACCCCGGGTAAGAGAGGGGCCACCCTGCATAAGGGGACAGTTTTCTCGGAACGGAAATTTGGGGTTGGCAGCACATATACATATCGATTATGCGTGAAACTGTATTTCTGAAGAGAGTAAAACCCCGCGTATGTTAGTACCGTAAGGGAGTCACCCTGCATAAGTTTCTCCTTTCTCAGTTTTTTCGGAACGGAAATTTTGGGTTGACATCACTTATACATGGCCAGTAAGTGTGGAGCTGTATTTGTGAAGACAGTAAAACCCCGCGTATGGGAGTCACCCTGCATAAGGGGACAGTTTTCTCGGAATGGAAATTTTGGGTTCGCAGCACATATACATATCGAGTATGTGTGGAACTGTATTTGTGAAGACAGTAAAACCCCGCGTAAGGGAGTCACCCTGCATAAGTTTCTCCTTTCTCAGTTTTTTTCGGAACGGAAATTTTGGGTTGACATCACTTATACAAGTATGTGTGTAAAGAGGGATTCACGCGATGGGATTCATGTACCTAATAGGGCTCAAAATCTCATGCGATTCTGTTCCTTTTAAGGAGGAAATGTCTTTAACATTCACAGCGGGGAAAACATGTCTCAGGGAAATGAAACCCTATAATTTAGACGAAGAAATTGTGTTCGAGTACAGAATCTCAGCAGGATTTGTCTCAGAAAAACACCCTGTGAGGTACATGAATCCCATCGTGTGAATGCCACTTAACTGTATTTGTGAAGAGAGTAAAACCACGTGTAAGAGAGGGCCCACCCTGCATAAGGGGACAGTTTTCTCGGAACGGAAATTTTGGGTTGGCAGCACATATACATATCGAGTATGCGTGAAACTGTATTTGTGAATACAGTAAAACCATGTGTAAGGGAGCCATCCCGCATAAGGGGACAGTTTTCCGGGAAAGGAATTATGGGCTGGCAGCACTTTAATATAACGAGTATTCATATTACTGTATTTGTGGGTTCAGGGCTGCCAATTGGAGTTAGAAAAAAACCCATTGAAATATTCTTTATTGCAATACAGGGTTTATGCATTGCATACACATTACAGTGGGGAAGCAAGGGAAAGCTCTTTACAAAGGTTATTGGGGGATCATGGACTGTGGTCGTAGTTGATCAAAATCAGGATAAACACGACCATTATTGCAGTCCATAAAGTTTATCATATGACTGTGAAACATTGGGAACTTTCCTCAGCTTCACTACCTAAATACCAAGGTCTGACGTCTCATTTAGGTGCTGGACCCAGGCTGAGAGTGGTATGTGGTATCGGAGACTTGAGAGAGACTCCAACACACACCAGCAGTGTAGTCTCTCTGGTAGTTTACACTTGGTCTTTGTCAGTTAGAGGAGTCTGGAGTGGCCGGCAGCTCTCCCTCCAGGCCCCACACACTGGAGGAATCCCCCCTCCCTGCACTCCACCACCCCGGGGGCGGACGGCCCTCGGCCCGGGTACTGACCGCACCCCGGCCGCCCTGACCCCGGCCTTATTAGGAGCACCTCCCGGGCTGGCCAGGCGTGGGGGCCGGTCGGAGGGGTGTGTGAGACGGGTGCCAGTCTACACCCTGCTCCTGACCATTGGTCAAGTCTGGGGCGGCGGAGGGGAGGTGGAGGGGTGATAATAACACATGCGTAGAATAGGGTGAATATAATAGATAAAGGAACTGAGCGTGAGGAAGAACCCCTTATCTCTTTTGTCCCATAGGCTTAACATTTGGAACCTGTTCTCCATGCCCCCTACAAGTATTGCTGTCCGTTCTCCATGGTCTATATCCTGTGAATCATCCATTCTTTCGTTGTATACAGGGGTGAGATAAATACAGAAAGCAACTCGTTTTGGTCAAAGGCATCATTCTCCAACTCGTTTGAATGCGGAGTAATATTCACTCTGCTATCGCCTCGTTCATATCACTCCACATAAACTCATGGAGAACAACGATTTTGACACATACTTATTGGTTTCTACCCTAGGGTACTCAGTAGAGTCCCTAGGCTCGCAAGAACCTTAATTCTCCTTCATACTTAACCAAGGTAAGTAATCGGATAATTACCTATTCTGCTCTCCAACTCCTCTTCTGTCTCATGTCCATTATGATCTACTGATACACTACAGCCAACAGTGCCTAGAAACACATACTTGGAGGACAGGATCGGATACCAGTCAGAGGGAAGTTACTGGGTTCGTGGGTGGGACATGGGGGAGCGTGCACGTGCCAGCGGGAGTGGGGGGGGGGGGGGGGGGGGAGCGTGCATCCCCCCCCCCCACCAACCCCACACGCGCGTATCGGAATGCATGTCGCGCGTCGGCCGCCAGGGGAAAGTCGGTCACGTGTCAAGTGCGTTCAAACAAAGTATAGGATGTTGTTGAGCAGCTCGTCTTGTGTGTCCCGCGCGCATGCGTATCAAACGACACCTACCACAACGAAAATAAGTCAGGAAACAATACCACCTACCACAAGGAAAAGAGCAGGAAACAATACCAGCTAGCAACACAGAAATAAGTCAGTGGACACAATACCATGGTAAAATAGGTTAGGAAACAAAAATAAGTTGGCAGGAAACGATGCCACCAACCACAACTAAAAATTAATTAGCAAGACAGAATACCACTAACCACAACAAAAATGGCTTCGGTCTGGAAACAGTAGGAAACAATTGCCACCACCATCAACAAAAAACACAGGAGTATAAGAAAGAGCCCACAAACCACAACAAAAATGGCTTCAGTCTGGGATGAGTAGGACATAATACCCCCAATAACAACGGAAATCACCGGAGCAAGAAGGAGATTTTCGGATTTCTGAGAGGACCTTCAAAATGTCGTCAAAGCATCATGTTTGCTGAGTAACTCATTTCCACTCAACCACAACACAACACATCCATAGATAAAAGATGATTGTCTGGATCTGTTTCAGGGGCTATTTTCCGCGAGAAAAGAAAGGTTATCTTGATAAGTGCCCGATGTTAATTAATTGCAGTTCTAGTGTTCTAATAGGACACCCCCTGCCAGTAATCAAGCCCTGGTGGACAAATGAGATAGGCATTCAGCCTTCCTGGACACTATCACGAGCACCTAATTAGAATTCTGAGTCTATTTGTGGCCAATCAGATAACGGCGTGGGGGTCACGTGGGCCGATGACAAACCTGACACGCATGTGGCGATCACATGTGGTGGGGGTGTGTTTGGCTTATCAACCAGCGGCCATTCTGTCATTAAATCAGCCTCCCGCTGGTCAGTTTGACACCTCATCCCTATCAGTTTCTTAAGTTCACCAATGACCGTAAAGACATCGTATGTTTACCATTCCATCTTTTTTTTCTTCTTTTAGATAAATTTTCATTTACCGACCACTTTCACCTACAAAAGATGTTTTTCAAAGAAAACTATACTAATACACAATAATGATACAAGATTGAGGTTTCGTTTGCACATTTACATTTACATAGTCCACTGTCTTCCGGTCAATTAACATGGTTGCTTGTTTATTAATCATTGTGTGGGAACTCTTCTGGCATAAATCGGTCCCCGATTTATGTCAATCGGTCCCCCGATTTTATCCAAAATAAAAATTTCGGAAATCGGAGCTCCGATTTTCCCATTTTTTTAGGGGATAAAATCGTGGTCGCTACATGTTTCACGCAACGCCTGAACATCATTGTTTATTAATCATTGTCATACCATTCCAGAAATGTAACCACAATGATAACTACTCTAAATCATAAATTCGGTCACCAGACCATTACAGATTGCCAGTATCAGCCTAACATCAATTTACAGCATCATCATATAGATCTTGTCAATAACAAAGATCTACATAGCTCCTTAAATCAGCAATTTCATTAATCCCTTCTCAAAGTATCAATGATGTACGCGAACTGGTAGCACAGATGTTGATGTTTTATAGATTTGAAGATCCACACACGATGACAACATTGAAGCATATAAAACACCCAGAGTGGTCTGACATTATCGCTCACTCTATCCACATCTGCCAGGAGAAGAACACCCACTACTGGTATCAGTATCCTTTATCTACTAGGGGTGAAGGGATGGGGGGGTCGCAGGGATGGCTGGGGTTTGGGGGGTAAACTCTACATTGGCATTTCTTCACAATTCTGACTCACACGACCAAATACACACAGACCGAGAGAAAGCAATAAAAGATATAAAAAAACCGCCAGAAACGTAGGCGTAAAAACGGATGAAAAGGGAGGGGGCATTCCTTTTCTTTGTTCTCTTCCGGATCAGTCCAGCTAACGCTCAGCCCTTGTTGGTTGTGCCAATTGATCGGAACAAACCCCAAAAAAGGGGAGGGGAGGGACTTTGCCGAGTGGTTGACTTAATGGGCGGCGAGTTTTCTTTCTAATTGTACCAGTTATAATGAAGGGTCCCTGGTCGCCTCCTCATGACTTCCGGTTGGCTGGTTCCCGGCGTCTGTTCCCGCCTTATAAACACATCACACGCGCCCTCTGGCAGCACGAACGCGCACTAAATCAGTCCCATTTTCGTGTGATTTTCATCAGAATTTCCCTTTGTTGGCTGCTGCCAAGTGATCCGCGCAGAAACGGCCGCCTGTAAAACAACACTCATTGCTGGCAGTCCGTCACACAGCCTTGTTTTCCTCGAGGTTTGTTTGGCGGGAAAATTTGGAGAAATTGTCGTCTGCTCTCGGAATCTTTAGAGAAAGTCATTTGGTCTTGGCAAGATTCAATCTATGACACTATCTTTGTAAATACAATCTGAATTGTACTGAGTTAGCTCAGTTTTCTTGACATCTGGTTAATTATATTTTTTAAAAAAATCCTGACAAGATTATTTTTTGCTAAATTGGAACGTATCTATGGACAAATATCTTATATTTCTGGTACTGAACTAGTGCTAAATAGATGATTTAGCTAAGTTTTCCTCATAGCTGGTTAATTATCAATAAATCATGACATATTTGTAAGTATTTTTTGGCTGAGTAGAAACGTATTTATGGACGAATATCTTATAGTTCTCTTTCTGAACGACTACTAAATAGATGATCAATCAAAAGTCCCCGGCTGATTTCCTCCTGTGTCTTCTTTTAAGACCTAACATCCTACTGATAAAGTTAATACCCTACTGATGTAATACCTAAGATGTAATACTTGATTGGTAGCTGATTCAAGAAGTGAATCCAACCCTAAAAAACTATCGCCTCACTGTCATTGGTCGCACATAGAAAGACAGGCAGTTTGATAGACTCGGACAAACCCCTTCACTAATGGGCCCTACGGCTTCCCCCCCCGCCCGGAGTCCCCCTCACACTCCCCCCCTCGTCAGGAGGGCTCACCCTTTGTCTGTAGGCGGTCCTCATCATGTCTCAGGGCGTCGACCTTTGTCTTAATGTCAGCCTGAGGGCTGGGAACCTTACCGATCCCTACACACGACCTTGATCCCCAACCCCCACCTCCATCCCCTCATACCCTAGCAGCAGCCTGAACACCCATGTCTTTTCAGGTCTGGGATAGTACTGGAGGAAGAGCTCTGATACCCCCCCCCCCCCCCACACCCACCCGCCCACTGATCACCCCTCCTACACACATACGGGCCCTTAGCCCTCCTCCTCCTCCTACTCCTTCTTGGCTCTCCTTCCGCAGTAAGGAAGGATCCCTTTCATCAAGGACCTTATGGAAAAGGAATGCTCCCTATCCGATCAGGACAGGGTCAGGGGCCACAAATTATTATGTATCTGGCGCGGCCGGCGGGCGGCACTGGGGATTGTTTAGCGTTCCAGAAGAAGATTTGTGCAATCTGTCTTTGAGCCCTCGCCCGCTCGAGGTCTCTGCCTGCTGGTCCCGGCCCCTAACCCTGCCACCTCCCCTCCCCCCTGTGCTCCATGGTCACCCAGGAGGAAGACCAAAGCTGTTGTTATGGCAACGACTGGTCATCCCTTGTCCACCCCAGTGACCTTAAACCGATCAGAGCTCGGGCCAAATTAGCCTTTGTTCTAAGCCGCTTTGGGCAGGATGCTTACAAGATCTGACAAGGTGTGACGCGCTGCCTGAGCTCACTAAGAGAGAGGTGCACACGAGACACAGAGAGGGGTGCACGTAGACTTGCTCAAGTTTTTTTTATTTATGAACATTCATTAAATGATTGAACACAATAAGGAAAAAATACATTATAGTATGTTTCCTTCTTTGACCGGCGCGTAGACTTGCTCAAGTTTTATTTAATTTATGAACATTCATTAAATGATTGAACACAATAAGAATAAAGTTCATTATAGTATGTATGCTTCTCTGACTGGCCCATGAATCAAAGACTTGTCCAATAGGAACAGAACCTCCTGTATATGTCCCCCAGTCGCTCCCTGTAACCCTACACCTCCTCCTCTCCCAGCCCCCTCGGCCAGTTCCCTGGCCGCCTGTGTTGTCATAGCAATAAATTTCGCCTGCTCCTGACTGTGACCCGATTGAGATCAAAGTGAGAGGACATCAATCTCCCATCAGATACCCTGACCAGTAGCCGGGATATCTGTATGGAGAGTATTGGGAATACTGGAGCTAAGCAGAGCCAGAAATCCAACACCATTACCGATTGTACCAGTCCCTGTATCCCAACAATGAATGTAGCCATAGGATGCAGGGACTGGAGCCAGTCTATGGGTGCACAGTGCCAGGGGTGTCAGGAGGAGGAGGAGGCTGGGTGGGGGATTCCCTCTTGTCTTACAATCTTACAAGCATAAAGCCGCTCTCCTGGCGACCAGGGGGGAGGCTTGGTAAGAGTAGGGACGATCGGGGTCAGGGGGTAAGGGGAGGGGGTGTTAACTAGTTGACCTTGACCTTGGGGAGCTGGGCTTGATCCCTTTTGGATCCTGAGGGATCCAGGTCTTATCACCCGTGCCACCGACCCCCCCTAAATCCCCTGATTATCCCACGGTAGGTCTGGGGGGTTGGAGCGGGCCTCATCCCCCTTGTGGATAGCCTTTAGAACGATACTCAGGGCCAATTCCTACATACCCACCTTGATAAAACCACCCCCGCTACCCCCTGAAGGAAAGCTGAGGGAAACGCAAGTAAACAACCCAAGGTTTTCATATCCCTCCCTCGTTATTCAAAAATCCCAATGGAAGCTACAGTTTATATGATCCACCGACCATTCTATATATTATTCATTGGTCTTGCCTTTTCTGTATTTATTAGCGTCGTCCATATAGATGGCTGGGTTTTATGCTGATCGGCGTTAGATTGTCTTACATGGCTGTCACCATTAGGTTTGCAGGTCACTGAGCAGCTCGGCGAGCAGTATGTATGATTGGCGGGAGCTGCTCCGAGCTGCTCCGGCGGCAGGCGGCAGGCAGCCCCCCTTCTTTTTGATCACCTCCCACAGCAATAGTCGTACCGGCTGACACGCGAGTCCTCCTAGTCTGTGCTGGGAGAGCGAGGGGGTTAATAACACTCTGAATTTCACCTACCTATACTAGGTCACCTTAACCCTTACCAATGAAAGGATAAGGATAAAAGAACCTTCCACAAACCCCGATCCTCTCCCCTTAGATCTGTAAAAATCACGCATGATCCATGTAAGATACAGGGATATTGTGTGGAGTGTGGCATGACCTTGGGTGATGTGAATATGACATTGTCTGTCAGTGGGGCGCCCGGCACTACCCGGGTATAGTCTCTATAAGGGCATTAGCCACTCACTCCTTCCTAGGAGCTGCTCACCCATGTAGGGCTTCCCGGCCGAGTCGCTCGCTCGCTCTCCCGCCCGCCCGCCCGCTCACCCAGGTCTGGCCTGGTCAGCAGCAGCCACCCTTTCATTATTGTACCATTGAGGAAGGTCAAGATGCGGCTTGGGGAGCCGACCGTACATCAATAGGGCCGGGCGAGAGAAAAGGCCGAGGTCGGGGCGAGTGGCTGGGGTTGGAGGGAGCGGGGAGCGGTCTGTATTTGTGGACAAGAGGTCATTAATGCACGCCGTGTGATATATTGTGGCGTATTGAGCGGGAGGCGAGCAGGTCGTGAGCAGGTCATTATGGACGGCGGCACTGTAACGTGCCCTGACCTCATTATTGAGCACAAGTGCCTACTGCTCAATATGGAGCATAAGGTGTGCCTTAACCCTGCCGCTTAAATACTTGCGCAGCTGGTTCTGTAAGCTAACGGGAGATACCTATTGAGGGGGAGTTATGTGTGGATGGCCACAATGGAATATCACCCTTTGTGGTGAATTGTGTGCAGTGATAAAAATGAAGAAGAAGAAGAAGAAGAAGAAGAAGAAGAAGAAGAAGAAGAAGGAGGAGGAGAAGAAGGAGGAGAAGGTGGAGAAGGAGGAGAAGGAGGAGAATGAAGAGGAGAAGAAGAAAAGCAAGAAGAAGAAGTAGAAGAAGACGAAGTAGAAGAAGAAGAAGGAGAAGAAGGAGAAGGAGGAGGAGGAGGAGGAGGAGAAGGAGAAGACGAAGAAGTAGAAGAAGAAGGAGGAGAAGGAGGAAGAGAAGAAGAAAGATAGATATCACTGCCTTAATGAGATGTTTTGGTGGAAATAAATGTGTGGGGCATTGCCCAAATATCATCACCATCTCGGCTCTGCTTAGTAGACTACATTAGTACATGGCCTCGGCTGGGCTGCTCAGTGGTGAGCTAAAGAAAAGGTACCTTGTGCTAGCCTTGGTGTTGGTGGTGGGTACAAGAAAGTATAGAGAAACAACAACACACCAACCTCCCAACCCTAACGCACCACACACCCCTCACCACTGCGGCGGTGCCGTCGCCACACTAGTCAACAAAGCAGAAATGCGTGTTGGCGTACGTCAAAACCGCTGCTCGCTTGAGCGCACGCGCCGAATGCCGAACGCGACCGGAAACGACTGGAACGCTGCGTCCCCCGCGCGTTCCCATTACGCCGCCATATTATAAATAAGGCTGGGCGCGGGCCGGCCGGCGGTCCGGGCCCCGGCCGACCGTTAAGAAAGTGGCCATTTACAAAGAAATGAGCTGGCCGCGCCGATGGATTGTGTCAGTTAGGGAGAAGTCATTGTATGCCGCCGCTGGCGCCGCCCTAGCGCCGCCCGCCCGAACCACTCTGTCGGATTAGCGGCCACTGTCCCGCAGAAAGGCATCGCTCTTCCAGGATTGGTCAGCCGCGAGGTCAAGAGGTCAGGGGTCAGGTCATTAGCGCCATACGGATCCAGTGACCATAATATCGTAAGACAAATGGCTTCTGCTAGGGATGTGAGAGTGGGTGGGGGCGGGGGGCGGGGGACGGACGCCTTGTATAGACCAAAGTGGCGGCAGCAATGGCAGCCATGGGGATTGTATTCTGCGCTGCATGTTTTAACACAACCTCCATCCAGAATTCCCATTCACAGTCAATAATAACCGACCCTCTCTGAAACAAATGCATTGCATGACACACAGTCGGTGTTTTGATACAGAATTGCACGAATGCGCTATGTGGGTTATACATAAACATTTCTTTTTGGAGGATATTGTCATCACAAACATAGTGAATTTAGTGTATTAAGCATTGACGATGTACATGTATAAGGCACAGAGTGATTGCTAGTTCCGCCATCGTCCGTCAGGAAATTGTTAAGTTTTGACCCTGTAGTCGGGGGACAGCCATTATCTGCTGTTAAGATTTAGAGATAATCATGAGATGGGGCTAACCCCCCTATAAAGCAATCGAAATAATCATATTTTCAATGATATTCTTTGATAACTTGACCCACCACCTGGTGTTTGGTTTGGCATCGGGGGCAAGATGGCCGCATCCATAACACAATAGCTATGTGCCCTGTATAGCCAATTTCATTGTTTCAAATATAACATATCATATCATTGTTTCAAATATACCAGGCTTTATTGGTAGGGAAATATACTGCTATATATAGCACAAAGTATTGGGTAAATACACCAGGGGAATAACATGTCTGTGTACGGTACTTCAATGGCACGTCATAATCTCAGTACCTGCGTACGGTACCATTATGTCACGTGATCATCTCAGTACCGGGTAATTCCGGGAAGTTACAATTCCGGAAGTAGTAAAGGATCAGTTCATTAGATGGCGCCTTCACGCACGCGCAAAGACGTGTAAAACGACCCGCTTGCCGGTACCAGCTCCCACGTGCACGTGTAAACAGAATCGCTTGTCCCCCGCGTGCAGTACACTCGCACTATCTATTTATATTACGGACGACGGGAACTAGCGAAAACCTACAGTCAACAGAGGATGTTGTTGGGGGTGAATTTCATGCAACCCTCAGCATTTTTGAATATCTTTTACGATGTGACTCCACTTTCCTGTGGAGCATTAAGTTGCAACTCACAGAGCATCCCCTAAATTGGAGCCGACCTAGAAATGTCCCTTGAGTGCAGGGGAAAACAAAACAAGAGTTGTGTTTACATGACGCTTCCCTGTCATCAGGAAAATATGACAACCTAGTTTTCCTTGGGTAAATATAAACAAGGCATAGTGATTTGTATAATAACGACACGAGGCAAGGAACATAGATAAGAACAGGGGTGTCAGTTGGGGTTAAGAAAAAAAGGAAATATCTTTCAAGTGAAATTCAATGCCTCAGAGAAACTGAGAAAAAATGGAAAACATATCGTTATTGGCCATGGAATGGAGCTTGGGTGTATGAGGAGGTTTGAACCACTGTTTATTGGTGTAAATAAGGCCCGATTTGTTCTGACTTTGTTTTACAAAAGAAAAAAACCCAAAACAAACAAGGATTTCCTTGGAAAAGTGGAAAACTGCCATCTCTGTAAGTATATTTCAACAAAACCGCCTAAAATTCTATATAGGTTTAGACAGTAATTTCTCTGAAGCATTACCTTTCCTAAAAGCTTTATTCACTTCTTTTTAAAATGTTTTTTTCTTTCTTTATTTTTGCTGACTGAGTGGGCGTGTTGACTTAACAGAGAAGACGTGAAGGGGTCTGGAAAGACTGAGTAATAGGATGATCTTCAAGGAAACCCCAGGAATGCAACAAGAGGGTTGGGTGACGTTGAGCCGTCAGGTGTGGCTGTGTGGTGCGGCCTGCCTACAGTGAGCTGCTCACGTGGGATAGTTAGTATACACATCTAGCTCACGTCACAGTGTGTAAGGACCCCCGGGACACACACACACACACACTGTTAACCCATTCTGGGCGAAGATGCCTGTAGGCATTATGTACACAGAGGGCGAAAATGCCTACAGGCATTATGTACACAGGGGGCGAGAATGCCTACAGGCATTATGTACACAGGGGGCGAGAATGCCTACAGGCATTATGTACACAGAGGGCGAAAATGCCTACAGGCATTATGTACACAGGGGGCGAGAATGCCTACAGGCATTATGTACACAGAGGGCGAAAATGCCTACAGGCATTATGTACACAGGGGGCGAGAATGCCTACAGGCATTATGTACACAGAGGGCGAAAATGCCTACAGGCATTATGTACACAGGGGGCGAGAATGCCTACAGGCATTCACAATATATTCAGGCATTTTCCAAAAAATACAAGAAAAATTTAAAGGGTTTGTGTAAAATATGGAAAGATATGTGTGGAAATTAATACATTTTGTATACTGTTTTAAAAAAAAATTGAACTATGGCAATAAAAAAGTTCTCGAGGTCAAATGAAAAGTGAAACTTTCCTGAATGCCTCAAGGCATTCTCGCCCCCAGAGACATACAGCCCAGTGGTATTCTAGCCCCTGCAGCTACTGGTACCCACCAACATACTCGCCTGGAAAGGGCTAGGTGTTGTACTGAAGACTACCATCCTCAGCCCACATCCCATACATTGTCTGAAGGCTGGCTCCTACTGTTACTCCATCCTGGTTGATAAGCACAGCCACCAACCACACAAGTATACATACACACTCTCACCAACTCACTAACTCATCCCTGCTCGCTATGGTCTATTTATAGCCAGCTCGCTATAGTAAGGAACCCTACCTACCAGCCTCACCCTCGATATCAGTGATTATCAAAAGGAAAACCTTTCTGTAACTTCACACTCCGGCAGCTGCTCAGTGTCCGACTCCCGAGCAGCTCCGAGCGGCTCCGAGTGGCTCCAGACCGCGCACGGCGACCCTCTGACCTTCATCATCTCACAGCTCACTGTGAATGCGTTTTGATTCTTGTCGTCGCGCAGGCGGAGTCGTTACGAGCAGAACTGAGCAGCTCTGAGCAGCTCCGCCCAGCAGCTGTGGGCGACTCTATCCAATGCACTCGTCACCCAGCCATGAATATTATGACTTTTCTCCCCTCACTGGCGAGTGGGCGCTGGGTTGGCGGGGCCGGGGGCCTCATGTGAACACTCTGACAAGCTGTCAGTTTGCAAACTTTGGTATATGGGCCGACTGTGAATATCAAACTTTGGTATTTCACATTCCATTACTTTATCATACGGCCGCTTCTGGTATGGATGGCGGCTGAGTTTTTGAAGTAATTCAAAAGGGCAACGAGTTCGATCCCTCTACCATGGCTCCGCAGCCCTTGTCCAGGTATACATTATACACTGTGAAAGTACGCAGATATATATTTAATCTAGAACAGAGCTCACTGTTTCCATTGGTTCAGTCATGTGTCAGGTGCCATCAGAAAGTTACTGCGAAGAAAACCAAGCAACGTAGGGGCGAGCTACAGGGGCCAAAATGAGAGGGAGTCAGAATGGATTTACGATTGTCCCCTGGGTTGAGGCGGTCCGTCTGGCCCGACTAAATGTCAGGCTCAAGGGCGCTTCACCACAGACAACTGCTATCTGAGCTGGGTGAACTTTAAGCGGGCAGGGGGAAGATTTGACATAATGGGTGCCACATTGAGGACAATAAAGGTCAGTACAGCGACGGCCGGCGTGGCATATATACCTTTTTTATCCGGGCCCACAAGAGAGCCTGACCCATTCACCCAGCAAAAGTGCACGCATTGGGGCTGATCTATTCTTCATGCCCCGCCTTGTATTGCCCTTCAAGAGTGCAAGCCACACGGGAATGGTTAATAAAATTTAAAATCTTGATTCTCATGACGAAATTGCTGTAGTTGGCACCTTATCTGAATAGATAATTACCCGAGGTACTTACCTAGTACTGAAGGGGAATTGATGTTCCTACGAGCCTAGGACACTATGATAGTGCCCTAGGATAAAATAGTTCCGTAGTTAGTAGGAACAATAATAATCTATGCAGGATACCTTGGAATTATGTTATATAGATAGACCATAGAACATGAAAGTTCTACTTCATTTCCCTTGATTTTCGAGGAATAGGAGTTTTAACGTATTATTTCTTATCGGGATGTTTAAGAAGTAAACAATCGGCTACGGAGTGCCCACATTTTTGGTTGTATCCTGTATGTATCTACATGATTGTGTACATGTCATGTGTGTATCATATTCCAGGCGGTGATATTGTAAGGTGTTATACGTGAGACCACTCCAAGCAGATGTCTAGTTTCGGAATAAATCATATCCTATTGTAACTCTGACATCGTCCGGGATAATTCTGTAGATCCTGAGCAGCTCACTAAAAAAACTCATGGTAAATATCACGATCAAGTCCCTTATGTCAGCATGAGAGCGAATCTCAGCGGTATGAGACACTAATCACATCAGACTCAGTGTAATAAATTCAATCTACAACAGCAGGATGAAATCCGTGCGTATTTTAATTGTTTGTTTGCAACGTTCTTAATTTGATTGAACTCTAAGTGAATACACGATATATCATGTCTGTTTACTGACTTTTATCAATGAGTTCCAAATGATGACAAATCACAAAAGTTTCCTCCAACATTTCCTCCCTATTACTTTGCATTTCTTGTAATGATCCAATTAATTGACATCTTGATAATTCCGACATCGTTTGAGGTCGGACTGAAGGCAAATTTTCCTTCTCACCCACAAAAATAGAGAAATAATGATAAATGATCACGACATGCAGAAGTTTGAGCATATTAATCCGCTTGCCGGCTTTGAGGGCCGACTTTTACTTAACAATCCCTCACAGGTTAATGATTGTCTTCCGGCCCGTTCCGTATTCGCCGCGCTGCCTCCACGTTTTCCACTCAACTCGGAGTCAATCCCGTTTCAGATGTTTCCCACTTTGAAGCGCTTTATTGGCGCCAACTTCTTTCAGGCATCGCTTTGCACGGGGGGCCTTCCATTTTGCAGACGACAATCAGCTAATTACAGCGGAGACAAATGGTCGGGCGCCATTTTTGCAGAAAAGTCGTCTGCGCCGATGCTTTTGGAACTCGTCGCTGCCTCCCTGCGTGCTGCTTAGATACAATTGAGGGAAGCCGGAGACGAGCAAATCAAAGGCTCACCGTTCACAGTAATGCTTCCAAAATCGGTCCCGAGCTACAAAAGGACATTTGTTTTACCGCCGCCATTACGTCCATTTACAAAACTGATTGAATACGCGGTTCTTTATCTCCCAGGCGGCAGGGACGCCCTCTTAACCCCCACGTTCATCCGCCCTAGTGTCTTTGTGTTTTCTCCTGCTTCCATACCCAGTCACCGCCGTTGTTGGCACAACACACACCGCACGATTAAGAAACGCGAACAGGGGTGCATTTATCATTCCTCTGCGCATCCCTTCTGCGCACGGTACAAACATATGTGGCCAATTAGGAGCGTCGAGACAAGACAGGGGGCTTCATGACTGAGTTCATTAGCTGCCATTGGTGGAAGAACTCCCACTGCGACGCCAGGTCTGTGGTGCTCTAAGAACAGAGAAAGTGCAATTGTCAGGTCACGCAACCCCTGCCCCTCCCTGTCCGATTCTCCATCTTCCTTTTACTTCTACTCCGATTATCAAAAGATTATATCTGCACTTTATAGGAAAGCCGGGGGAAAATATAAAAAAGAAGCGGGAAGAGAGTTGCATAAAAATAAAACTCTATATCTCACTAATGTGTATGGTAGGAGAATGACTCAAATACATTAAGGATCACTATAGTCTTACATAAAAAAGACCCAAGGAGACTTACAAAGGAGTGAGTTTGTGGGAGACTTTTCTGTTGGCGCCAAAAGGTAGCGGAAAGTCGTCTGCTACAGAGTTATACTCTCACCACTTCTCCTTTCTTCGGAGACAAGTTGTCGGGTTCAATAAAGACATTTCCTCCCTGATGTGACTGGTGCAGGCTTGGTGGTGGGAGGCGAACAAGTGCCGGGGGACGCTATGGATTTTATATTCAAATATGATACAACGTGAACCGTCAATAGGCCCTTTAGGGATGCATGGATTTCCTTTGCAAATCCCAATCCTATTGGTCGGTGGGCGTCATTCTTTCACGGGAAAATCACAGGTCCCGCCCTCGCCTTGCCCACCTCTGGCACCGCCCACAGGCCCGGGAGCAACAGGCGGAAAACCATTATAGATTTCTACTGTTATCCCCCGCCGTTGCTTATTCCCTAATTACCGTGGCCTTTCTGGCCTTACAAATCTCATCAGCGGCCCTCCGAGCCATAAAACAAATATGACTGCGGGCACGGGGACGCCCGTCTGCAATGGGCGTTTGATTTTATTTTCCCTGCGTGCCGTGTAGGGGGCGCGCGGAGCGGCGGGGCAATTATGCAGTGGGTATGCACACCGTGCAGGGCACATTGATCGGGGGGCCTGAGGCCACTGACAGGCACCACAAAACACTTTATCTCGATAACACCAGGGTGGGAGAATGTGTAGTGGTGGTGGGGGGTGGTGGGTGCGACCCCCCCTCCCTCCCCCCCCCACACACACACTACCACCATCACCAGGCATTCACAGGCAGGTAGTAGTATACACAGCTACATTCACCAGCACACTCCTGTACTGTCTGAGTTGTTGGTTGTGGTTGGATGGTTGGTTGGTTTGATTTAACGTCCAGTTAACAATTACAAGTTCTTACCAGATTTTCTTAAGGTTATTTTACACCACAAGGGTAGGAATCGAATCTATGTGATGAATTCAGGTAGAAAGCTCACCCCTACACATTTACTGATTTTTTTCTTACTTCTCACACCACATAGACATGGTATGAGAAGGATTGGCCTTTGATATAGCAGTAAATCTACCCGGGGATGAAGGAGAAGAGTGGCTGCAGTGGGACTCGAACTCACAACCTTGGTATTGCAAGTCCAGTGCCTTAAACCACTGAGCTAACTCCCCAGCCTGTTGGTTGTCGTACAGGGAAGCCACATCCACTCTCCATACATAGACAGATCACTCTCACATCACATTCTCAGTTCTAACCCCCACTCCAACACACCTACACGGCCCTACGATGTGTTTAATACCACCACAGCACCACACCACACCAGAACCCTATCTCCGTGATCCGAAATGTCACCAGAACACAGGCAAGCCCCTTTCTAAAGGACCACCCTTGTGTCACTCCATCACCCCACCACCTACCTCACTGACCTCTCCCCCCTCCACACACCACTCCAGCACAACACGCAATCTCACCCCTGCTGACACCAACAGGGGGCCATGTTCATCTCCAAATCGATCCCTCTCGGCTTCTGGCTTGTTTTGGCCACTCAGCCCCCGTATAAAGTTTTTGGTGGAGGTGCATTTCAAAAATTAATTTCCCCGCTGGCGGTGGTAAAACTCGGGGGTGGTGGTGTCATGCTCATCGACTCGGTCAATAATGAGAAAAACGCAGGCTGAGTCGGGCTTTATTGGCGGGGCGGAGAGTTCAAAGCAGTGTTCAGCATGAAGCCACCCTGCTAAACACAGCACTGGAGAACCTTGTTAAAAACATATAACACCTCGCCACCCCCGCGTACGGGTGGGTGGGTGGGTGGGGGTAGTTACAGTGCTACAAGTAAGGTCAGCGCAGAAAGGGATGGAAGCCATGTCTGAAGCCATGTCTGAAGCCATAGACCCTCCAGATGTTACTAAACTACCTATTATCGCCCCCGGTAAGTAAAGGTTCCGCTCCCGACTGGCTGGTCATACCATGACTGCATGAACTACAGTTTTCCTATTCATAATTGGAGAAACGGAATATAACTTCGGATTTACATGTTGAAATATAGCTGAAATTTCCATTTCCGGCATCGGATCTCCAATTTGAAGATTTATGAAAACCATCAAACTGCAATAATTGTCGGTTGCAGCTCAAGGGTCTATCACCATACAATGCCGGCAACCAGCAAATACTGGATCCTGTAAACAGACTGAATCATGGGATACCTCAATAGGGTCTATCAAAGAAGCCACCTGGAAAAGATAGATGTAGTTCTGATGCCACTTCTGAGACTTTTTAATGTCGGGAGAGGCAGGTTGAGGCCGGGGGTGGCAGCGGGTTAGGGATGTGTTCTGGGAGTGTGGTTAGCGGCGGGCGGCGGGTGGGGAGGTGGCATTGATGTCTTGATCCTGTGGGTGGTCATAAGAACAGACCAGCAGATGGTCACTGCTGAAGTTTGAATCCCTGAGCCGTTAAAACAGCGGCAACCAGCGCCACCGGAAGCAGACTGGTCAGCGTCCTGTAAACCTGTTCCCGGCTGGTCCTAATATGTGCGATAATCCCACACATGTTGGGTACCAGCGAGAATCTGTATGGATTTAGTAGTTTCACGATAAGTACCAGCTCAATTCCTCCCTCACCATTGCTGATTTCCTTGAACTAATAATTTCAAATGGACTACTTTCTGTGGTTATATACCATAATGTAGATTTTGTAGTGATTATTTTGGGTGCATTTCTCTTTCTTACACACTAACCCCATCACCAATCCTCCTCCCCCTGCCCTCACCCACACACACAAACCCACCATCTTCCTACATCGTCTTTCCTGCCTTTCCCACCAATCCGTTTGATATTGACTTGGGAGAAAGCCCCACGCCTTAAGGGACCAGAGTAGAGGTAGGGGTGAGGGGCGGGGGGTAGAGAGTAGGGGGATGTCAGGATCAGTTCCCCCACACTTACCTCCCTCCCTCCCTCCCTCCCTCCCACCCACTCACCCCCATGAAATGTTCCCTTCATGAGTCTCTACCACAGCCCACAGCGCTGAGACATTGATCCAAACATTAGAGTTCAGGATCCTGTCCCCACACCCTCCCCTCCTGGTCTCAACACCCTCCCATCCTCTTACCCCTCCACACACACCCCTCCCCCTCCTCCTCCCCTCGTTTCCCCGATCCCCAGACCGCCATATTGAGTTCCGTCGCTTTGCATCCTACTCTTAATGTAAATGTCAGGTCGCGAAGAACAAGTTTTGACGATATTCACCCCCCACCTCTCCACCCACCACCCACCCACCCCACACACACATACCCCTCCAGTTTCCATCCGTCCCTTCACCAGGCCCCGTGACCCTCACCTCCGGGCACGCGCATGCGCCGTGGAGGCCCCTGAGCGCCCCCGTGTAATGGTCAGCGGAATCACAATGTACATTAAGTAAGCGGTCATTCATTAGAACAAAGGGCGGGCCGGTGGTCCCGACGGACGGCGGCGGCGGGCTGACGGCGGGCGGCCGGCGGGCGGGGCGGCCCCTCGGTGTACATATATGAATACGGGCAGGTAGCCGCGGCCCGTCACAGTCACCGGATCAAAGGCGGCGCGCTGACATTAGCCCGCCTATCGCCTCAGAGATGCTTTGTCTGTCGGGTGCCGTTTTGGAGCCCCGTGCGCTGCTATCGCCGGTCCGCCGACCCTCGCCGATGGCTTTTGTAAGCGCCCCCCTCGCCCCCCTCCCCCTGACATCTCCGGGCCCCGCCGACCTTCGATATCCGACTTCCTGGCGCCTGAGACGGACGCCGCGGGCGGTCACAGTGCTGCCCTCTAGCGGAGACACGCCGGCCGACCTGCCCCGCAATGCCGACCTTTTGACAGCGACGCTACTGACGCTAGCGTCGCTACCCACGCGGCCCGCCCTCCTTTTTAGCCACGTCGCGGGCACCGAAAGTGAGTCATATCGTCGCTTACTTCCGGTTCCGCTTGCACAGCGCCCTGACCGCCGTGGAGAGAGGGAGGAACCAGCGACACCACTTCCGGTGCGTCCCTCGGTGCCTCGTGAAAAGCGTTGACTACACACGACGGTAGGTGGCACTGTGTAGGAGAAAATGCCGCCTTTGCGACGAGATCTCGCGATATTCAGGTCGCTACCGTGTGATCTCCGTCCCCACTTCCGGTGCGTCGGTGGGCGGCTTCGCGGAAGAACCCGGGAGGCTCTAGCTGCCCCCTGGTGGCACACAACAAAAGCAGCTCTCCACTTTAATATGGCCTCTTCCTAGGAGTTCTCATTCTGGTACAAAGAGGGCGCTCCTAGCCACCACCATCCCCCTTCCGCTGCTCCTGGTACCCCGTCACCTTCACACCATCTTACTCCCACCGACTATTGCTCTGTCGTCGGGCCGAGGAATTGCAATAAATGCCTCCCGCTAACAAAAACAATGATCTTTTCTTTGCCATGTACACAACCAGCAGATCGCCGGAGGCGGAAATCAGGCACCGAGTCTGCGCAATAGCGTCGCGGGAGGATATGAAGCTAATAAAGCCGCGCAGGAGTGATACCTCAAAGCAAGGTTTCCCGCCTTTCAAGAGCGAGCAGACGACATTCAACTAAGCAGACGACAATTCGCAACCTCCTTTCCCTCACACAAATAAGCGTCTCACCTGCAGGTGTCTTCAATTGGCTTTATTTCCAACAGTCCTCCAATCAAATAAAACTCCCATCTGGCTCCCCAAGATATTGTTCCTTTTAGTGCCACTTTAGGCAAAGGAAAAGAGAGGTTTGGTGTTAATGGGTCTCCATTTTTATACCCCATCTCTCTTTCTTCTCCAACCTCATTCTCTCAAATTACATCTTTCCTCATTTGATTACCATAGTACATATTTCTTTTGTTGTGAGTGACAAGTTTTGAGTCATCCCAATTATAAGAGGGTCGACCTCGCCATCACTTAATACCACTCACTCAGACCCTGTTGATCTCTCCCCCTCCATCCCCCAATCCTCCTCTCCCACCACCTTTTGTAGCAGCTGTCGCCTCAGGCAGAGAATTGGCGCAGGAGGCTGTAGTGCCTTCAACCTCCTTATCTCCCCTTTACACCTCCAGAACCCTTCCTCAATGCTCTAAGCGCCTCCCAGAAACACGTCCTCCAAATATTAATATATTTTTTTTCTCTTCAAATATCTAGTCCATTGATGATTATATATACATATATATTGGGTGTAATTTTCGAAATAGGTGATTTAATCATCCCGTTTTAGAATAATAAGAATTGGAGAGGGAGGATTTCATTCAGGGGATGTGTGTATGCGGATCATGTAGGGGATGTATGGTAAGGGTTAAGATGCCCATATCCCTTCCGCGCGGGGGCACATTACTTCCCACAATAGGGCGCGCTACATTATCACAGGCGCGGCAATGGCATAACCCCTATTTGTTGGCGAGCCCTGTGTCAATACCCGGCGCCGGGGCGCGGCTGATCCGCGGCCCCGGGAGCCTCCCCCACTCAACGCCGGCGACGGGGGTCGGAGCAGCTCGCAGCGACTCGGGCCACCTCTCATCGACTCACAGCAGGCGTAGCAGGGACAGCAGGGCCCGGGCTCAACAACTGAAATCATTTTAATGATAAAGCCCACTGGAGGAGGGGAGGGGGGGGGGAGAGGGAGTGAGTGGGTGTGAGTGCTGGTGAACCCTGCTAGACAGCCACCTCCTCTGGTTTGTCTCAGCGGGTGACAACATGCTCACGCCAGGTGTAAGGGTCTAATAGGGGTCCGCATTGTCCACCACAGGGCCCTGCCCTCCAGTCACCCTGGAGAAGAATTACCGCTGTGTCCCTCGCCTTTTTTCACAGTGATTATTTTATTTGGCTTTCACCCCCATTATAACGTGGCCCGGTACGGTGGCCCGGCCGGGGATCTGCCCAATACAACGGCGTTTAACGGGACGGGCCCCGGCGACTGGAGTTTTAATTTGCCGGGGCGAGGAGGAGGGACTGCGGGAGCAACTCATGGCCAGGTCAGCGAGCTGCTCGTTGGAGCTGTTCCTGTGTTAATATTCACATATACAAAGTGTCCATAGAAAACACATAGGGAGTGTGTATCACCATACCCAGAGAATACAGATATATCCACCTAACACAAAGTGTCCATAGAAAACACATAGGGGGCGTGTATCACCATACCCAGAGAATACAGATATACCCACCTAGCACAAAGTGTCCATAGAAAACACATAGGGGGCGTGTATCACCATACCCAGAGAATACAGATATACCCACCTAGCACAAAGTGTCCATAGAAAACACATAGGGGGCGTGTATCACCATACCCAAAGAATACAGATATATCCACCTAACACAAAATGTCTATAGAAAACACATAGGGGCGTGTATCACCATACCCAGAGAATACAGATATACCCACCTAATACAAAGTGTCCATAGAAAACACATAGGGAGTGTGTATCACCATACCCAGATAATACAGATATATCAACCGAATACAAAGTGTCCATAGAAAACACATAGGGAGTGTGTATCACCATACCCAGAGAATACAGATATACCCACCTAATACAAAGTGTCCATAGAAAACACATAGGGAGTGTGTATCACCATAACCAGAGAATACAGATATATCCACCGAATACAAAGTGTCCATAGAAAACACATAGGGAGTGTGTATCACCATACCTGGAGCATACAGATCTATTCACCTACTATAAAGTGTCCATAGAAAACACATGGGGAGTGTGTAACACCATACCTGGAGCATACAGATATATCCACATAAGTGTCCATAGAAAACACATAGAAGGTGTGTGTGGACGTACCCAGTGCATACGGATATGTTGTATGCTACGGGTGGCGCATACAGAAAAATACTGTATAAATAAAACTGAAAAAGACATGCCACTTGTCCAGAAAAGATGGATGAATACAATGTAGACTGGTTTCAGTTAAAAGCGGTCATATACATCTCAGTGTTGACTCTACGCATACGCTCGGATATTACTACGCATCCACCACACGGAGCATACGGTCGCTTGTATCTGAAACCAGTCAATATTGTTCATCTTGTCCCAATGTCTGTAGCTGTTGTCTATTATAGTCATGTAAAGTGTCACCTGCAATCAATCTCACTTGTTTTTATCAATTTGAAAAATATCATTTCAGAACTTGTACCTGTAACATCTGATGTGAATTTCTCAAATGTGGTATACATTTAACTTGCAAACGTAAGGTGTGGGTATAACATTAGACATATTGTAAGGATTATTGGAATAGCTACAATTTGATATAAAGCCTAATGTTTTGTACATATAACCTGTATAAAAATAACTCTCTTTCCTCCTTCTCACAGTGACCTCTATATCCAAGTGGTCCCACTTAAATCCAATCTATAATACATGTATATGTTTTCCATTATATCTCCTACACCTATTTTCGCTCAGTGTAACATGTGCTGAATGTAATATATCTTTCATCTCGGTACAATCCTCCCTCATGCCCCTCCCTACATTAACAGTGTCCACTGCTCATTTACTCGGCTCCTGCTCGGAGGTGCTCGGAGATGCTCGGCACTGCTCGGAACATCTCGACCCGGCTCCCCTGTCTATCGCCGCACGCAGCAAAAGGAAAAAGCCAGGAAGGCCAATTTGAGGCGCACTTTGTTCTGAGAGGCCATGCGACTCAGGCCTTCGCTAATGGCGGGTGTCATTGTTTATTCATCCGCCATAACACGGCCGTATCGTGTACACTGCGCGCTGTTTATTGGGCCCTTTCACCACCCAACACCCTTACGCCCAAGAAAAAGAGTCCACAGGGAAACTCGAAAAAAAACCCACCCAGGATCCACCAAAGCCACCAAAAACATGACAACAATGGTTGGAGCTAGCTGCCATAGCTAGGTGTGTGTCAGGGTTATATATGATTTGGTTTGTTTCAGAGCTCCCCTCCTCCTCCTTTCATCTTCCCCATGTTACCGTTACTCACTTTTGAAAAATGCCATAAAAGTTTCAGTGTCCTGGGCAGATGGTTTCTCGGAGATGCCGCGCACATTCTGCTCATACTCCAGGGTGGGAGTCAATGGTGCGCACCTCCGTTTTACAGCCGGGACTCCCCTCTTATCGCAGACCCGATTAACTCCAGGGATCACCAAAGATGCAGCTACACACACTGCAGATATGCTTTTATCGTCATACAACCCCCTCCCCCGTAGCGCTTTGGTAATTACATCCTATTCGGGGATTTGCATTGGAATTGTGACAGATATTTGTGCTTCATTATTCAGATGCTCAATATGGTGAAATAAATACTTTCTACATATTGAGACGGATTTGTGACTATTGGTATGATCATAAAGAATGTTGTCATGTTTATGATAATCCATCCTTTCTAAGCGGAACGAGCGCTGGCGGTCTTTTTTCATGTACATCTTCTTTATGTTTATTTAGTGTTCCCTGAAGCGGGGTATCCTCCTTAAGCAGGGTACAAATAAAATGAATGAAAATTTCAGTTCCTAGAAAAAGTTGTCTTTTTAAACGGGGTCCCCCCATAAGCAATGTATCCCAGAAGTGGGGTTTTACTGTATTTTAATCATTATTTTGACATGAAATCTATTCTCTCTAGAGATTATCCATACAGCAGTGTTTACTGAGGGATTATCTCTACATGTATGGGCATGTACTAGTGGTCAGATATCTTTCCCATCATCTCTATTCCACATTCTGCACTCGATTGTAGGGCCCCACCTGGATGAAGTTATAAGAAGCTGTCAACACCTATAGCCCTGCCAGAGAAAGACCCTCATCTTCTGCACCCCGACACCCAAAACCCCTTTATCTGAGCCCTCAACCCTCCACCTCCCACCCTCCACCCCCTCCCTCCATTCCCAGCGACAGGCACAGGAAGTGTCCGCTTCACTGGACACTATAATGACCCCAGGGGTCAGCTTTGACCCCCAAGGTCACCCAGAGGTCAGGTTAAGGTCACCCGTAAGGTCAGAGGTCAGGGCCAATCAGCGTGCGTCTGGCCCGGATCCTGTATGCAAATGAGGCGTCTGCTGACCAATGGTAAGACGCGTACTATGGGAGGTTGGGGGTGTATGGGGTATGAGGGGGAGGGGGGGACGGTGGGTGGGGTAGAGGGAGGGGGTTTAGGGCAGGAGGGAGGTGACAACATCAATCACCACACTTTGATATGGTCAAGCTTTTTATGCCGGCCAGTCGGGCATTCGGAGGGAGTTAATCATAAGCTGCCCGTGATGCTGGAGGCTGTGGGGGCTGTTAGTCTTGAGACATTCACCCCCACCCCTCCTCTCTCCTCCGGTCCACGCCCCAAAGCCTCCGCCTTCCCTTGTTAACCCTACACAGCCCGCTCCTAGAGTGATCAAACACACATTCCCCGCACTAACTAGCACCTATATCTCCCATTCCTTCATAGGGTTAAATATCCATCCTCACTCAAAGTAAATGAATTCTCATTTGAGAAATACCCCAATGAAACAATTCCTAGTCGTACGAGAATGGCTCCCCCCCCCCCATTTGCAGCGATGGCCTGACCCTTGCTGGAATCTATATGGGTGTTCAGAGCCCGTGAAGTTAATACAGTCTTTGGTATGGAATCTTTCTTCACAGCAAAGTATTCTTCAGACTATAAACACGTTTACTACAGAGGGGCGTTTACCGGGTTGCATTCCTCAAGTATAGAAACTATTATTCCACACCCGATCGGCATACCGTCCCTCTCCTGACCCATATACAAGGATCTGCGAGTGATCAAACCAATACTTTAAAATGTTCTTCATAAAGACTCATGGTGCAACACATACAAATCTGAATAGATATCAAAACAAATACTTCTCACGTAGGTCTCTCATGAAAAACAGTTGGGGGTAAAATGGACTGTAGTAGCTAAATACTACCCAAGAGATCACTGTAAATGTTTAGTTGTACATGCATAATTGCGGTTGGATTTAAAGATCTATGCAGAGTAAATACAGACATCAGTTATCTATGTCGGAGTGGCAATTATAAAGTTAAAATATCAAAAAAAAGGAGCAAGCTGAAAGATGTGTGTAAGAGACTGCTACAAGTGTACAGTCAGATAGATATGAGAACAAGACAACAAAGAAATAATGCAATGTACTGTATGCTGTATACTGGAATATAAATGCTGTGCTCTATTAAAAAAAATATATAGAGAGAGAGAGATCTTTTTACATTTAGTGGGCATTGTGTTGAGCTCAGAGAGGCCACAGGAGGAAGACAGAGGCTGCTACCACTACCACCTCCACACCATGTAAACCATGGAGGAACAGCTCAAGCCCCCATTCCTGGGAATCAATCCGCAAGGCCACAGATCCACTTCCTCCAGGGCGAACACGGACCATAGTCCCCCCCCACCTGGAGTGGATCAGGACCCGCCGTAAATCACTCCAGGGCATCAACAGGAGGAGTGGCTGAGCAGGAGTGAAAGGGCCAGCACCTGGAGAGAATATACCCCCTTGTCCCTGTGAGGGCTTTCCCCTCCTGCCCTTGGCCTTTAATTGCATGCCAGACTAGACTGGGGAAGAAAGATACCCTTCCTCCAGCGTGTTTGTGTGTGGGATAGGTGTGGTGGATAATAAATGTGGGGAGGGCTGAAAGATGGTGTAGGTTTTATGACGCCAAATGGACGACAGAAACAGTTAAGTCGCCTGGTGGTACGATTATACGGCTAAATCCAATATGGCTTTGATTTCCATATCTTAGACACTGAGGGGGATTATCCTACCAGGCACAGCTCGCCATGGTACACAGTGTACAATGATACCCTCCATATCAGGTACACTGATACCCCCTATACCTTACTCCTCCTGGGTAGAGGTCAAAAATGCAGAAGACTGATCAGCACGAATGATCGTCAAATTTGTGAAAAAGGATCCCTGGCTGGGATTCCGGATCATGATGGATTAATCTAAACGAGGTTCGCTAATCCTTCCCCACCTGGACTCACCTTACTGGATCCAGCCGCGGATTATCGGTACCAGGGTGAGGTGGACGACTCAAAGCTGGTGCCGCATCTGTGTGTGGTATGCCTCCCCCACGCGAGTGTTTGCAGGAAAGTGAATAATGTAGGAATCACGATCAAATAACCATGTGCCTGTATCCTTATAGCAACATCCCGACAAGCGACTGGGGGCTGGTGTAGGTTGGGGGTCAGGGCCAAATGACCCCGGAGACAAAATACTCATTCATTGCCTTGTCGATTCGGCCTGGCTGGGATAGGCAGTCAATATCATATGTCGGGGTCACATCCCTTTCACTTGTATTCTACTTCCCTATTCATCTATATCAATAATAACAATGTCTGTGAAGGATAAGGAACTATATGCTTTTTCCTAAAGCATGCTGATAAAGTTTCTTTCCACGTCCTATAATTGTCGTAAGATGTCAGCTTTTTTCCCCGAGGAGCTATACTGTAGTGAGTTTTTCCCTGCAGAATATACAAGATCTTTATCGAAGTAAGTCTGAGTATAGTATGGTGCAGAATAATTGAGGACGTGATGGGCCAGGCATCAGATGACCTTTTCACTCGCTACTTTATTATTTCTTCTGTCTGTTTATGAAGTATGCATGTGTCTACTGCGTCTCTGATTGTCATGGAGGCCGCCATTTTCCTGCCACGACTGTCCCAGCCAATCAGCATCCAGGTCTTATTTGGCGGCGCCTCCTCAGAGAAAACCCAATCAGTGTGGGGCTTACGGGATGGGATTAGAGTCCCCCCCTCCCACCTCTCTCCCCAATTGTACTTACCGATTTGCCGGGCCACTGTAAGGGCTGACTTTAAAGCCCGATGGCTCTCAGCTTTCAAAAGACAAAATGTCATTTATTTCTCTTCGGCAAACAGCGAGCGGGAATGATAAGATTGTCGGACAGTGGGCGGGTGCGGAAGGAGGAGTGCACGGGGGATGGGCCTCTGTAGGTGGGTGGGTGGACAAGGGGGTGTAGGGGAATATCAAGTAAGAAACCTTAGCCTTGTCTCCTTCCAGTGCACTCCTGGCGTCCCCTAGTAGCCAGCCCCATAATCAACCAAGGCGGACAACAAAAATTAGCCGTCCACTCATGTCTCTTTTTTCCTGATCAAGTCAGACTGCGCTGACATTGTGAGGACTCGGTAGAAGCCATTGAAGCTTCCCCCTCGCCATAATACTTAGGCCCTGAGCAAAAGACACGAGAGAGAGAGAGCCTCGGAGCAGCTCGGAGCGGCTCGGAGGGGCCCCGAGACAGAGGGGACTAAAGGGCACTCGCAGCCATCGATTCCCACCTCAGCACAGGCCGCGTACCACAAAGTAAATCTACTTAAATTGACAAGTGCTTGGCCGCCCTAATTGCTCTTTCTTCTTGCTGTCATTGTGTTAAGTCGGCAAATTTAATCCGAGCCGATTCTCTCAGCCAGCCCTTAACTCCCGGCCCTTGCGCCGCAGATCAATTATGTAGAGTTGCTGGCCCTAAGTCTGAAAAGCCTCCCCCGCACCCCCGCACCCACCACCTTCCTCCAGGTCCTCTGTCCGTCGTCCCTGGGCACTAGGACCAATTAGAGAACCTCCAGCGTCTGACAGTGATTAGGGATTTTTGTCTTGCCACGTTGATGTCAGAGCTATTGGACAATTAGGATCCCCACCAATTAGATATATGATAATTCCCAGTGCAGGGAATTAGGCGGGGCTGGACTCATAGCAGTAGTAGGTACAGGGTTCTGAGGTAAGGAGAGAGGAAGGGGGTAGGGAACTGTAGGATAAGGGTTCCTTTTCCTTTTCTTCTCTCTTAAGAAGTAAGTTGGTGAGGCTGAATGTTTCCCTCACGACAGTCAGACAAACGGCAGCGTTTGCTTTTTCCCTTCCTTCTCCTAATATCGCCCACTGATTGTCTTCCGCATCAAATCAGCCCAAGGTCAATTGTAGCACAAGCACAATTTGCCGCCGACGAATAGGCGACGCTAGGCCCCCTGAAATAAGCCATCTATGTTAGGAGCCCCTGCGCCCAGTGAGGGTTACAGTGGGGCTGTCTTTATCCCGGCCCGTAGATCCTCTGTTCCTATTACTCCTGATTATTTTCTGAACAGCCCATCGACCCCCTGCTGACCGCCAATGGCAAAATGTGCACGTGCGACAACCGGCGGCTTTTCTATCCGTAATTTTCTTTTATTTACACTGGAATGATTAGACTTTCCAACTCGGGGAGAAAAAAGAGGATTCTTGGTTGGTTTTCTATGCGAGTTCAGTGGCCGTGGATTTCTCACAGGGAAATGAATGTATTCCCATTTTCTCGGGGTGTCATAACGTAAGATCTAAGGTGAATTGGGAAAAGTGCGGGTTTTGGCGGGAACCGACATAAATGTCGTCTGCGCACCGCGAAATGATTCTTTAGGACCAGTCATTTTCCCGCAAATGACCGGATTTAGGCTCAACATTACAAAGTGCGAGGGACGGGCCGTGTCTGACGAGTAAGACTGCACCAGGCGGTGGATCTCAACTACTTTACTTACATATATTTATCGTCTCGGTCACGCACAGAGCTATAATATTTTCTCTGTATACAAAGATTTTTTTTTTATCATTTCTTTGGTCATAAATCTGCCGCGGCGACATCAGGCAGAAATACTCCCCATGAGATGGCGACTGGTCTTTGTGGGGCGCTTTTATTACTTATACATCATACTCGGGTGGAGAGTGGCTACGACAAGGCACCATCTCCATCGCCGCACCTTTCTTTCATCTGCACGGTGCATTATTCAGTCCCTAAATCACGGAGCGCGGCATCATTTTCTGCCGCTGTCAATGTTCGTCCACCCTGATATTGTTTCCTCCCCGCGTTGCCAGGGGTCGCTGTGGTCGCCATGTCACGTGGGACCACCGTGGGCTCGCGCATGCGCCAAGGAGCCATCAGGGCTAATTCAGACATGGCGGTCTTGTATTGGGGCACGGGGTTGGGCGGGGTGGAAGTGGGGGGAGAAGGGAAGTGTATTATGACGTTGATCCCTACAGAGAGAGGCAGGGACAGGTAGCGCAGGCAGGGTGGCAGTAATTCAATCTGTGACTGTGCGGCATGATTTCAGCGCTCTACCACCACCTCCATATTCATCATTCTCCCAGCTATCTGTGATATTCCCATAAACGCCACCTACCGCAGCTCCTCCACACTAGTCGTGATTATCATTATCCCCGTTATCATTGGTAATTATCTGCGATAATTGTGTCACGACCGTGTATTAACTGGGGTACTGACAATACCTCATTGTGATTCGACGGTGGCGCCGCTGTGCGGTCATCGATGACGTATTCACTGGTGTCTCCATGGCGCGTGACGTCATAATTTTATGACATATGACGTCACATTGCCATCTGTTGGTGCGAGTTGCCATAACCGGAAGTCAGGTGATCATTGCGGGTGTCAGAGTGGATCACTACTTCCGGTCAGACATTGTTACATCATGTGATCAACTGGTCGTGTGCGCATGCCTGATAATATGTGTATCTGTGTAAGGTGTCATTCTAAAGGCCTGTCTCCACTGGCCGATTTCCTGTCACCGATCTACAGTCAGGTACCATCAACCAACTTTTGGCATTGCTGACCCAAAATCAGTCAATGGAAACGTCCCAGCTCGTGAAATGACCCAGGACTTTCTCTGCTTCGATTATGCAATGTGGCACCATGGAAACACTCCAATGGAAACAGGCCTTATGGGACTAACTGGGGGCAGGTGTGAAGGATACCCCTGTAGGCATGTATGGTGGGGATGATAAATAATAATGTTAAGAGGAAGCTAAATCGCATGCAGTCGTGCATTTGGTTCACGTCGGCGGTTTCCGGTAGGTGGCGTTCGGGTGACGTCTTGTGATGACGCGTGCATGTGAGCCACTAGATGGCGCTGTTAGCTGAGTCTGGAGGGGCGGGAAAAGGGGCGCTAGGGGGCGCTGCTGTAAGCAGCCGCAGGGTCGGTGCCAGAGACAATGTCCAAAGAAGGTCTGTGACCAGGTTAAATTTCCTGTCCGAAAACCTTTCATGGCGGGCAGCGAACTTCCGGCCGCCGCGAGCCAAATCCCATTTGTGGGCATATCTGGTGTTTCCAGGGTGGGGCGCCGCTAGGGGGCAGCAGCGGAGTGGAGAGGGGACAGGAGGGGGCAGAGGGTCGATGTAGTCCCATTATTTACAGGGAAATCATATTGATGCCGCTCTCTTTGTATACGACCGGGACCCCGTCTACTGTAACGCTGGGCGCGGCGGGGTACCAGTCCCAACCTGCGCGCGCAGTCACTCACCCCCATCACTGCCCCCTGGTGGCGGTTGTGGTACATTGTCGTCACTGCGCACGCGCCGTCGGCGTCTTGTTAGCGCGCAGGCGCACCTGTGTTTAGCGGAGGCAAACTGAGTTAGCGCCGATTTATCTCCCCCGCAGTGATCCCTGCCGCCACGCCGCCTCCCGGCTGACAGACAAAACAGCGCCGACGGATAAATCTGCCGATAGGACACCCTCCCTCCCACCCACCCACCCACCACGTCCTCACCCGCATCCTCACACCCTATCGATTGTAGGGTCGGGAATAATAAACAACCCTAAAGCCTTGTGTGGATGGGCCGCGTCTTTATAGTCACTGGTATGGAAAGCGAGGCTGTTTCCTGTATTCAGATATATAGATCTGCCATCCATTGATCACCATTATTTGTCCTTGGATATTAATCTATTTTATTCTCGTCTTGGGGACATATCAGTTATATGTCATATATATCAAACATAACGGCATAGCGGAGTGTAGGAGTCAATATCGCCGCCAGCATTCCTCACACCTCTACGTCACACAAAGCCAGCGCCCTCTGTGAACGTCGGAGGGCAAACCGGAAGTGACGGACATTCATCATAGTGATACCTGAAGTCATTGGGATATTGGCATTGGCTCGTTACCGCATGATTTGACGAGAAACGACGAGAGGAACTAGCCAGAGGATGTCGTCGTCGACGCGACGCCCCCTTGTGGACAGGGCGCGAAGTAGTGTGTGTGTGTGTGTGTGTGTGTGTGTGTGTGTGTGTGTGTGTGGGTGGGTGTGTGGGTGTGGGTGAGAGGAGGGAGGATTGGTATTCCGTGTCGCCAGTGTCGACGCCCCGGTGAAGACAAATAACGGGCTGATTATGTCTAAGTAAGAGTGTCAGGGCCGCTGTCGGCCGATCGCCACGCGCTGATTTACACGCCGCCATGAAAAATGGCCGCCATTATCGGCGGTAAGCCCTGGCGGCCAGAGCGTCGCAGCTGCCCCCTCCTCCCCCCCCCCCCCCCCACACACACCCCCACGTCTCCACTGATCGACCCCTCTCCCCGCCCGCCACCCACCACCGCCCCGGGGTCGGACACTGCGCCCCTGCCGTGGATCTATGAAAATGAAAATCTGCTCATGCGCGCTGCCAGGCCCCCGGGGGCACGCCGCTAGGTGGCGTTAGGGCCGGGCGGGGGCAGCGGATGTCCGGGGTGGGCCGGGTGATGACGGGGGGTTAGGGTGTAGGTTAGAGTAGCGAGCGGGGGAGGAGGAGGAGGGCAGGGGCTCTGCGGTAGGTGGTTCTTGTTTTATGTTCAGAGAGGTGGTAAAGGCTGGGGTAGGTACTGCGCCTTCATCTATGGAAACCGGGGAGAGCTGATGACTACGTTTCTCAAAACGTACTTTATTTAAGAGAAAAAAACAACAGATAAATAAATACTGAAAAAAGGAATAAATGAAAGAAGCCACTTTGATCATGGCTTCCTGTATTTACATTTCCTATTTTGTACTATTGATACGACAGAAATGCCACGGCTAAATAGATGGATCTTTATCCACCAGATTCAACACTTCAAGTGTAGAAACGGTAACATATGATTAGAATATTTATGCGTGTGACTTCTCGAGAATTGGGTTTATTGGGATTAGGCCACTTTGATAATGGCTTCCTGTGTTTACATTTCCTATCATATTTTATTGATACAACAGAAATACCTCGGCATAATAGACGGATTAATTAGACAGAGTCTAGAAATGGTAACATTTGATTAGAATTTCTATTCGTGTGACCTTTCAAGGGTTAAGTTTATTGGGAAAACTGCTGTGATGACAAAGAAGTGGTGGTCAGTGACATGGCTGTCTCTGCTTGTGGCTTCCGCTTTGTGAGTAGTATAGGGAAAAGAGGCAGTGGGCCTGGCGACATCAATGACCCCAAGCACGCGCCCCTTTTTGAAGAGGGCAGAAATCTTTGTCCCTTCTGACCCCCTGGTCTCCTACACAAAGGTCACGTGATCCGTGCCCACCCACGTGACCTGACAGTGGCCTGATCACAGGGAGAGAGGGCCAAGAGCCCTGTCCGCCTGTCTCCACCTCAACGCCTTCCCTGAAGGAAGCCGGCAGCGCGCTCGGGTGGAGAACGAAGACGCAGGGGCCCAGGGGACCGGGTGGAGAGTGTAGGGGAGGTGCAAGGACAAAGACAGGGCCTTAATCGGAGCAGGGGAATGGTTGTGTCCAATGCAAGGGGGGGCCTTACCCCGGCGGTGAAGTTTCGCCGGCGATAAGGTGACCGGGTGAAGAGCAGGGGTGGCGGGTGTGTCGGCCACCTGACAGCCGGGGGATTGTGTGCTGACAGCCGGGCGCGCCCCGCCACCCCGCCTGCTGTCACCGCCTCACCTTTATCTCAGCCGCGCACCTGACGCTGCCTCTGCGCCACCGCCGCCGCCCGACTGACGCTTACACACTGGCGCCTTTGTCGAGGTTAAACCGCGATCAATTCGCGCCGACAGTTCCCAAAATTGGCCCAATATGGGAGGTTTCAAAAGGCGGCGGCGGCGCGTCGCCCACCTACACAACAATCACCATAGATCATGGCGGAGGCCAGTGGTCAAGGACAAAGCCCGCGCGTCCCCGCTGACGCCTCCTCCAGTGTCCGCCCGTCACAGCCCGCCTTCCTCCAGCTCCCCAGCCTTAATTGGCTTTTTCTTGTCGCGCGGGGAGTGGCGACAAAGATCCCGACACTCCTGGTGAGGGAGGAGCGGCGGCGGCCGGGGGCGGGCTGTGAGCGCTGGTGACCGTCCTCCAGGGCGGGCGGGGGCGGGCGGGGTGAGTGAGGCGAGCGGGGGTAGGGTGGGAGGGTGCAGGGTGGGTGCAGGGTGGTTAGTAATGGTCAATATTTCAACAGGTGGGCATTGAGCGGCGCGTCAGTTGAGAAATGGGCGCCGGGCCTGGAGGGACATTAGCGGGGGGATTATCAGCACCCATCGCACGGTGTTAGGCTGACAGGTAGAACCTGTCGCCGGGCAGTGACGGATGACGGGCCGGGGTGGATCACCGCACCCCCCACCACCCCCCGCCACGTCCCCGGAGGACTCCACGTTACACGGCCGGGGTATATAATAACCCCTTACACGGGGCATCGTTAGGGCACCCCGCTCCTCTTATATTGACACCCCCCACCCCCCGCACACGTCACTCCAACACACGCCCTCTCAAGACGGGGTATCAGGATTGGATCCTTGAGGATCACACCGACACCCACAGAGGCCGCCATATGTGGTGAGGGGTGTGGGAGGAGGAGGAGAGGGTGGATTGTCGGGGTGTGGCTGGGGATAGGAGAGAATCAGATGGTGTGGAGGCACGATAGCTTTGGTGTCGGGCTCTCGAAACATGGTTATTTCATAAAGTTGTATTTATTAAGCATGATCATGGTCCTCTTTACATGTCCTGGTACTATAAATATATATATATGACGGCCGATATTCATCGCAAATACCCTGAACTATGTTCTCATTATTTACACAAAGGCTCGGTATGGATATTTCATGGTAATAAATCCTTACCTAATCCTATTGACTCATGGCATAAAACTAACACCAGTAGTAATAGATACGTGTTCATTCTTGGAAGTTGATGTCTTACTTCATATGCAATATGAAAAGCCTTTGGATTTCTATATAAGAGTATTATGCTATACATGTATGATACGCAAAGCCTATGTCATCAGAAGAGGGAGAGTTATAAATGATAGATGTAGAAAGATGTACTGATAGCTTTCCCTTCATTGCACTACTCAGGGATGTCAGGTGGGGTTATGAAAAAAAGAGGAAACATTTTGTATGTGGAACTTTATGCATAAGAGAGACATGAAAAACACATCGTAATTCTCCATGAAATGGGGCTGGAGTGTGCGGGGAGGGTTGATTCAGTGTCTATTAGTGTGAATGAGATACAATTTATTTTCTCTTTGGTGTACACAAGGAAAAAGAGTTTGATAAACTGAAAATGGAAAAAAGGATTTTCTTGGAAATAAAGACAACTACCATCTCTGACTTACTACATTGCAATAGAGGCATATATGACAGTGTTAAAATCAGAGAGTAATAATTAAACCATTATATCGTTAACGAGGGACTCGGGATTGACGTCCATCGGATAACAACGTCAAACAGCGCACTTCCGGCGGCCCAGAGTCGCGCGCACCGGCGTCGAGGTGTTACACCGGAAGTAGAATTATAAAGTAGCCGCTCGGCTCAGGTCAGATCCCATCTCTATCAACCGGCGAGATCTCGCGAGAGCGCATGCCCGGCGGGAAGCTTCCGTCAAACAAAACCTGTCTTTCCGGTCCAAGGCCGCCAGGGGGCGGGGGGCTTTATTGGGCGGGCGGTGGGGGAGTTACCGAACCAACACCAATGAACCACCGGTGTAATTCTCCCTGCGCGCACGCCGCCTAGCGCCTCTCATGAGAACTAATGGCGGTGGCGGCGGCCCTTAAAAAAAAACCCCACACACCAAGCCCCGGGAATCGTCGAGTACAAGGTGCGCCAAGCCGACCAGAAGCGATGCGTTTGAAATCTTCCGGGCATTCAATTTGACAAGCGGGATCGGCGCCCAGGCCTCTGCCCATCAGGACGTACATGTCATAGCTTTCTGATAAATCGCGCCTGCATTGAGTCCGCTTTACCTCCAGATGACTGGCCGACGCCTGGCCGATGCCTGGCGCCTTAGTCAAGGGGAAAATATACCTCCTCCTCTTTTTTACCGGTTTTGCTAACCCTTCCTCGTCGCTTCATAACCTTTGGAGGTAAAGGTGAAAGCAGGCGGTTATAAGGAGAGCGGACGTTTATTTTGCAGTTGGCATTTGGTTTTTTCTCCCGTTAACACGTCGGACTGTATGTAAGGGGAACATTGCCTAAGTTCTCAAAAACATGCCGCCGTGCAAAAAAAATACCCATAAGAGCCTGGCCTCAGTGCAATGAAGACTCTCCGAAACGGCAACAATGAAGCTCTTAGTGTCTTTGCGAAGTTTAACCGCAGTTGGTTCATTATCTTGGCCATATTGCGGTACCAACATGCTGAAAAGGTGTGATACACCTAAGTGGATGTCATGTAGATACTTCAGAATAAATTCGGTGTTTGTACGAATAATGCATCACTACTGATAGATAAATGGGATAATATTGGACAGGAAATCTCAGTCTGCATAGAGCCACAAGGGAAAAAACCAAGGAACCATCATACATGTTGTTGATTGGAAAGCATGGATATGATACAATCGGAAAATATAAGGTATTCCAAAGCATAATTTTGGTTACTACTATTCATGTTACTAACATGGGTATCATAGATAAGGAACTAAAGAGTATTGCCAATCATACTTTTAGTTTTTCAGTTACTTTCATGTATACATGATAGATAAAATCGGTAATTATAAGGTATTACGACCCATAATCTCAGTTGTAATATTCATGATTACTAACATGGGTATAATCAAATAAGGAACTAAAAAGTATTGCAAATAATGATAAAAAAATTTCAGTTAATTCCATATATATATGATAGAGAAAATGGGAAGCCATAAGATATTACCAATCAACTATAAGATATTACCAATCACAGTTTCAGCCATTCACAGTTACTCACATAAGCTCCTCTGGTGAGCAGTTCCGAGCAGTTCCTCCGCCACAAACACTCCCTAGAGCAGCTCGGCGTTAGAGAGTCGCCGCCTCACGGTGGAGCCGCCACCAGCTCGCCCCTACTCACCCCCACCTCTCACCCTGTGCCCTGGAGGTGGCTAAAAAGGCCTTTCATTGTTGTCCGGCTGACCTCCGAGAGTTGGATCCTTCGCCGGGCTACGAGCCCTCGACCGGAGACAATCGATGCCAGGCCACTACCAGTGGATCAATGGGGTGCGAGCGTCAGCTGCCCGGGCTTCCCAGGCGCACTTAGCCCCACCCCGCCCCGTCCCCCGCCACGTCCCCCCCCGGTCCCCCGCTCATCCCCAAGCCCCACCTACACCTCACACCATTGTGGGCACATTACATGAAGACACGCGAGAGGACCAAGATGCCCAGAGTGAAGCCCCGATTCCTAAATCTTGTCTCTCTTTGGTGTAATCTGTGATGGGTTCCCATTTAGGAATTGCATTCCTGCAGGGAGTTTCTCTTATATGGGTCCTTCAATGGATTGTTGGTGGTGCAGCTTAAAGAACTGTTTAACTACTTGGTGTATGATCTACACAACTGTATATATGTATATTATATATCTCTTATATATAATAACTCTGAGACAACGACAACTTTTCGGCTGCACATGTTCCTTGTAGCTATATTTTAGAGAGGGCGTACAATCTAAGACTTAAAATCTAAAATGAAATGATAATTCATCCATTGTCAAGATATGTAAAATGACAAGAGTATAACCGCAAGTAGCTTATATTAGAACTGGTGTGGTCATGTTGGTCCTGCTAAATCTATTTTTATTTTCTCTTAGATCAGCAACCAGTGAGCCATTACAGAAATAGAGGAGCTAGATGAAATCGTCTCAGTGGTAAGGGAGTGGTATTGAGGTGGCCTTCCCATAATGAACTCATAAGCAAAGTGCGATGAAATTGCGTGTAATTAATGGCATGGAAATAACCCTGACATGGTCAGAATTAAAGCATAATTGACTCTGTTCCAATTGTCGTCTGCTTTTGAGTTAAAACAAGAGAAAGTCAACTAACTCTCCTATCTACCACCAGAGGTCGGGACGACGGCGCCTGACGGCCGTCCTGGGATTTGGAATACTTCACTCAACTGTCAGAAAACAATTTTTTATTCCACGACCTTTTTTAGACCATTTTTTTTCGAGGCCACCACCACCTCCTTCCCCACCGAGACCGACCAAGAGGTCCCGGCCACTTTGTTCTCGGGCTATTATTCGAAGCATCCCGTGAAAGTGTGGTTTCAATTATTAATCCGGCGGCGTTCCGTTTTGCGACACTCTCGCCCGCTCCGACGCACGGCAATCAATCACGTGATGCGGCGGCCGGCTAATGCCCCGGATGATGAAACGCTGGGCGCCTTGTGGCCACCGCAACCTTCTGTGACTCAACAAAGCACTCCGGGTCGGGGCTGTCTCCTCTTTTATTAGCTCAAAGGGTGCGTTTGATAAGGCGCCGAGTGAGGAAAATGTATCAATTGACGATAACTTCGTCTCCAGTCGGGCATTGTCGGACGGTGCACTCTCCACTACTCTCCACCCACAACCTATGCGCTACCAGCTACCATTCAGGGGGCAGGCTATTGAGATCTAACCCCATCCCCCAATTCAGCCTCAGGATCCCCCAATTCAACCAACATCAGTACACAACCCCACCCCTCTCTCTCTCCCTCTTAAGATTTTCCTCAGATTTCTATTTAAAAATGGTATTTTTATCTCACAAGACAAACGAGAGAGGGGATTGCTATGACAGTATGTGAGATAGGAGTGACGTGACCTGGGTCACTGGTCCTCCTTAGATACGGTGAATTGTGTTGGATGATTCCTGTCCTGAATGCAGTCCTACATTTGCTCAAACGTCAGACACATCTGATGTCATCGGGGCGCGCCCCTCGCCGTTTGTTTATTTACTTTTTGATGTCATAGTTTTCAGATAAAAAGGAAAGCACAATATTGCAATACAGGATATGCGGCGTGCGAATCTGACAATTGTGGTTGGTTTATGAGACTATAACTGCGTGAATCAAATCTATGATACGACCGGGATATATGTGTATATAAATAGATTCAGTTGGTGGTGTTTTACGCCGTAGCAAATAAATAATAGTATGCGACTTTTACATACAAACGAGGCAATGGTGTGACACTTGAATAGTGGAACATTTTCTAACAGAGACGTGAGTAGGGGTCAGTAAATAAAAGAGAAGATATTTTACATGTGGAATTTATCACCTCAGAGAGACTGAGAAAACATAGACAACTCATCGTAGTGAGGCTGGGGTGTGTGGGGAGGTTTGAACGACTGGTCATTAGTGTGAATGAGGCCCAATTTATTCTATCTTAGTTTTACACAAGAAACATGAATTCTATAAACTGAAAATGAAAACAAGGATTTTCTTGGAGGGGAGTTAAACACCCCACAATTCCCACCAGGGAAGGCGGGACTAGGGAAATATCTGCGTGAAAAATTCTTTTTACCAAAACTATAATGCGACTATAACATACAAATAATACAATGGCGTGGCATTTAAACAGTGGCAAAATTTTCTAATGAAGAAGAACACTATAGTGTGTGGCAGGATAGGGGAGTGGAATTGAATGTAGGGTGTTTTCTATCTGCAGGCCGGTGCATTAAACATCCCCAGGTCCAGACTTGCACTCCGCCCTCCCCACACCCAGCCCCTGACACCCACCGATTCTGGCTGACAGAATGCATATCGATATTTACGACGGACTCAGCCCAAAGTCGCTTAATGTCCACCGGGCGCCGCGGCCCCGCATTGACGCCACATGTCCTTCGGCGCCGGTGGCAAGGTCAAGTGAATGACAGCGGGTCAAGCACCAAGGTCACCTCAAGGTCATTCCAAGGTCGCATCAAAGCCGTGCTGGTGACAGCGCCCGTTGACAGGGGTTGGTGGTGGTATGAGACTGGGGGATGTAGGAGTGGGTGGACCTCCTCACCATGGAGGAAAGCAGAGGGCAGTTGGTTTATAATAGAGACAAAAGCCACTGTGGGACATAAACCCCTCCTTGTCTGGAGGCCCCCCTGGAGGAACGCTGTGCCTGTCAGCGTCCACTCTGCTGGTCACCACTTCCGGTTTGTTGCTATGGTAACACAGGCGACGCCGATCAGCGCTGGTCACTCTGGTGTCGACAGGGTAGGACCACTCTGGACGGCTGGTGACCAGCGGCACAAGGAGGAGGGTGGTGGCGGGGCGGACAGAGTCCAGTGTCCTTGACCTGGCACTCCATGTATACAGGAGCCTCCTCCATGGCAGCGTTGACCAGAGATTAATTGTTCTAGTTAATCTGCCTCCACTCCAGGGCGGCAGATAAAGCACCATTAGCGCCCCCCCTGGTACACAAACCCCCAACCATGTTTATACCGGACCTTTAGACGGGTCCCCGTGCCACCCAGATCTTGTCCCGCACTCACAATGGGCGCCATTTTCCTCCGGGTCCCCTGCTCCGCCGCGCGGGCGGTAATTGAATACACATGTTCGGGGCGCGAGAATGACCACGCTGAGCTTCCATATTTTACCCGAGGAGGCCCCGTCCACTGTATAGTGTATTGATAGCGGCCCCTGCCTCTCAGTGCCAACCCCCTCCTACAACCCCCCCTCCACTCTCCCCGCACCCCCGATAAGCCGATACGAAGCCATTTTCTTATTCCCAACTCATCCAAATTTGATCTTGCCAAGTAGCGGTCGGCGGGACACTATCCTCACGCTCGCTGACAGTGATGGAACGCGTTGGGAAATGAAAGGGGACAATGACGCAGTCGCCACATCTGACCACCACCCCACGTGATCAATGACCTGTCAGGGGTCAAAGGTCAAATTGGCGTGGCCCTTCGATCATGCGGCCTCGCGCGAACGAGACCTCGAACGAGATGACGCGGGATGACATGGGGTGACGTCGGTGGCGTCACAATAGATAAATGGCTGTTTCTCTCGGCATACAAATCTCACACCTCGCCCTGAGAAGTTCACTTCCCAACTATCTCCCCCTAAACGCTGTGGCTTCCCAGTAGCCTCTCTATGCTTTACCCTTAAGAGTCTCCCGTTGCCTCTACACAAAATGAGCCTTTTAGATATCACAATAACAAATCATCCGTCAGTATAAACCGATGCTATTATCTTACACGAAACCAACCTCTGCTACGGTATCGGTATTAATTATATATCACCATAATATTGGGAAATGTAACACCGTACCAACATATTTTCAATACGTCTGTGATTGGCCGAAAACATTTGTCCAACCAATCAGATTGGAGAGTGGGCACAGCTCCACTTCTGGTAAGATGTCAACAACTCCAAACACACTTTGAAGCCAGCTCGGACGTCGTAATATTTTACCACGTAATTTAATCAAAGGAAACAAGGTACGCACAAACGTACTAATAAGGTGAGTTCATTTGACTAAATTACCTATTTATAAATTGTTTATTGTTCTTACCTGAATTGGAGCCTGGTGACGACCGGCCGTCATTCTGAAACGAGACGAAACAAATCTAGATTAAATAAGTTATATTTTATAACTAATAAACATTCATTGCTGTGCTCTGCTTGTACTATTCAGCACTACATGCCCCATATCAATCACCCTTTAAATATCTCAAAGACCACCAGCAAGTTGAGCCGCCATCTCATGACATACGATAAGGCATTATTATAACATAAGAAACAAAACATATTTATGTCCGTTTTATCTTGTGGATATTCCCCTCTTAATAAAATCCTCCTGTGAAATGTAAGACAATGCTGCATGTGAAGGCACCATCAATTTCCATTTAATTCCCTCCATCCCAGCCCCCGCCTCAATTGCCCCTACACCGCTGCCAGAGCCCTCTAGTGGCACATGATGACAGCAGGGGTCAAGGCCATTGTTCCTACGCGCCCTCGGAGAACGGCGGGCCGGTGAACCGCCGCGTCGGGGTCGGCCTCCGCACGGAAAATAGTCCCGGCGGAGCGACACAAGCCTTTGATGCCTGGCGCCGCCTGGTGTGCGTTTGTGGTGTAATGCTGTTGTTGCGGGGCAAAGGTGTCTGTACTTGAGTGTGCGTAAAAGGGGTGCGCCGTATGAGGAGGGGGGGGGGGCGGTTATGAGGAGGGCAGAAAGGTGGGCCACGCAATACCTGTGGATCCACTTACTGTAGGCGCCTACATTCTCATGCAGGTCTATATATGGTGGTAAGAGCAATTATGTCTATATCCATACAATTCTCTGTTATCACACCCTTAAACCATGCCCTTGTTTAGAGAGTTTATATTTCATAACACTTCAAGCAAGTAATTGTAGATGTTCTATCGTACTCCACCGGTATCAAGTTTCGACCCCAATTGCAATGTTCCAGTAGTATTTATCTCACCCCTGATATTTATTTTTCACATAGCATTGAGAGCTCGTTCTCAATGCCCACATAATATTATGAAAAATACTCAATCAGAAATTATGTCACAAATGTTAGCCAATGAGTGAATGTGAGGGATGATGTAATTCAGAAAGTATTCAAGTTTACAGTCAGAGCTCGCCATTATAGTTTATATCCTTCCCAATTTGAGGTGAAAGCTCCAGTTCCCCAGTTCGTGTCTCTGTCGTCTTCATATTCTGTGACAAACTGTCATGGTTCCTTGAGTACCACCAACTACAGTAGGACAGTTCTAACCTCGAATCTGACCAGACACATACCAACATGCAATAAGCCCTGCAAATATGTTACACTATTCATCAAAGAAACAAGAACCATTCGTTTCTTGACATCAGAGATACACCTAACTTGTAACATTGGCACGCACAACTACAAGAAAAACTCATTGTGGTGAAGGCATAATTGCTCTGTTTTGATTCTTGTTTGACGCAGTCAATGAGCACTATGGCGAAGCGTGGAGGTGTATCTTGCAGCGTTTACAGAAGGGATAAAGCTTAAAGAGTAGAAACTCGCTAAGACACCAAATGGATGACCAAAGAACCAGCCTGGATCTTAAGTTGGTTCCCTAGTCATCTGCGAGTCAGAGGTGGGGTACCAGTCAACCTAAATTTTCTCCGTTCTGGCCAATGATATTACTGGAAATATTCAGTGCGAAGAGTGGACTTGCTGAGAAGTGAATATTCTCAACCTATTAGCTGAAATTTTAGATTGAACAGAGCGGTAGTCTACTGGGGCTGAACAACCTGTAGTCTGGATATTTAAGGTGAAAAATGAACGTTTCTGGAATATTTTTTTATAAGAATGGATACTTTATTAATGAAATCTGCCCTAATCATATGAATTTTCTAGATAGTTTAAAAACGAAGTTTAGACCATTAACTTATCAAGGAAGAATAGGTTGAACATCTACCTAATCTGTAAACCGTGATATTATTGAACGTGAGCGGGATAAATAATGCATTAACTAATAAAATGATAATTCCCTCATAATCCCTGCCTTCCCTTAATAACCCCCGTGGGTGGGCGTCGGGGTTGCGCCTTAATCCCTCACCCCTTGCCTCCGCCGGACCCTCCCGGCGCCCTGCCCGGGGAAACCCGCTGAACCGTGGCTTATGGCCCCCGGCCGCCATCTTGGATCAAATGCCTTCAGTGTGGCGTCACGCGCCGCTGACCCCGGGTCGGGAGGCCCCGCTTATCCTAAATAATAGCCGGCGACGACAATGAAGGCCACCGGAAGTGGTCTCCTGAGGGCACATCCGGTTCCGCTGACAGCCCGCGCAGCCGCGGTCGGGATTTCCGGTCACAACGAAGTGGATTATATAGAGGGCGGGTGAGAGGTCATGTGCGCGCGCAGTCTTCTGGATTATTGTCTTGGGGAGACTTGAAAGATGGGAGGAAGGAAGGAGAGATGAGGGGCCACGGAGGGGTGACTAAGGAGAGCGGGAAGATGGCAATTGTAGTGGGAAGAATAACCGTTAAAACCCTAAAATATCAGTATGTAATACAGATAAAAACTCAGAGAAATATAATGGGTAAAATCAACGTAAAACCCTAAAATATTAATGTATAAGACAGATAAAAATACAGAGAAATGTAAAGGGCAAAATCAACGTAAAGACCCTAAAATATTAATCTATAAAACAATTAAAAAACACAGAGAAATGTAATGAGAAGAATGAACATGAAAACCCTAAAATACTAGTTATAATGCGGATGAAAAACAGAAAAATCTAATAGTGCTCGGACAATGATAACAGTGAGAAAACGGGATAGTATTTGAACAATACGAATCATCAAGCCCCATAGATAAAGACTGAAAAGGCTTCCCTGGAGGGGAGGGTTGAGGGCAGAGGACGTAGACGTGGTACAAAGAAAACGGAGAAAAGAAAGATAGTTAAGGATGTGAAGGGTGGGGTAAAACTGGCGCATGCCGATACGGCTCACTGCCTCAAGGGTCCCTCCCCGAGGTTGTTGGAGAAGAAAGGAGAGGGGAGGCGAAGGTTAAAAGACTGCATCGTTGACTCCAAATTAATAGATTAAGCAAACTGGGCAAGACAAAAGTCCATTGGTCCGGCGAGCAGATTTATGGCCCACTGAAGCCGGTTTTCAACTCAGCCCCTCTCCTCCATTATTCCTGAGAGGGGCATTCAGTGCGGGGTGAACGTCTGAGATTTGATCCAATCAGCGTGCTCCATTCTCGACGTAATTGTGGGCGCGGGACTGCTGCGGCCAGGGAAGAAGAAAAGAGGAGGGGGCGGCAACGAGGACTGGGGTAGGGTGGGGTTAGGGGGATGACAAAGCAGACCCAAGCCCGTCATTACTGCCACGAACGATCTATCCCAGTATCGCTAACAACTAGAAACCCCCTTCCTTCCTCCGTCCCACCCACACAGTGTTCTCTCTCCCTTCCTTCCTCCTTTCCACCCCACACAGTGTTTTCACCCCTCAATTTACCCTCCATGTCCCTCAAATTGCATCCTCATGCATAGCCCTCTCCCCTGTTCCCAACATTGTGGCTTTACTTAAAGTCAATCCCCTGACAATGTATACACTCCAATGAGATGTTTTATTTTTTTCAATCCAACCTGCTTGGGGTGGGTGGTGGAAGAGAGAGGATATACCGGTAGACGATCTCTAAAATCAATACCGGGGATGAAAACCCGGATGAAATCGCCAAAAATCACCCCCGCTTTGCGTCTGTCGGGCGTCTATCGGGCGTCTATCGGGCGTTTGTCTTGAGAAGCCGCCGAATGACTACTTCCGGGTGTCGGCGCGCGACCAAAATGGCGGCTAGTTGGCAGGCTAGCTGCGGGGTGAGGGTATGTGTGTGGGGGTGGGAGACGGGCATCGGGGGCTTTAGTTGTGTTGAAGGGTTGGTGATGGTTGGGTCGGGGTCGCATTCCCAACGTCCGCTTTCTTTTAATGTCGCTTCCCTCGACAACCAGCCGACCGCAACGCTCGAGTATCGCCCGGGGAAAAGCTGCATTAGCGACCGCCGACCCTCCTCACCGTGTTCCGCCCGACCCCCGCCCCCAGCACACACACCCCCGACGAGCAGTCCCCGTCTGCCCCACCCCTCACCCCGAGCAGCTCACACACATCATATGTACGGTCACACAGTAACAGGACCGTGTTCACTTTCCCCACGTAAGGCGTAAGTCGTGCGGGACACTCGGGTATGGTATGTTTATCTCACCCCTGGATTTAATGTCCATAGGTTGAATATTGGGAACTTTGAAGACGCTTTTTCTTTGAAAAATAGTTTTAAAAAATTTGCGAATTCCCCCCCCCCCCCCCCCGAAAAATAAACGGCCTCCACACACCCCAAGGGGAAGGGGAGCCCGACAATTTGAAGAAAGAATTTTTTCACTCTGAATATTGGGAACTCGTTCTCCCTGCCCCTATAAGTATTGCAGTCCGTTCTCCATGGCCTATATCCTGTGTGTTGTCCATTCTTTGATGTGTGCAGGGGTGAGATAAATACAGAAAGCAACTCGTTTTGGCCAAAGTAGTTGTTCGTCAACTCGTTTGAATGCTATGTGATATTCACTCGGCGGTAGCCTCGTTCATATTACACTGCATCAAACTCGTGGAGAACGACGACTTTGACCAAAACTTGTTGGTTTCTTCCTTGTTGTCCTGTATGCTATACGCTTTGCGGATCGCAGAATAGCAACCCGAGTTCGAAATCGTTGCTCAAATTTTTTTTTGCGAATCGCATCATATCTATGTCGCATGAAAATGTGGTGTTGTAAAAAGGAGTGATACAATGTGAATATAACAATACCACACTACATATATCGATATTATAGGAGCCATGCCTTTCCCACATTTCTAGGAGCAATGTATCCTAGAGAGACTGAGAAAACATGGAAAACACATCCTTATTGTGTATGTACATATGCATGCATGTATGTACGTATGTGGAGGAGCGGAGACTTCGTAGGCTCATAAGCATGCACAAGCAACTCCACTGCAATTCAGTATATTTTTCATGTATAATTTACCACCTCAGAGAGACTGAGAAAATGTGGAAAACACGGACACTGCGCATGCGCACACCGCACGCACCGCCAGCGCGACTCTGCCGCCAATCGATCAGAACAAATCATTTTAACCCAGCCCGACGTCCGTACCGATAGCCCCGCCAACTCTGCCGGGCGGGCTTACCGCCTCAACGCCATAATGATTTCAGCTTTGTTCGCCCAATAACCCCCACCCCGTTCTCATCATCCCGCCGCCGCCGCCGCCGCCGCCGCACCCTCCGCTTTATTTTCTTTCTTCTGTAAGCGACTTCACCGGTGTGTGTGTGTCTCTCTCTGAGTTGACGTTTTTTTCCCCGCAGTTCCCTTTCAGAAATTGGGATTTGGATTCAGAAAGTCCGCACTGAGCCAACACTGTGTGGGGCTTCAGAGGAGGATGTTCACATGCTACAATGGGCGCCGAGCACGCCCGAGCGGCTCCGAGCTGCTCCGAGTGATTAATTAAAGGCTCTTCTTAATCAACGGCCATTCAAGCCATAACATAGCGACTGCGCTGCGAGCAAAACGTGCCGCGGGAACTATTACCGCAACCCCCCCGCCCGCCACACACACCGCCACCATACACGAGCGAAGGAGCAGCTCGCACCATTGACGAGCAGCTCTTGAAGCTTTCTTTCCACGCGCTTATTTTGTCTTTGGGGGCGGTTTAATTGTCAGTGAAGGCATCCTGCTGTTGATCCAGCCATGAGAGCTGCTCGGGAGCCGCTGGGAGCTGCTCCGAGTGCTCAGAATGATCCCACAGTGGCACTGTTGTCTTAGCCATGAAAGCACGCGCCCTGAACTGCTTTTAAGTCTGCCCACAAACACCCCTTAAAAGGGAATCCTGCCCCGTTTCCTTCAGTGACTTCGTAGGCTCATTAAACCCTACCCCCTCTTTATCGCCAAACATAATTAGATCCGCAAACAAAATCCACAATGCGGGCCGCAATTGAATGAAATCAATGTCAACCGGGGCAAGGATTTACAGTCCCTAATGAAGTATTTGAATCCGCTTAATCTGTGCTCGTGATAATCTCTCCCCGCTTCCTCCTCAAGGATTATCCCCCGAAATCTTACATTCATCCTGCTCAGAAGGAACACAGGGAAGCCACACAAAATGAACCGACAAAAGAAATCCAACTTCTCAGTGTCGTCGCAAACCAGATGGATATTAACAATTATTGACTGTCGCGGAGCCACCTTTTAGAAGGCATTGAATTCAACAAGCAAGGATGCCGAGGACAGTGAATTGATGGCTGTTTACCTGCATGCTTCTGGTGTAATCCTGATGAAGTGGCGCGGGGAAGAAATAACCACAAGTCCACATGTCCTCGTTCTTGTTCAACAATAGTGTGCATTGGGAGCTACTCTGAGCTTCTCATAAAACGTAGCGCTATCGAACGATATCACGCGACCTCTAAACTTGCTTATGTAATGCGACAAGTCAGCAGACCCTGGTATACTTCTCTAAACGTCCGCTATAGAACACAACAAAAATAATACGCCTCTCATTTAAAACAGCCTTCACACAACCTCCCTGCACGAAGAATCCGCTCCAGATAGTTTCCATTTTCTATAACAAACAGAAGTATTTTCTCTATTTTCAATACATCCTAGGGGCTTTAAGGATGTTCGAGCTATTGTTTTATACCAGTTTCACCAATATAGAATACGGAGGTAGGCCCTTGATGGACCGTGGAGGTAATATATACAGTCATATCTCCGTGTGTGTGGATGCTCTACCCGGATGTGGCCACGCACTGTTGTGTTCTGCTCGCCACAGAGGGGATTCCCCGCTTTTCTCAGCGCCAGATACTTATATTTAAATACCTTTGGAGCACAGCTGAGGAAGGAATCTTTCTTAGAAAACAGACGAAAGACTCCACATTCTTCCATCTGACTGGGACTCTTCACTTCTCCCATTACTAGAATAATAGAACCTGAGTCAGATCCGCAATAATGTCCAATAATGTCAGCTAGCAGACGACTTTTATCCCGTCATTCAATTCCTGATAGAGGAAGACGGGATGGATATAGTCGGCCGACATGATCTAATTTCAATGAAAAAATTCATAGAAATTGCCCCAGATGATGTTAGAATAGTCTAACCCTGTTGTAAGCTAAGAGTATAGTATATTTGTTATTGTAAGAATAGACAAGGCTGATGTCAGGATCGCAGTTAAAATGAAAACGCAATTGTCAGATGACCTCATTACAGGACCTAATTTCTTGTTCAGTACCAGCCGTCGGCAAAATCACACGAGAGGTTACGCAAGCCATGAGCTCCCTGATTGAGTGCTTTGTCTTGATTTCCGGCGAGCAGTCTCCAATGATAAGCATCTGAGACAGTTGCTGCGACCCAGGCACTTGACACTTCCGGTGCGACAGCCAATCCCTGAGGGTCTAACAAGCGGGCACGGCGCTACTTGAGCTAAAACCTTTGGCTCACCTTGCAGGCAAAGAAACGCCACTTGTGACTGGCCACCGGTTCTTGTCCATTTTGTTTTCAGTGGAGAGGATTCTAAGAGCAGGGGAAGGGGTCGGGGAGTGAGAGTGAGGGGTTGGTGGGGGACACTTGAAACCGACCCGTTGGCCAGCCGGCGTTCCTCCGCCTGCTAGTGGCGCTCCTAGCGGAGAGAGCCCGTGGCGCTGGTGACTGACATAAGCAGCCGGCCTAATGGTCGGGTAACGCCAACGTGCCGGAGACCAGCGGCTAAATGAAGCACATTGTTTGTGCATCTGGCGTTAAAACAAAGGGGGGCTAATGCAGTGAGGGCAGCTGCCACCAGGGGGCTGGGACGCAGCTTGTCAAGCCCTTCTCCAAACAGAGGCTATGGCATGGCTTCAGAAAGAAGAGATTGGACCAGAGAGAGGCATCAATGAGTACAGAAAATGGACTAACTGCGTATTATTACATAGCAGCTTTCCACTTGCCAACTGCTCATTAGTTAGCATCCTAATGAACATCCTAAATTAAGACGATTGTATCATTACAAAAGACCTTCTTCAAATAATTCCTCCCCGAAACTTCTATCGGAGTCTATGTCAGCCTAGAGTTCAAAGAGATAGTTCTGGCAACGCCTTTTGTAGTCCAAAGTTGTCAGTGCAGAGTTAAAGAACGCCATGCTGCGGAACTCATGCACACAGACGACTTTTGGATCCAATTTTGGCGCGAAATAGTTGCGGACATGGCAGAGGACGCGCTGACTTCACGGTGGGACAATTAGCGGCCAGTGGCTTCGTCAAGATGGCCACCGTAATAACGGGTAGCGCGGCCGGGTGCGTTTGTCGCCCTGATTGGCCTGGTTTACCGCACGGTGGCGCCTGTGGTATTGTAATGGCGTCCATTCTCGCAGCTTTAATGACCGGTCTGTTGAGGAAGCCGACTTTGATTGCTGTGTAAGTTGCACCTTTATCCCCTGTGAGTGAACCGCAGACACAGGGACGACTGGAGGCGTCTAAGTTCAGTCTTTGTACCATGGAGAAAGTCACTCTTCCTCCATTTGGCGATGATATGAAGAACAGAATGTCGTCTGCTTTTCAAGAAGCCTACCTTACTTTGATCACGCATCTCTGGCAAATGAAAGAACACGTTCAGGAAGTGCTCAAACCAAGACGCAATAATGCACCTATGAAAATAATACCAGAAAACCTTTCATAGGCGTATTTTTAAATGTTGTATTTCTCACTGTTTGACGTAATAATGCACTTATAAAAATAATACCAGGAAACCTGTCATAAGCGTATTGTTATGTGTTGATTTTCTCACTGTTTGGTCCTGCTATAAACTGATCAGTTTCCGATCGGGAATTTGAAAACCATTTTAAGGCGAATTTTTATCCTTCAAGCCATCTGAGTATAAGAAATCATATCCCAAGTATAAATATCAGAATATAATATGAACTATTCTAGGTCTATACCTTTCTTAATATCCGCGAAAACACGTATATGTACACGTTAAGACGCATTTGATTTGTTATTCCAACCTTCTTCTCTCTTTTATTTAGTGCTTTCTTATACGGATCCAGGCTTTGACTAACTGATCGCCACGGCTTGTGAACAGACCAGGGCATTGGCTGGTTACAAAAGGATGAGGGGAGGGTTGAGATGGGTGGGGGTAGGAGGGCAGCCACACATGGTATCGTCTTCCATAGCCTGGCGCCGCCACACCACGACACTCACACCTTTCTCACTCAGCGCGTGCCAAGAAACCAGGTAACTCTTCACAGGGCGCGAACTTTTGTCCTCACCACGTACTTTGTTACACTTACTGAGGGCTGCCAAGAATGCCGCCTTTATCAGGAACAGAGAGAAGGGGTGGGATGCTGCACGATATGTGCTTTAATTCTACTCCACCATGGAAGAATGTAGTACACCGTTCACTTGAGTTTAGCAGCAACAAATAAGAAATCTCATTTGAATAACACTCTCTCCCGGTTGCACTAGGGATACGAAGAAAGTAGTCCCTAGCGCTGAGTAAGAATAGGGAATTATCCGATTACTTACCTTGGTAGAAGTATGAAGGAGAATTAAGAATCTTGCGAGCCTAGGGACACTTCTGAGTGCCCTAGTGCCCTAGGGTAACAGGGCACTCAGAAGTGTGCCTAGGCTCGCAAGAAACTTAATTCTCCTTCATAACAAGGCACTCAGAAGTGTCCCTAGGCTCGCAAGAACCTTAATTCTCCTCCATACTTCTACCAAGGTAAGTAATCGGATAATTACCTAGTAACAGGGATATCTCATTTGAACCATGGGGTAATGTGAATAGTCACTGTTGTGTTTGTATTTTGCAGACGAGGAGGGAATTAATATCAGATTGTATATCTATAAGGGAAGTAGTTAAGTGAACACTCTAAGAATCCTTCTGCGGAAGCCAGAAGACAATCATCCTCCGCAGACATGGGTAGCGGTGGAGTACAGAACGCTGCCAGCTGGCTCCATCTTTAACACCTCCCCGCGCGGCTACCGACAATATCCAGAGACAAAATGTCTGACACTTTTATAAATAACTCCTTAACCGTTGAACATTTCCGGTCGCAAAGCCTCATGGATATCCTCAGGGGTCCATCAAACAAATCTCCTTGAAATTTTACCGGCAATGATGGTTAAAAAAGACAACCACATCGGTTTGATTTTGCAGAAGGAATCGTGATTTTTGGCGGGAAGAGTTAAAACTTAAGGCACGGGGGTGTTTCAGACGCTGATCGGCGGCACCAGTGCAGGGCTGGATGCGCGCCAACAGTTTCGCTTTCAAAGGTCAAGCGAAGCACCTTCTTGGCTTTTGTTCCCCACATCGATTGTTTTATTTCTCCTCCACAGACTGTTTTTCCCCTGGAGCAGAGACAAAGCGATTCTTGGCTGACTGCTGGAGTGGAAACGGCAGAAAGAGAGCGTACTATATCTGCACCGTACTCGTAGAGGAAAGCTGCCAGCACCAGTTCCCCGCGCCTATAGACCGACCTTCACTTCATATAATCTCATATCATTGTTCACTGTAAATAAGCTCCTCTTTTTATGCCACCAAGCCGAATATATTACGCAGGAAACGGTGAAACACCTAGTATTTATAGGCTACCTGATGATATAAGTGAGGCATACATGTATTTATCTCACCCCTGGTATTTTTTTCCACATAAACTCGACATTGGGAACTCATAGTCAATGCCCATGGAGTATTTGGAAAAAAATACCCATTGGGAGGTTATGTCACAAATGGTAGCCAATTAGTCACACTTTGAACACCTTGTGAATAACTACGCGATTCAAACTCGATGGAATACAATCTCTCACCGTAAACTTTCACAGGTTTCCTTTATAGAAGTGATACTTACGCATTGTCTTCTTTGTAAAATGGATAAATCAAAAACATAACCAATAAATCTGTGGGCGTCGCAGGGTAAATAGCATTTCTTTTCTTTATGAAAAATGAGAATTACACTAGTTCTGCGTTTAGCAGGTCTTCTACTGTTGCATTGCCGTATCAGATGTAGCATACAAGTTTGCAATACCAAGTCATACGATAGACATGGCATTCCCCATGATATCTATTCTGAAATGCTCATCTATTCAGTTGTGGCTGAGACTCATCTTTCAAAAACGACAAAGATAAGGCTAATATAGGGGAGATATCCATATATTCGCCTCTTCTATGAGGTCATTACACATTTTATATTTCATCAATTTCTATAAAATGATAATATTCCAAAGATGACTCATTGAAAACAGTTCAGGAATGAACATTAAGTTCATCTCTTCTCAGGAAGCGATAGAATATACCGAAACACTAAAAGCAGACGAAACTTTTCGAGGAGCGAAACTATCTAGCGTCCGGTAGCTGGTAGCCGGTGTGTGGGGAGGCGGATTTCTCTTTGTCTGGCCGGTACCAGCGTGTTGCCATCATCAGGGAGGTTTGTTACCAGTCTACAGAACAGGCTTGATTAGGAGGGGTACCAGAAGGTTGCCATGGTAACCGCGTCCCACCAGCCTAATGAGCGTAGCCCCCTGTCGGCTGCAGGGGGCAGCGAGTCTCCGGGACAGAGGGGGGTGTTCTTGTAGGGGGGTGGGGGTGTATAGCGATGTGGGGCGGGGTTACAAGGGAATGTAGGTTACCGGTGCCTCCTGGTTCTGCAAGGCTTGACCACTCACCAGCTCCATCACTCTCCAAGCAGAACTCTCCAGCGGTCAGTACGGACACGCGCCCCATGACCTCGCGCGTGAAATGCCAATGCTTGAAGAGTGCAAGTTGACCGCTGGTAGCCATGGCAACTAACTGACTTATCTCCCAGCATGTCGACCCATACGAGAAATATGATTGTAGAACCAGCTATGAGTGTGTGTATACTTCGATGCGTAGGTTAGTAGTTAGCAGTAACATCCCTACGCAGATTCTACACCTTACAGGTACCTCAACTGAAGATACCTTAGAGAGTATCTTATCCTGTTCCTTTAACACAGGTGAGGAACATAATGAAGACACAAACCAGACATAAAACAAAGAGAAGGGGCCTGCACCCACTCTCCACCCTGTAGCCACGTGATGGTAGGTAGACTACCTCGTGGGGGGTCCCGCATCACTAACTAACACACAACTTGAATATGCGTCCCAACTGCTCGGCCCTGTCTTACCTGCCCCACCTAGACTTGCTCAAATCTTTGATTATGAGCTTTCAGTGAATTATTAGAATAAATCAATATGAGATGCATTTCACCATGTAAGCTTCCTATAGCTGGCCCAGGAATCTGTGTCATCTGTGAGGTGTAGGGTAGGCTGGGGGGGGGGGGGGGGGAGGGGGGGGGGGTAAGGGAGCGGTGGCAGCAGGGGTGGGACGTAGGACACAGTGACTGAGGCCAGTCTATGCCCCACCCTGCCCGTCTCCTAGCATCCCCTCCACCTCACCTCTCCCCCGCCCGCCCGCCCGCCGGACGATGGCGGTCGTATCTCTGTAGTCAATTTGGAGGCGGACTGATGAGTGGCACCGCCGCACCACGCCGCTTACTGGAGTTGATGGGTGCCGGGAGGAGGCAGGAGGAGGCAGGTATTGTTTGCCCGGAGTGCCGGTAGAGGGAGCAGCTTCTGGGCGGCGGGCTGGTGGCTGGCCACTCTCCTAGCAGGGATCTTGCGTTCTGGCTTGTATCTCTGCACCGAGAGATTTGCTTCATGGTGGACAAGTCTTTTGATTTATAGGCCAGTCAGAGAAGGATACATACTGTAATGAACTTTATTCTCATTGTGTTTAATCATCATTTGATGAATGTTCATAATCAAAGACTTGAGCAAGTCTACGACCTGCCTACGACATATTCCGTCTCACATGCAAGGTTTTCCAATAACCTAAGTCTTAGCGCTTTAGGCAGCGTTTTGTGTCCTAAATGTTTATAAAAGTGAACATATTGCATGGTAAATGATTTACACTCATTTCTGTTATTTGCTTTGTCAAATCAGACATAGTATTTAGGGATTACTTTCTTCAGTGTTAAGCACCTCATGTGTTATTGGGTTTTGATTTGTTAACATAACATATGTGTTCACTCGAAGGGGCAGTTTAATAAACAGTGGATTCACATTATAAAGTGATTTAAAGCTGCAAAGGAGACTGTTGGATTGTCTGTGAAGCTCCTATAACAATTCCCATATCTCAGAAAACTCATAGTAACTGAGTTGTTTGAGTTTCATAACTTTTCACAGTTACCTTCTTTTGAATCTGAAATCTTTACTGGTCCCCATTGTCCTCAGTGGATACCCAGGGAACCAGCTGTGTAACGGGGCAGAGATGAGTAAGCGCGAGCGCCGCGAAAGATCTGCTGGGAGAGTGGTGGCTGGCGTCCACGACCCTTCCTAGAACAATTCGGAGGATAAATATAGCTGCTGACACCACCGCGCCGTTACCATGGCCACTGTTACTGTTGCCATGGTTGCTGCTGAAGCTGGTGCGCGGCTGGTATCATACAGGCCAGTTGTTGTGGTAGTTGTTCTTGCTTTGTTACAGTTTTTTTAGTCATGTATTATTGTTTTCTTTTTTCGTCACAAAGTTTTTATGTCCTGTCTGAATGGATTCTGTTCAGTGTCTGAGTCACCATATCTTTGTGGTTTTTCCACTTAAGTGCTGTTGTATCCCATTCGCTCAAAATCATCCCTCACTTCACTTACTCATTCACTCACTCACATTCATTGACTTGCACCTCCTCACTTAATCAAACAAATATTCTTTTAATAATTTTTTTTTCTCCAATGCCGAGACCATCTCCTTCACTTTAAATACATGTTATGGCTATCTACCGAAGAGAACAGCCACATCCACTACCTGCAATATGTTACTCCACCCGCTTCCCTACCCCAGACACACCTGGCATCCTTCTAGGAGAACTACCAGAAGGGCAGGTGTAGAGGTTCCTAGAAGTCACAAGGGGTCTGATCCACCTGTGTAGGCAGGGGTTGTTGTGTGTGTACCCTGCCTCGTGGCAGCGGCGATTTGGCCATGTTGGTAGTAGGGGGTTATTGTCTGTGTACCCTGCCTCGTGGCAGCGGCGATTTGGCCATGTTGATAGTAGGGGGTGGTCGGTGCGGGTTTGTTTCTGCTCCGATACTTTGAAAGTTCTCTGACGGCGAGTCTTAACTCACTCCAGAACCCGGAAAACCCGCACGGCTTGGATGGAGCCCGTAGTGACTACACACGACGTGGGTAAAGAGCCACTCAATGGCAATACGCGAGCAGCTCCCATCATCTGCCCACACAGACACACACCACAAGCACCCATACCCTCCCTCCCCCTCACACACACACACACACCCACACACGTGGTGGCATTAGTAGCAACAGGCCACAAGGCAGCCCCACCCTACCACCACCACCCCACACACGCTCAGCCCTGGCCTCCGACCGTCGCCCATCCTCTATATTTAGTATTGCTTTGTAGCCATTGGTAATTCGAGCCAATTCTGACCAGGATAATGTCTCCTGGCCCCCCTGCTTTGCCCCACCACACCCCACTCCCTCCCCTCCTCCTCCTCCTACTCCTCCTCTCCCCCACCTCCTGTTGCCAGCGTGGAAACAGTGCTGCCCTCTGTAGGCTGACCTGCATTATAGCCCCACCGCCAGTCGGGAAAGTTGATCGGGCGCTTTTTGCCAGTCGCTCGCCGGGCTACAAAGCGGCGGGCGCCGGCGACTGCCCAGAAATGCCGGGAAACGCATGCCTTTGTCTCATTTCTAGGCATGCGGCCGTCCCGCGGAATTTCCGGATGGTATAACAGAGTGTACCTTTACAGTGACTCTACTGTTAAAACTTCTTTCGTTTTTCCCCTTTCACTCTCCCTCTCTCTTGATCACTTTGATTTGTGCACAAGTAGATTGTCCGTAACCACAACTTCATTGCTGAATTATCCTAGAATTGCTGAAGCGATGCATATCTGCCTACCCTTGCTTTTTTTTTATAAGCATAGGAGAGGAAGCACGTCCCTAGAAATGGGTCAGGAATGAGAGTGTTCTGTCCCTGGAAGTTTAGAACTAGACACTCACAGCTTTTGTACTGGCATGCAACAATGTGGCAGTGTTGTGACTATGTTCCCCCTACAGCCCCAGACACCAGCTCCGATTTCATGGCATTTCCAGGAATTTCTAGGCATCTGTCTCCTTACCTTTCCAGGACCCTGGTAATGGTCCTCCCCAAAACACCACACTTCAGCACTTTTACTTTACAAAACACGATAGTGGCCTGTAGTTCCAGTTTCTACCACCACAGGGCACATTTGATAACTCCCCCCCCCCCATCCCCTCACCACCCTCCCCCTTCACCCCCTACAGGAAATGGGAGTATTTGATGCCAGAAAAACTGCCTACAGCCCAGGAGAGTTTTTCAGTCGTGAAGTCATCCAGGTACAAGTGGTTGAAATATAAACTGGGCGACCGCGGAGGTACACACATACAAGACTGCTCTATGACAACACACGACTTATTGTTTTTACAGTAGCACTAGAACCAGGCAGCCGCAGCCCGTACCTTTTTAACCCACATAGACAGTCAGCATATTGACTGGCGAGATCCGCGGTGCTTAAACTCCCATTTCTCACAGACTGGATGCCGCTATTTTTAATCTTACCATCAACATTCATTATAACCCCACACCCGTCCTTGCTGATGATAAAATTTTGTAAAAAAAAAAAAAAAATCGAAAAAATCGAAAAAATTTAAATAAATAAAAAAACAGAAAAAAAGATCGCAGGTAAACAAGGCGTGGAGAAACACGTCTTGTGTCGACCACGTATACTTCTCTCGCACCATTAAATATAATCAGAACACGTGAAGACTTCCCCATCTCTGACCTCTCCACGTGCCCCATCCCATCTTTCATTTACTTTTATTCCCTCTCACTGCCCTCCTTTCTTTCCGCGGAGGCATAAAGTGAAGAGCGAACTGTTATATCACTCCGCGGCGAGACGCCCGTGGCTCCCTCTAGCGGCTGTGCACCAAAGCTGGCCAGTACATCTGGTTTATTATTCATGGTTGTTGAAGTGTCCCTTTCCTTTGACTCCTGGTCTAGACATCCACCCCTCACCCATTTCTCCCCCCCCCCCCTGCTGTTCCCCACCCTCTCCTATCCTAACCCCCCACCCGTGTCCGCCATCACCCTCAGGGATATAAATCCCCACCCGTCTGCGCATGTGCGTGCGCGTGCCCCGTGCCATGCCCCGAAATGCCGAGAAATGATATGTCTGCCACTACGATCATGAATCACGTGGTCAGACCTACCACCCTGCCCGCGGGTGTGCATTTCAACGTGTGGCCGAAACCTCTGACCCTCCCACCCCCCTGTCACCCCCCTCACACCCTAAAACACCCCCGTAGCAACCCCATTTTGGTGAATACTAACCCCACAGACAGGGAGGAGTCACTGTTGAAATGTGATCTCAATGAAATCCTACCCCACAGTGGCCTCTTTTTCCTCCAATTCTCCTCGACCAAGATCCCGATTTAACTTACAATTTATTTAGATTTTGTGTAAATTGATAACTTCGCATACATAATAATGGCTTGGACAAATTTTAAAAACCCATAAATTTCATGTTAAGTATTTTTCATCCGATACCAACTATGAGACAACTGCACTTTTTGTATGCATTATCCAAGGGATACTTTTTTTTCGCAGGACAGAATCAAATGCACCTGTGTTTTGACTGGATGGTATGATGTGTATTTTCTTCGCATTGCTTTTCGATGGGGTGGTATATATGTTAATTGAATGACCACGTCTGTATTTCGGAACACCAGTGGCTAGGTATCATTATGACCCTTCTCCAGTGCAGACTCCTATTAACTGTCTGCCCCTCCTGTGGAGTCCGGGAAGCGTAGGGGGCAGGTGCCCCCAGACATTCCCCCCAGGGCCAAATTTTATCACCACATGAAACAAGTACCCATCATAAAACCGCTGCTGCACATGCACGTAGCCTATGTCACGCCCATATGCCAGTTCTATCAACGGACATATTGAAAGTTTGACCAAATCACGAGATAGGGGGGGCATTCAGTGAATATCAGGGTTTAAAGCTTTGTAACAGGCACACAAAGCAAACAGTCGCGAAATTCATATTTATATAGAACGGCCTGACCATGCTGCACAGGCTGCAAAATAAGATGATAATTTACGGTTTGTACGGAACGAGGCATTTATGCCGAGTTCCGTAAATACTGTAAATCATCATCGATTTTGTAGCTTGTACAAGCATGGTGGGTCGTTTTATATCTAATATGTACCTAAAATTAATATAATATTTAAATTAACAACCAATATTTTAGTAGACGCGTACGAAACACTTTTCCGTATTTTGCCGTACGGAACAGTGTTCCGTAAGGTATTATTTATCATATGGGGAAATGGTGCGTATTCACAGGATATACGGCATGGGTATATAGTAAATAGGGACACTCTACTGTCTACAACCGTTATACATCTTAAGACGGGCAAACCTGAAGGTTTTTTTTTCTATATTTATTTTTTTTTCTACTTATTTTTTCCTTTTTACTACAAAAGTGGGTGCTAAAATGTCGAAAGTGATGAATCTCGAAGGGGCGCAGCCGGGTGTGGCTGCTCAGCGGAGCACACTGCGCCGCTTTATGACGGGCTTGTTATTCTTTCTACCTGGGGAGTGTGTGATAGTTCAAAGAGCGCAGGGCCGAGCAGGGGGGCTCTGGGCGCTCATCAGTTGTGGGTAAACAGTAGCCATGTGGTCCTCCAGGGCATTAGACACTGATGTACACTCTACCTGGCCACAGACCATGGCCTTATTATGTTAGAACAACACCCGTCAACCACAGCAGCCCCCGCTACCCTACCCCCAACTCGCCCTTAGCAGAACTTCAGGAAAAGCTCACATTTTAACCACACATTAACCTTTCTTTTCCCTCTCCTCACAATGTCACACTGTACTATTTTTTTTTCAAACATCCACCAACCCCATCCACCTCACATTGCTTGGTTGTCTATCTAACCCCATCGTACCAGGCAGTAGTACCAAGCCCCCTGGTACCAGAACCCCTCCCTTTCCGGCCCACGGAGGCCAGTGGAAAACGGGGGAGGAGTTGGAACAGACATTGAATCATGAAACAGTTTCGGCAGATTTAAGTCTGGGTCTTCGGGTGACGCCTTGCTGACTGAGTGGGTTCTGAGTAAAGGGATAACAACCCAGACAACTGAGCAGCTCAGTGTATGAGCGGCATCCGTAGAACGTCACTCCAGATCTGTCTACCTGTTAGCCCTCTGAGTCATTGAGCTTCCCGACCGTGTGTATGTATTATGGAATGAGAAAACATAACGAGAAAACTTTATTGAAGAATTTCTTTTTATGTTTTACCAGTTCAACTCTGCTCATAACTTGAGACTAGGAATTGGGCTCAGACATTTGTCAAGTCTACACGAGTTGCTCTTGCTCTTTTTATTTCATCTTTATTTTATTTTCATGAGACCACCAGTTCATTGCATGATCAGTGAGCATGTCTGTCATATAAGACCACCATTTTCTGGTACAAGCAATAGGCAGGTCTGTCCTGTGAGACCACCAGATCCTTGTACAAGCAGTGAGCAGGTCTGTCCAGTGGGACCACCAGTTCCTGGTATCAGTAGTGAGCAGGTCTGTCCTGTCAGACCACTAGTTCCTGGTTTTAGCAGTGAACAGGTCTGCCCAGTAAGACCACCAGTTCCTGACACGAACAGTGAGCAGGTCTATCCTGTGAGACCACCAGTTTCTGGTGCTAGCAGTGAGCAGGTCTGCCCTGTAGGACCACAAGTTTCTGGTTCTAGCAGTGAGCAGGTCTGTCCTGTAAGACCACAAGTTTCTGGTCTTAGCCGTGAGCAGGCCTGTCCCGACACCTCACAGCGCCATCTGCTCAGAGGCGCCCCCTGGTGGCAGCACGCGCCCCCTCGCGGCGCATCGAGACACCAAGACATCAACTTCGAACCTGTTGACCTTCCTGGCCGAAATCTGCTCGTCCATTATCAGTGGACATACCGCCCGCAGCCGTGGGACGTGGTGGAGGGGGTGCGGGGCTCAAAGCAGTTTAAACCCCAGGAACCGTAGCCTAGGATGCCACGCGGACTATACACCCCCCCTCCCACCCCTCCCCACGCGCGTGCCAACACATTCTTCCCTTCTCCATGCCCACATCCCCACTTCCGCTATAACCCCCCCACCCGGCTAGGTGTTAATTGGAAAGTTGAGAAACGGTGACCATGGCAACGGTTGCCATGGCGCAGGAGGAGGCGGGGTTTCTAGGAAACCCAAGCCGTCCGGCCACACGCTGGGTACCAGCAGGCGAGGTGGTCGTCTGCTCGAAACGCAAGACAATAAAGAGCGGGAAAGAAGCGCACCGAGGGTAAATTTATCAGCCCGCTTTTTGGGGGTGAGTTGGGGGTGAGTTGGGGTGGGCTTGGGCGGTATCAACACTCCCAACGTCAACACACATAAAGTGTCGCTAGGTGAGACACCTGGGGGGAAACTATTGTATGACGGAAGTTGAGGTTCAATCCGGGACACGAGTGTGTGTTTCATTTCGAGGCACCAGGCATGCGCACTGTGTCGCAGCACGTTTTACTGTGTATTTATCTCACTCCTGGTTTTTTTCTCCCATAGGCTCAACAGTAGGAACTCGTTCTCCATACCCTTACGAGAATTGCAGTCCGTTCTCCATGGTCTATACCCTGTGTGTTGTCCATTCTTTTAGTGTGTACAGGGGTGAGATAAATACAAAAAACAACTAGTTTAAGTCAAAGTTATTGTTCTCCAACTCGGTTGAATGCTATGGGATATTCAATCGGCTATCGCCTCGTTCACAAAAACAGCATCAAACTCGTAGAGTACGACGACTTTAAACAAAACTTGTTGGTTTCTTCTTTAGTATAATGTAGGGTAGGAGATATTACCATCTGGAGAGCTGGTGGCTAAGGCGAGGAGGGGGGTTTGATATAGAACGGAGAGGATGCTTTTCACAGCCCACTAGTCATGGCTTGGGGAAGTTTGCTAAACACTGCCAGCATGCCTGAAGTTGAGTAATGAGAGTTGAGAAGGAGGAAGAGAAGGTTGTTTGGAGGATGTGCTTAACAGAGACTAATGTTCCGGGAAGAGCCTGGCCTTTGTTAAGCCTCCACACTGGCACAATGCTATCTACCCCAGCCGACTTTACCCCCTTCCCCTAAACACAACCAGCCTGCCCTCTGCCGGGCAAAGCCAGAAGTGTATCAATCCTTCAGTGAACCAGTTACAACGGCATTTAGGCTCCCCCAGTTACCCATCTTCCGGTCTTGCCACTTGACACGCTTTTTTTCCTTTTGTAAACAAGCGCCGCCTATTGTTGGCTACAGCCACGCCGCCTAGCGGTCACCTGGCCAGTCTCAGCGTCACCAGGGATCCTGGAAAATTCTAGGCACTTCTAGGCGGATACAGCCTAACCGCCGCCTAAGCGCCGCCCGCTGACAGCTTGCCGGGGCAGCGTCCACCGCTCCCCACTTCCGTTGTGTATTTTAACGCAGTCTGCTGTTCTTCGCCACCAGGCAAACTTTTCTTTCACTCCTATCTCGTCTTTTTTTTATGGAAATGAAAACAATACAAGCGTTCGCGGAATAGTTCTGGGCTGGATTTGGAAAGAAGGCAACTTTGCCCTGGCCCAGGAGAACTTAGACGCAGATTCTTCTTCTAGAGAGGAAGTAAAAGACGGATTGTGTGGGTGATAGACGAATTAAACATCTGTGTGAGTGGTACCTAAACCACAATACCTCTCAGTCCGCTTCACAGACGAGTCACCTTTTTTTCATGCCAAAAAAATCCAAGAAAAGGCGGGAAAGTTTAAAAGTCGTCTGCTTGGTGTTAAGCGCGAGAATTGTTGTTATCTGCCGCTAGACGGCGCCGTGGGCGCGTGGAATAATGACCTCTGTGTCGCCATGGGCTGGCGGCGTCTGTCTGTGTGTCCGGGCACCTCTCAGCCACTCGTTGCTCACTGAGCATCTCACTGAGCAACTCACTGTCTTGCGTTTAGAGCCCGTCCCCTGCTCCCTCTGGCACCGCCGGGTGCTTTGATCTCCGCCCACCTTATCGGAAACGCCCGTGTTTTCCCTGGTAATCATCAGAGACTCGGGGGTGAGAGCTGAGTGGGATGGGAGGGATGGGTCCAAGTGGGTGTATTTCAGTTCCGAGGTAAATTTTATCTTTTTTAACTGATTTTTAAACCCCTGTAAATGACAGCTGTTTGTGCTTCTCAAAACAACGTCCGTGTAAGCCGGAAGTACTAGTCACGTGGTTCTTCCATGTAGAATGAGAATGAATGCGGTTTCCTAATACTCTAATTATAGAACATTTCCAAGTACGAATGAGGAATTTTTGTCAAAAGTTCTCTAGTCTTACTCATTCATTTGAAAAGGAACAAAGCAAGTTTCAAATAAAAATTAATATGTTAAAATTGAAACAAGCATGTTCCCAGAGTATTCCAAGGCTGTAATACAGTAGTCGTATTTTCATCTTTAAATGGGCTCCAGTCATAAGTCAATCTTTTTGACGGGTAGAATTGATTTAAAGCAATGTTATCCGATAATAACCGTTTAGCGTCAATCAAAGATGGCCGCCGGAACATGACAAAGCTAACTGGTCGCCGCGATTGTCACATTTTGCACCCTTTCCTGACAGGTCCCAGCGGCGGCGACGGAATCGGCGACGGCGCCGGCGACGCCTGTCAGGAACCGGAAGATGAACGGGCGCCATTGTGGGCATCGTCGATCCATCAACAGGGCCCGCCGCGAGATGGCACTCGGCGCGAGGCGTGACGTCACAATGGAACGCGCGATAACCCTGCGCGACGCGGACAATTCCATCACTGTCACGTCGCGCCACGAGCTGAGGCCCGCCGCCACTGATTGCTGGCGACAAGCGGCGCGTCGCACCCGGCAGATAAATGGTTCGTCGACATTGTCATTCAAATGGGAGAAAACAAAACGGGCCGCCGCGCCACGTAATTGTTCTGTTTCAATTGCTTTCTTGCGCGTCGGGTAGCGGCAGGCGAGGAAAAAGGCAGTTACACAGCGAAGCAGGAGTACAGGGTGGAGGAGGGATGGGGGGTAAGCTGGGCGGGTGGGGGTTAGGGTGGGTCCTATGCTTGGGGGCCGCTGGCCAGGCAATGGGCTTGAATGGATAATATTGAATATCATTTACCGGAATTTGTTTTCCGCTCCCATCAGAATTGTTGGATGTTTTCATTGCACCCCACGTCAACCAGCCCCCCATTCGCTACCCCCTCCCACCTCGTGATGACTGTGTTCTGACTAGGACCGTGGCGAATAGACTGGCTCCAGTCCCTGTATCCTATGGCTACCCTCCTCGTTGGGATACAGGGACTTGTACAATCAGTAATGGTGTTGGATTTTTGGCACTGCTTAGCTCCAGTATTCCCAACACTCTCCATACAGATATCCTGGCTACTTGTCAGGATATCTGCCGCTCACACCTCGATTAAACTATAAACCTACCGAGACTGGCTCCAGTCCCTGCATCCTATGGCTACCCTCCTCACTGGGATACAGGGGGACACATACAGGAGGTTCTGTTCCGATTGGACAAGTCTTTCATTCATGGGGCAGGCAGAGAAGGATACATACAAAAATGAACTTTATTTCGGTTGTGTTTAATCATTTCATAAATGTTCATAATAAAAAGACTTGGGCAAGTCTACGTGGCGAGGTGCCTACTTGATGCATGAGGGTACGGGACAATGCTGCCGGGCCGGGCCAGGAGGGGGTGGGGTGGCGGGTAACAAGGAGGGGCCGGGGGTTGATTGTAGGCGTGGGGTTAATGGGCGTCACCCCATGTTCCGACGGGCTAAACAAACCATTGTTGGTTAATTACATCGTTGTCGCGTCGGCCTCCCCCCTCATTGTTTTCTAGTGTAACTAATGATACATTTACATAATGTCAAAATGCAAAGCCTGCGCTGATTTGATGTCAGGGGGTCGGGCGGGCGGGGGGCCTGCTGGATGGTGGGTGAAGTAGAATTGATGGTACTGTGGGCTGGATGGACAGGGTTAGATTGGGGGGTGGGGTGGTAGTGGTGGCACATGGGGTGGGATCAAGATCCAACCTAATACCCTCATACCCTGTACCCCCAACCTCGCCATTTCACCCCAATATCCCTCCATCCAGACCTAGCTATCAGGGTACTTCATTCCCTGTGACATTCCCTCCACTCCCACCCGGAACCCATCCTCGCCGCACAGCGCTGAACAATGGTGATCAAACGATAAATTAGCATTTCTGAATAGATAGGGAATAATTGAAGTTATCGGGTGCTATCGGCCGGGGCGGCGATGGGGCGTTGTTCTCTGCTCATTCCTAAACATGGAGAGGCTTCCAGCTGCGTGATTATCATCAGTTACACTAACATTGTTCCCCCTGCCCCTGGCCCCAGCACGCTCAGCCGAGCCGGCCGATAATAGGGGCATGAATGTTGGCAGAAACGTGATAAATTACCGCCGACTAGACCGCGACATGCCAATAGTGCCAGAACAACTGACGTCTCAATATCAGTTAATATCATTGTTATTTATCACATTTGTCATCCACTCTAAAGCCGTCATCAAATGCGATGTTTTTTTTTTATCCGTGCCGAGGTTCTACGGAGTCATTGTTCATTTATATCGATACAATAAATGTGATTGTTCATTTGGGTTCAATATGAGTAAATATTAGTGGTAATTATCATAGATGTCACTTGTCCTGGTACTAAACATATGATTACTTCAGACACAACGACAGATGATTTATTAAGTAATGGGTCAGTGTTATTCACTGGTTTATCGTGAAATGAGTCATTTCAAAGGGGTGTCAGTTGGGATCAGGGAAAAAAGTGGACATATTTTCAAGTGGATTTTTCTGCCTCAGAGAGATCGGGAGAACTTGGATATCATATCCTTGTTGGCCATGGGATGGGACTAAGGGTGTGTGGAGAGGTTCAAACGACGGTCATATTGGCGTGAATATTATCCTTGATTGACACAAGAAAATGAAATTATATACCGAATATGAAAAAGTGGATTTCAATGAGAACATGGAAAACTGTCATCTCTGATTTCAGCATAAAGAGAAGGAAAAAACAAGCGAGTTTTAAAATGCTATTTTCACGAATAACAACACGTCGTTGTAGATTGTGGCGTGTCCGCTCTGACCTCATCAATGAGGTCACACAAGACCTGCCTTGCTTGACATCGTGACGTCAAGAGTCACATGACTCTGGAGGAGATGGAGGGGTGGGAGGGGGTGAAGAGGGGTGGGAGGGGGTGAAGAGGGGTGAAGGAGGAGGAGAGGGGGGGAGATGTGATGGTCAAGGGGCAGAGATGGGGGTCAGCGGCCAACAATGACAAACGTCATCATAATGCCCCCGTGACCTGATGTCATTGTTGATGTGACGCGTGTGACGTCAGGTGACGTGTGCGTGACGTTTATGACGTTATGGCAACAATATAAGGAAACCAGAAAGAAAAGAAAATGAATTAGGGACCGAGGTCACTAAGCGTAAAGGAAAAGATGCTCAGATACTTTGAAGATCACGAAGGTGCTCTATGTGTGGATATAAATGATGGGGCTTCAGAGAAGACACCTGTGATTTACCAAGGAGAGGGAGAACAATCAGTGATTATCAGTTAACTTACTTACTCTGTCTTTTTTGAGCTACTCATATGATAACTCACGGCATTCTCTGAGCCACTCTGAGTAATTAACAGCATTCTCTGAGCCCCTCAGAGTAACACACAGCATTCCCTGAGCCACTCAAAAGTAATTCACTGCATTCCCTGAGCCACTCACTTAGTAAACACAGCATTCCCTGAGCCACTCACTCAGTAACTCACAGCATTCTCTGAGCCACTCATTAAGTATTTCACAGCATTCCCTGAGCCACTCACTCAGTAATTCACAGCATTCCCTGAGCCACTCACTCAGTAACTCACAGCATTCCCTGAGCCACCCACTGAGAAACACAGCATTCCTTAAGCCATGAGTTACTGACAGCATTCCCTGAGCCACTCACATAGTAACTCACAGCATTCTCTGAGCCACTCCCCCCTCGCCCGAACACGGCCATCCTCAACCTGTTCTGATAATCCACCGGGGCTTAGTGCCGCCTGTCGGACGAGGACAGTGGACTGCACTTGTGGGTGAGTCTCTCAGCGAGTCGCTCAGTGAGCTGCTCAGTGAGACGCTCAGCGAGTCGCGCAGTGAGCTGCTCAGTGGTGAGCGCGGCGAGCACTCTGAGCTATTGTTATCGACAATAACCCGACGATTCTCCCTCTCTGTGCCCCGCTGACCATCCCGCTTGACCTGCGTGAATCGTCCTCACGTTGTTGTCTTATCGACGTGACCACGCGCCCCTCCCCACCTCCCCCCACCTCGGCACCCGCGGACAACAGGAGACAACTGGCGCGGCTCCGGGCAGGCCTGACTAAACTCCTGAACACCCCCTGGAGGACGGGGGCGCCGCGGCTAAAGCCCCCCGGCCGCCGGGCGGGCAGTGGGCGCCGGGCGCCGGGCATCTGGAGGGTCTTAGTGGAGCAGCTCCGGGCGTGACAATAGGAGCAGCTCAGGGGACACTCAATGACGAACAGAATGAGCTGCTCAACACCATCCACGAGTCAAACACTAAGTCTATGTACTATTACATACTAATTCTACAAGTTTCATTGAACATAGCCTATTGTGTCATCCCTCTAATTTGTGTCGCGAAGGCTTAACATTGGGAACTCGTTCTCCATGCCCCTACAAGTATTGCAGTCCATTTTCAAAGGTCTATATCCTGTATGCCCATAAGTACAGGATGAGATAACTGCAGAAAACAAATAGTTTTGGTCTTAGTCGTTGCTCTCCAAATTATATGAAAGTTACTTGATATTCACTCTGCTCTCGCTCCGCAGCAAAGTCATGGAGAACATGACTTTGACCAAAACTTGTTGGTTTCTCCTTTGGAAATGGTTTTTTTTTTCAATAGATATTTTGTTATTTTTAGGGAGATGTTATTTTCTTAATTTCACAAGTGCGATACTCAAATTTGCTATTACATACACAGATTCTCTGTGGACATTTCTAGAAACATTGTGGTGAATTCCGAATGTCACTCTGCAGATCAAGATTACAAATGCCTTTTTTATTATTGTTTTTCCATCTGTTTTCGAAATACCCACTTTTATCGCTGTAATGCTAGCAATTAGACATATTCTGGTGAATCCCCTTCTATTAGCAGTAAATATCGACGGAAACAAAGGGGGTATTTAGATGAGGATTACAGCTAATCCCTGGCGTAATAATGTTTAGTTTTTTATCCGTTCTGTCAGAGATCAACGTCTGAGCGGAACAGACAGATATGGTAATAACCGGTTGGGGTAGAGCGAGGTAGTAGGGGGTGGAAATGGGGGTGCTGTGATGGAGAGGGGAGGAGGTGACTAGAGGGGTATGTGTCATCAGCCTCTGAATCAAAGCCAGTCACTCCCTCTAGCGGCTGGCGCTGACATTCCGATTGTCCGCTCGTGGCTACGACGCCTCTGATGGGCTGAGGTAATTGTGACCGTGTACACTCTCCAAACACAGGCTCCGCTGCCGCTTACCAGTAGGGTAATGCTCAGATATCTGTCAGGAGAGTGTGCAAGAACAGAGGAGGGGCCTGAAGGGAGTAATGTAAGAATTTGCTGGACAATGTCTCTGGGAAAACAGATCTTTGCCGCTGTCTCCACATCTCCCGCCACTGGCACTGCACAGCAACTGACCACTCCGTGACCACCTTCATCTCGGTCACCAGCCATCGCCTTGAGGTGGAGAAATCATCAAACACTCCCCAACAGAGGACGATGCCTCCCTATGGCTGTATATATTGATGCCGTGTCAGGGGCATTATGCCGGACTTTATGCCATAATGCGGTGGTGGGGTTGTTGGTGGCTTCCTAGAGGCAATGCCTATTGCTGCCCGCACTCCGTATCCTAGACTTGCCCAAGTCTTTGATTATGAACCTTCATTAAATGATTAATCATAATCAGAATAAAGTTCACTTTAGTATGTATTCTTCTCTGACTGACTGGCCTATGAATCAAAGACTTGTCCACTATGAACATAATCTCCTGTATACGTCCCCAAGCCACTTCCTGTAACCCTCACACTTCCTCCTACCACTGCCCCCTCCCTTCCTCCTGTATCCCAGCCATGAGGGTGGCCATAGGATGCAGGGACTGGGGTCAGTCTATCCCTACCCTTCCTCCGTGTGTTAGTGTGTCAGTGGCTCTCTGGGAGAATGTCAGGAGGGGTCCTGGCCCCTGCTTCCTGCTATTATCCTGTCCATCTCAATCTGACAGCCGGGCGGCCGACGCGCGCCGCCGGGCTGACCCCCCCAAGGCCATTGTCATGTCTGAGCTAAATGGCTTCGCTGACAACGCTATTGGCCAACAATACGCTGGCCGTACGTGTAAGCTGCCTCCGTGCCGCTCTGAGCTGCTCCGATTGGGTTGGTGGCGGCTCTGAGCTGGTCTGAGTCAATGGGAGCTGTGATGGGGACCTACATTATGTGAGCCAGCCATTGGACCTCTCTGTGGACTTTATAGCAAGGGATCAACCCAGACCCAGAGTGTAGACTACTACATATATACAGGACATGTTTCTACCAACATGATATAGAATGAGCTATTGGGTCTTGCGGAAAAGATGAGGGGATATTGGTAACAAAACACACTATTACTAACAGTTAATTACTTAACTGGGCAATTGCAATTGTAACTGAAGCGTTTGTGATATTCCCCAATTAAAGAACACTAACGCTCTTGGGAGCTGCTCTTAGTTTATCAGAGATATTAACCGGTGTTTAAATACGACAGGAAGGCACAGTACAGTGGATATATATAAGAGCATATAGAACCTGCATGAACTATGTAGCGATTCAAACGAGATGGGATTGAGCTCTGACCATAAATTTGAAAGGTTTCTGAATTTATCTCACACCTCACATTGACTAATTGGCTAACATTTGTAACATCATCCCCATTGAGTATTTTACTAAATACTCAAAGGGCATTCAGTACGGTTACCCAAGTTTAAGTCTATGGGGGAAAGTACCAGAGACAAACGAGTACACTCATTGGTGGTAGTATTAGCCTCTTCCCCACCACCTACCTCCACGAGGCTCTATGCTGGTAGTTATGAATGCGCGGGTTTGTTCCGAGTCGCTATGAGCTACTCAAACCCATCCGCCCTGCCCTCTGGCGGGCTAGGGGGCGGGGTCGGTCCGTAACGATCCGGGGCCGAGTGACCGGTCCGCAAGGTCATCAGGGCCGTGTGTGTGAGAGCGCGGGGGTCAGGAGGTCGGTCAGACGCTCGGACAACGCCCGGGTCAAGGCCGATGGAGGCGACCTCTCGCGGTCGAGCTTTTCATCTGAAGACACGGAGTGACCTAATAACGGCGGCCACTGACACTACTGACAAGGGCTGGCCGCGGCTGACAGGCGGATGTCGATAGGGCGCATGCGCTAAGACACTGCCAATATGGCGGAGGGATATCTATCTACTCAGTGGGGCCTGTTTACCGTATGTTACCTCGTCTGTGTGTGAATTATGGTGCTGCAAGGCCCGTGGACCTTGTGTATGTATATATGTATGTGTATATATATATATATCTATATATATCTATATATCTCTCTCTCTATCTCTCTCTCTCTCTATCTATAATATATATATATATATATACTAAGAGGCTGTGAATTTCTTCTCTTTTTTAATGGAACTAACTGTATTCAATACTGATTTGGTTACAATGACCATCATGATACCTAATACTTTGATTAAGATAACAGGAAGATTAAAGACCAGTGATACAATGTTTTCAATTATGAAGAAATACATTGTGAAGCATTGGTTAAACTATTTATGGCATGAAACGGAAGATGAGAGAATCCACAAATAAGAGACACACGCCCTTATCCTTCTCCAGCCCATTAATTCATGTCAATTTATACGATAGGGTTTGTGAATTAGTCTGATTAGGTCTAGTTAGCGGCCTCCTGGCGGCCGATGCCCTCAAGCCCCGGATGGCGTGTGCCCCCAGGCCCTCAGGCTGCGTTTACCCTGTCAACGCCATGACCTTAGCGCCCCTGGCCCCTGCTGCAACTCTAACCGGCCAGCCCCGGTTCTTCCACGTCTTTTATGTGCGGCTTCGGTGCGTAAGACGTCCAGAAGACGACCTGGAGGCCTGTAATGGGGCCCGGTGAAGGTGAGTGTGGCGCGGCTGAAGCCCTTCAACCCCCGCCCCTCTTATCCCTCCCTCACCCCCACCCGCCATATACACAACCCGCATTATCCTCCCCCTTTGTGGCGACCCTGACTGGCCGGGATCGACTGGCCAGCACAGATTACGCCCATTTCAGCTTGTTAAGCCGCCGCCCCCTGTTTCCGTCCCCCGCGCCGCGCCATTGTGATCCTCCCCTTACTGCCCCGCGCGTCCCTCACCGACACGCCCTCTACCGGCACCCGCGCGTCCTACGGGCGTCGGAACGTGGTCCCGGGGCCAGGCTGAGGTGACGTTCGGGTGACGTCCATTTGGCCGTCTCAGACCGGGGCCGGGTGCCGGGGGGTACCGGGGGGGAGGCCGGGGTGCGGGGGCCGGGGCCGCTCTTGTTACTGTGCATTGTGGGGTGTGGCGGGCTCGGGACTTGCTTGTCCGGGCTCTCCTCTTCTCCATCCCCGCAATCCCCAGTCTCGTTCTCGATGAGCCCCCGTCGACAAGGCCCTATTCTTAGTCATTCTTCAGAAAGCCGACCCGGCCTACCTTGTTATCACGAATGTTCAGGGGTCAAGGCCGCACACGTCAGTCGCTACACCCTCTTTTCTCCATCCACCCACCACACCCCCACATGCAACCCCGCCCCTCAACCCCTCCTATAAGCCAGCCGTCCTGCTAAGGCCAGCGCGAGCGGGGAAAAGGGTGAAATCAATGATGCCCGACTCGGCCATTGCCCTTATTATCGCCCACTCGGCGGCTCACCCTATTATCGCCCGACACTTTCTATTTTCCTCCATTATCGCCCTTTGTCGGGGCTGGACTGAAGGGCTCGCTGCGGATGCTGGGTATTGAGTCCAGTCAACTCGAGCGTCTCTCACAACCAAAAGACGTCTGCTTTTTTCCCGCGTTTATTCTTCCATTTTTTCCTCCTCACTCACCAAGGGCGGAACTTTCCGATACATGCACCGAGAGAGGACTCAGGGCGGCACCGGGAATTTTGACCGTTGGAGGTGTTGGGGGCAGGGGGTTAGACAGACAGGGGTGTGTATAGGTCCTCCAGGGGGTCAGCTGGATGCCCGCATTAGGCACCACGTCATTGATCTGTTAGGATCGCTGGGTCTTTGACGGACAGATTGAATCTATCGCCGTCCGACGGGTACCGGCCGCGCGCCGATGACCCAACAACAGCCGGACCTATTGTGACAATCCGCCGGACAGAATAGAAATCAATGCGCCGTATACGCATGCGCCAGATCTACCCCCCCCCCCCCCCTCCCACCCACCCCCAATCTGGTCACCTGACTGCATGCAGCATGGCCGCCGACCTCCAGAAGCGACCTCTACTGACCTCGTGACCTTGACCCGACCTTGATCGGTGGATGTGATTGCAGCCTAATTGTCATTCAATTGTTTCCATCGCTGGCTCTGGGCTGGTGTGGTGTGGGGGAGGGTGTGTGTGTGTGTGTGTGTGTGTGTGTGTGTGTGTGTGTGTGAGGGGGGTGCGTGAGACACGCGCTATGCATGATGGGAGCGACTGTTGTCTGAGTCAACTTTCAATCTGCACGAAACACAACTGAAGGAATTCTCACCCCATGCTTCCATCCCAATCTAAACATGGCTCGAGGAATTCGCCCCAGCAGCTGCCGCTCTACAAAAATCGCAACCCCGGACCGGATCCTACCACCGAGACCTCCTCACGCGATCCCCCCTCCCCCCCCCCCCCCCCCGCCCCCCACCCCCACCGTGGTGTCGTCACACACGGGACACCCCCTCCCCCTCACCACCCAGAGATCACAGCACCGCAGAGAACAATATAAACCCACTACGCCCCGAGTATAAATCTTCCTTCTGGTCGTACGCGCCGCCGTACGCTCATTACGACATTAGTGTAAATTACCCTCGGCTAAAAGTGACGGATGCGTCGGCGGCCGAGCCTGGACTGGCGGCGAGACAAAAAGCCCATTAGGCTTTTACAATGCGGCCCGGAAGAAAGCAATGCTTTTCATTGCTCTTCAGTTGAGGGTCTGCTTTAGACTGGCTCCAATCCCTGCACCTTTTGGCTACCCTCCTTGCTGGGATACATGGACTGGTACAATCGGTAAGGGTTTTCTGGTGCTGCTTAGCTACAGTATTCCAAACAGTCTTAATATAGATATCCTGGCTACTGGTCAGGGTATCTACTGGGTGAAAAAAAAAGCCATCTCACTTTGATATCAATTGGGTTACAGTCACAGGAGCAGGCAATATTAAATGCTATGACAAGAAAGGTGGCCAGAGAACTGACGGAGGGGGAAGAGGGAGGGGTAGGAGGAGGTATAGGGTTACAGGGAGCGACTAAAGGGACATATACATGAGGTTCTGTTCCTACTGGACAAGTCTTTGATTCATGGGCCAGTAAGAGATGGATACATATTCCTATGATGAACTTTATTCTGATTGTGTGCAATCATTCAATGAACGTCTTTCACCTCCTCAATGAATGCCTGTCAGAGAAGGATACATATTAGAAACTTAATTCTGTTTGTTTTCAACCATTTAATGAATGTTCATAATCAAAGACTTGAGCAAGTCTATGCCTGCTCTGGCGGGGTGCTCTGGGGGTGCCGCCTTCTATCACTCTAATCCCCGTCGCGAGGTGTCACCTCGAGGAGGGTGTCAGCGTCATGTTTCACCTTCCATCTTTCGGCGGCGTTATTGTCTTCTTTTGTGTGGTAATTAACCTTAAACCACGCCACATTAATTGGCCTCGCCGAGCTGCTCATTGGGCGATCAGCCGAGCAGTTCATCTCCCCAGCCGACGAATAAAAAGAGACGTGGCGTGCTTGGAGAATCATTATGCCTGCTTCCCGCCTCATGACTACAATGCTTCTGTCTCTCAGACTGTCTCTCACCTCCTCATGACTACAATGCTCTGGTTCTGTCTTACTGTCTCTCATCACCTCTTCATGACTATAATGCTCTGGTTCTGTCTGACTGTCTCTCATCTCCTTATGACTACAATGCTCTGGTTCTGTCGTACTCTCTCTCACCTCCTCATGACAACAATGCTCTGGTTCTGTCTTACTGTCTCCCACCTCCTCATGACTACAATGCTTCTGTCTCTCTTACTGTCTCCCACCTCCTCATGACTACAATGCTTCAGGTCCTCTTCATGCCTACAATGCTCTGGTTATCTCTTAATGTCTGTCAACCCCTCATGACTACAATGCTTCAAGTGCTCCATATTCTCTATCTCTGTCTCACAACTCGATGCTTCAGGTGTTCAATAGTCTCTATCTCTGTCTCACAACTACAAGGATTAAAGTGCTCCATAGCCAATTTCTCTGTCTCAAAACTTTCTCCTATTCTCTGTCCCTTCTTACCATGCATCTACTTTTCCTCTCTTCTCTTATCTCCAAGTTACTCAACTTACTGTGCTTTTATCACGGACTACCCTTCTGTCCACCATCAACCCGCTAGGTGGGGTATGTGTCAGAGGAGTTCACTGATACATGTACTTGTAACTAAAGAAGGTAAAACATCATATCCCAAGTCATCTCGCCAACATGTACAAGAACCTCTGTTTCTAGAAACACAAATCATCTAGTGATCCACTTTGCGAATTGAATCAACCCAGCTCATCAGAACCACAAACGAGAAGATAATAAAATCAAACCCTTAAAATTCCCATCACAATGAAGCACCACACTCACCTGTTGCTTTTGTTTCCGGTGGCCTAAACTCTCCTTGAGATTTTGTAGCTGGGCGATCATTTCACTGAGTCGCTTCTCCTTCTCGTCGACGTCGGTCGTCGAGTTGATCACAGTCTTGACGCTGTCCATGAGTTCCTCATCGGAGTGGTTGTTGCCGTCCGAGTTGTTGGAGTTCCCTCCGTGTAGTACACCTCCCACCCCTCCTCCACTGTGACTATGCATCGTCGTCGTCGTCGTACTGTGGTGGTGATTACTGTGTGCCACACTCTCAGTGACAGCCTTATTGCTCAGTCTCTTGAGTACATTGTCCATGCTTTTCCGCTGAATTCCTGGTCGGCTCAGCAACGTGTTGTTATTATTATGATGGTGGAGGTGTGTTTGATGTGGTTGTTGTTGTTGGTGTTGTTGTTGGTGTTGGTGGCTGCTGCTGTTGTTGTTGTTAATACTACTATAACTAACCATCATGGTGTCTGGCTCACTATCCGAGCCTCCGTCGCTACACTTGACACTCTGCAGTAGCCGCTGTTTCTTGGTCTGGGGACGGTCGAGGGAGCCGGGGCTGTCGGCGCCGTCCTCCGGGAGCAGCTCATCGTGATGGTGGTGGTGGTGGTGGTGGTTGAGCTGCTCGGCCTGGGACGACACGATGTGCAGGGATAAACTCGACTCACTCTCCATGTCGCTGTCGCAGTGACTGCTCGCTCCGTCGCTGCCGTTCTCTAGGCTTCGGTCGCGGTGAATCAGGACGTCGTCCTTGGACAACTTGGTCGGCGTGTTTTTACGTTTCGAAGACATGTTTCTGGAAAGATAAGAAAAGGAAATTTGTAAGTTGATGATATTTCTACTTACAGATTTTTTTTTATGAAGTCTTATTCAGGGTAAGATATATCTGTAATGGCCATGTTCAGCCTAGGCCGCTCTATGTGTTTGAAAAAACAATAGGAGATTATGGCTTTGAGGCTAACCAAATCAGCTGGTAGATATTACTAGGTATAAGGAAAGGTACAAGTTTTGAAAGCTAGTGAATGGCCAGGCTTGAAATATTCAGTGGGAAAAGTGAATTTGCCAAGGTCTGCACATTCTCAACCTAGCTCAAAAACCCAGTTCATTTGAAGTGATGGATGTTTAAAGTGGGATATGAATATTTCTGGGATATTTGGGGAAGAATGGTTAACGTATCAATGCAATCTCGATTAAGCATAAATTTCGCCAGTTTCCCTTGAGACCAGTAAAGGCACATTGCCATGAGATTTCTGTACCAAACGTTTCTTGTCTGAGACTAGGGGCAGGGTGATTAGCACACCTGTCTCAGGTACGTGGGTCTCTACGTGTGAATCCCATTTTAGACTAGGGTAGAGGTATGAAGTACACCCGTCTCAGGTACATTAGTCTTTACGTGTGAATCCCGCCTAAGATCTGTGACGTCAGCAGCAGGTAGGGACAGGTAAGGCGGTCTACGGCGGGCGGGCGTCACGGGGTGGCAGGGGTTAACAGAGAGGTGCTATAGATAGACACAGGTAACACAAAGACTCCCACCATTGACCACTGGTTAGTATCAGACCACAGCTGACCACTCTGTGCTGCAGTGACCTTCGCCTGGACGGCTACATCTGAGCCCAGGTGACCTGACTGACCCGGAGATACCTTAACTCAACACCCCACACCACCACCCCACACCCACACCCACACCCACACCCGGACCTACACCCACAGACCCATACCTGGACTGGCTCCAGTCCCTGCATCCTATGGCAACCCCTCTATATACCTTACCCATCATTGCTGGGATACATGGGCCAGTCAGGAAAGGCTACAAATTATAGTGAATTTTATGCTGATTTTCTTCAATCATTTAATGGCTGTTTATAATCAACAACTGGAGCAAGTCTAACGCACACCCACCCCACCATCCTACACGCACATCCATACCCACACCCACACACCCAGACCAATACCCACACCCACACCCACACACTCGTAAGCCACCCACCACGACTACCACTTAGCCATGTACGGAAGCACACAACTTCGATTCCCAACTCAGGTTAAAAAAAATTCCCCCGAAAAAAAAGATACACCTACCACTATTGATATAGAAGTTAAGGTCTCGGTTATTTCAATCTTTTAAATCAGAACTTTTTAGGGTATATGTAGTACGTATCATATATCAATTTAAGCACGTTGTTTTGATTTAAACGATATTAAACACAGCCGTTTCGTGTTGTGAGTGGGCGATAAAGGGTTAAAACCTCAGGTGAGGATAGGGCTCAGTAATATGCCTGATCACAGCCCACCGCTTAACAATCCCGATGCCAGCCCAATTAGGGGCGGGAGGGCGGGGGAGGGGGTACTGGCAAGGGCAGTGCGGAGTGTGGGGAGGGGTGGGGTGGGGGGGGGGGGGGGGGGGAGGCGGGGGAGGGCGGGTAACCCAATCAAGCGCCTCGTTCTCGGGTCAGCGTCCCTAATGCCTATTGTTCCCGGCAGGTTGGTCCAGGCGTCACAATACATCATTCGGCTCGTTAATTAGCAGGTCAGGTACCAGCGGAGGTCACGTGGCCTCTCTGGAGGAAGTGGGTAGTGAAGGGGGGGGGTGTGTTGGGGGGGGGGGGGTGAGGAGGGGGGGGGGTACAGGGGACACCTGACTAGGATACATTTAATTCGCAAGGTACACCACATAAAAAACGCGCCTGTGCTTCTGAATATCGTCGGTAGAGCCTACAGAAATCCCCAGCATAAAAGATTGGAAAAAAATCTATCGTTTCGTGATAAATAGTACTATATGATAATAGATGTATTATAAATCATGTGAATTTGAAAATTTTGAAAAGTCAAATTTTTGAGAAATGTAATGTCTGAGTTCAATAAAATGTATCATCCCTATCCCTTAAAACTGGTGGGAAAGTTGCAGAACCGCAGAACCCTTATTCCAGAGTGTATCTCTAAGGAAGTCCCGATCGTAATTCGTACAAGGGTTATCAGTTAATAATATTTAAGTGTATTCGCTAAGATAATAATAGCCGTCCTGAAGGTCATCCATAAGTGTTGAATAAAGTTGAACCACATCGTCCCTGTCTCTCCTTGGCGTACAGAAAAGGGTCTCCATGTACGATCCTCGATTATTAAACGGGCCCCCGCTGGCACGCCCGCTGATCGGGTTAGTGAGTAGACGGGTTAAGAGGATGGAGTGATCCGATAAGTCATGTGACCAATAATAGGCCTTTGTCCGGCGGCCACGTCCACTCCCCGACACAGGACCTGCCTCACCTGTCCACCCGCCCCGCCCACCTGCCTGCACACACCTTTAATTAGCCGCCATTGGCTTCTCCCTGTGCCGAGGGTCAAGGGGGTGTTTAACTGATCCTACCGGGCGCAGGGAAGGTACCTCCAGGGGGTAGGGACCGCCCAGGAGAAGGGGCATGGTTGCGGGTGTCATGGCGGCCACACACCCAGGAGGAACAAGGGCTCCAGGGTCGACGCCACTCACCCCCAAAGAACAACCAATCTAGTGGTGATTACCATGGCAACAATAAATCTCCCCCGGCGCCGGCCCACGCCGACAAGCTCTATATTGTTCCATTAGCGGGCTGCCGGGCGCCGGCGCGAGGATCGCCGTGCGGGGAACTACCCCAATCATCGCTCACCGCTCACTGCCCTAATTATCGCCCATAGCAACTTACCGAGCGGGGTCTTTTTCTGTAAGCGATGATTTAAAAATGTTGCGGTCTGAAATCACTGTGAATTACAGACGTTACGGTTATTTAGTGACAAAGGCGCTTGTTTTCTTCGTCCCCAAATATATTTGGTTTTGGTATTCTTGTATATTTTCCCATCCTCGCTGTCCTATTTCCCAATGACTCATGATCAGCACCGTTATTTACATTGTGTATTATGGGTAAGATAAAAACACAATTGTGTAATTGTCTACCATCTCTTCTCATCATTTTTATTACAGATGACGGTAAAAAAAACAACATGGTATGACAACGTTTTGTCAGTTTTCTCTCACCCAGAATATTTTCTTCCCATGGACTTGACATTGGGAACTCGCACTCAACGCCCATGGAGTATAACAGAAAAATACCCAATGGGGATAATGTCACAAATTTTAGCCAATTAAAATCAGTGATAGGTGTGAGAAAAAATCTGAACCGCTCTCGATCCATAACCAATGACAATATGCTATTCACTTCGGACTGATATGTAATCTCACTCGGCTTGAGATCACATCACAACCAAAACTCTTGGCATATTATCAGTGAAAATGGATCTCGATGCAGTTCCCTATAAACACCATATAGAGCATGTTTTATCCTACCCCTAATAAAAAACTCCATAGGCTTAACATTGGGTCACTGTATTCGGTCTGGAGTTCAGAAAAATGAAAAATATTGCTCTAGTGGGATACACTTGACAAATGACGTAATTTGTTAATGTAGAAGTAATTTAAACGGGTGGGGTAGGATAAATTCTAAACCAAACTCGAGTTAGTCGTGTTATTGTTCATTGCACTCCGGCAAGATCTCGCATTACTGCTCTCGGCTTCGCCTCGTGCAGTAATACACAATCTTGCTGTCGTGTGATAAACAACAACACGACTAACTCTTGTTTGGTTTCTCCATAGTATCAAAGTTGTCTTGGCGGCAGCAGTGGCCTGGTGGTTGTGTATGTTGAGGGGCGGGTCGGATCAACAGTTACCCCCTTCTCCGGTGTCTCACGCACCCTGCCCGCTCGTTGCGTGTCGCCAATCAAGCCTCCATTGAGAGGCGGACCGTTTCGCGCTGCACCGTGTGGCCCGTTCCGTCCCGGCACATTGAGCGGCGGACGGTTTCGCGTTGACCCGCCCAGCCCGTTCCGTCACACCATCCCCGCATTGTGTCCACCTTTCCGTTTAATCCCGCGACCCGTCACTCATTGCCAACCCATTCATAATTAATTCTGTTATTTGCGCGCGCTTGTTACAACGGGGACAGCTGGGTCTCACTGCGCATGTTCAGGCGTCCCCTGTATACATTTCATCACGAGGCGCATGCGCAAGCGTTCCTACAGAGATGATGCGATTTTTTTTGGGATTTTTTTTCAGTGAGGTCGCCATGTATTCTTAAGTTTGCTGAGGAATGGACAACAAGCCGTTATAGGACACCGTGATTGTTAGTTCAGCCATCATCCGCTAGAAAAGTGTAAGATAATCGTGAGGAAAGGCAATAAAAAAACCTTTTATGGAAAACCCCCCAAAAGTGTTTTAATAAAATCCATTGATAACTGGACCCGCCACCTTGAGTTTTGTTTAAGGTCAGGAGGGGGAGGGGGGCAAGGTGACAGCCTCCATAATGCAATAATTATCCGCCCTATAGTGTGTTTTCCCTTGCCTCACGATGCGAACCCTAAGTTCTCTTGTCAGTTGTTATAATCCATTGATATTCATAAAACCTCTCTATGGCAAGCCCCAGAAAATATTTCTAATAAAATCTATTGATAACTGGACCCCGTCACCTGATATGAAGTTTGGCGTCGGCGGGCACGATGGCCACTACCATAACACAATAGCCATGTGCCCTGTATGTTTAACACCGATAGGGGGCAGCAGCAGCATGGCGTCAGGGACGCTCTAAATGTCGTCTGCTTCTTCAGAGTCCAGTGGGCGGTAATTCGGTAATGGCGGGTTTTGTCTGGCGTCGTACGAGCCACGAGATGTCAAATCTCATGTAAAATTCATCAGCCAACGCGGCGACGTTCCATTACTCGCATTGGCCACACATTCCCCCATTATCGCCCAGCCACACACAAACACACACACACACATCATGACGCTGACGTCACTGCCCTCGACGCGGGTGACGTCGTCTCGCGCGATGCTAATTCACCGCCGCCGCCATTGTGCGGGTCCACTGCTGGTTTTGTCTGCGGCTAAGGCGATAACAATAAGACACGCCGTCAACCAGCGGCCCCGGCCCCGCTAAGGCGCAGTTCATAGAGGCGACGACCGCGGCGCAATTTCCGGTCGGCGTTTCCGGCCCGCCGTCGCGCACGGGTTTATCTCGCGCCGCCCGAGACCGGTGTCGCTGCACGATAATGGCGGCCGGAATATGAAAAATCTTGCATTTTTCATGCTCCGTCGCCCACGAACCAAAAGCGCGGCGGCGGGGTGGCCGGCCAGCGTTCCCCGATGACGCGATAAACGAGGGAGGGGCCCGGCTTAGGGCCATCAAGCGACCTCGAGCGGTCGCGAGAAATATTTTGGTGGGGACTTAAGAAGAGGACCAGAGCTCGTACCTCATGGTCACGTGACAGACGCCCGGGTAGAGGCGCCACCACACGGGCGTCCCGCGGCGCCCTAACCGGAAATACCACCGGAAGTACCTCTGTCATCGGCCAAAATGGCGCTGTCAGGGAGGTGGTGGGACTGGATGGCGACACTGTATTGTTTTGTTAGAGGACGGGCAGTTGGGGAGGGTGGAGAGCGGGGGCAGGCCACTTGTGAGGGTAATGGTAATGAAGCTGATTTGACACCGGGGACGTTTTTGTCGGCGGTCGGTGCTGATTCATGCCCCGAATGCCGCTACTCGCCGCTAAATGACCCCGCCGCCCGCCGCAGCCCGCCGCAGCCCGCCCGCTACACGTTCACAATCACCACCAGCCCGCCACTACCCGCCCTGCAGTGTGTCACTCTCCACTCATCCTCTCTCCTCCCCCCGTAGGTTTAGAGCTGCTTAAGCGTCCCGTAGAGGATTCTACTCGGAGGGTTTTATTGCTACACATTGTTAGAAAGCCCCATTCTGCCTCCCTTTGTGGCACTCACCCGGGGCGTTGAACTGCCTGCCTACAGTGGTAAAGAGGTCTCTGAGATAGTGAGGCCCGTCCCACTACCTGATAGGTGCACTTATTTATCTCCGACCCCTTTTTCCCTACTATATCTAAAAAATATGATTCTGATCGGATCCGCTTGGAGATACATAGAGACAGAATGAACCAAACCTATGCTTGGAGACTGAAGCGCAACGAGAGTGGGAATCTCGTGTAGTGAAAAACTCGAACCTGTTCTTCTTTTTTATAGGAATATACTCAGACATACTTCTTCTCTTCTGATTCAATTTGAGCCATGCCGAAATCAAAGTTTAGTATTGTAGTTTTTTTATCTACTTTTCTCCTGAGAAACCAATGAGATCTCACTTTCGCTGGTAGCCCCTTCAAAACTCCGCTGATATCCCCCACCCACTACCACTCCAGCCACCACTTTAAGTATTTGACCCATTCCTAGTCCCATGAAAATAAACGTAGGTTTCTTAAAAATAATACCATTTCTTTTCCATATCCAGCCGTAGTGGACACGATTCAGATGCCACACTGATTTGATTTTAGATTATGGATATCATTAACAATGTTCTTTGTCTGTGGTTTTTCTCTGTGTTATAATTGAGGCTCGCGCATTTTTTTGGGGGTGATTTGGGAGGTGGGGAGGGCTGGGGTGCTTACGTCAGTGAGTCAGACACTGACGAGGGGCGACAACTGTCCTCAATTTGCCACCCCTCCCATTGCAGCACCGCCGCATTCCGCCACAGACGTTAATTACATTAAACCCGAATTAATCAGTCACTTAACGAGCCAAGATGGCCGCCGCCGCCGAACCACGCGCCCGGTCACATGACCTGTGGTGAGTAAGCCGTGACGCGTGAAGAAGGAGGTCAGTATTGATGGGTACGACGATTTTACGACATCGGCGATCATGTCGTAAAATATATACAATAAGACGTGAAAAAGAAACCAAATTGTGTAAGAATATGTGAAAATCATATAAATCTCATGTAAATCTTAACGGAGCAAAAAAATTTGAAATAATATAAATTAATATATCTGTGTGATGTCTATGATTCCTTGTTACGGCTGGATATGTTCATGCGTGGTGGAGGTATAGGGCACAGAGTGTTTGTTAGTTCCGCAATCCTCCAGAAAATTGTAAGATAGCTCCACGGTAGGCAGGGGGCTTTCTGTGGTCATAATCTATAGATAATCGCGAAACGAGGCTAAAACCCTTTTATGGCAAACCCAAAACGATTGTTTCAATAAAATCCATTGGTAACTGGACCCGCCACCTGGTGTTTTATTAAGTGTCGGGGGGCAAGATGGCAGCTTCCACGATACAATAGCTATGTGCCTGTGTTTTCCTTGGCCTCACGATGCGGAGCTAAAGTTCTGAGTCATTGTGAGCAGTTGACAATGGAGTGTGAGCAGCTCAGAGCGGCGCGGGGAGCGCAGGAGCTGCTCACTGGACCAGACTCGTCGGCGGAGCATGCACCGCAACAATACCATGACCCAGAAAAGAGCGCCGACAAAAGGCCTATACAGGGCCGGGCAAATAATGAGTGGTTCCTGCCTGACCACAAACCAACCACAAGGGCTGGGCAGTCTTCTGTCACCCCTCTGAGGGGTTGGGGAGGAGGAGACGGGGGCCAGGGGGATTGGGGAAGAAGGAGGGAGGGGTGGGTTGTCCCAGGCAGCACAGAGGTACCTACCGGCCTGCCATCACTGCCAATTCTTATCACACGTATAACCTCTGAAGAAAAAATAATTAAATCTTGGCTGGCAAGAGTCAATAGGCACGGAAAGGTATTGTGGGAAGGCCCGACCACAAAGCACGGCTTTTCATTGGTCGACACGGCCGATTGTGCCTCCGCCTGTCGGCCACGGACGGAACTTGGCCGCAGCCCACCCCTCAGTATTGTGACTCCGGACAACGCATGCGCCGGGGATTCTTTCCCCGGACAATGCGTATTGTCTCCCCGGACAATACGCGCTCCGGCGTCCCGTCACCATGGAGACGACGATTGTTGGTAGGTACTGGAGGAAGAAGAAGGAGAAGGACGGGGCAGCCTTGGTGTTGGTCACTCTCCTAGCAGATCTTTTGGGCGCTGGCGCTTACTAATCTCTGCCCCGACCTAAAGCTGGTTTCCCTGAGTATCCACTGAAGACAGGGGAGACCAGCGTACATTTCAGATTCAAAACAAGCCAACTGTCAAAAGTTGTTGAAGCCAAACAACTCTGATATGAGTCTGATTTTATATGACAAATAACAGAAATGGGTATAAATAATTTACCATATAATATGTTTTTATCTGTATATACATATAGAACCGTAAATACTGCCCAAAGCGCTAAAAATTTAGGATATCTGAAAAACGGGCGGATGGGACAGATCTTGTCCCAAACAGGCTTGCAGACATTCAAGCGGCCGCAGAAAGTAGAGCGCAGGATGTCTGCTGGGAGAGTGGGTGTTGGTTGGTGAGGAGGTATCGGCGAGGGGCGGGGGTGAGGTTTGAAGTGTGGAGATATGCGGCTGAGGGCCCTCCTTGCCCGTGGTTGGCGCTGCTGGGTCTCTGTCCCCATGATAAAGCCCTTTCCTGGTGCCCTTGTCCTCCCAAACAAAGACCTCCGGTGGTGCACACCAGAGGACTGTTTCCTGGATCCTGCCCCCTCACCGGCACCCTCCACTAGGTCATCCGCTGTCCCAGGTCCCGAACACTTCCTCTACCATAGCTTTGAGTCAGCTTTCAGGGCCACAAAGGCCATTATTCAGCGAAGAAGTCATAAACTTTCTGGCTGCACATAGACTTGCTCAAGACTTTGATTATGGACATAATTAAGATTATTAAGAAAATTATTTTGAAACATTTTAACTTCCTCCAACGCCTGACAGGCCCAGAAATCAGTATCCATGCGAGGAGGGGTGAGGTAGGTTGAGGCAACGAGTCTCTATACTCGTTGGTTGAGGGGAAGCCAGTCTAGGCAGCATACACTGGGCAGTGGTACAAGATGCGAGTATCTTACAATGGGACTTAAACAATAAACTCAGCATCTATGGTATGAAAACAGACTTTTTGACCATCAACAGAAAAGTAGATTTTTCAAAGAGAGACAAACAATGGCTACTTACAATACGAAAGCTGTGGCGAATGAATGGCTCGACTTGGAACAAACCTAAACAAGTAGCTCTCAATGACTCAAGTCCTTGTGGCCGAGCACCTCACTTGTTGACCATGTGTCCAGGAGGGTTGCCATAGTAACGGAGTGTCTTCAACGCGGCGTTGACAACCGCGTCCACCCCTGACCCATTAGGACTGTGCTAATGTCAGGTCCAGCCCCCCCCCTCCCATCCCACCCCCACCCCCTACACCCTCCCCCTGGTGAGAGACGTCCACACTGACCACCCTCTTTTTATTAACCCTTGAGATTCCGCAGCTTCGGATTTTTCTATACTAATGTTCACATTTTCTCTGTGTATCACCGTTGATGTCATATACCGTATATATATATACCCTTAATTCACGGATAAGCTGTTCTATGGATCATAACGTATGAGCAGTCATTAGGAAACAGATTAACACATGGATCGTTGCCAAAAATCTAATGTCTGAAGAACTGTAAAGAACTGGTCTAAGATAATCCACATTTCCTCTGGTCGTCCTTATGCCTTACTTATGTAACAACCCCAATGGTACATACGAGGAGTAGGTTTGCGTATCTAGCGCAGGATGTATCGTATTTCGGTAGTTTCTCAGCTGTGGGAAAATAATCCGTGACGTGGGAAATGAAGTAGACAATCCTTCCCATGCACCTCAACTCCCCATAAACAGCCGCCCCAACTCCTTTTCCTTTGTTCCCATACACATACACCTTTGTCCACTCGCACTCCAGCACCAAGTCACCCCTCCTGGGTCTGTGAGTGTACATAAGAGGGAGGGGGTGGAGGGGCTGGTGGTTTGGGGTCTCCAGTAACCCGCGGGGGTGGGCTGGTACCCTCCTGGTTCCTCCTGCGAACCCGGCACCAGTCTAGAGAGACGCCGGCCACCAGGGTGAGCCACCAGGCAGCGTCTGGAGGAACGCAGACAAACAAACACGTCACAATGGGACGATCGGATGCGCAGCCCCCCAATGAAGCACCCTCACCCCCCTTACCCCCTCCTCACCCCTACTACCGCATACCGCCAGCACTGCAGTGAGGGCTCGACTTACGGCGCAGTGCTTTCAAGTACCCGACGTTAGCTATGCGGCGCCAAGTGGGTATTAATCACATTTTGTTACAAGATTGTTTACAATGCACATTTTCTCGTCTGTATGGGTTCAATGGACATCACCCATAATACACACTCAATTATGAGTATGGTTTTAAGCCAAGCCCAAAGGTACACTCTGGACCAATGCGTTGGCAATTGTTGATGGGCCCGATCACCTAGCTGTTTTAGTATCTAGATGTGGTTTTCAGTTCTTGCTGATATCGTCGACCGTTACTTTGGAAGAAAACTTAGTTTCAAACGCTTCACAAGGTTTTAATATTGACGATCTATAAAAAGTGAATTATGATTATGATCTAGTTATGATCTATTCAATCTGTATGCACAAGATATTCACAGATCGGTAATATCAGGATTGAGGCCTATCTAATCACAGTAAGAATATACCAATGGCAAAATGTTGAAGTAAACCAGATTTGAAAAGGGGATTGACTTTAACCTGAGATATTGGTGTTCCCGATCTGTCATACAAATATTGAAATAAGAATCGTAAGTTTAACCAATGATGGTAAATTATTCATCCCATGATTGTAAGTTTAGGTGATCCATACATGCCTGACGAGTTATGGTACAGTTATGGTACAGTCAGCACCCCATAGGGAGAGCTTTACGAGCTGCTCGGCCGAGCGGTTGTGAGCGGCGTGGAGTAACTCGACCCGCCCGGCGCGGGAGACAATGAAAGGTGACCCTGACGCGGTGGCGGGTAACAATGGTGTTAAGGGCGGGGACAGGGCTTAGAGTGGGGGCCAGGTAGGGGCGGACGGGGGAAGCCGGGGCCTGGAGAGGATCAAACGGAGGCCGCCGCCTAATGCTTAGTGTCGTCGGCGGGTAATTGAGAGAACACGCGTGGGTCAGGCCCGACACTTTACGCGGGAACGAAACAATTGTCGTCTGTTGTTACAAAACTGGCAACGGGCCAAATTGCAAGGTCAATTCCTGCAGCTAAAACTGCTACTACATTGTTTTTCTTCCGGATTTGATTTGAATAGGTGAATTGGCATTTGTAATGTGTATGTAAACAGTCGGAAGAAAAAAGGTTTCTTTCGATAGAAGTATATGCTTGTTTACCCATCATTTTGATGCCTCTTTTTCTGTAGATATCGTGATGCCACCCTCGGGCTCTTGTACTCATACAGCCAGGAATATTTGACCTTGGCAGGCGAGCAGACGACAATCAGCAATGACAGATCAAAAGCCGCTTCTTGTCGACAGAAATGGCGCCTCTCGCCGCAAATCTCGGCCAACGCGCGGAGCCGCGAGACCAGTGGCGACGCCCGTCGGCGGGTAGGCAATGTGACAAAAGTGACAGGCGGGGACAAGACAAGAGAAACCCGATCCAACGCGCCTGTTGTGATTTGGTCCCGTCGCCCTTTGTATCCTGACTTCCCTTGTCAGTTTTATCAGAACGCCCGACAGCGCCTACCAGCCTCGTTCCCACCTCCATCTGTGGGCGCGTTCGTAAAACTGTGAGCACATACGTGGAGGTGACAGAATCTGTTTAGAGGTCACTGGAACCTCTGAGCTGCTCCACTGAGCAGTCACATCTTCCCCATCGTTTATATATCCACAAATTAACAATGACATCTGAAAATGCTCACACACATATATATCACATAATATATCACATAATATATACATATAATATATATATATATATATATATAAACATATATATATATATATACATATATATATATATATATATATATATATATATACATATATATATATATATATATATATATATATATATATATATATATATATATATATTGCCAAGCGCCATATATATTGACGACTATAAAAAGGCAATTCCACACATAGCCAACCAAGATCTGCTACGATAACCAAGAAACAATGACCCCTGAAAATATACCCCACAGGAGGGGATTAGAACCACATGTGTCGTTTAAAACAGAGGTGGGGGTATCAATACTGATTAAGGGGGGTGAGTGAGGGAGGGTATCATCTGGGGGATATCAACCGTCCCTGGTCCGCCCTGTCCCCGCTTTGTCTGGCCATTACAGGAAAGGGGCAAGACAACACCCTGACTGACCGCTCTAGGGGGTAATGGGGTGATGGGGTGGAGTACAGGGGTGTGCGAGTGGCATGGGCCATATGTTGACTACAGGGCAGACCAGATACCCCCAGGGACTGTGGTGAGACTGGGGGAGGGGTGGGGGTGGAGGAGAGTGGGTGCAACAGCTGGCTTCATTGTGGGAACATTTTACAGAAGCAGTCTACTCTGACAACCTGCAAAACACGGGACTTACTTCCGCTGTGATTTTTCTTCACCCACATTTTCCGAAATCAGGAAATGAAATCCCCATGGGTGGTGGATTTTTCCCATCCACTTGTACATCATGTCCTTATTCCGCCGACAAAGATTATAGTGACTTGGAAAGGTTCTCTCCAGACTGTGTTGTTAAGTACTAAGTAGATCTACGTTGTACATCTGGTCACTCAATCATTCTGGAATTGGTGCTAGCAAGAAGTCTTGATTGAAACTAGTGTTATTATGTGGGTTTTTATACATAAAAAGCCATCGAATAAGATAGACATGTTATGCCAGAGATCCATACTTGGTAACCCAGAGACGTATGTATCGCTGAATAGATAATTACCCGAGGTACTTACCTAGTACTGATGGGGAATTGATGTTCCTACGAGCCTAGGGACATTTTCATGAGCCCTAGGATAACAGGGATTTTGAAATTTTGTTGTTTAAGCAAAAAGTTGACCATTTTTGAAGGTATGTGTTGTACGATTTTTGGGTGTTTTCCCTGTGTGTCCTTGGGCACTAAGAAAATAGTCCCTCGGTGAGTGGGAATTCGGTGATGTGTACGCAATGTTCCCTTGTGATGTGTAAACAAGAAGAAAAGAATGACGGATCTGCACATGATGATAAGGCTTCATTCGACGTATATCTATATCTGACTGATTTCATATGATGCCATTTATATCATAAACCAATGGCCAATAATCCTGAAAGATAACCCAAGGGCCAATAATCCTGTAAGATAACCCAATGGCCAATAATCTTGTAAGATAACCCAAGGGCCGATAATCCTGTAAGAATGGCCATTGGCATGTTTGAGCTCAGCCTCGACAACTAACTGTCCAGACTCCATATGTTAATCTTCATATGTTAATCTTCATATGTTAATCCTCATTACTTACCTGAGACTTCGCCAGATAAGGTACAACTAACCACCAGAAGGCTGGAAGCCAATGTCCACTCTTCCCCAGTCCACTGTGGAGACCCTCTGTCCTTGGCTTCTGAGTAGCTCTGAGCATGGGTCCTTAGTTACTTATAATGGGCCTTGCTCGTCCACCCCTCGCCTTATAACCCCCACCACACAGACCCACACTGTTAAGACAGCGGGGTGGATCCCAGTGAGCGCCAGTCCTAAGTACAATATCCCTAATTGGCTGAATAAGCTCAAACGGTTGCGTCGGGCCTTTAACATGCATGGCATAATCACTTACAAGAAGAGGGTTTTTTTTCTTTTAATTCCTCGGGCCCCTGTGAGCCCGCCCTGCCCATGGTACATCAAAGTGTGTATAGGGCGTGGTCCTTTGCTCGATAGTGAGGGTTGGATGATTGGGGCACAAGACATGCTTTCCTACGAGCCCCCTTCCAGCCCCCACACGGGAACATGCCTCACCCCGCCGCCTACCGGACGACTGTGAAGTCTTTACGTGGACTCATTTTCTTTCGGTCAGCAAAGCTGCGCGCGCACATCATTAGCTCGCATCAAAAACAAATACTGTCCGTGCATGCTGTGGTTGGTGCCCCCTCCCTCCCACCTTCTCTCCCGCACACCCCACGCCCACTCCTTATGTCTTACCTCTAGACTTGCTCAAGTCTGTGATTATGAACATTCATTGAATGGTTAAACAGAATCAGAATAAAGTTCATTATAGTATGTATGCATCCTTCTCTGACTGCCCCATGAATCAAAGACTTGTCCAGTAGGAACAGAACCTCCTGTTTATGCCCCCCTGTATCCCAGCTAGGAGGGTAGCCATATAGGATGCAGGGACTGGAGCCGGTCTATCTTACCCCCACCATGCGGAGCCACAGTAGCGTGCCCCCCACCCCCACCCCCACCGCCCAGTCACGACGGAGAAATCAAAACAAAACCGGAAGAACATAAACAGCCATTAAAACGACGTCATCACTGAGTAGGGGACGCTGTCTTCAAACGCGGCTCTGGCGTCTTGACCGCGTCCTTTTTCAGCGTCCATCAGACGCCAAGATGGCGGCCAGGTGCGTCCCGTCAAAGAACGACCCCCCTCCCACCCTCTCTTCTACAACCCCCACGCTTCTTCTGTTCTCTCCTCATCCTTTAAACCTTCCCCAATCCTACTATCTTCCTATTTAATGATCAACTATACAGACTCTTGTTAGCAACGTGTGACCTCTAGCTATGGCCATGGACATTTATAAATAAAAACACACTTTAATGACTACTCAATAATGATCTCAAACGCATCTCCTTGTACTCGAAATCTACCACGGCTGCCACTATCCTCTTCCTTTATCTTCTGCTATACTCCCTTCCCGTGGAATACACCCACTTCCGGAACTACTTTAATTCTGTTTGAGTATCCCCAGAACTACTTTCTTCTGTTTGGGTATTCCCAGCATGAGAACAAGCAGTCTTTATATATTGCGACTTGCGGGAGGAACTTGGCATGACAGTGAGCGTCTGTTCTCCTTGCCCCGCCCTGAGCATGCGCAGATAAAAGAAAGTTTGCTAACGATGACGAAAGTCGTCTGCTCAGTGTACGCGGGGCGCGGGAAGCAGGAGGCCGCCATTACTGAGTGGTTATAGGATAAAAATGACCACCGCTCGCCTCATCCTTTCTCTCCTCTATGAAAAAAACCATATTTGATGTCTTTGAGAGTGAAATCATAATGGTTTCCAGTCTCCACTGATCAGTCACGCTCACTGTACACAAGCAGGATGGTGTTTTTTAACTCTTGTCGTTAAGGTTTATGTTTGATACGGTGCTTGGAGAGTGTTCTATAATCACAGGAGTGGTGGGGGAGAGTGGGAGACAATATGGTGTCTATCATTACCATTACCACCAGAGATTATGTATGAAAAATAATATTTAAATTTTTTTTATAGATATTTTATTCATACTGGAGGGTTTACTAGGGTAGGGACTTGAAGACTGTAGGTTTCTGTATGAAAAATTATTGGTGGTAGGGGAGACGTAGTAACAAATACGCACACTATAAGAAAGTAGTCCCTAGCGCGAGTAAGAAACCCAACTTGTACATTCATATAGATTATCATTATTCAAAGATGCATGCAGTTTCAGTTAGTGCATTGACAAACCAAGCACCCTGTTCTGACAAATTCCCATTCTCATAAGAAAATCTCCCCCGTAACATCTTGTTATCTGAATCCCAGCTTATCAATAAACACAACAAACACTTGATTTTAGTTGATTGTTAATCGTCCGGAAAGTGGCAGTCCTATTGGCCCAGCATCCCCTAAGTGATTCAATAAAGGAAAATTGCCGGGAGAGAGAGAAAAAAACAACTACCCAGTGAAGAGGCATCACTCTCCGACTTTGTTTCCGCACCCAATGACAACACCGCAAGAGGCGGCAAGAAGAGGGCCGGAGAGTGTAGAACAAGGGGGGGTACTTTGTGGTATTGCGTTCTTAGTGGGTGTAATTGCGGCGTGCGGCGCAGGGTGGCGCATCAAGCGGCGTACGCCGGAATCCGACTGCCCTTTTTTTCTGGCGGTGCCGCTTGTGCCGTCGACGCGTTGTAATTGGCATTGTTTGTTACTCTGGTTCCCAGCGGAGCGGCGCATCAAACGACGCCGTCTAGCGGCAAAAGATGACATGATCTCTGAAATGATCCTTCCGGAACTAAGAGGCGTCGAGTCGACTGGCGGCCAGGGGCATGGCAAGCACCAAGTACCCCAAATATCGCCCAGACTCTCTGTACCCATTGCAGGCCCCCCTTTTATTCTTCTTGCATGGACCGTAGACCAGACAAAACACCCAACAACAGCCTCAGAGGCTGTACCCTGAGTTTTGTACCCCTCTCCTGTTCCAGTCCATTCGCCCCTGATTGCAGGCTTGGAAAGTGCGACACTGTGGGTTGGTGTTTCATCATAGACTACAGACCCGAGTCGTTCTACAGACTGGAGGTTTGTGTTGTGTTATAGATCATGGCTCTGTATTACAGATCGTAGCTGTACTATAGATCGCAAGCATGTGATGTGGAAATAGATGTTATATGCTCGCTGTCTTTTTCAGAATTATCTCACTCCTGGTATCTTATTTCCCTCCATAGATTCGTACCCAATACCCATGGAGTATTTATATTAAAAAAAACTCAATGGGGATTATGTCACAAATGCTAGCCAATAAGTCAATGTGGGAGATGAAATACATGTATATTGAAAACCTATCTAAGTTTACAGTCAGTCCTCGTTTGAATCGCTATGTAATTCACGCGGCTTCACCTTGTGAATTACTACGCTTTTCAAATCGGATGGGATACGAGCTCTGACCATAAACATTCATAGGTTTCCTCTATGGTAACATTTACACGATAATCTGTATGAATCTGCTGTTCTTATGTACACAGTTTACATATTAGTGCTGAAGTATGAGCTTGAATATCTTCTGCAGTGAACTTGCAGCTTTATACTTCATAACTTACAGACCCAACCATATGATCCACCATAAAAGCTTCCTGTCTACTTATCAGTCTCCTGTCCATTGCACTACATTGACAAGCTCCCTGTCCCTTTCGCTCTGTCCCCCACTCTACCCTAATAACCCTATCCCCAACCCCCTACCCCATGCACTATCCTTCCACCAGATCCGCACACGATCCATGATCCATTCCGCTGAACAAAACTTGGCAGCAACCATTGTAGGCGAGCTCCGCCACCCCGCATCCTCCCCCCTCCCCCCTCCGAGTAGCTCCCCCTATCGGGCTCTGCGCAAAGCTGCGTGGGCCGGCGGCAGATCTGACTTTTGTTCTAGTCCCCCGCCCCCCACACCCACCCCCTTCAGCCACCACTTTGTGTGAACCCTCTTCAAAGCTGTCCTTCTTGGCTACGTCCTCTGCTGGCTGGTGAAACAATCAGACAAGACGGAACAAAACTTTGCCCTCCACCCCAGCAGAGGGCAGCAGCAGCGTGCAGGCCAACTGCCTTCTCCTCGAGAATAAAAAAAAGTAAATAAAAGAAGAACCCGAAAGAAGTCTATTGAGCGGTGCTGGGGGGCTGGGGGTGGCGGGGTAGAGGCATGGCGCGGCACAGGGGTGCGGGTGGCCAACCTATGACTTCACCAGGCTGCCTTTTGTCTTTTTGTTTATATGGGGATCATTGGCGATCCAATGAAAGGTCAATTGAAGGGGTTGATGCCGTGCGGGTGGGTGGAGGGATACAGGGATGTGATCGGGGGTAGGGGAGGGGGGTTGACCAAAAGGCTGGTGTTTTCTTGAGATCAGAGAAATGGCCACAAAGCAGTGGCGACTTGCAGCTGAAGAAAGAGACTCAAAGAAGCCGGCCATACTTATTATTTATTGTACAAAAGGTACGTGCCCATTGCCTCGCGCATGCGCATGTGTGCTGGGGTCATCCAGGGTTCTTGATATATCAACGGCCAAAACGGTGGATCTCGCACTGAGTACTGTGTGGGTAGCCTTTTTGGCCAGGACGTTCTAATTGAAAAAAACCATAACAGAAGTATAAACCTTCCTGTGGTGGTGTGGTCTCGTTTACTCCTCTTTAATCACTGTAGTCTAGGATTATTACTCTATTAATCATATTTTTGTTTGTTTGTTTGGGTAGCTTAACGTCCAATTTGTTCAATTAGACTTCATATGTTGATAATTAGAATTGGGTTAAAAAAACAATATGTAAATATAGTTTGATCGACAATTGTTATTCGTAAGCACTTTCACTACTTTTAATCTAGAATTGAGTTAGAAAAAAAGAATTCACAAATATAGTTTGATCGACAATTGATGCTCCACAAGACATGAGCGGTAAAACTAATAGAGGTGATACACCTTCCTAAGTTACTTGAAATTAAAACCAAAACACCACCACCAAAACCACATGTATGTGCAAATAATTTGCCCCTAAGGAAGTGCACTGAAAATAGACGAAACGTTGCAAATCTCAAATCCCCCCGCTCTATCTCGATGTGTTATTATCCCCAAATAATTTCACTTTTAACCAAATCTGTTTGTCTGGATTTCCGATGAACTTATTACTACGTGGATGTTATTTGTCCGAATGCGGTTTAGATTAAATGAAGACAGAGTGTGTCTTGTTAAAGTAAACATACCTCGCAGCCTACAACAACGCCTTGAGTTGCTCAGAGTCGGTTGCTTCTGCTCGTGAGCAGTTGTTACAGGCCCCCACAATGCATCCATTATGGATGTACCTGCCGGCCGACGGGAACAGGGAGATCAATGCGACAGGGGGGGTGATAACAATGCCAGGTGAGAATGGGGTATACACCTGGAGATGTACCTGGGGAGAGCATGAGAGGAGAGACCACCATCAGGGGTGCTGAGGGGTGAACCTCTACCCAGGTGGATTTACTTACAATGCAATATCTGAGATTATCCTACCCCTAATAAAAACTCCATAGACTTAACATGGGATTTCTTTATGTCACAGGTGTGACATAAAGTGTTGTTTATGCCACTACTTTCTGATACTGAAAAAATATGGAAACGGGGTAGGATAAAATCTAGACGCCACTCTTTTGAGTTTGAGTTTATTTATGTCACTCATTTTGTTGGCTTCTTAATATCACTCGTCTTCGACTCGTGAAATTACAGAGCCAACAAAATGCGTGACATAAATAAACTCAGACTCAAACTCGTGACTTCTCTTCATATTATATATTATTTGAGTAAGTGAATTCTCAGATGGGTGGATTCTAGCTTGGTTTGGATTGGTTGGGTTTGATTCAACGTCCAGTTAACCATTGGAGGTTATGACCAGACTTTCTCAAGGTTCTTTTGCACCAGAAGGGTAGAGATCGAATATGTAATTACTTACCTTAGTAAAAATATGAAGGAGAATTAAGGGTCTTGCTAGCCTAGGGACGCTACTGAGTGCCCTAGGGTAACTGGGCTACACATTGACCGAGGAGAGAGTTCTTTTACTGCCCATACCATATCTATGTCTATAGACATGGTATGAGAACGATTGACCTTTGATATAGCAGTAAATTTACGACTGCTGGGGATGAAGGAGAAGAGTGGCTGCAGGAGGACTCGAACCCACAAAGTCCTACAATCTTGGGATTACAAGTTCACCCACAATGTTGGGATTACAAGTCCATCAACAATCTTGGGATTCCAAGTCCAGTGCCTTAACCACTGAACTGACTCCCCACTCCCTTATTGAGGGTGGGGAACTCCCCCCCCCCCCCCCCTTATGGATTCTAGCAGTGACAATAGAATATATATTTGATTGACAGCTCATCCCAGGTGTGAGCTCCTGGGGTGGGTGGGTGGAGGCCTGGAGGTCCCAGACACACCTCTCAAAACACACTGATCAATGCAGAGAGCGGGTGGTGAGCTGGTAGGAGCAGCTCAATACCCTATCAATGTTGCATGGAGCGACCGCATTGTGGGCCCTCGTCTTTTGTTATCACACTACAATACCGCTTTATCGTCAGTCGGTGTGTGAAATCCTGCTTTGCTCTGCCTGGCTAGGTTAGAAACCACCTACTATGCACTGAAGTCTTGGGCAAAACAAACTTTTCTTGTTGAGACAGAGAGAGGAGGGGAGAGAGTGAGAGTTGGTTCTTCCTGGGCGAGCGCCTCTGAGTACGTGCAAATATTGACTCGGATGATAATCACCATAGGTATTGTGTGGTTGTTGAAAGCCGAGATGTGATGAATTGTTTGGACATTGTGATTAAGATCTATTACACATAAACATACCGTATATCTCCACATTTATGTGTGTATATCAGGTATTTGTGCAGTCTCTATAATAACTTTTTACGAGGATAAATGGACCACCATGGTGATTGTATTAACAATCGTTCGCAAAATCATTCAAAATATTTCATGGGTTTTGATAGAGAACAATAGACCACGTTCAACTATTAGTTTTATCATATTGCAGCGGTAGAGAATTGTATGTATGTATGTATGTATGTATGCATGTATATCTATACACACACAAGCAATATTGACTGGCTTCAGATATAAGTGGTCGTATGCTCTGAGGAGTTGACATCAGTAATATCCGAGCATCCGAGCGCATGTAAGGATATAACGCCAATGCAATTCCGAGTAGTATACAACCGCTTTTATCTGAAACCAGTCTATATTGTATTTATCATCAACCTTTCCCTGACAAGTGGGGTACTGATATTAGTTCATTTAGGTACGCACTATTTTTTTTCATACGCACTATTTTTCCGTATGTGCCAGCTTTGGCAGCCCGGAGCATACTTTATATCCGTATGCTCCGGGTATAGTGACACACGCTGCCAATGTGTTTTTCTATTGACTCTATGCATTAGGTGTATGACAAATACAGATCTGTAAAATAGAGAATAGGAGTCCTATATTCAATGATAGCAGAATACAATTATAACTTACAAAGCCTAATAAGAACACAACGTACTTTCCGTGAGCAATGTGAAATAAGTCAATTCATTGTTGAATATGAAGAAGATCCCGCACAATAAACTGTTATCCCGGAAATGTAGCAGGAAGTGGCATAGACCCCTCGCTGCAGGCGCGGAAGTGGGAGCACAATGCTGTAAGGAGGAGCTCACTGTATGAGTGACTCTCTGTCTGCATCTTTATGAGCAGCTCAGAGCACCTACACTTCTATCAGGATTACAGCCTTTGTATATAATGCATGACAACGGATGTGCGGCAGGAGAGGTCCGTCCGGTGGCGGGGGCGGCGGGGGGGGTGACTACTTCTGAGCTGCTCATATCGAGTCGCTCACTTAAAAGAACAGTCCAGGATATTGACTGACAACTCACCTCTGCCCACCCCTACCGACATAGAACAAACACCTGAGCAACTCACCTTCCTGGCCTAAACCTCCGGGGGGAGAGCGAGCCTCGACACCTTGGTATTGTGAGTGATCTCAAGAAGGCGAGCGGCATTTATAATGTATGTCTTCTGACCCCAGCACAGACAGTGGAAGCCTACAGAGAGCTAGAGGGACTCATTGTCAGCGTGTCTGTTTGATCTTGGACAGAAATGAGTCTCAATAATCCCCAAAAGAGTATTAATAATAAACGTAAAACACAGACGCGAGTACAGAGCGTCAACAGTAAAGGGCATTCGTATACCTTATCCTACCCCTCATATAAATCTCCGTAGACTTAACATGGTGTGACTGTGTGCAATGGCTATGCCATAAAATCTTTATATTCCATGCGTGACATATAAAGTTCAAAACCCTTGAGGATAAGATCTAAACATCACACTACCGAGAAAAGTCACAAAATCCATATAATTGTTTACATGGTGTTCATTGTCTTCCACTATAGATATCACTCAGCTGCGCTTCATGATATCATTCCGCGATGACAACTCATGCCACATTAACAATCATGTGGAATTTTGTTACGTTTCTTGATAGTACAATATCTTATATACATTGGCTAAGTCATATATAAATCATTATGACCGATTATCAGTATAGATTTTTTTCTTATTTTGTAATTCAAAATGGTGCTTAAATAAAACGCAAGAGAAAATGAAGGACATTGATATAACCCAGAGATCGACACGACAGTCCCTCTTCCGTTATTATGTCTTTCTGAGATATAGGTGTCCAAATCCCTATCAGGTGGGACTGGGGTTAATTCTGATATCTCGTACATGACCAGGTGATCAGTGGACCGACAGGGTATCTACCCTACAGGTGAGGAGCAGTTCCCCCGCACGCTGAGTCGGTCATGAGCAGGTGTGAGCAGTTCAGGTCTCCAGCCTAGAGCCACTCCACACCCCACACCCCACACACAGACAGCTCCCACAGGCAGGCGTGGACCTCTCTCAGAGGGTGTATACCCACCAACACCACCACCACCACCAAGACCACCAAGACCAGCACGTGCCTCCCGCCAAACCCTGCCCCACTTCCTGATCCAGTCCGCACCCAATGACCCCTGCCAGGGAGGCCCGACAGGCAGAGACGAGGGACAACTGAAGGTAGTGGGGGTTGGTGGGTTGGTGGGTGGGCTGGTCGCCGACGAGTTGGTGGGTTTCAAGCTGGAGACACACCAAGCGAGTCAAGGCAGCGATCTCCATAATCGCCAACACAAAATGGTACATATTTGGAATATTGTTTCATTGTGATATCTCCCACCAATAATTTAGCGTATCAGAAGCAATAATCCAGTAAAATATGAAAAAATAGCTCACATACACAACATTTTGTGTTGGCAATTCCGGAAATCGCTTCGTTTCTCGCTTGGTGTGTCTCCGGTATCAGCAACGAGTCTCTATACTCGTTGGTTTCAGTGATGACTCCCCGCGTATGTATTTCTAGGAGTGTGTCGCACAGACCTACACAGCTTGGCTATGTAAGAGACTCCATGTTGGTTAAACCCTACCACATGGCAGCTATCATCTCATCACCAACCCTTCTCCGCTCGCTCGCTCGCTCGCCTGACTCCCCCCCCCCCCCCCCCCACCACCCCACACAGCCACCCGTCAGCCAGAGAAACTGGGGCTTGTTAGATCTAGGAGCTATCGATTAGAGGCCGTGATTTTAGAAAGGACCCGCCTGATTGGGTCGTGGCTAGTTATATTAGACCCCGTAAGGCGCGCTGCTTCAGTACGCCCCCTATCGTACACGGACGGAGTCATCTATTTAGACCCAAGAATGTATATGTAGAATCTTAACACATAAACGACGAGTTTTATTATCGAATCTTTAACGTATTTCTCTGCCATTATACTAAGTCTCCTGCCATTATACTGAGTCTAAACCGGAATGGCCAATATCCCGCTTAGGTCAAGTTTCTGCATCGTACCCCAGGGTGCCTTGACCTTGGCTAGTATTGATTATTTGTTTTATTATTGAATCTTTAACGTATTTCACTGCCATTATACTAAGTCTCCTGCCACTATACTGAGTCTAAGTCGGAATGGTCAATATCCCACTTAGGTCAAGTTTCTGCATCGTACCCCAGGGTGCCTTGACCTTGGCTAGTATTGATTATTTGCCCATATTGACCCCCTGCATTGGCTGGCCTGATGATGGTCCGTTGTCCTACCAATCCACCCCTCACCTCCCACTAAACCCGACCCAGCGGGCCGCACACACCCGGGATCAGACCGACCACCCACGGGCGGATCCAAGGATCTTTAGATCATTCACCCAGGTGCCTATTCTAGGTCTGCGCTAACCCTTTTCCTCCAGCGCTCAGAAAATTATATTCCATCCAAAAAAAAATCCGAAATCCTTCAAAATCTTGGAAACAATTCCACTGGCGATTGTGAGTAGTGATATCAGGATACTTATGGTAGAGTATGAACAGAATTGGTTGGTTATTAGATGAGTTACGACGGAAAGTGTAAGACATTTTGCGGTAGTTTTGATGATGGCGGTCGGCAGGCACGCGGCGGCGTTCACCCGGGGTGAGCGCGCGGACGCGGGGCGGGGCGCACGGGCGCACGGACCGAGTGGCCGGCCCTGCCCGGCGCCGACAACAAAGCTGGCCGCCGCTTCAAAGCGTCCGAGTCAACGGGGTACGAAATGAACAAGAGACGCAGATTAATCAAAAGAAGGGCTATTCAGTTTACTGAGCAGCTCGTTCCCTGGCCCGCCCGCCCGCCCGCCGCCCGCTGGACCGGCTCGGCGGCTGCGGGCGGCCGGGCAACAGGGACACGAGCCCCGGCGACTGACCGCGCGGAAGGAGCGGGCAGCGTGCAGGCAGAACATCTCCCCATTGGTTTTAATATTCCGCCGGCCGCCTCTAATGTGTGCCTCCATACAGAAAGAGGGGGTCTATAGGTGCAGGTCCGGTACAGTACAGGCACGTTCAACATCTACAATGCAAGTTCCTGGTATGTGTATATACATATGAAACTGAAGTAAAAGTGATAAACTTTGGGGTTAGTTTAGGTGTGGTGGTATATATGATAACAGGATATAATTCCAGGTACGAAATGAAATACGGTATGATTTCGGTAACTTCTATAACCCACGAATCGGTGGAGAGTGTTTTAATCATGTCTCTATGAAATCACCCCTGATTGGTGGGGTGGGGTAGTACTCCCTGTGAGGGTGTGTGAGGACAAAGATATTACCCTGAGTGAGACAACGTCACCCCCCGTGGTGGGCTGGTGCCCTCATTGCACGCAGAACCCGGGCCGAGCAGTTCCGAGCGGCTCCGAGCTGCTCCGAGCGGCTCGTGTCATTAGCGCAGTGTCCTACTTGAGTTCATGAGTAACTCACAGTCGTGTGACAGTCAGTGGCCCGTGAAAGGGTTCTCCTTGTATTGCCTGCACCCACCTCCCACCCCCTTCTCCTCCTTCCACACACACCACCCCGCTCAACACACACACACACCCCAATGTCTCACCCAGTCATCTGTGTTCTCCACACCACCCCACCAGCTGTAGCCTACCCCCCGTGAAGCCAACCCCAGTGCGTACTCCCCCTTCGCGCCCTGAATATTGAATATTAAGGACAAAGGACGTTAATTAAGTCAAACAATAGAGTCCAGGGAGATGTGGTGGGTTGAGGGGGAGGGCGGTGCGAGGGGCAGCGGGTACCGGGGCGCGGGTGCAGGCGTGCCGTCACACAAGGCCCCAGCGCCCGGCCCCTGTGATGGAATGCCCGGCCGCCCGTGCTCGGAGCTGCTCGGCCGGGCGGGGTGAGCTGGTCGGCCCCGGCACACGGCCCGCCGCCACCGACCCGCCGCATTCTCCTCACACAAGCAGCCTTTGATCACAAAAGGGCGCGGGGCAGGCAAAGAAAGGCCCGATCACGTCTGCGGACTGCGGTCAGGGCCGGCGATTGATAGGCTGATCTGCCCACCGCCCCAGGCCGCCTTTTTATGGGGCTTTATACGAGTTCGTAGGCCGTGGTGTTTATACGTGATGAACTCACTCTATGTGGACCTGCAGACATATATACAAGTTTACCTATACTACCATTATTAACGTTTGGTATATGCCCACCGCAGTGTCCACGATGGTCTTGACCCAATGTTGTGCAAAGTTACGGAAAACTAAATGAAGAATCCTCTTATTGTGATAATAGATTTCACAATGGGAAATTAAAGTGATGAACTCAGTCTATGTGAATTTGTTTACTAGTTTACCTATACGATCATTATTAACTTTTAGGTGAATACCCACCGCAGTGTCCACGATAGGCATTCACCCAAAGTTGAAAAAGGTAAGGGAAAACTAAAATACCAATACTGTAATTATGATGATGAATTGCAAAATGGAAAATTTAAGTATGAAAATTAAGGTCAGAGTGTCAGTAAATGGGAGTTATCCCCAATATTATCAATAGCTAATGACACAGAAACAATATGTATGTTATATGAGGGTCTAAATGAAGATCCTATTCTGGCCATGTAGCTGAGATAGTTAAGTAAATGTGTATGTTTACGTGCAGCCTCATTTCCTTGTTTATAATTACCCAATGACAAAATGATTTCAACTAGATGTTTAAGTCAGATTTTCCCAGGTATCCATGAAAAAAAAAAGGAAAAGCAGTAAATATATGAAATTCTTTTGACTGGGTCTCCTTCTACATATTATTCTCTTACATTCAATCTTATTGAATGGTTTATAGCACATCATTTCTATCACGAAAGTCCCAGAATTCTTTTCTAGAAACAAAGAGGTTTACAGAGGCATTTCAAAGGGATTATAGAACGAGGAGGCTACTTTCAGAATGCTCTATGTTGTGTATTTACAAATACATGATATTTAATTTAGAACCAAGTACGTGTCTTTTCGTACGCCCACTCGTCCAGATGTCGGGCTATTTCCATCATAACATGTTCCTGGCCTGGTGCCACTTCTATAGAAACTCGACTTTATCATGAAAACATGCTGAAAACATTAAAACCTCGAATCCAAGCAAAGACATGAAAGGAAACCTGACAGGGTATTTCGGCGGATACAAATAACCAACCATTGACAACCCTTGAAAGAAGAAATTTAAAAAAAACACGCTCGCAACTAACATAAGCCGGCGTGGGAACAAGAGCAACTCCCACAGTCATAAAGAAGGCCTGTTGTTTTATACTCGCTATTTATGGTTGCCTTTGTTTGCACCCCATATACTTTGTAACTCACAACGGATAAGCCAATTCGTCGACCCCTGAAAGAACAACAATACCAAATGTCCCCTACGAGTAGCTGTGACAAGTCAGTGCCCATTGTTCGCCAGTCTACTTAAGCGTGACCCTCCACGGCTAAGTTTACTACCACCACCGCCTCCCCCTCCCTCCCCGCCCGACCACTTCCTCCAGGGGGGCCCAGTGGAGGAGAGCCCAGCGCACATGGTGCCGCCACTCACTCACCCAACACTCATATGGTACTCATTAAGCAAACAAAAGACTGGCTACTGACTGGAGCTCCGCTTGGAGACAATGTGGAACAGCTTGCCAGTTGCTCACCGTGTTTAGGGCTGACCTCTGCTGGGTAGGAAAGTACTGCTCTGTGTTGCTCCTCCCCAATCTTTCCTGTCCTGTCTCGAGTGAATAACTTTCCCAACGAACTGCTAGCTCCTTCCTTGCTGAATCTTCCGTGAACGTCGTCACTTGACAATCCGCGTGGCCAAAGTGTTGTGTAATACCATCCACTCAGGTAGTGAAGAACTCGTGAGCACTAGAAACTGTGGTCAATATTAATAATAAATATTGTTCCAATGTTGCGATCATAAATAGTTGGTAGCTGCTGCCGAAGTATTGTTGTGTATACATATAACAATGCTGTCGTTCATCACACCCCCATGGCAATGATAATAACAGGAGGGCGCGCAGGCGTTGAGTAAAACCACTACTTGTAGAGGCGGCGACCAGATCGCAACTGCTCGGCGGAGGCCAAGTATTGAGCTTCTGCTCACCAGGTGAACAGTGTGCTGGTGTTCCCGGGAGTGTAGCCGTTGTTTTGCCGGGAGCCGGAGCCGTGTGGTGCCGGCGGCCGCTGTCGATGGTCCGTGCCGCTCCTCACTCACTGGCTCGACTCACTGGAGAAGGAGGGGTGGATTGAGCTGCTCCAACCCTTGCTGCCTCCCGCTGCTGGAGCTGCTCCTCTTGTCCGCGGCGCCTCACGCTTCTGGGCTACCTACTGGAGGACGGCGCGGGCCGGTAGGGGGAGCCAGCGGGCGGAGGCGGGGCCCAGCGGCGCAGGAGGAGTAGCAGGAGGACGCATGCAGGCAGTGAGCAGCTCGGGGGAGAGGGGGAAGCCACAGACCGGAGTCGTGGAGCAACTCAGGCCGTTATGAGAGCGTGCGACGGCCGCCACCCACCACGTACACAACACCGCTTCTCCAGGGGGTCAGTGATGCCTCCTTCTACTGCTCCGTGAGTCACTCAGGTGGCTGTGAGCAGCTCGACCCGCTGACACCAGGCGAAGTACCGCTTACAGGAGGATAACAGGTGATAATGGTGTACAGAACCCGGCGTGGTACTTTGGTGGTACTGTGGTACTGTCCCCGTCGCCGTTAGATCCGCGCCCGCCGCCCGTAGCGAGCTGCTGCGACTCCTCCTCCGTCCTCGAGTCGCTCTGAGCAGCTCTGAGCAGCTCTCTGGGCAGCTTTGCCTGCCGCGCCGACCCGCGCCGCGCCCGCAACAACGCGTCACAACCGCGTGAGTCAAAAGCACGCGCGCGGCACGACCAGCCCGCACTGTGCTGTGAGGGGCGGCGAGAGTACAGGGCGGCAGCGTGGAGTCCCCCACAGCCACCGCACACACAGTGAGTGGCCCAGTAGAAGTCGTCACACTCCAGTATTACTCAGAGCCTTGTGTCTCTTACTATTGTTGTTGGTGGTGGTGATAGAGGCCCGTATGGACGCGTCCGGTGTGGTGGCGAGTTGGGGATAAGGTAGGTGCGACCTGCTGGCACTGCGGGTGTCAGGAGGAGGAGGAGGAGCAGGAGGAGGAGGGTTGGGAGAGTTGGATCATCAACATACAGGTTTGGATCATCAATCTCTGCCCGGTCAGCGCACACCGGCTGTTGACCGTGGAGGCGGGATGAGGGTTGGAGGAGGGGAGGGTGGGGGTGAAGATCCTACCATGTAAGACCACGCCCACTCGGTCTTTGTACTGCCACTGCCTTATGACCGCTGTGAGCTGCTCACAAGGTAAAGAGTAGCTCAGTTAATTGTGTAACTTCAGCAGCGCCCCCGTGTACACACTGAGTACCTCCTTACTTTAGGAACACTCTCTCCACATGGCACTATGTACACTTTATCTCACCCCTGGTAGTTTTGACCCAAACGCTTACCATTGGGAACTCGTTCTCCATGCCCCTACGAGTATTGCAGTCCATTCTCCATGGTCTATATCCTATACATCGTCCATTCCTTTAGTGTGTACAGGGGTGCGATAAATACAGAAAACAACTCGTTTTGGTTAAAGAAGTCCTTCTCCAACTCGTTTGAATGCTAGGTGATATTCACTCGGCTGCCACCTCATTCATATCACTCCACATCAAACTCGTGGAGAATGACGACTTTGACCAAAACTTGTTGGTTTATTCTTAAGTACCCAACCATGAACTGCTCACTCCACTTTCTCCGCTCTGCGCTTCCATCATTGAGCTGCTCAGTGCCCACTCACTCGTAGGTCATACTCCGCAGAGTCCCACAAAACGGGGCCTCATTGTGTATCGTCATGCTATTAACCCAAGTTTCTGCGAATGGGGTCAGTCTCCTGTCACGGTCCATTGAACGCTGACGACCTTGACCTTGGCCCCTGGTCAATGACCGGAACGAGAGCGTGAAAATGGCTTCACTCATATCTCGGGAGTCACGGTGGGTGATTCACATTCGCTGTAGTTATAGAATTTATTGGCGTATTTGTATTTCATATTGAAATACATCAGAAGAATGGCAGGACCTCCGAACAGTTGAGAAGGGGGGAATAACTTAGTTAAATAAGCGGGGGGTACCTGTGACTAATGTTCAGATCATGGCACGCCAATTGCTTTCCGCACGTGTTGCCATGGTAACTAACCTCTGATCCCTAGTCACGCTCCCCTGGTGGCAGAAATGAGAACCGTTATATATGGGCGGCAGAGGTGTGTCTGTGTGTGTGTGGTGGGGGGGGGGGGGGGCGCGGGGGCGGGGGGGGGGGGGTCGTGGCCTTACACAAAAAAAAACCTAACCCTTAGCCCATAAAATCACAGCCTTCCATGCCGATTAGGCCTACTTTGTGTAGCCTAGCTCCTACACATTATTCACTCCATAGCTCCTACCCATTGTTCATTCATATTTATATAGAACGTCCTGACCATGCTGTACAAGTCACAGAACGAGATGCTAATTTACCATTTGTACGGACCGAGGTGTTTACGCCGAGTTCCGTACAAACAGTAAATTAGCATCTCGTTCTGTGACTTGTACAAGCATGGTTGGACGTCATATATTTACTATATACCCGAAATTTAAAAAAAAATCAATTTCATTTTTCTTAACAACCAAAATTTTGATAAATGTGTATGGCTAGGTGGTCCGTATTTTAGTGTACGGACCAGTGGCCCGTACAACATTTTTACGTCATATGCCAAAACAGTGCGTATTTACAGTATATACGGCATGGGTATATAATAAATACCCATCTTCACTAACCCCAGAGTTATCTAGTCACCCACCAGCCACCACTACAACCAACGAGTATAGAGACTCGTTGCTACAACTCTCACCCACCTCACTCTTGCTTCGAGACCTCTTCGCCCACCCCACAGACTGGATGGAACCTCCGCATACAGCCCACCCCCCCCCCCCCCCCCCTCACCCTGCCATTACCCCTGTCAACCCCGCTACCCCATACCCTGGTGAAATCACGGACTAGGTACATAGTTATGTGGTGTGGCTCCAGGGGGTGGACTAGTCACAAAGCCCTGAGCATCCCATCATGGCTCACACATCCCTGCCGCCACCTCCACCGTCATCGCAGCTACCCCCTCCTCCCTCACACCACCGACTCTTTTATCTGCCGCTGTGGCATTCATCTCCACTGAAATCATCCCATGTATACCGCATAATACAAGGCGTACAAAACCGCACTGCAACATGCAGCAATTCTACCCACCAGATTATCTTCTATTTTTTTATTACACATACTTTCCAATCCAACATAAAGAAATTCCCTATTTTATAACCCCCATTGATTTGGTTTTTTTTCAAGATTTCCATTTTGTTCCTCTTACTTTTTTTCTATTCAGATTTCTAGGGTTTTCTGGAATTTCTTTGGACAGACAGTCAACTGTTTTTCTTTCCGTTTTCCTTTTGAAAGAATACCAGGAACCCCTATGGTGTACACCCGACCCTACCCCAGCATGACTGGCCTATTTTTCCAAAGAAAAAACACCAATCCATGCGCCATGAAAAAAAAAAGATATTTTTCTCCTACCCCCAAGGGCGGTATCATTGGGGGAGCATAGGAGGTGGGGGATTCTTTATTCCATCACGAAATGACGAGTCAGATAAATACAGAGAACTTCTTTCTCCATCGTGGTGGGTGTTCGGGCTGGCAATAGAGGCGAAGGTAGGGGCTGGGGGAAAGGTCCCAGGTACAACATACATTGATGTAGCCACCACTAGTGCAGCCATCATAGGGCCGGACCCTCCAGTGAACCAGGCGCCATATTTTAAACCCATCTCGTCCACCGCGAAATTGGAAATGGCCACAGGTCACATGACCCAGAAAATGGACGCTGTGCTGGCTGTGCCAACAAGTCGCCGCCCTCCCTCCCCTCCTGCTGTCCTCCAGTGATTCTCCTCCATGGTAGACACGGCTTCCTAGACACACTCCTCCTGGGTTGCCCGCAGAGCCCTGGCCCGTCCTCCAATTATACACAGAGTGCCCCCTTGTCAGACGAGGCAACACAAAGCGAGCAGCTGTTGGCCCAGGTCGTTACTGATTCTACTCCTCTGCCACCAGGTGGGAGTGCGGTGAGAGGAGGGACGGGGTGTGACTTGCTCAAGTCTTGGATTATGAACATTCAATAAAATTTAACGCTTAATCAGGAAGACATGCATAATAATAAGTAGCCTTTCCATGACCGGTCCAGGAATCTAATTATCAAAGTAAAGAGGGGCTGAGTTAGACTTGCTCAAGTCTTTGATTTTGAACATTCAATGAATTCTAGCACTAAATCTGGAAGAAATGCATAAGTAGCCTTTCCCTGACCGGTCCAGGAATCAAATTATCAGGTCGAAGAGGGAAGGAGTCTTTGATTATGAACGTTCATTAAATGATCAAAGACGATCAGAATGAAGTTCATTATAGTATGAATCCTTCTCTGACTGGCCCATGAATCAAAAACTTGCCCACTATGAACAGAATCTCCTGTTAGGAGGTGGAGGGATAGGCATAACATGGATACACGGACTGAAGCCAATCTAGGAGGGAGTGTGTGTTGGGGATAGGGAGGGGGTGGGCAGTGGTAGGAGGAAGGTTGGACTTGCTCAAATCTTTGATTATGGACATTCATTAAATGATTAATCACAATCAGAATTAAGTTCATTTAAGTATGTATCCTTCTCTGACTGGCCCATGAATCAAAAACTTGTATCCCACCGAGGAAGGTAGCCATAGGATGCAGGGACTGGCACCAGTCTAGAGGAAGGTATACGTGTGCAGAGAGGGGTAGTGGGGTATGATGTCAGAGCAGGAGCAGTCAGACCCAACCACAAATCCCACTAACCGGCCGACGACGAATGGCCCCGCCCTGCAAAGGTGTGCAAAAGTGATCAGCGAAATGAACCCGGTGCAACACCGCCTCGGGGTCCCTGTAGGTGGCGCTTCAAAGCGACGGCCGCTTGGTGGAGCTGCGAGCGGCGCGAGGGATGCCGGGAAGACGGGACGCCGGCCGCCAGGGGGCCAGGGGGGAATCCCTTTTTGACGGGTGCGTTATTGCACGCTTTCTGCGCCTGTGGAGAGCGTTTCACGACTTCCGGTTCATCCATCATGCACCGCGGCAGCCTTCCCGACATTCAGTAGCAATTACTGGCAGTGTCCGAGTGACACGACTGCAGCGACCCCTATCGTCCTAGCTACACCGTTCTCTATTATCTCTCACCAGAGATTTTTTCTCCTTTTTTTTTCATTTGCTCCAGTTTCTTTTTCATCCGTTCTTATTCTTTCCACAGAAAACTACATTGCCAGCCCTCCCTACTAACTTAAAAACCATTCCCAACAGGCAATTACATGGAAAAAGGAGAAACTGCCTCCTTTGCATGTTGGGCTTTGCTAATACAAAAACAATGTGCCATATTTGATAACGCTTATCGTATGGGGGCTGTTAACACATGTATGCCAAAGAATTATGAAACAGTAGAAGTCTATGGTGCAGGAAAAAATTGTTTGTCAGAAGCAGAAATGCCATCCTTAATATCCCTTTTCTAGATTTCCATAAAAGAAAAGTCGGAAATGACCTAGGTGGGTATTTCTTTCTCCTTCCTCTTTGCCCCTAAGAAAAAAATCTTTCTTTGTTTTCCACTCAGATTAAATCCAGATTTCTCGTTCCAGATGTTAACGGTAAACCCCTTCCTGATAGCGCACACCCAGTATCGAAATGAGAAATGCATGACCGTATGCGTGTATATCACCAATGCCATTTCTCAAAATACCACGCAATGTTGAAATCTCAAGGTGAAACAGCCCTCAACGACTAGACATTGTCTGTGCCTCATATCTTGACTAGATTCTGCATCCAATTACCTCTATCATCGCTGAACGTATTCCCTTCCCTTCCACACGCTATCTCCTTATGGCCTAGCCATATGTCACCCGCCGTACCTCCAGTAGCTTGACCTTTGACCTCACATATCCCTTGCGCGCCCTAACCTTGGTACATTTGTTTGCTGGGCGGATGACAAGGCAGCCCCCCGTCACGTCGGCACCTACAAAGGTGCAGGAGGAACGTAGGCCAAGCCCAGGAGGAGGTCCACTGTGGAGCGAGGTATTTCTACCCCGTGATGACAGTCAGGTATACAGTAGGGGGTCTCCGGTACTCTCATACATAAAAGAAGATATATATATTTACATATATGCGTACTATGTATACTCCTAAATTCTTGGAATCATTCACGATGATATGTTCTTCTATTCACTCTAATATAATATGGAGTTTTTTTAGGCATTCCTCAACAAAGGATATGTATATATTTACATACATGTCTAATATGTATACCCCTAAATCCTTGGAATAATTCGCGATGATACCTTCTCCTATTCCCTATAGAATAAAATAGTTTTTTTGAGTAGGCATTCCTCAACAAAGGATATGTATATATTTATATATACATGTATTTCTTATGTGTCCCTAGGCTCGCAAGAACCTTAATTCTCCTTCACACTTTTACCAAGGTAAGTATTCGGATAATTACCTATATGTATACCCCTAAATTCCTGGAATCATTCGCGACGTTGTCTTTTTCCTATTCCCTTCAGAATAAAATATGTTTTTTTCTGTGAAAGCATTCCTCAACAAAAGGATATATTCTCCTATTCCCTTTTAGAATGAGATGTTTTTCTGTATAGGCATTCTTCAACGAAGGAATTCTTATACAACAACGTATATGCCTTCATTTTGTATTCTGTGAATCAATGATTGTGTTACGTATATTTACGTTGCTAAGGCACGTTCGCATTCCCACGTACACCACACGAATAAACCTCTTGCATTATACCATGTAGGCCTATATTCCTGGTTAACTATTCACAACACAATTCTAATAATAAAACTTCCACAAAACTTCCAGTATTGAGTTTCAATCTCTGCGTCTTTCGATCGTCACCGCATCCTGTAGTTTCTAAAACGATACCACTTTGGTCTTGTTACTAGTTCTTCACTGTCAGGTTACACGTAGGGAGCTATTTGTCACACCCACGCCTGAGAGATGGTGCCTATTAACTCACAAACTCATTTAGAAAGTAAAAGCCATTACTAAACTCACAATTATACTACCGAGAACGGTTGTTCATTGAATATAATCACCTCGATAGCAATGAGGATATACTAATATGTCGTATCAATTATTGTAGAAACTTTACTAGTAATAGGTAGCTCTGAGATTTAATTGACTAAATTCACATTCTCAGGATTGTTGTATTTTCTAGGAACAGACCCCGTATGGACTGGCAACCAACAAGTATTTCATATTATTCTACCCCTCATATAAGTCTCAATAGACTCAACATAACGTGACTGTATGCCATGGTTGTGCCATAAATGTCTATATGACATGCATGACATATGAAGTTAAAAACATGTGACAGGGTAGGATTAAATCTAAACATCACTCAATTTCATAGAATTCTTTACATGGCTATCATTGTCCTCCACTACAGATATCACTCAGCTACGCTTCAAGAAATCATTCCACAAAGACAACTCACACCATACAAACAATCACACGAAATTCCGTGATGTTTCTTGATATACCCCTCTCCCTTTCTTTCCCCATGATACCTTCCCTTGTAAACCATCCACACACACACACACACCTACACACACACACACATTGACTCATCGCGATGTTCCCCGAATTCCACCAGGAATTCGCGGGTTACTTCACAGGGGTTTCCTGGGAGCTTCATTAAGGAATTCCCGGCATATGAATCAGGGTTGGTGATGGGTGGTGGTGGAGGTGGTGGTGGTGGGGGTGGTGGTGTGGGACCACGCCCCGCTGACTCGTGGGTCGTGGGTCGTGGGTCGTGGGTCGTGGGGCAGGTGAGGTAGTAGACTGGCTCCAGTCCCTGCATCCTATTGTTTTTTTTATCCATCGTATACAAAGTCCCCATTGAAAATGTATGGAGACTCAGTAAACCACTACCCATTGTATAAAACCTGTCAGATACCATCACTCTGGTATACGGATTCAAATCTGTGGTATACGGCCTCAAAACCATGGTATACAGGAGAAATAGTCCCTTTTTGCCATAGTGCAAAGAAATAGTTCCTAATGTTATACCCGGTAATATGGCAATTATTGGGTTTAATTTATTCAAAAAGATTGATAATAAATGCAACAAACGATGATTTTGTGGACAGGCAGCTCGGTAAACCACTCGCGGTTGACCTTGTAATACATTCGCTAACGTTTGTGTATTACTACATGTCAACTTCTCGTGGTTTACGGCCGCCTGTCCACAAAACCATCGATTATTGTCTATATCCTCCTCGCTGGGATACAGGGACTGTACAATCGGTAATGGTGTTGGATTTCAGGCGCTGTTTAGCTCCAGTATTCCCAACACTCTCCATACAGATATCCTGGCTACTGGTCAAGATATCTGTTGGGAGATTGATGCCTTCTCACTTTGGTCTCATTCGGGTCACAGTCAGGAGAAGGTGAAATTTAATTGCTTTGACAACACAGGCAGCCAGGGAACTGGAGGAGGGGAGGGGTAGGAGGAGGTATCGGGTTACAGGGAGTATCTTGGGGCCATAAACAGGATATTCTGTTCATAGTGGACAAGTCTTTGATTCATGGGCCAGTCATGAACTTTAATTCTGATTGTTATGATCAAATTCTCCCTGGCGGACTAGGTTTAGGCATTTCTGCCTCCACCCCGTACGGTTTGAACCAGAAAAAAAAATTCTGATTGTGTTTAATCATTTAATGAATGTTCATTATGGAACTATGGAATTTTGGAAGAACGCCATAAGGCGAATTTGATATGTCTTGTATCTATGCTTGTGATTGAATAAAAAAAAAAAATTATCAAAGACTTGAGCAAGTCTAGTGAGGCGGGTGAGGAGGATAGGCTGTGGTTAAGGCGCCGGTGTATTGTTTCGCACTCTTCATGCACATACTTAGTGAGTAACTCATTCCGTGTGGGACTGACTCAAGGAGCTGCTCGTGGCCGAGTCTCCGGGAGGCTCAGTCTTTTGTTGAGAGTCCTACTTCATCGGGGAGTGCCTCTGTATACCAGGCATACTTTTACTTCCATCTAAAAGTATTGTCCAGTTGCTTTTGTCTCCCACACTAAGATGAGAATAAAAGAGAGCTGCCATCCATGTTCAAATAATCATTATTGTATTGATCTTTACCCTGTACATTGTATATACAATTGGGAACTTCACGTTGTTTTTAAAAAAAGTCGAAAAAAACTGGGGCCTGTTTAATAACCTAGGATCGTGCATGAAGACCCTTATATCGAAACGAGTTGGTTTCTGTATTCATCTCACCCCTGTACACACTAAAAGAATGGACGGTACACAGCATATTGACCATAGAGAAAGGACTGCAATACTTGTAGGAGCATGGAAAACGAGCTCCCTATGAAAGTTAAGGGTCAGGGTTTGAATCGCGTAGTAATTCACAAGGTGAAGCTGCGTGAATTACCCAACGATTCAAACGAGATGGAATCGAGCTGTGACCCAAAACTTTTATGGATTTCTGAATTTATCTCACCCTTCACAATGACTAATAGGAAAACAGTTGTGATATATTCCCCCATTGGATATTTTTCCTAAATATCTCATGGGCATTGGATACGAGTTAATAATGTTAAGCCTATGGAGAAAAAATACCAGGGGTGAGTTAAATAGTCTTCGTCATGTTATAACACAATACACTCAGCCGTCTCCAATGCTCCCTCCTATAACGTTGCAGTATAATGAGCTGCTCGGAGCTGCTCGTCCCGTGTCTATGTCTCCTTCTCTCTCAGCCTCACGCCCGGACTTCACGGGGAGCCCATTGCCTGTCGTCACAGCAACCAAGGAGCAGCTCGCAACCAAAAATAACCAACAAGAGCTGCTCAGAGCTGCTCGTCCAACAACAGCGGGCGGCGGGAGCGAGTGGCCGCCGGGACAACGGGAGGCGGGGCCCGGGTGAGGAGGGCGGGCGGCCGGGGTCGACAGGGGGAGGCTCAACCAAAGTTGCCCACGTCATAGGAAGTTTGGTGTACGTTGTCTCCCCTTGTATTGTGGCAGGTGCATAATCTCAGCAGATCCCACAACAGAGTGGAAGCCGAGGACAGAAGTACAACAAAGAGATGGGGGTCGCAATAAACATGATCCAAGTGAAATATATTATACTCCATTAATATATTATACTCCATTATTGGATTGTTTCAAAAGCCGAACTTGAAGACCCTAAATCATGACTATATAATATATATATATATATTCATTTCCATAAATAGATTTCCCGATGATATGCACGAGAGTTCGGGAGGGTTATTCTTTTTTTTTTAATCCATAATTATCCTACTTATCTAGATAACTCTCGAAACATGTTTTGATCTCATTTTTTTTCTCTTTTATTTTGATTAATGGAAATCCAGAGCAGGATAGTTTTTAGTCAAGTACAACTCAACGACTTCCTCAATCTGGTTTTGGTGATTGACTTTATTTTATGCAGCAGGGTCCAATTTCGGTGGAGTTGCCTTTGTCAAGTCATAAAGTCAAGTAAAGAAATAGTCAAAACATATTTCTTTACTAGAATCCAAGCTTTGATGTAAAGTTGTTAAACATTGGGAAAATTCTCATATCTAATGACCTTATTTCAGTGAGTAGCTCACTGGGGTATCTTTTGTGAGTCAGTATGAGTAGTTTTGATCTTGGAGTAAGGGTTTTTAATCGCAGTCAGGGACTGCCTGCTGTGTGTTAACTGACATCACACCACCCACCACTGTGATCTGTATGACAACTGGGACGTGGTACATAAAGAAAGCCACTTTTATACCCCTGAATGATCATGACGGGCTTCTGACAGGTATGGGGAAGGATGTCGGTGTCTAGATGTCTGTCTGTATCCAGAAGACACCCTCAGTCTGTGTGTGTTCGTATGCTGGAGCATACAGGGGTATATGTTGGCACCAAGGGGTGAGGGGGTGCACCCTTATGATGTATACTGCCCAGCTGTTGTTGTGGATCACTCCAGCAGATGCCTGGAGGGACAGGATGGGGGTCTGTCATAAGACAACCACCATGGGGTGCGTATGTGTGGTGAGCGGTAGGGTAGCGGTAGGAGGGGGGTGGTATAAGGATGGGTGAGGTGCGTGAGGTGTGCCACCAGATAGGAGGATGATTCAGAGGCTCCTGCAGATAAAAAGATGGCTTATCTCGGAGCCATCCCAACAGAGCAGCTCGGAGCAGTTCGCCCACCCTCCCCCGCTAAGATCTGACCCCTGTGACCCCTGTACGCCGGAGGGTGCGGGGTATAAATACACCGCCGTGACCACTAACACCTCGCCCTTTCTTCTCCACCTATCCCTCCTGTCCACACCTCCAACACAAGTCCTTCTTTTATTGTCCCCCGTTTCATATTGTAACCTTTCACTTTTGACTGGGATTGATTGTCTTCGGTTCCACTGGCCTATATATTTCTTTATTTATTTAGATTTTTACAAATGTTCTTCCAACGCATTGTAGACTTATCATGAGTAACTGGATAACATTTCATGGTATTTACAATGGTATGATATTCTATGTAGCATTCACTACATATAACTGTGAGTTCTAACTCGCCTTGGGGAACCCTGTTATCCTGGGGCACTCAGTCGTGCCTCAGGCTCGTTAGAACACCAATTCCCCTTCATACTTCTACCAAGTAATCGGGTAATTACCTAAATTTAGGCATCCACTTGTATTTTCATTTATTTAAATGTATATCCTTATGTACATGTTCTTTTCTATCTATGCACACGTTCTTTTCTCTTCATTCTATCTATTTCCCTACGCCACACCAAAGAGGGAAGAATGAACTAAATTCTACCCTCTTTGCCGACACTTACCTACTACCTCGTACAAGAATGCACATGAACAATATACAAATATAAATCCAAAATACACAAATTCAAAACAAATGGATAACTAAGGTCCATCCGAGTGAAAAGGCTTGTACTTTAATTAGCCTTGAGTTGTTTTAACTATATCATTGCTAGCTGGAGAGCAATGTTATAACCGTGTAGACCTAGATGAGAAGATTTCAAACATTACCTACAGAAAACACGTTGTTCTATTATCATCCCCTGTGGCACCCCGGAGAAGATCAAGGGGCAGCCCAGTGAGGAGGTGGTAAAAGAAGGCCAGGGGCAGCCTTTGAAGTGGCCAAAATCTACTCCAGGTGGAACTGTCACAAGAAAGGCTGGCTGAACTGCACGTGATACCAGTTCACACGGACCAGTTTTCAGAACTTTGTCTTCTGATGCCACGCGTTACTAAGCAAAGAGCGCGGGGCAAACACTGGTCCGTTGCTATACGTGCCCACTGGTACCCCCCCCCCCCACACACACACACACACTTTCTCCAGCACCAGCCTATGCTTTTCTCCTGGGTTGTATTTAGTGAAGTTCAAGGGTGGCATTCACCTGTTCTAAGACAGGATGTTGACAAGTCAAAGGCGTGGGGAGTGATGGCCGGGTGGGACGTGGGAGGTAGGTTCTAGGGGTACTGTGAGTGGTCCCAGTATAGCACATTGAATATATCCCTATTATATCTCTATTATCCCTATAGCCTGGTATAAACGTCCATAAGCTTAAAATTAGGGACTCGTATATTGCAAGAAGTATTGCCTTCTTATTTCTTTTCAATTTTTCCCGCAATGGGGATGTTCTTCAAATTGAATTATTGTATGCAGGTTTGGTTACTATGGTTAGGATTGAATTGAATTATGGATAATTCAATTGATCAAAAGTGTTTTCGTAACACCGATTACTTTGTGTTTTATAGACCAAGCACACAACCCCTCTCCAACCTTTCTCCAGAGACTATAGATATTCCTACTCACTACGGGATTTTATATTTCAATGTTTTTTATAACAAAGTTTCTTTAAACCTTTGAGGTGGAATGTATTGGGAAGGAAGGTGGGTCCCTGTATCCCTAAGGAACCTGGAAACAGTGTCCTAGGCTCGTAGGAACATCAATTCTCCTTCAGTACTTGGGTAAGTACCTCGGGTAATTATCTATACCTGAAATCTACGGTCTGTGCTTCTGTCTGCTCAGTGAAGGGGGTTTCCAGCACTGACATGACGTCATCTGGACGGAGGTTTGGAGCTGCTCTATAGTTACTACACAACCAGGGTTGTCTGGCGGCGTACCCGGTAACCCTGGCACTGCCCGGGGCCGGCTGCCTGCATACCAGCTGACCCTCACCTTCCCCGGCTCTGAGCTGCGATCTGCTCAGAGCACCTCCCCGTTTTTATTATTTCTCTCTCCGAGTTGCCCTCTCTCCCTGCCCTTCCATGTCAGAATCTTACTGTGTATTTCTAGTCCCCAGTAGGTCCTTATAGTGGGGGAATTTTTTTTAATTTATTTTTTTTGTGTGTGCCTCGTATCTACATCCTTATAGTGGGGGGTTTGTGGGGTGGGTTTCTTGGCTGGCTGGCTGGCTGGCTGGGATCGTACCCTACCAGGTTATACTCCACACACACTCTCACTACACCTACTCTACACCCAGGAGGAAGAGGAGGACATGGAGGGAGGTCCAGGGGAGGACTCCATTCACAAGTCCCCCCGTTCCCACCTCCACCAGCCCACCCCTCCACGGTGGCCCCTACTGGAGGAAGCAGTCAAGGTATGGTCTATGTACACAGGTGTACGAGCACCGACTTGCACCCCAGTGCCCCCTAACCGCTGAGTCCAGAACTACAAATCCTCAAGCCGCCAGCCGCCTGCCCCCAGTTTACCCACTGCTGACTTAATAAACATTGGGATTTTGCCACTGTACAAACATAAAACAGCTCTCAGTGTCTGGCACCAGGCTGACTAATGGAAGAATATTATATATATTATATATATATATATATATATATATATATACATACATACATACATAATATATATACAGATATATGTTCCTGATAAGATAAATATCAAAATATGATACCAGGTGTGTATATGTTTTATCATTTCTGTGTGATTATTACCACTGTTGTCTCGATATCTGTTCATGAATAAAATATCAAAATATGATATCAGGTGTATATATGTGTTATCATTTCTGTGTGATTATTACCACTGTTAACTCGATATCTGTCCATGAATAATAACTTATTTGTATTGAGTTAAGATTTGTTGTATTTTTCTTTTGTTGTTGTTTGTTTTTGGTCGTGTTTTTTTCTCAGGGGGTGTCGAACAGGATGTGGTCAGAATAGACGAGTCATCCTAAGAAGACAATACAACTCAGTTCGCAGTGTTCGGTTTCTTTTAGTGCCCTACAAGGTCAGGCCCAATGCTGCCTTCTATTTTTACCGTCCTGACTAAAATAAAACTCTTACAATCACCGAAACAACTTTCATTATTCTACCTACCACAAGGAATAAACAAAGATCCCTCGTCTGAAGAAAAAAACAATAATTGATGAGTTAATGTAAGGCCATCACTAGCTGATAATGTTTGTGTATCTTCCGTGAAAATATACCAGGAAAGGTACAAATAGCAGTGTCTGCAGATCCCAACTTTTAGGGCTGGCCCGAGTAGTAGGTAATCGTATTTTGCAGTAGCCCGAGTGGCCGAGTCGCGAGCTGTCAGAGGGAAACTCTATGCCACCGCCTGTGTTTGTTATTCCAAACAGTTGAGTAAGCCGAGAAGGGATTCCCTCTGCCAACAATGTTTCCATCAGGACCGACCATTTCTCTACAGCGCCTCTGTTTGGAGAGCAGGCGGCGACTCAAGGGCCGTCACGTGACAATGGTGGTCGCTATGGTAACGCAGTTGGGTTGCTATGGTGACCGGTCAGTCCGACCTCCAGGCGCCATCTTGGAATTTGAGTGACCATACTATGGGGTGGGTGGGAAGGGGGGGGGGGGGGGGGGGTTCTGACCAAGTGTCTGTCTGTTGGTGGCATCCAGCTCCCAGCACAATCTCAGTGAGCGTTCCTTTGACCTAATAACGCAACGCGCAGGCGTATACGTACGTGCGATAGGCGGCAAGGTATGACCTCTGCACGTGCAAAAAAATTGAATGTCTGATGGGGACTATTGAATTAAACCTCACTTGTTATGCATGGAGCTGGGATTTGTTTGGTTTGTTTTAGTTTGTTTTAACGTCCAGTCAATCATTGTAGGTCCTTACCAGACTTTCTCAGGTTCCTTTACACCACAAGGGTAGTAATGAATTCAGGCAGAAATCTCACCCCTACACATTTACCGAGGTGAGAGTTCTTTTACTTCCCACACCGCATAGACATCGTATGAGAAGGACTGGCCTTTGATATAGCAGTATATCTACCACCTCTGGGGGTGGGACTTGAACCCACAAAGTCCTACAACCTTGGGGTTACAAGTCCGGTGCTCTAACCACTAACTCCCCACCTAACCCTAACTGTGGGGGGAGATTGGGGGTAACTGGGGAAATGCAGGTTGGAGAATTTCATCAGGCGGTATCAGCTCCAAGCATCGGCGAGCGGGCACATCTGGCCGCTTTCCGGTAACACAACACACCTCAAGTCCCTATAGATGGCGCTTTGTCTATTTAAACTGTCTCATCGGATATTCCCCACCAGTAAACGTGTACGTCGGGGAGTGGGAGGGTGGGGGGAGAGCGGGTCACTCTCCTATCACTTCCCTGGGCCTGATACCCTTTTCTTTGTCCACCTCCGGCCCAGGAGAGTTCCACCGGGCAGGACGGGGTCAAAGAGACGCGCATTTCGATGTCTTGTTATCCGCGAGGAAATCTGATTTCCGTAAGACAATTTCATCATCTATAATCAGGGCCGGCGTTTCCGGCGAATTTCTTATTCAGGTGTTGGGGCCTGGGACACCCTCCCCCCACATACACAGCCTCTGACCACCCCCACCCCACACACAAATCCTCACCAGGAGGAGAAGAAAAGTAGGAGAGTGGCTCGCTGGGAGATGGGCAGCGGATGGACGGGTTGAAAGGGAACAGTTGTCCTTTTAATAAATGATCACTTTCCCGCCACTGCAGGGCTGGGAGCAGACGACAGGATAATTCAATCCCGGACGCATTCTTATTCAAACAATGTATCAATAATGGATGGCGGGGCGGCGCGCGGGCCCTCAACCTGTTGTTGGGCCGTGACTCCAGGGTCTGAGGGGTGGACGAGGGCAGGCTTCACCCCACACCCCAGCGATGCCCTTCCACCCTGCTCCACAAACAAAGCATACCCAGGAGTACGCTCCCCTCCACCTCCCACCTTTGTCAGGGGCCACTCAGGAAAGGACCGGTGCCAGATTCCACTCAGCACAATGAGATTACCCCGTGCCCCGCCCTGTTGTTCTTCGGGGCCTTGTTCCCGCCTCAAAAATCAATGTTTTACACCTCAAAGTCCGTAGACAGGCGTCATTTAGGTCTCAGGCCCCGTGGAATCCCCAGTGTGGATCCTAAATATGCAGTGTGGTGTTCCCTGATTAGTGCGGACGTGATATTTAGGAGCCTGGGCTTTGGGTTTCACCTCCGTGTTTCGGGATATCGCCGTCACCATTCTCCAAACAGATCCTCTCCGCTTTTGGGGGGATAAGGGAGGCATCAAACATGTGCTGAGAGAGTGTGTCCTCACACCTCCAGTGTCCGCACCAATAATAAACGAGCGCCAAATGCGGACTGGTGACAAAACCAGGATCCGTTATCGCCGTATTGTTCCCACGGTGGGATTCTCAAGAACTCCTCCTCGCTTTATCTCTATGTCAAAAGACGCGCTGGGAGAGCGGGAGATGCGGTTTGTGTGTTAATCACAGGGGAAACATTTATCTTCGGGATCCGCCGACTCGGTGACAGATTGTCGGCGACAGTCGGGGTGTGCGCATCGACAGATACCGGCCACAATGGACCACAGACGTCCTGCCCGCGTCAGACATCTTTTATTGTCATTCGAGATGACAATAGCTCGCCGCGCCAGTGACAAATGGAATGTAAACACCCACCATACAGACGCAACCAGTGCCTTTAACAGTGCGCCGATCAATACCCTCCACGCCTCGGAGCGACGCGCGAATTTCCCGCCAATCCTCATTCTACAAACTTCTCCTTGGCGGATTAAAAAGGAATTGAATGAAATATATGCGCAATTACATGCGTAATGCAGTGTGAAAATTTGATGATTATTCACAGAGTGGTTTTTGAGATACGGTTAAAAATGTCCGACATTGCGATGTACACATCCGTCGCGAGCGGGTTTTTCTTCGCGCGCCCGCCACAATGGGCCCGGGCGGGGCAGGACTCAATAGGCTAACTCTGTCATGATCTGACAGGGATCGCGCTCCCCACTGATCCCTCAGCCTCTGCGGGCCGGCACGCCTCTTACCAATGATCCACGACAATAAGACAAGATCAACACCCATAAAAACAACCCCTCCTGGGCCGACAATGCGCTTTATTCGCCATATTGGCCTCTGTATTGCCTCCCAGAGCCCGTGAGGCGAATACAAAGGATGCCACTTTGGGGCCGGGATCAGGCCCCGATGGAGCGACTCCTGCAGTAAAAGCAGACGACAATGCGAATTCCCGCCAAACTAGTGCGTTCGTCTTCATCTCCATATTTCTATCTTTGGACGAGTGCTTCAAGAAATAGTGCCGCGGGTTCTGTGCGCCTGGTGGAGGGCGAGACACCTTCCGACAGTTTTCTTTTCATGGAGGATGTTTTAAAGGCTCTTAATATCATTTTCTTTTCATGGAGGTGTTTGAAAGGCTGTAAATCTCGATTTCAATTCTCCCCTATTTTCATGGCTGTCATCTGTAGTCGAAGTATGAACAATTTCGAGAAAGATTACATTTTGTATAGCTTTTAAAGACTTTCTCTTTCAACAACTTACTTGGAGTTTGTCTTTTTATCTATCTTAAAGCAATTAAGTATTTCCGGGAACAAACAAAGTTCATTGATTCTTTAAAACTTATGTTTGAAAAACAACCAAAACTATATGACTCACATAAGACAAGGGAGACAAAAAACCATAATAAAGCCCAGTTTGTAAAGTGGCCTGGGGCGGGAACGCCTGACAGACTGTGGCGACTCCTTGCGGGCCGCCGAGAGTTTGAGACAAAACAGATGCGCATGCGTACTTGAGAGGACGCCGCCGGTTTGTTCTTGGTTCCGGTTTGCCCTCGGAAGTAGCGCGGGGACTTGTGGGGCGCGTGTCGGCATTCCGCGCAACAGTAGGTGTGTGGGGGGGGGGGGGGGGTGTGTGCGGCAGCGGGGTGGAGGTGGTGGTGGAGGTGGTGGCCAAGCGGTGGCCAGTCAAGCTAGTCCCTGGAGGAACAGAGCCTTGGAGGTGGGGGGGGGGGGGGGGGGGTGTAGGTAGCTGCTAGCCTTTGCCTCACCCCTAGACTTGCTCAAGTCTTTGATTATGAACATTCATTAAATCAGAATGAAGTTCAATAGTATATATATCCTTCTCTGACTAGCCCATGAGTCCCTGTATCCCAACCAGGAGGGTAGCCATAGCATAGGATGCAGGGACTGGAGCTAGTCTACCTCACCCCATGCCCCGACACACACCATGGAGGGGTTATGGGGTGCTCACACGGGGTGTTTACCATTAATCTCTCCAGTGCCAGGAAGTACAGCATGCACATGGCCCTCAGTCCCCCGAGTTACCATGGTAACAAGACGCCTCGCGCATGGTCGACAATGGCCGACGTTTGATCAGCGTCGGGAAGAACGGGATTGTTTACACTTGTGGTGTGCCTGTTGGCCGCACGGTGGCGCCACCTCGGGAAGATCACCCATTAAACGTGAAAACGCTGACCCTGGCCTGAACTTGGTTAATTACACCCACAGTCATGAAAGGGACATCGTATGTGCTATGTCCAGTTTTAAAAATTGTACCCAAGGACAAACAAAGTCCTTTAAACTTCTCAGGGAAAGGTGATTCTGTTTACTTTCGGAACGTCTGGTTCAAGGGTCAGATACTTAGTGTTCCTGTTATTCGTATATACGTGGCAGTTTCAAACTAGTTTTATGTTGCATTATAGAAAGCACTAGTAAAATACATGGACGCCCCTGAGTCGAATGTCGTCTGCTTGTCTGTCGTCAATTGGACGGCTCTGGGCAGCCGACATTTCGACATCACAAACAGGAAATCAAAGAGATGAAGAAATCCTTGAAGAAACCTCCCCAAGAAAAACACTCCTAGAAATGGCCGCTGGAGCATAAGTAAGATTAAAAGACGACTTTCTCATATTGTATCCTTCTTCTTCTTCATCTAAGCGGATTAACAAAGTCAAGAGGACAGTATTTAGAAGGAAATGCGAAATAAAAGGAAATAACAGGAAACTACAGCATGGAGAAGTGGGATGGGGAGGAGGGGGATGTGGGGATGAGAGGAACGGGGCTGCAGACGGCACCGGGGGAAAGACGAGATTAAATCCAGCAAAGATAATCCCATTAAATCTTTTATCTCCTGCTGGAGGGGTGTAACCCGACCGTGGAGGTGGCTATACGGCAGGGAGGGGTCGGGGCCGGTAGGAGAACGGGGTGAGGGTGGATTCCCACTAGGAGATTGTTGCCCCGGAGACTGGTGCATGTCAGAGTCGCCGGGAAACGCCAGTCGCACAGTGGGTGGGAGGGCATAGTCCGCGACTAGCGGCCTGAACATTTCAAACATGTTTGAAATATAACCGCAAGAAACTAGTGCCTTTTTGGTTTTGACTGAATTCAGGAACTCATGCATGAACCATAGGGGATGGGGCAAGAGTCGGCACTGACTTAGCATTTTTGTGTTCTGACTTACTGACATGGGAGATTCCTAGAAATGTGTGCTCATAGTTGCTTACATAGCACATGCCCCGAAATCGCCTAGTGGAAATCGGGCATTAGAGACATGGGATATTCCAAGAAATTTCTGCTCATAGTCGCCGACTGAAGCCCCGTACAGGGCATGAGATCGGCTCGTGGTCATCGGGCATTAGGGACATAGGAGACTCCCACATATGTGTGCTCCTAGTTGCAAACTGAAGCCCCACAAATGCCATTAAAATCGCCTAGTGGGAATCAGGCATTAGGGACATGGGAGATTCCTACAAATTTCTGCTGATAGTTGCCGACTGAAGCCTCACACATAACATAAAATCGCCCAGTGGGAATCGGGCAAGAGGACAATGGGAGATCCCTAGGAATGTGTGCTCATAGTCGCCAACTGGTGCCCCACACATGCCATTAAAATCGCCTAGTGGGAATCAGCCATTGGCAACATGGGAGATTCCTACAAATTTCTGCTCATAGTCGCCGACTGAAGCCCTACACATACCATAAAATCGCCCAGTGGGAATTGGGCATAAGAGTGTGGCGGGCAGGGGCAGGTGGGAGCACGGGGGTCTGGAGGATGCATGGGCGCCCTCTGCTGAGGAGACACGGCATATGGTTCCTATCTGTGCAGCTTTCATGATCCCACAGAGATTGAGTAGTGGGGGGCGGGAGGGGGGCGCCCCTCAAAACTCCCCCGACAAATGATCCCGGCGAAAGCTTGAGGCAAAGACAAGATCGGTGCTGACTCCTATAACCTGCCCCTCTGCTTTCTACTGTGCATACTCTCCTTTACATACCTTCCATCATCCAGCCTTCTAGTTCCATATGTACCTATTCCATTGCCGTAAATCCCCGGAAACCTTGGAGCTACACTTCAAAGCCACGTCGATGCTAACTTGATAACACCTCCAGAAGGTTATCTGTCATTGACCTGTTGTCTGGAGGTGGGGTTAGAGAAATAACTCAAGTTTCTACAATATAATAAGTTCCCGATAAATAATTCAATCTAGAATACATCATAATGGACCATATATATATATATATATATATATATATATATATATATATATATATATATATATATACATATAAATGTATATATATATATATATATATATATATACATATATATGAATTGTAATATAATATATATATATATATATATATATATATATATATATATATATAAATATATATATATATTACTATGAATTCGGAATCCTCCATATGAATTATCTACAGGAGGAACTATTCGCTAAAATTAGGTGATATTTTCCTGGGAAGTCAGTTTCTTTCTCATCTTGATGTAAGCTGTGGATGTACACTCTCCCAGCTGAGGCTGGATGGAGGATAAGAAAAGGTGTGAAGGGGCCCGACATTGATGCTTCGTGGAGGAGGTGTTGATCCGGAGCGAAATCACAAAACATACCTCAGAAGAAAGCGCCTCCCCAAACACACCTCACACAACGCCCGCCAGAGAACATCGCCAACTCGGCCCCCGCGCCGATTCGGCCCCAAGACCATCTCGGCCCCACATCTTCACCACTTGAAAGCATAGGTTAGCAGACGCACGCGCAGAATCCCTCTAACCTCCATTGATACCGTGGACAACAAAGACGCTGCCTCACCTACCACTTCCGGCCTGTGCGTGCGCACCCTGCGCAAACTTCCGGTGGCGGGAGAGGTGTATGATAAATGCAGTATCAACATACAGTCGGCTTCTAAGATGTAGTGTCCCTGAGTAACTAATAACAAGGCTATAGATACTATTGTCTCTGTGTGGATTCAGTGTTTTGATCTCTATATATCCGTACACTAAAAACTCAGTGCATGCATCCATATCGCCCATGCATCTATGGCACAAGAATTTTCCTCATACGCTATACAGAAAAAACAATTTTTTACAAATTAACAAATCATAATATATTTATCCCCGTGGTATAACCAACGAGTATAGAGAAACTATACTCGTTGGTATAACAAAGTTTCACAAACTTGACAAAGTTCATGCATGTGGAAAAATGTCTCGTATATATATACATGTATATCTGAACTCTATATAAGTATACGCCAAAGTAGGTGTATATCTAAATATAAATAAACTACATGTGTATGTACACGTGCCATTTCAATACAGCACCAAGTGATTCAACACATATAAGAATATGTAAAGGAACATCAACAAGAAGTTATGAAGATACATATATGAGTTCACGAGGTCAGAGATAGATTGTAATCCATATTGTTAGTGAATCGAAACTGTATTCCTCTTTGTGATCAATAAAGAGCGTAGCTCATATATATATATATATATATATATAAAGATATCATAAATGTGAATATCATAAATGGTTTTAAAATAGAGTACGTCAAGTGCAAGTCCACGGTACATACAGCATCAGACGAGTCCTCCATGCACAAGAAGTATTAGGACTGTTACAAATAAAGTTGGTGGTGGCTGCCCCTGGTTGAGCGAGTCGAACGTGCGCCATGTAATAGCGGCACGTGTGGCCGTGCTTACCCCTAACACAGACTAGATTTACGGCACACACAGGGCAGGAGAATAAATGAGATATCCCACCCCCTCTCCGCGCAAGACAGCTACAAAAAAACACAGAACAAGGCAAGAGATTGGTCCTGGCAAGGTGGTGACGGTTTATATTAGACTTGCTCAAGTCTTTGATTATGGACATTCATTGAATGATTGGACACAATAAGAATAAAGTTCATTTAAGTACGTATCCTTCTATGACTGGCCCATGAATCAAAGACTTGTCCAATAGGAACAGAACTTCTTGTATGTGTCCCCCTGTATCCCAGCGAGGAGGGTAGCCATAGGATGCAGGGACTGGAGCCAGTCTAGGTTTATAGTTTAACCAAGGTGTGAGGAGTCAGGGGAGTTGGACTGGGGGCTGGTTTATAAGCTAAGTGGATTGTTTATCTATGTTAGCCTCCGATCTGTGAAAAAATACAACAACATAACACTTGTGTTAAAAAAAGAGGAATCGTTTCAACAAGTACAGTTTGATACAAATCACTGTCATTGCACTTTAAGGTGATGTTCAAAGAAGAGTTTATCTAACTTATCTGAAAATTGTAAGAGTTGTATGATCTGGCTACAGGTCTTAACATTCCCTATTTAAATTCTTTTAACCTGGCCACATGACAAGCTCTAGACCTATGAGTACATGTATACATAATTCTTTCCACTTAGCGGATATTGTTTCCTTATGAAAGTTATCTTGATGAGCCAAACAAGAAAAATACCTAGCAATTAAAAATGTGGAGCCTGTGGGAGATGGGATTATTTCCCCTAACAGTTACTCCTCCAGCGAAAATAAAAGCTTTAAAAAAAGAGTAAGATGCAATTCACACTTAATGGGAATTTCAGTCTATTTAGGCGGATATATAAAAAAGAAACAAGTTGTGCGTGTTAAGAATGCAGTTAACTAGGGCCTCGGAATAACCAATTACCATTGCAAAACGACTTCAAATCTCCTATCTGGAATATATCCAACACAAGATCAGCCTAGTAAGCACTTCTGTCATGCTATTAGTTTCTCTCCCCTTTTTGTTTCACCCCTCCCCAACCCCTTCATGGGAGATCCGTAGAAATCCAGACTCGGTCCGGCCCGGCTCCATTTACCACAGAGTATCGCGAACAAAAAAAAACACAGAACGAGACAGAAGACGAATATAAAGGAGAAGAAGAAAGGGTGAAGATGGAGGATGTGCTTGGAGAGTGAGCGAGAAGAGGACCCCCTGCATCGTCCGTTGTCAGTGAACCTGCAAGACTCCGGTCGGTTGTCGTGTGGCAGATGCCTCTGTACCTTTCACCAGCGGACCAGTGCTCAAAGCTTGGCTAAAGATTGCCTGGAGGAAACAACGGACTGGAGGTGAACACGAGGCGCCCTGGAGGGGTGGGGTACAAGACCAGGGGGGTCCGAAATCAAATCACCTCCAGATGCAAACCCCAGGCGCTGCAGGTATGGAGAGCTAGAGTTGGGATGTGTGAGGTGATGCCAACTATTTCTCCTCTTTGTGAATCCTTTTTCTTATTTTTCTACCCTCATTGAAATATTAACATACGTATAGCTGAAAAGAGATTGTTGGAATAAGCCAAGCAGGAGCAACGAATAGCGGCACACACACATACACAAAGAGCAGTACGGGTAGTGTTGGTGGAGGTAGGCGTCTATAGGTGTTTTGTTATCTCTTAAAAGTGGTGTCTGTTGGTGTGATTGAACCCCCTGGAGGTGCCTGCACACAGGAGGTATCAGGACAGCTCGTGCTCTCCAATAACAAGCCACCCCCATCCACCCCTCTGTGCCCCTTCATCCTCTATTCTTTCTTATCTCTGACCTGGGCTTCTCTGTTTCCCATCTCTCCTACCCTACCTCACCCTCCTTACCTAATTCTATCGGTATCCAACCCGATTTTCATCCCTCAGCCTTGAAACTTTTTTTTCATGGCATCTCTTGATGGAATTTAGGGTTTTTCAATTTAAGTTTTAATTCAATGTATGGATAACATTATTCTCCTACCTTAAAATCTGTTTACTGTACTTATTTATTTCCTAGTTATATGTAGTCAAAATGCGCGAGTTGATAATGCACACTTAGTGAGGGAACTGAAATAGGTTCGGGCTGCCTCTGAGTAATTCTTCCAGCACTTCCTCATTATCTCACCCCTGGTATTTTTCTCCATAGGATTAACATTGGGAACTCGTACCCAACAACTGTTGAGTATTTAGAAAAAAATACTCAATGTGGGATTATATCACAAAGGTTAGCCCATTTGTCAATATGAGGGGTGAGATAGATTCAGAAACCTTCTCAGGTGGAGAGTTCGTATCCCATCGCGTTTCGCAACGCTTTTTCATCGAATTATGTCAAGACTGTGTCAATAATTGAGGTAGAAACTTGAAATAAAGATCAGTATATAGCTTCAGATGAATGGGAAACAGTTGCTAAGGATATATTTTGATTTACGATAGGCAACATATATTTATTTGCCATTGTTTGTTACACGGGAACGTCGCCTCCCGAAAACGAAGCGTATCGTCCAATTTATGAAGTGTATCGTTCAGAGCGTGCTGGCTTCCAAGCGTATCATCCATTATCTCACCCCTGGAATACATGTCCACAGCCTGAACTTTAGGATCTCGTTCTCCATGCCCCTTCAAGTATTGCAGTCCGCTCTCCATGGTCTATATCCTGTTTATTGCCCATTCTTTTAGTGTGTACATGGGTGAGATAAATACCAAAAGCTACCCGTTTTGGTCAAAGAAGTCATTCTTCAACTCATTGAATGCTATTGATATTCACTCAGCTGTCCCCTCGTTCATATCACACCGCATCAAACTCGTGGAGAATGACGACTTTGACCAAAACTTGTTGGTTTCTTCTCTAGTATTCGCTGACTCTTGCTGTTTCTCATCTCCCCATCTCCGGGCCCCCCTTCCCCGGTCTCCCCCCTCACGCCTGCCGTCACCACCCGTCTCCCTCCCGCCCTACTCTCCCCGGAACCTCAGCGCAGCCGGTCTTGCTATCAGTGATTGTCTTGGCAGCACTTCTAAGACAATCCTTCCCCACTGTAAACACCATCTATTCCTTTCCCCCTTGCTCCTACCAAAGACCCTCCTCAGCCACCACCCCCTCTCTCTCCATCCCCACATATGTTTTTCTGCCGCCACCGCTTTACTGCAACAGAGGTAAAAATTTGAAACAAAACGGTGTCGAGCTGATGAGGTAGGAGGGAGGTGGTGCAGCTGTTGTGGCTTCGTTTATTTCTCTCCACTGCGGATCGTGACTATGCAGTGGCGGGAGCTGGAGGGAAGGCCCCCCGATCCTGGACACCGGCCAGTCACACTCCCCGCCGGCCGCCCGCGTGGAGGAACACTCCGGCGGCTACGACAGGCTGCAGGAGGAACACATCACAAACTCCTCCAAACAATTCCCGGGAAAACATGACAACATCTCAAAGCTAATCACCAAGGCATGAGCTGCTCAGTTTGCCTCTTCGTGAGTGAGTCAGTGGGAAGTTGTCAACGTGCCCAGCTGTTGTCTTGGTGTGTTACAGTAGAGACTTAAAAAAAAATATCTAAAAAAAAAAGTTGTTGCCCACCTCGAGTTTCACTTCACGAAGGAAGTTTGGGGCTTCTAGTTTTTCATATCTCAACTAGTTAACATCAGAAGAAACATCAACTTCCCCCCATCCTTGTAAAGACAAAGGATCTCTGGGACAACACAAGTGAAGAAGTTTGGATAAACATAAAGTCAGCACTTACCTCAATCGTTCAACTCGATGCTATATCCAAGTGTAGATAGAAACTTAATAACTTTTCAAGTCCGATCCAATGAAGGTTCAGCGTACCCAACGCTTGTGTACAATATATATATATATATATAATATGCAATAAATAATGTTTACAATAAATTAATATAAATAAATAAGTTAAATAAATAAGGGATGGAGTCGGTCCTCAGTGGTGCATCGATGTGCTGTGCGCTAGCATGGCACTAGGCCAAGACGCTGGAGTGGTGTGGAGTGCAGGAGGAGACCGTGGAGAATGGCGGGGGAGGGTGTGTGTGCGTGAGGCTGTAGCGCTACCACTGCACTCTGCTCCTGTTGTTTGGTGTCCAGTGGGCAGACAACGACTGCTGTGCACCGCCCCGCGATAGGCGACCGGAGCAGACACACAGGAGGAAGCCTGGAGGAGTAACCAGGAACACAGGGGGGCAGCCAAGCCGCACTGGGTATCATCTGTACACTGGAGGGGGTGTGGGTGGTACTACCTACCGGATGGAGGGATGGGTGTGTGTGTGTGTGAGGGGGTTACAACAATGAAGCTGGGGTTGTGGCGGTGTGTGCCTTGTGTAGGGGGCCTCTGGTGTTGTGGGTACTGGAGTGGTATCTCCGTAACAACACCCCTACACACACACAGACACGTACGGCTTTAACTGCCTTTGTACCGTGTTTTATTACCCACCAAATACAAAGTGTCCATAGTTAACCTGGAGGAACTCTATATGGACTTACCCGGTGCATAGGGATGTGTTGTATTATCTACACAATACAAAGTGCCCATAGTTAACCTGTAGGAACTCTATATGGACTTACCTAGACTTGCTCAAGTCTTTGGTTATGAGCATTCATTAAATGATTAAAATGATTAGAATAAAGTTCATTATAGTACATGTATGTATCCTTCTCCGACTGGCCCATGTATCCCAGCAAGGAGGGTATCTATAGTATGCAGGAATTGGAGCCAGTCTAGGACCTACCCGGTACATAGGGATATGTTGTATGATCTATCCATTGTAGTGGTCAAAGTAAACCTACAGGAACTCTAGGATAGACTATCTTCAGTCCCTGTATCCTCTGCCTTAGACTGGCACCAGTCCCTGTATCCTTCCACCTATCCCACCCCTCCTCTCCTTGATGATTCCTTGACCAGTTACACTGCAACATACTTTATCATAATTTTGTTTAATCACGAATATCAATAATCAAAGACTTAAGCAAGTCTACCTCTGCCTATCCCTACACCTCCACAACCCGCCTCGCCTAAGGATTATTTGCAATGCATTCCGCCCTGATACAGTTTAACTATACATTGAAAGTTCATAATCAAAGGCTTGAGCAAGTCTATGATTAAGAGCACTAAGTGGGGCATAACGAGTCGTGATTCAAAGTGTACCATTGTTTACTTGCCATCCTCGGCTGCGGTATACATTATAGGAGAGAACAACAGGAGTTGTTCCTGAAATTGTATTGTGTGGTAAGGTAAGGACGGTGGGCAAAAATCCCGAACTCTATCATTCCGCTGTGATAATCATAATGCAATTGTATACTAATGTGACCCATTTCTGTTGGCCCTTCCTGGCGACCTGAAGCATTTCTTCACCGAATAACTACCCCCTAAAGGACGATGTCCCCTAAAGCGGGGTGTCTCCTTATGCGGAGTTAAAATAATTTCTTAAAAGAGGGACAAATTTCCGTTCCGAGCAAATTTTCCCCCTTAAACGGGGTGTCCCCCCTTAAGCGGGGTGTCCACCCTTCAGCGGGGTGTCCCGTGTGATATTACAATAATAATGTTTAAGCGGTGACACAACCGGTGTATCAAGCATACAACATATCTGGAGCTTTACTTTGCTTGTACATTATTTGCTTGTATATAATTGTCCTTTTCCATATCATTTTTGACGACATCGTGGAAGATTGTCTGGATACGGTTATATTGTCTATAAAAATACTTAAATAGAAAAAAAAAAAATTCGGATACGCGAAAACGTATGAGGAAACATTTTTTATATAACTTAAATAGAAAAAAAATACAGAAAAAATCTCGCGATCGGCAGTGCGACGCCCCACCGCCTGCCCCACGCCCCCCCCCCCCCCCCCCCCCCCCCGGCACACCTCCAGTACGTAGCGTGTCCCGTCGTACGGTGTCCGCGGAACACCTGAGACCCGGAGAGGGTTGTACTGACACCTGGAGGCCTGGAGTCATGTGGTGTGGTGATGAGAACTATGGGGCGCCAAATGTCACCTCACTAAAATCACCAATTGTCAATATAATTCAATATAAGCCAAATCTAAAGTGGTCAACTGTATGATAAATTAGTATAATGTTCAGCCCGTCTATGACACCTTTTGAAATTGAAGAAGAGAAGGATCCTTGGTGCTCTAAATAAGTTCGCAGAATTATATTTAGTTGACATACGGTGCCTCATAAGGGTGATCATGGTGGGGTGGTAGCAGTGGGAGCTGAGATGTTGGTGTCTGTTGCTCAGTGGAGACCCCTGTGGAGGTGTCAAGCATAAACTCCACGAGGACCAGTTCATTTTCAGTTATTCTCATCTACGAACATTAAAGGCATATCCTACAATTCACGGTGATGCCACCTGCCGATTGTTAAATATTGTGATTTACCAGTCGAAACTGGTTCCTTGTGATTTATCCTTATTTAAAAATGAGTATGTTTCACGTTTTATCCAGTTTATCCAGTCTAAATAGGTAAAATAGGCCAATTTACATTTACCTTATTCATTCAGGAGATGTACTGAAAAATATGGAATCTGAATAAAAAAAACTAGCACGGTGACCCTCGGTTGTTAAGTTAGATATATGTTCTATAGCACTTGAAGATCATCATATTCAATTTCAAGGAAATTGATACGGGTTTTAATTTTCTAGCGAAATTTTCCGAAATGCCTTTAAGTTCCCAATTGACCTTAAGAATGAACTTTAGACTATATTTAAACTGCAGCGTGATGTATTGTGCATTAAGTCAATTCTTATCAACAAAAGAACCCCACTGATATACACGTTTCCCTCTCTCGTCAATCCTACACCAAACAAAAACCAGAAATGCTATTGAACGCGCCGACATTGTATCGTGACTATGAGACACTAAGAGTCAACTTTCTCCTCAAGTCATCCAGGTTGACATTGGATCATGTGAGAAGAAGTTCGTGGAAACGTGAATAATCATCCCATGACTAAGCCAAAGGGTGAAGAATGGGAGCGTTGTGTCTGTACTCACCGCTAGATGGCTCCCCGCCCCCCTGGGCACCTGCCATTCTTGTACGGCGGAGTGTGACGATGTTAAAGGGGCGGTGGGACCCGCCGATAGGGGTGTGGTGAGGGGTGCGATTGAGACTGTACTTTTATTTATGACGCCTCTCTTTTATGGGTGAGAACTGATTGTCCTCGACCTATCAGGCTCAGGATGACCTCTGAGAGTGACCTTCACGCTGACCTAGATACAGAATTAACCACACACCTGGATCTTTTACTTGTATCTTAACTAGTTCCACATCTGTGTGTTGTTACCAGAGTATGCATCAATCTACCCTCCAAACTACCCTCTTTAGACAGCCTGAAACTCCTGTGTGTCAGATTGAAGAGGAAATCAACAAGTTTGGGTCAAAGTCATCATTCTCCATGAGTTTGATGTGGAGTGATATGACGAGACAAAAGTCGAGTGAATATCATATAGCATTCAAACGAGTTGGAGAAATATCCCCAACGAGTATAGATATCACACAGCATTCAAACGAGTTTTTTTTAATTTATTTATCTCACCCCTGTACACACGAAGTGTATGGACAACACACAGGGTATAAATCATGGAGAATTGACTGCAATACCCGTAGGGGCATGGAGAACGAGTTCTAAATGTTCAGCATATGGGGCAAAAATACCAGGGGTGGGATAATAGTATAATATTTCGGTATTTTCATAAACCTTACTTCGCCAATTTTTTTTAACCTGGACAGGGTAGACCATAGACTTGCTCGAGTCTTTGATTATGAACATTCACTAAATGATTAATCACAACCAGAATAAAGTTCATAAAAGTATACATGTATCCTTCTCTGACTGGCCCATTACTTGCTTGTATCCCAGCAAGGAGGGTAGCCATAGGGTGCAGGGACTGGAGCCAGTCTAGGTATACCATTGTTCAATATCTTTTATTAGATTCTAACCGTTGGAGAGAACATAATAGAGAGAGATTTCAATAATTTAACATATGTTATGCAAGCTCACCGACCCAACCAGAGCCAATCATTACTGTTTTTTATATTTTACTCAAAGGCAAATTTTTACACCAGTGTTTCATACGAAAGGTAAATCAGAAACACTTCATGGTTTATCAGTGATTCTTGAAACGTCTTCAGGTATCGGAGAAACATTAGGTAAAATCATCTCTTGAGGCCACCATAGATTCTAGTCACAATTCGCGCACTTGGTTTACAGATCTAACCCTCATGTTGATAGTTCACTCACGATGGACATTCGTTGACCCAGATCTGTCTTTTCAGGGCCCATCTCAGCCAATCAAATCCGTCGACACAAGTCGTTTAGGCAGATGTGATTGTTAATGGCCGCTTCCGGTGCTGACCCGTGCCGCCCCCTACCGGCACAATGCCTCGTAATCAAACGCTGCCCAAAATACCGCCGGCTCCCTACCCGTTTCAACATATGTTGTGGATTAACTCCAGTACCCTTCAACCCCCTCGCCTCACCCCCTACCTCCACAATCGCCCTTTTCGCTGATCTGAGCCTTGATATGCGTTTATTCACAACATTTGTCTTACTCCTTCCAAAAGCTCTCCACATAATACACCAGAGAGGAGATTGTGGTCACAGCCGATTCGTGAACGTCGTTCGTGTCTGTTTGAAACACAGAACCTAGAACCGGTAAACAGGAACTTGAAAGGCATCTGTAGCGAGCTACCTGTCTCTACGCAGTTGTCTTGAGTTTACATTGATGAGAATTGATGAAGAAACCATCAACACAGGTCAGATTCAGAGCGAGGCCAGCCGACTGAGACGCTACCTCTGGCAGCCACGGTCAAGGTCAGTCAGTCCCAGGGGTCAGGAGGTCACGGTGGCGTCCCCTGGTGAGTGAGCGGGCACCTAAGGATTATCACTACTCTCCAAGCATATATGTTCCCTATAGAGCATATACATTGTAATAGAGAGCGGTTCAAGCCTGTGGTTGGAGACTGGACGGGATTATCTGAGGCTGAGCGGGTGGTGGGCGCAAGAAAACAACAACTGGATTAGCTAAGACCCGTTGGTATGGAAACGGAGGGACAGCGCCTATCTCCAGCCCCAGGGATGCGAGGTCAACTGACACTACAAAGGACCATATGGCGATGACTGAGGGGTGAATATATTTAAATCCAAGAGTAGCTCACTCCCACCGGACTGTCCATCCTGCTCAATATATATGTATATGGAGAGTGTGTTATGCTTTCCTGCCCTGTTGTTATCCTTGTAGACAGGGTGCATTAAGTGCACGTGGAATAGTTGTACGGTTTCTCCAAAAGAGTGGTATTCTTTGGATATTTCTGTATGATCAAATGATGTTATGGATCGTGTATATATACTACATATAGGGGTTATTTGAACTTTGTAATAGGCAAAGCCATGAAAACCAATTGCCGAGTCAATTGAGGCTAATGCCCCTTTAGCGGGTTGTTAGAACTTCAGATCCTTAAATGAGAACCGGTTTGATCAATTGATTTATGTATTAATGAAAGACCCAATAAAGAAATCGATAAAAAATAGTAGTGTAGTTTAGTTGTAAATACTGGAGATTGTGCCAACATACAATATCACGATACAATGTTGGAATTGTTGATGATAATTCAAAATGGCTTCATATTATGAATAAGATTCCCAATCACCTTACCTCATTGTAAGCAATGGATATGATTATTGCAAATCAAAGGATAACTCTATTAAAACTTTATACGATAATTAAGCACACAAAAAAATGTCCGAGGCGAATACATAATAGAAAGCAGTAGGGTTAGCTGAGCCACAATCTCCCATCAATCATTCGCTAACCACTCGTCACTGAGGGACACATCTCAGTCTCTACCTCACTCCATTTTTCTACATTTCTTTCTGCTGCTACCGGTGAGTATAGAGGAGTACTTGTTGGTGCGACGAGGCCTAATTTCAATGGACTGGGTGGTATTTGTGTGTGGTATTTTTTCTGCTTCTCCTGACAGATGTCATCTACTCTAGGTACTAAAGTAGGTTGTGCTTCTCTATTCTGGTGTAAAGCCACGCTAACTCGTTGGCCACACACATACAAGCACATATACAGACACACGCACATAGGTGACCTAACATTTGAAGATTACTTGTATATTAGACGACCGATCACGCAGAGAAAGGTACTTCATTTTACTATATACCCATGCCGTATATACTGTAAATACGCACCGTTTCGGTATATGACGTAAAAGTACTGTACGGACCAGTGGTCCGTACACCAAAATACAGACTACCTACCCAAACACATTTATTAAAGTCTTGGTTGTTAAGAAAAATGAAATTGATTTTTTTTTAAAATTTCGGGTATATAATAAATATATAACGTCCAACCATGCTTGTACAAGTCACAGAACTCGATGACAATTTACGGTTTGTACCGAACTCGGCGTAAACGCCTCGGTCCGTACAAACCGTAAATGAGCATCTCGATCTGTGACTTGTACAGCATGGTCAGGACGTTCTATATAAATATCTAATGTTATCCCAATTTTATCCAATATACCCTCAGAAACAGTGTCAGTCATTTTGAGAGAAATTCAAACTCACTCAGTTTGGTGGCAGCCTGTTATGGAAATCATCTCGAACTCACCTATGAACAAAAAGAAGGAACATGATTAGTTATAGATAAATAACATTAATAATGTCAATGTACCAGACAACTGCTACAGATCCCTTAATTAGCTACATTGTACCGGGGACATGTACATTGTGGCAAGTCAGAATCTCCGGGAAAAAAGTCCCATCCAAAATTAGATCAAATCATCATATGCTTCAAAATAAGTTTATCTAATATTCGTTCAATATTAATCATTTTAAATCAGTCATATTACTCTCATTTACCATCAGAACTCACTGTCATAAAATGTTTTGCACACTAAAACCCCGAAAAAATAGAGAATTATATACTATTGTAAGTATACACCAGATTACCACCATGCCTGACAGTGCTGTGCCATTAGGGCGTGATCTTGAAATACAAGTCTTCCAAGAAACTTTATGTTCCAATATACTTGTTATAATTAATGTAAGTGGATTATACAATACTACTGGTTTTGTGTACGATTTCCTGTAATCACTTTGTAGTTCACGCGTAGCAATATACTCGCATTCACTCGGGTATTACTTCGCATCAAATACAATAACGACTGGTTTTGTGTAACAGTTCCTGTAATCACCTCGTAGTCTAATATCCTCACATTCTTTCGGATATTACTTCGCATCAACTACTCGGATATTACGGCCACTCGCACACAATACCAATCATTCTTGTGTATATAAACAACGATGTTAGTACTATACTCGTTTATATAAACGATGGCTTACTCTGAGTGAGGTAACACCACCACACCACAGCCTCCACCCGTTCTCTAATGTTGAGCGTTTAACTTGGATCTACCACTGTCAGTGAGCACACCCTCCCCTATGGTGCTCACCCCGTGCCTTGCCCAATTTTCGTGCTGGGTTTCTATGCTGCGGCCAGGCGCCAAGGACCAGGATGAAAGCCACAACAACACAAAACAAGGCGGACTGGACTTGGCAGACGACACTGCCTATTCTCCCCTCACTCTCCCCTCACTCTCCCCCCGCCCCTTCTCCCCGTATCTATTTTCCATTATTTCCGGTGCGGCGCGTGCGCCTGCGCGTTGAGCATGCGCGGTAGGGTGTACCGGAACGCCGCCGCCGCCGCCGCGTCCACTGCCAGAACGAGGCAAACTGGCCGCCATTGTGGTCCTTCCCGGTTCGTTCTCCAAGCACAAACCTGGACGTAGACTGGCTCCAGTGCATACATCCTACGGCTATCCCTCCACCTACCTCACCCCTCCATGCTGGGATACAGTCAGAAGGAAACATACTATAATGAACTGTATTCTGATTGCGTTGAATCATTTAATGAATGTTCATAATCAAAGACTTGAGGAAGTCTGCCCCTCCATCTACCTTACCCCTTCTCGCTGGAACCATGCAGTGGTTAGGCAAGGATGCATTTTATAATGAACTTTATTCTGAATCATATAATGAATGTTCATAATCAAAGACTTGAGCAAGTCTATCCTGGACGTCCTCTTTTCCCCTGGAGTTGTAACTTAGTGTGTTTTTTTGGGAAACGCTTGGAGAGTGAAGGATGATAGTTAGAATGCACTGGGTTGATGTGTGTGTGTGTGTGTGTGTGGGGGGGGGGGGGGGGGTACCCAGCGCTACATACCATTGTTAGCGTCGTGCCTTGTAGGTCTGCACTGCACCTACCCCCCATGCCTCCCCCTCCCCTCCCCCAACCCTGCCCTGACACTACCCTCCCCCCCCCCCCCCCCCACCCACCATCACCGTGATGCAGGGTGCCCTTGCTCACCACCCAAACGGACTCGACGTGAAAATGCGACTTTAAATATTGCAGTGGCGCGGCGAAAGAAAAGTCGGGAACATTGGGTGGCGACAAAGGTACAGTCAAGCCGACTAGATGATAGACATCGATCGGCCGCCAGACGGGCACAATGGTAAAAAGGGCATTATTTAGCGCCATCAGTGAAATTATTTATACAGGAATCAGCCCGGAGTCTCCCCTACAAGCACCTTTTACTTCACTTTGAGAGCCGCAGTCAGGAAATGAATTGCTCCCGGTCTCGGCATAAATGTGTCCACTGCGCAGCCGCCACGCGCACGTCCGGGGGAGGTATAGGTGGCGCTGGCGTCGGAATGGGACGCGCGGTGATAGGAGCGTCCCATGACGGGTAATGTTCAGTGCGCATGCGTGGGGGGTCCCTGTAGGAAATACCTGCTTATTATGAGGAGGTGACCTCTGGCCGGCCTGCGCCCCTCCCGGTACCTCACCTCTAACCCCGCCCTGATGCATTGTTTAGCTATCATATCAGTTCCCTTTCATTATTCATCATTTCATTAGCCTCTTTGGCACGAGCCACTGACCACCTCTGAATTCCCGCGCATCGCCAGCGCCCCCTTAGCGGTGGCGGCGCTAACTAACCGGATAACCTGTCCACACCCAAATAACCTTGCCGCGCCAGTGCCCCCTCAGCGCGCGCCCGCCTGCCTGCCACCAGGGGAGCGGTGGTAGATCATCCCGCCCCACAAACGCCCGTCAAGACAAACCCCACTTTGGTGTAAATCTACGACGACGTTGACCACTCCTTACGACCCCCTGAGCCACAGCAGCGAGGTGCCCGCCTATAACCTCCTTTACATTTTTGTAAGGTACCCTAAAAGTCTGTCGGTGGTACCACGGACTGTATGGCAGTATCAATATGCGTGGTATCTGTTGTTATCCTACCCCGCATATAAATCTCCATAGACTTAACATGGTGTGACTGTATGCCCCGGTTATGCCATAAAATATGTATATGCCACTGGTAAAATATGAAGTTAAAAACATGTGAAAGGGTAGGATGAAATCTAAACATCACTCAATTTCATATGAAATTTCGTGATGTTTCATGATAGTATTAGTTTTCCCTCACTTTTCAATATGTAAGTGTCACGACCTATTGTAATCAATAGATTTTTGTCAAATGCAATCTTGATAAGCCAGTCATCCTCCGATTACGTTTATTAAACAATATTTACCGTGGATCGTCCCTGAGGTTCCCCATCGCTTCATAGGTCGTATCGTCCAGTCTAATTACCGTTTGTAGATCATTAAAAAAGCCCCTGTTCATAATACTAGGCATTACTTGTGCTTCATTGTCACATGGCGAAGATACTGATCGTGTCTGGTGAGTTCACTACGCAACCAATATGCATGGTGTAGTTTAAAGTTCTACGGTTCTTCATGCAGTTCATGAATACCATATTATATGAAATAGCATCAATGCAACCTTTATCAAAGGATATTGAAATTCTAGATATAGGTGCATGTATTGTTCTCTGTTGATATGATGAGTTTAGAACGGCTTCTCGGAAATTGCAACGTATTTTAAAATAATTGAAAAATTCCTGAGGGTTAGGATTATATATAAGCCAATTGAATATTTCAAAACTGTAGTTCGACGATGATGAAAGATATATATTACCAGCCTATTTTGTCCCATAAATGTTGACTTCAGTCGGCCAGGACAGTGAGAGAACTTGTCAACCATATCAAAGGAAAGCTAATCATGGCAGAACCTGCCAGTGCTGTCATCGTCTTATCAACTGTTAGAGTGGACATCAGAAAATCTAGGTCAACTTCAGCTTCATTCCGTCTTGACTTCATCACGATTCGGACGCTGACCTCTCACTCTCCCAGCAGAGGCGTCCCGGCCCCGCACCCTTCATATCCCAAGGGTCTTGTCCGAGGCCAGGCTGTGGCCATTAATCTCAGCCCGGCTCTGAGCAGCTCTGAGCAGCTCTGAGCAGCTCACAACGACGACACCATGACCCGCACCTGACAGCCATTGAGTTACTCCTCACAGGTAGGTCAGCCCGCTGTGGTGCCAAAAACCGTCACCCTGCCAAAAATGGTAATTATCGCCCACCCAATACACGCATGCGTCTGGCCACGTTCTTCTGTTCAGATATCACGGACTATTGGACGTACTATTATTTGGATGTGATTTTAATGTAAATAAATGAAAAGAATAGTATTTGGACATGAGAATTACATGTCGTGATATGTCGTAATATGCTTAATTTCGGCAAATTTTTCACTCTCCAATGGTGGACTTCATCACTGCGCATGTTTGCTCATGCGCACAAGATACTAGTGGGCGATAATTACCATTTTTGGGTAACCGTTTTGGCACTACACCGCCATGAGATACTCGCAGTCGCATTGAAGATGTACCTCATTACAAGGATAGTCTTAAGCCCAGTTCCCACTAGATGATTTGGGGGCATCTAGCAACCGTTGGCGACTATCAGCCAAAAGTTTCTAAGAATTTGCTGAGTCGCCAAGTGGGAACGCAAAATGGCAGAATCGTCGACTATTGCCTTTATCCCCATAATTTGGGCTTGACACGCGCATAGACCATATGTAGGTATCCAATAAGTCAGTGGGTTTACACGGTCCGGCATTAGCTGGTTCCCGTCATTGTATGGTGATAGACCCTCGAGCCATATCCCTCAATCATTGCGGTTTAACAGATTTTATGTAACTGAAATTGGAAATCCGATGCCAGAATTGGATATGTCAGATGTTTCTACATTTACATGCCAAATTATATTCAGTTTCTCCAATTAGAAATAGAAAAATGGCAGTTTATCCGGGAAAGGTGGCCATGGTGTGGCCAGCAAGTTGGGAATGGATCCTTTAGGTAGCCGCAGCGATATCAGGGAGTTAAGTAATGTCTGGAGGGTGTATAGGGGATTTCATTATGCACTATGTATCTGGGATATACTATTATCCTACCCCTAATAAAAAAACTCCATAGGTTTAACATTGGGTCACTGTATTTGGACTGGAGTTCAGAAAAATGAAAAATATCGCTCTAGTGGGATACACTTGACAAATGACGTCATTTGTTAATGTAGAAGTAATTTCTATGGGCGGGGTAGGATAAATTCTAAACCAAACTCGAGTTAGTCGTGTTATTGTTCATCGCACTCCATCAAGATCGTGTATTACTGCTCTCGGCTTTGCCACGCGCAGTAATACGCGATCTTGCCGTCATGCGATAAACAACAACACGACTAACTCGAGTTTGGTTTCTCCATAGTATTTAAATGATAACTCGGATTTGCATGAATAATGAGATTACACAATTAAGAGAACAGACTGGCATATCATCATAAACATTAAAGTTGTCCTCTAATAGGAATTTTATCCAAATGAATTTGGGTTGACAGCAGATATATATCTTTTACTTTTGGAGACTTTTTTGTTTTGGTAGTGATTCAGGTAAACTTAAGGTGTTGTTAAAGTAGTGATCCATATTCAACTCATTGTACATTGATGGTAAGTGACATCAAAGCTCCACTGAAGAAAGCATATCTAAATTCCCCATTAGCGCAGTTAGAATTCAACCTGATCAGTACTGGTCAAGTTGATACTCGGACATTTCACGTGTTTGTCCCCAATCTATATCTAGATAGCCGTCCGGTGACCCTTGGAATTCCTCATTGACCATAGACTTGCAACAGTCCACATGTTATATTTTTAAGTACCTCCTGTCGCATAGCAATCTACCAGAACGTAAGTATTGAAAGATATATTTCACAATTCTAATGACATAATTGAAAAAATCCAATCTGTCGAACACCGGGTTAAAAGGCAATTCAATGCCTATGGCGTCGTGTAGGTGGATTTTGTTGTCGTTGCAAATTTCAAATAAATGATAAGATAGAGGGCACGTCTAATGAGGACCTAACAGCTGCATGTACAAATCAATGTCATCCCCCGTCTCAGGTATCCCCACAGAGCAGGCTCGCTGTACCAATATTAGTGCAGCAAATCATGAGGATGATAGGGTGTGATGTTGGCGGTGGTATCAATGATGGGTTATTCTGAGGGCAATATCCAAGTCATAGTATTATATGGAGACCTGGTTAGTGTGACTGAATCAAGTATGTTCCGTGTTGTTTTGGTCAGAGATATTCAGCGAGGTTGAAGAACGAGGTAAATATTTCCGACCAAAACAACAAGGAAAAGATATGATTCAGTCACACTCACTATGTTCCCTTATCATTATGTACCTGGAAATCATTAATATGCCATTTTATAACTCACTAAATAGCAGAATGACAGGTATATGATAATATATACCTGTGGCCGTATATCCTACATATACCTTCCGCTCCTACCCAAGCTACCCATGTCGCATTGATGGCCGTACGTCACACTGTGGCGTACGAGGTAAAACTTTGCCATTTTAGGTACATGTACATGTATATGATAATACTAGAACAGGCTCTCTTCATATGTCAAAATATATCCCTCTACGGCATTGGGGTATATCTCACTAATTTCACTGCTTATTTTGATGTACGAACACAGTGAGCTAGTTTCCCTATATCATTTCCAAATTTTGAGAATTTTTGAGAAGTCTAGTTCGTTAAGAATTCTTCGCCCATAGAGCGCAGTGAGAACCTTGTACAGATTATGACTCATGGTCTTCTCGAAATTTACAAAACAGGGAGAGCAAATTTTATTGTACGAACACAGTGAGCCAGTTTCCCTATATTATTATATACCCGTACACGAATGTCTCTAGTAGTAATGATTTCATGCATCCACACTGTGGCGTAATATATATAATACTATCCTCTGTACCACGTGACCATTGATTCTTCTATTTAGTGAGTTGTAGGATGGCATTTTAATCATTTCTAGGTATATAATAATAGAAAGACATAGTGAGTGTCATAGATATATTCCATCTGTTCCTCGATATACTCACTTCATTCTTCGAATTCGGTGAGTATTTCTGACCAAAATATCTCTGATCAGATTCCATTCAGATACACTAACCATGTCTTTCTATATCATTTCCCAATTTTTAGAACCAAATGTGTAGACTTGGTTTCTATACCTGGATATTTGGTCTTCTCGAAATTTACAAAACAAGGAGATCAGTGTATGCATTATGTGTCAGGATAATAATGCACACATGTGTCAGGATAAGAATGCACACGGCAGGTGTGGGGTGGTCCTGTATCAAAGCTCGCAGTGCACCGCTTCACAGAGAACACCACATCGATACCCCTCATAAAAATTCTCTTTAATTTGCTTCTTGTTGTTCCGCGGCCGGGTTTACAACCGTGGTAATTAATAACCGTACTCATCATAGGGGCATGAACGGAGGCTAATAAACAACGACAGGGTACATAAACCAGTTTCTTTATGTTATCATATTCTCGCCATTATTTAGCACATGAAACCACCCCGCGACGAATTATCGTTGTATAATAGGGTTAAGTATGGCTGAATGATGTAATTATTAACTACTGCTTTATCATTATGCAGGGATGTCAGTTGGGGTCATAGGAAAATAGGAAATATTTTTCATGTGGTATTTACTGCCGCAGAAAACATGGAAAACACTTTGATATCTTCTATGAAATGGGGCAGAGGGCATGTAGGTAAGTTTGAGCCAAGGTTTATTGGTGTGAATGAATGTATTCGCTCTTTGTTTTACACAAGAACAAATATGTATAAACTGAAAATGAAAACAAGGATTTTATTGGAAATGAGGAAAACTGCCATCCCTGATTGTGTCTGGAGGTATTCTTCAGGGACGTATCGGGAATACCACCAGTCATAATGGACGATAATGTAGAGGTATGCTCACCCTCAACCCCTGCCACCCCTCCTGCCCTCACCTCATCTCCATGGTAATTTGGGACGGTGGGGGATAGTGATACGCAACCCTGATCCATCCACCACACCCCCACACCCCACACCACACCCCCCCTCACACCACACCCCTCACACCACACCACACCCCCACCCCTCACACCACACCCCACCCCTCACACCACACCCCCACCCCTCACACCACACCCCCACCCCTCACACCACACCCCACCCCTCACACCACACCCCCACCCCTCACACCACACCCCCACCACTCACACCACACCCCACCCCTCACACCACAATCCCACCCCTCACACAACACCCCTCACACCACACCTCCACCCCTCACACCACACCCCTCACACCACACCCCCACCCGTCATACCACACCCCCACCCCTCACACCACCCCCACCCCTCACACCACACCCCCACCCCTCACACCACACCCCCACCCCTCACACCACACCCCCACCCCTCACACCCCACCCCCACCCCTCACACCACACCCCCACCCCTCACACCACACCCCCACCACTCACACCACATCCCCACCCCTCACACCACACCCCCACCCCTCACACCACACCCCTCACACCACACCACACCACACCACACCCTTCACACCACACCCCCACCCCTCACACCACACCCCTCACACCACACCCCCACCCCTAACCCCCCCCCCTTCACACCACACCCCAACCCCTCACACCACACCACACCACACCCCCACCCCTCACACCACACCCCTCACACCACACCCCCACCCCTAACCCCCCCCTTCACACCAAACCCCCACCCCTCACACCACACCCCTCACACCACACCACACCACACCCACACCCCTCACACCACACCACACCACACACCCACCCCTCACACCACACACCCACCCCTCACACCACTCCATCCCTCACACCACACACCCACCCTTCACACCCCGAGGGTTGGCTCTCTTGACGCCCTTTGTGTCAGGGCCGGGTCATGACGTATCGCTGCAGGTCGTGACAGGGGGGTCATGACAGGGGCACGTTGTGGTTATCTAACCTTTGGCACCGGCCCCGATAAGCCTGTCACAGGGTGGCCTAATTATCGGGCTGGCTGTCAGTGTCTGCCCTTATTATCGCTCAGCCGTTCGGCTAGTTAACTCTGATTGATTACGCACAATAACGCGCCATTATCCACGCCCATATGCCGCCAGTACCTGAGCCCGACGCGCAACGCATTGTGGGAAGCTCGCCCCCGCACTCCCAGGGGGCGCCACCCACTCACCCCGGCGTCTCGTAGTGGTCACGTGCTGGTCACCTAATCTCGCGGCGCTCCTTCTCTTTCTCGCGAGACCCCGACGCGGGCGGCGGCCATTTTTCACTGGGCGCCTGGCGGTCAGCAGCGTCCACTGCAAGAATCAGCCAATCAGCGCGCTCAGCGCCCGTCGGCCCGGACCTTGCACTTCCAATTTGGCCGCTTGTAGAACAAGGTGTGATTAAGTGCGCGCCTGCCCGGCCCGGGTCTTGTCCAATCAGGAGGCCCCTTCTAAAGCCGGATAATTGATCCTGTCGACCCAGGCGCGGTCGATCCAGCCGAGTCTTTGTTGTAGGTCGGCCATTGTCGACCCCTTTTCCTTCCTCCGGTCAAGGTGACCTCTGTCCGCAGACGACAATCTAATCTCCACAATGTCATTCCGCTTGATCTAGAATCATTGTTCTCGATGCGATTTTCCTCCGCGTGAGCTGAGACGGTCAGAGAGACAGAGAAATGAGACGAGGCCTGATGCGTGTCTAGCCTCCAAATTTACCTTATCAACCTGACGGTGTGTTTATACGCCACGTGCACAATATACGGGTCTAAAGCGGGATTCACACGATGGGATTCATGTACCTCACAGGGTTCAAAATCCCATGATAATCTGTTCATTTTTAGCGGTAAATGTCGCAAACAATTGCAAGACAGAAAACATGTCTCAGGGAAATGGAACCATACACTTTAGATGAAGAAATTGTTTTAGAGTACTTAATCTCAGCAGGATTTGTCTCAGACAAACACCCTGTGAGATACATAAACGAGTTTGGAGTGCGCAGTAAAATGAACGAGCCGACAGCCAAGAGAATATTCTGAAGTACTCCAAATGAGATGGTGAACGGGGACTCAGACCAAACGCGAATATGTTTCTGATTTTATCTTAGCAAATATTTATCAGTTTAAAGCCCATTGACTGATTGAGTATGAGTTACCGTACTCGCAAGCCTGTTGAGTACGGGTTCCTAATGTTAAGCTTATATGGACGTTTATACCAGGCTAAGATGATATTCCTCTCCTATATTACAAGGCTAAGATAAAGGCTATTACTAACCTCCTGGAGACTCCCGATGAGATATCGTGCCAGCAGACATTGCGAATTGCGCACGCGCGGGAAATTCACGTGAGATCAAAGGATCGGGGAGGAGAGCGCAATGCTCTATGAAAACATGTCCATTGGCAGTGTAGCTAGTTGTAATTTAGGGGCTCCGGGTGTGGAGGGGTTGGAGAGGGGGAGAGGGTTGAGAGGTTGAGTAGGTAGTATGCGGGGGACCCTTGATCATGACAACAAGGGCACAGAGAGGGGTGAGCCTCGACTGAGGTCATTACTGATTGTCGTCTGCTAGTTTTCGCGCGCTTTCCTTGGCGCGCGCGTGACGTAGGACGTAGGCTGCAGTTGATTGGCGGAATCTGAAGAGCCACAGGACCGTTTTGATAGCGGCAGTCATGTGCCTATTATCATGTGGGATTATTTCTAACCTCCTTACCCCTACCCCTCTCGGGCAAGCACCCCCACCCCCTCCCCACCCCACTCTTCTTTATCATCATTTCCATTGCTGTATGGGGCCAAGCGAGGGACAATCGACGCCACCAAACGAGCGCTGCGCACACCACTATGGATGCAGCCACATAACACGGACCTCTCTTCCTAATGCCCCATTTAGGGCCCCGACAGTATCCCTTCATCTTTCTACGGTGCCCCGAACATGAATCTTCCGACTGCTTTCATCAGGGCGCTGCGACTGGGGACCCGGGTCCATTTGGGCGGGAGTTGGGGACTTTATTGTTTATAATCGGGTCGTCTGTGTGTGAACTAACAGAGGAAGCGTCTCTGTGTCGGCGGCGTCTCCTCCAGCGCGGGAACAGACGCCCGGTGTACGCCTACTGGAGGTGTTGTTCTCACCACCCGACGCCCTCACAGCCCCTGGAGGAGAGAGGAGCGAGCCACTCTCCCAGCAGATCTTCCACGGCGCTAGTGCTAGCTAATCTCTGCTTCAACCCAAAGCCGGAGACACAGCAAGCGAGTAACAGCAGCGATCTCCAGAATCGCCAACAAAAAATTTGCATGTATGTGCGATATTATTTCAGAGTGACATCTCCCACTAATAATTTAGTATCCCTGATGCAATAATCAGATGAAATGTGAAATGATAGCTCACATATACGCTATTTTGTGTTGGCGATTCCGGAAATCGCCGCGTTACTCGCTTGGTGTTGCAAACAAAACCCTGCAACACATGATGTGCTCCCCACTGAAGAAAGTAATTTCTAATGCCATGTCTGATTTGACATAACAAATAAAAGAAATGAATGTAATTATTTACCATGTAATATGTGCATTTCTATATACATGTAGAACACAAAATGCTACTTCCCAAAGTGCTAATAATTTAGGATATTAAAAAAAAAGGCAGATGGGACAGTCCCAAACAGGTCAGTGTAGAGATAGACTGGCTCCAGTCCGTGCATCCAATGGCTAGCCCCCACCTACCTTACCCCTCCTACTCGGATGTCAGGCAAGGAACTTTATTCTGATTTTCTTCAATCGGTTAATAACTGTTCAGAACCAAATACTTGAGCAAGTCTAATGCAGAGATACAAGCGACCGGAGGAAATAGAGCTCAGGATCTCTGCTAGGAGAGTGTGAGGGAGTAGGGGGCGAGGCGGAGGGTAGGCTCGGCGTAGGCTGTGATCCCAGGTCTTGTGGCCACAATTACCATTTAAAGCCCTCCGCTGGTTGTGCCGGTTTCCGCCGGTTGCCGGCCTGCTGATAGGCTCATCAAACAGGACCGACCAGCTCAGCCGCCGCAGCTGGTTCCCGGGCCAAGACAAAAGTACATAGAGAGAGGGCTGGGGACCCAGCAGACGTGCTTTACCCGCGTGGCGCCCTCTGGAGGAAGGCTAGTCCTCGCCTAGAGCTTATGGGGGCACTTTCTATCCTTAACCCCCACCTTCAATTGACTCGTATATAATCACATGAAACCAAGACTAAAGTAACCTGTGGTGAAGTAAAAATGACAGTGACAAAACTTCCAAACTATATTTATAAATCATGAAATATAGATAATAATAAATCTTAGTTGTTATGTATTTCACGAACAATGTTAACGTGCTTTAGATCCCTCGGTGGTGGCCTGATTACATCATCTAAACCAATTGAATCGTGGAGGCATTCTCTGCAAGTCTCGTTTCCATTCACCGATCTGACGTCGGTGTACCCCAAAATATGTATCGGTGGTTCCTGACTGCAGATCGGTGCTAATGTATAATCGGCCCGATGGAAATGAGGTTTTATAAGGCCCGTTTCCAGTGGCCGATTTCCCGTCACCGATCTAAAGTCAGAAACCACCGACAGACTTTTGGCACTGCTGACACAAAATCAGTCAATGGAAACAACCCAGCTTGTGAAATGACCCATGACTTTTTCTGCTTAGATTATGCAATGTGGCACCACCCGCCACTGAGTTAAAGCTTGGTCACTGAGTGAAAACTACTTCCCTGAGCGATTTTTCGATACTGACGCACAGTCGGTGGCACCACCGACAGACTCTCTGGGTAACTCGAAAAATCTCTGCCACTTTCGTCGGCCAATGGAAACGGGCCTATACGGCATATAGCCTATGATACATGGGCGCCGCCATGACGCCCCCAGAGAAGGTGTTCTTCACTTATGGAGGTGAAAAAGTACGTGTTCTTCACTAAAGGAGGTGGAAAAGAAGTGAGTGATAATTGGGAAATGTCACAACTTTAGCCTTGCTCACTTATTTATATAAAGTATTCCATATGGAAAATATCATGTCTTGGGTTAAATCATTATGTCATCCTGCTTTGGGATGGGTGAAGACAGTCAAGGGAACCATGGTAAAACATTGAAAGGCAGTTAAATTTCGTAAGAACAAGGAGCCAGAATACAGGTTTGTCCCCCGACCACCTAGTCACTGCTTCATGAACTAACAATGGCTCTGTCCCCTATAGGACGCGCCCTGAGTAGCCTCCGCTTCTCTTACATCTGTCTCTGACGACCTTTGAACTGGGCGTCTCTGCGTCTGCTTACCCAATTGGACGTTATGGTTTTCTTTCGTTGACAAAACCGCAACCGCGGGAACCACAAGACAGAAGCAGACGACATCCAATAAGAGACAAGAGCCGGGATTCCCGCGCGAACCTGCGCCTGCGCGGCTCCTTTGTTGACCATTGCGCATGCCCACTGAGCACCAATGGCGCCCCTGACTTTGTAGAGACTACGTGCGCGTTCCTCTGTCTGTCTGTGTGTCTGTCTGTCTGTGTGTCTCTCTGCCTGGCCGTGTGTAGTGTGCCTGTGTGTCTGTGTGTCTTTACGTGTGGTGTGTGTATGCTTGGTGTGGTGTGTTTGGTGTGGTGAGTTGTGTGTGTGTGTTAGACTTTCTCAAGTCTTGGATACGTACGCAAACCAGTACCCTTTGTACTGATCGGACCCAGTATAAATAAATAAATAAATAAAAAAAATTTATGAACATTCATTAATTGATTTAACACAATAAGAATAAAGTTCATTAAAGTATGTATCCTCCTCTGACTGGCCCCTGTATCCCAACGAGGAGGGTAGCCATAGGATGCAGGGACTGGAGCCTGTCTATGTGTGTTTGGTGTGGTGTGTTTGGTGTGGTGTGTTTGGTGTGGTGTGTTTGGTGTGGTGAGTAGTGTGTGTGTGTGGGTGTTTTTTTTGTCTCTGGGTGTGGTTGGAACTGACCACAACTTAGCTGTAGTAAAGACTCATAGAAAAACAGACAGGGATAGGCAGACAGAGGGTGAGACAGAGATAGGTACAAGATATAGAGATACAAAGAGGGACAGGGACAGAGAGAGGATGGGTGGTTTTGGAAAGAAAGCCGCATGGTCATCGCTAAGGAACTCTCCGTTTGAGGTTAGGGGAGAGTGGAATGGGTGTGGAGGGGGGTTGAGGTGATTATAGTAAGACAGAGGGCGCCAGCTGTGCCTCTGCCCGCACCACTGTTAGTTTGGATCCAACGAGATCCAAAGGATCCAAGCAGGCATCCAGCTTACTAAGGGATCCACCATACCTTTAGCCAAGGCATGCCCTTACACAGAGAAACCCTCTCACAGTCTGCTGGGTCTGTAGCCTCCTAATAATTCCTCCCAGTCCCCCCTCCTCCCCACCCACAGTCCCTGCCGCCTAACACACATGTATGTGTCTGTGTCGCCTGGGCCTCTTCTATGGACTGCCTCGGTCCCTTTTCTCCTTCTGGCCACCAGGCGGCACGCACGTTCGCTGCGCATGCGCAAGCTTCGTCTCTGATCTCTCTCTTGTTTGCTTCTTTTCTCCGGGATCCAAAACCAGAAGCGGCCGTGCTTTTGCCATCAAACGCAGCCTGATCTCGTCTGCCGCCCGCCGCCTTGCCCGCCAAAGTGTGTCGTGAAAACAATATTCGCGCTGTTCCCCCGATACAGACCAAGTGGAGTATCCGCACGACGCCAATAAAGACGCCCCTGCCTTCATGGCCAATGAAGGGGCGTTTCACGTTTGAAGCCATCGATGACTAATAAACCTACCGGCTGTAAGGAATCGATGGTTTCTTTTGTTTTTATCCAGAGAAAGTCACGGAAATGTCGTCTGCCCATGAAAGAGTCATTAAAGACAGAACGCTTTATGATCCTCCAGATGTGTGGTGGAAAGGAGGGGCACATACTGGGACATGTTAGGTCTTACAGTATAGGCCAAACAGAGGGGCAGTTAGTCACAGAACACTGGTTTCTTCATAGTATGATTTGAGTGGATTTTACTTTCATCTTTATTTTCAAAACTCGGCATTGCTTTGTATGTGTTTCCTCTACAGTGAAGTATGTTTTATGTAAACCGCCACGTCTAAGTTTAGGAGAAATTGGCCAATATTGAATTCCAATAAATCCATTTTATACAACACTGCCCATATTTCAACATGAATAATATTTGGGCACCTATTTTAATCATAGTAAAACCTTTCCTTCCTCTTCACTTTTTCCGCTAAATTTCACTTAAACAGAGTAAAATGAACACTTCAGGAATATTCTAAAGTACTTTCTTAATTCAGGGATGTTGGGCTCATGAAATAAGGGAATATTTCCTGCCTTCGAGAGACTCAGAAAACATGGAAAAGACATCGTTAGTGACCTTGATTGGGACTGGGTTGTATATGGGGAGGTTTGAACCACTGTTACTTGGTGTAAATAAGACCCAAATTATCCTCTCTTTGTTTTAGACAAGAAAAACGAATTGTTTAAACTAAAAATGAAAAGAGGAAAACTGCCATCGCTCTAAATTCACAATCCTATTGTTTTCTCTCTGAAAAAAACCACTCCTGCACAATATCTATACTGAGCAGACGACATTTTAAAAGAAACAGACTACCACTCTGTCCCAAATAATCAGGCATCAGCCTGCTGTAGTGATTACCGTTGATTGCCGGTCGGCAATTCAACAAGGCCGCCTGCATAACGGGGAGCTACAAGCAGACGTCGTACGCCTTGAGGCAGGGAAGGAGGCGGGTGGGGGAGAGAAAAGCGGAGGGGTCTTTATTTGCTGTCTTTTTCCCTCCAATTCCCGGGGTCACATCACCCTAACCTGTACCACAATCAACGCTTTGTTACGTCAAGAAAACACAACTCTTTGATTGGATCACAACAAACGCCAGAGGGCGCGCTAGTCGCAGGTCGCGCATGCGTCGCGGCAGTAAACCCTCCCCCGGACGCCATTTTGTTCCTTTTTCTTCTTCTCCATTCTCCCATTTTTCTCTCCCCGTCTTTCTTTTCTTTCCCCGCCTCATTGAGTGAATCCGCCAAGTGTGGCCCTCTTCTGAAGAGTTGAAGCTAAGCGTATTAATAAGAATAACCTCGAGGTGGAGTCTCGCGACGGATGTCCATACACCTAAATAAAGAGTCCCTGTTGTTTACATCACAGACATGATATATTTATGCCCCTCAAAGCCTACTCAAATGTACAAGGGCTTATGCGGTACATATGGAGAGAGAGAGAGAGAGAGAGAGAGAGGGTGGTGTGAGGGGGGCAGTTTGGCTGAATAATTCCATTATACGCAGCCTCTTTTTGGAGTTGCTGATTGTCGTCTGCTATTGTTGGTGGTGGCGTTCCTTCACGGCTGTCCCGCGCCGACCCCGGGCTTTGTGGCCGGCTGTGGCGGCCGCAAGCCCCGGTCAGACAGCCCCTGAATGGCCGCCGTCAGTTTCTGCATTTATAATTGATGTCATAATGTGTGGGAAAGAGTCTCCCCCTTTACCAACCTCCAGACACACTTTCTTGTGGACATAAAAGATGGCCTCCTTTCTTTCTCACTGCTGCACTAAGGGCGTATGGCAGTCACCAGAGCATTTGATGGGAGATGTATTGTCATTGTGAAGCCATGGCTGGGGCACGACCACAGGGACTGGGCGTAGGGTTACTAACTTTCCTGCATAGGCATACATACACCCATGCTTGCATGGTGACATAGGAGGTGGGTGACCGGATGAAGGGTTGTATAGCTATGGACTGGGGAGCAGCGTGGTAGGTATTGACAGTGTTGAAAGCTGATCCATCTGATCTCCTGTTAATTGTTCAGAGTTGCCTCAACCATTCAATGCCTATCACTAATTGGTCATCCCGAAATGAGGTCAACCTAATCTATCTCCCGTGTTGTGGAGTTGTCACGAATAATTCTAAACCGTTATAGGATGCGACATCAGAGGGCCACATCCGGAGGCAGTAATATTTATTGGGAATGATAGAAATTAATCATGAATATCTGAGTAGTTTCATTTTTTTTTGATATAATGAAAATGCATTCATGTACATTCTCGGATGGAAACCTACTTAAAAGACTGCATTTTTGGGTATTGTCGAATAGTAAGTAAATCTATGGCATACATCTACAATAGGAAAACTTTACTAATCATATCTCTTGCTTATGCATCTGTGTACCTGTGTCTATATAAATACATGTAGTTGGTTCCATGCTGTAGGTATAGTTCCAGAGCATGCAATATGCTTAATCAAATAAAAATTCATATTTTTTTCTTCAAACGAATCAAATCAAAGTACGCATACGTATGAAATACATGATTGGCGATATTTCATGGTAGAATATCAGACAATTTCCATGTAGTACAGTTTAACATATATATATAGTATGCATTCAGATAAAAATATATATCCATAAGATAATCCATAGATATCGTGGAGAAATCCACATAGCTACTTGGATCTACCTTCTGGCTTACTGCAGGTATTCAGGCATGAAGCCTGCAACTCTTATAACACCCTATTCCTCGTGTGAAAGGTCCATGCTAAGCCGCATGTTGTTCACATGTTACCTTTACTGTGAGGAGGTGTCAGGGGGGTCAGAGAGGGGCCCAACCTGTCTACAAGCCTACAGACTCTGGAGGAATCCAGGCATTCTGACACCAGTTCTAACTCAGTCGACTGTAGGTGACCTATAGTGTAAGCATGACCATTTACCCCATCACGGTATACCTATTGGAGGACGGAGGGCCGTTATCCCACTCAGCGCATCCCGCAGGATCTACCCCCGACCCCCAGCACCCTCTTACGGTTGACATTGGTTGCTGAGCCGGGTCGATGTGTGCCCGGAATAAAGCCGGTCTTTCTTGTTGGGGTGGATCATTGCGTGGAGATCCAAATCCACCCCCAGATCACCCGACATACTCGCTATCATAGGGACATACAAAGTAGGGTCTAACGTCTTCGCATCTTAATTCAAATACTCTTCAATTTTTTTTGTTGTACTCAACTTGAATGCTTCCCTATTTCAACTTCCTTTGGGTTGATACGAACATATATTCTTAGACGGACAGACAGATAGGCAGACAGACACACAATATATATATATATATATATATATATATATATATATATAGAGAGAGAGAGAGAGAGATAGAGAGAGATAGAGAGAGAAAGAGGACGAGAGAGAGAGAGAGAGATGTGTATATATATACATATATATAAGCAGATGTATGTATATATATATGTGTACACATATATTGAATATTGAAAATCCGCACATATATCAATATATCAATGTATATATATACATATATATTACATATTTTTTTTGCATTCACCCCACCACCCTCACAACCACCCCACCCTCACCCCCAACACACGCTCAGAGACACACACAGACACACAGGTGATTTTTTCCCCTCCTCTCTCCCTCACTCCCTCCTCTCCCCTCCCCTCCACATCTCTCTCTCTCACAGAGAACATGACCATGTTTCACGTCCCTCGTCTCGCACAGACAAACCAAGTCCATTCTACCATTCAGGCGGATGCACTGCACCCTACCCAGCGCCACGCCGCGTTAGCTTCATTTTTGCCCGGCGCCTTTCTCCGTCGCGGCCGGCCCAGTGTCCGGGCGCAGTCAGCGTGGGGCGCGCCCGACCACCACCTTACAGCGGCCGAAAGCACGCGGAAAATCCGCCGTTACACCGAACGGGACAACTCCATACGTCGAGGCTATTGAGGCGTTTAGTTTCGAGGCTATCCCAGCTCGCTCTCCAAGCACAGTGCCTTGTTTCCAGCCGCCTACACACACACGCAATGATCGAACGTGGGGATGGGTGGGTTGTTATAGGGGAAGTTTTCCACTGAGATTGTGCTGGGAGAGTGTGGTTAACATGTCCTCTCGCCCCAGCTCGTGATCTCTCGCGAGAGGGTCGCTCGCTGGGCCCCGGCTGGTTGGCAGGCGTCCTGCGATTGCACATGCTAGAACCAGCAAGTTGGTCGGTTGTTAAGGAGACTCTTTCAAAGTGTCCAGCTGCCTTAATGTACGTCCTATAGATGAATGTTTAACTCACAGAGAGCATTCGCCCACAAGGGGACTAACCAGTGCGAATGTCTTGTCCTCGACTTCCTACACAAACAAACTATCCACTCACCTGACTAAAAATTCAGAAGAGAGAGATTCCAAAGAGCAATCGAGTATCAAATGAAATGTGTTCAGTATCCATGAATTATTTCTACATTGAGTGAGGTTCTATTGGGTTAATTTCCCACTGATTCATATATGGTAATGTGCAAGGTACCATCAAAGGGTGGGCCAAAATCAAAGCACATCATTGAATAGGCTTGGATCTATTCATTTGATTAACAAATAAGACACGTATGCCTCCTGTGCTGGGAATTTTCTTACATATTTGTGATGTTCGTTTGACCCACGAAGCATTCCCCAGTAACATCCACAGGCAATTTATTCAGTTCAAAGATCTCAAATTGCAGTAATATTAAGAAAGAAATTGTAAGTGTTTGGTCTCTATCCCCATTTGCCATTGTAGCATGTAGTACTCCAAACGAGACACAGACCAAACACTCATCAATTTCCTTCATAATATCACTGCAATTTGAGATTTTTGAACAAAACATGAATATGCTTCTGATCTTATCTCTACCTGCAAATATTTATCTGTTTATTGTCCATTGATTATGAGTTAACATACTCGCAAGCCTGTAAAGAACGAGTTCCTAATGTTAAGCCTATGGACGTTCATACCAGGCTAAGATAAAACATGGATCTCTCACGTAACTATACAACACACGAGTAGGGCAACTGTCAGGGGATGGTTTTCTAAAGAAGAAACCAACAAATTATGGTCAAAGTCGTCGTTCTCCACGAATTTGATGCAGTGTGATATGAACGAGGCGACAGCCGAGTAAATATCACATAGCATTCAAACGAGTTGGAGAATGACTTCTTTGACCAAAACGAGTTGCTTTCTGTATTTATCTCACCCCTGTACACACTAAATAAATGGACACACAGGCTATAGACCATGGAGAACGGACTGCAATACTTGTAGGGGCATGGAGAACGAGTTCCCAGTGTTAACCCTATGGACATTTATTCCAGGGGTGAGATAAATGTTGTTCTTGATCCTCATTCTCCTTCCCTAACCTCGATAGACAAAGAAAATGGCCTACGTCTTAGAAAACAAATAGAGCATTTATAAATACTGAGCGTGTTGTGTGGTGGTTGTGCGGGGACATGCGACGTAACCAGGGAAGAGACTATTAAAACATACCTCTCAGGGCGATACCAGAGGCCATATAGCCCCATCAGTGTGTACGTACATGTGTATCACCCCCACATGTTCTGGTGATGATCCCTATTGAAAACTGTCATACTGAGTGGTCCTATGTAAACTTGATGAACTGGCTTTGTATTTATGTCATTTATATGGCTTGGTTTATAATGGTTGGTGTGCCAATAATGGCTGGGGCCGGTTGCAAAAGTCAGTCTTGAGAATTTTCCCCCCAAGTTTGAGACTATAGATATATGATGGTAAAATATCTTTGTCATTGATATACATATCAATTAATTATTGGATTCTGGTAATTCACGCTGTGGCCATTATAGAGGAAACCTATGAAATTGTACATTCAAATCTCGTATCCCACCGAGTTTGAATAGCATAGTAATTCACAAAGCGAAGCCACATACATTGCATAGCGACTCAAACGAGATGGAATTGAGCGCTGACGGTAACCTTGAATGGGTTGTGAATTTAGCTCACCCCTCACATTGACTAATTGGCTAACATAATTTCCCATTGAGTATTTTTTTCAAAATACTCCATGGGCATAGAGTACAAGTTCCCAATATTAAGTCTACAGGGCAAAAGTACCACAGGTGGGATAAAGGATAGGATGTCATTTACCTCCAGTTCAGTGTACTGTATAGCTATGAGAAGGAACTGCATTGGGATAAGACTGGCCTCAGTCCCTGTATCCTACCCCTCCACCCCTTCTGAGTGACACATGATTCATGGGCCAGTCAGAGAAGGACACATACTATAATGAATTGCATTCCGATTTTCTTTTATCATTTAATAAATGTTCATAATCAAAGACTTGAGAAAGTCTACATTGAGATCAGTAGCCACTGAAAATATGCCATGTGTTTACATGAATCTGTAAAAAGCTGAAAATACAACTTCCCTCAGGATCTTTCTCTCTGGGTCCATTTTAGGAACTCACCCTGCATGTGCCTGACAATCGTAATTGAAGACTGGGATTTGGCACAGTGAAGGGGTGTAGTAGTAGCAGGGTACCTGGCTGAAATGTCGTCTGCTGGGCTGCGGCACGTCACCAGGGACCTGTTTCAGTAGTTTCGTGACATGTCTAGATAGCGTCTGTGACACCATACGGACAGATCACAAGACTGCAATCTATGACACGCTGAGTTTCACTCACTTCCCATAGGAATTAAGCAATGACACATTAACATGAGTAGGGGATACATATAACCTATAATCGTTCCAAATATGAAGAAGATTGGCCACTCCGATTTTCTGATATTTGCTAGTCTTTTTCGGCTGTTGCTTGCACTGTTGGTGCCGCTGTTGATGTCTGTCTAGGCCTAATGTCACAAGCCTACTGAAACAGGTCCCAGGAGACGTCAGGTAAAGCGGGAAGGACAAGACTACCTGCGACCGTTAAAGTCACACACCTGTGGGTTTTACTGCTTCCTACCACAATCTGGGCATGTGATAACCTGAATGAGGTCGGTTGTTTTTCACTGATGTATATTGTGCATACACGTAATACATCATGTGTCCGATCCACCAAGTAGGGAGATGTACAAAGGAAGGTACTATATGGAGACGTGGTTAGTGTGCCTGAATGGAATTTGTTCAGAGGTTTTTTGGTCGGAAATATTCACCGAGTTCAAAGAACGGGGTGAATATGTCCAACCGAAATATCGAGGAACCGATGTAATTCAGGTGCACTCACTATGTCTCCTTAATATTATTATAAATGCCATTTTAAATTTCCCTAAATAGCAGAACGGCAGTGGTCACGTGGTACGGAGGATCATTTTTTCGTCACTCAGTAACGAACCGAATCTGTTCTCCTGGTCAGTAAAAGTGAGACATGCGTATATAATGCATTATGTGTCTGGTCCACCAAGTAGGGAAATATACATAGGAAAGTACTATTAGAGATGAAATAAAGGAAATATTAATGAAACATTCATTTCGTGGGAGTGAAAGTAGTATCCATTATGATGCAAAGACATAAATAGATTTTTTGATAACTGGTATAAGTTAGGCATGCACGTCGTATAGTTAAAGATTGGGATAGCTACTGGGACTATTCGGGGCCACTCCATAAAGTATGTACGCAGAATTTCCGAAATTTTTGACCCCCCAACTACCATCCCGATCTTGTACGCAATAAAACAAAGAAGGGGCATACGCAAATTTCTGAATTCTTTACCCCACACCCCCTCCCGATCTTGTACGCAAGGAAAGAGCACACGCAAAATTTCCGAAATTTTGTAACCCCCCAGTGCGTACGTACTTTATGGACGGCTTCTTCTGCTGGAAAAATTAGGTATTCAGGAGTTTCCTGTGAACTATAAATTCAAATAAATGCTATTCATGATATGTTTTAATAGGATAGTGACTGGGGCATTCTATGAACGACAAGAATAGGCGTGTGGGTGTGGTGAGACCACCTCTTTTCTTATATCCAGCAAAGGAGGAAACATCACAATGAGTATGCATCTATGTACCTGTGATATATGCTGACCTTTTGCCTTCAATGATGTAGTACAATAACTCACCACCGGCTTGGATAAAAACTATTCTCACCACCTTTCTACCTTGGCAGTGGGTACGCGGCCTCTTCCCCTATTATTACAACCAATATAATAACTCTTACGCCAAAAGCCTTTTATCTACAGTTCCGCAGATGTTCCCAACGAACAAAGCAAAGTATTCCAATATTGTCCTCTTCCCCTGTGTCTACGTTTACGATTTAACACCTGACATTTGGCAGGTTTCTGTGGGAAAGCTAAGGTGTATATAAGGCGGTGGTCTGTCTGGGCAGGTGTCGCAACGACTGGTATTGTGTACCTTGATGGGTGATTGATGTACCGTTCTCACACCCCTCAGGCTGACATTTGCATTCGGCCATTTTCACCCAAAACTCAACACTAAAGAAGACAAAGCGCCCCATTATCTGGCCATGCAAGGATGATGCAAGCGAAGGTGTCGTTGAGGTGTGTGTCTGATTTATGATGGAGGGGGCGTGTTAGACTGGCTCCAGTCACTGCATCCTATGGCTATCCTCCTCGCTGGGCTACAGGGACTGTAGACTTGCTCAAGTCTTTGATTATGAACACTCATTAAATGATTAATCACAATCAGAATGAAGTTCATTAAAGTATGTATCCTTCTCTGACTGGTCCATGAATCAAAGACTTGTCCACTATGAACAGAATCTCCTGTTTATGGCCCCAAGCCACTCCCTGTAACCCTATACCTCCTCCTACCCCTACCCCCTCCCCCACCCCTCCCCTCCTCCAGTTCCCTTGCCGCCTGTATTATCATAGCAATAAATTTAAATAATCCTGACTGTGACCCGATTTTGATCAAAGTGATAGGGTATCAATCTCCCATCAGATATCTGTACAGTAGCTATGATATCTGTATGGAGAGTGTTGGAAATAATGGCGCTATACAGTGCCAGAAATCTAACACCATTACCGATTGTACCTGTATAAATTTTAACATATACAGTAAAATACTGCCTAACGGACACCCCGCGTTAACGGACACTTTTGTTCGGAACAGTTCCCTCTTTCAGATGTCGATTTTAACCTCGCATAAGAGAACACCCCGTGTAAGCGGTCTCGCTTTGGCCCAGAACGGAGCGTGTCTGCTTACACAGGGTTCTACTGTGGATATTAAAAAAAGAAACCAATAAGTTTTGATCAAATTCGAAACAGAGGGATATGAACGAGGCGACATCATGTGTAAACATCACATAGCATTTAAACAAGTTGGAGAACGACAACTTTGACCAAAACGAGTTCCTTTCTGTATTTATCTCACCCCTATATACACTAAAAGAATGGACAACACACAGAATATAGACTGCAATACTCGTAGGAGCATGGAGAATGAGTTCCCAGTGTTTAGCCGATGAATTGAAGTATAAAAGGGCCTCATGAACATGCACGTTTCTAATCTGTTGCTACACCAAAATGTTTGAAATTACTTAAGTGAACAGATATTCGACGTTTAAGACTTAATCCCTGGGTGTCTTCTCCAAAACGGGGCAAGTTCTCCTTTACGGGGCGACTTGGTATCGGGGGGGGGGGGAGAGTTCTCCAGTAACCACTCAGGTATGTACGGCCTCGGGGCACATACATGAGACAATACATCAGCGCGTCGAGCCTCAGAAATACCCCACACACCCAGCTGACTTTAATAATGGCGGCCATTTGTTGTCAGCTTTTTGAGACTGCTTCACCAGGCATGACCCATACGGGACTGAGAGGCGAGGATGTCAGGGCTTACACTAGACGTGTTCAAGTATTTGATTATTAACATACATTGAATGATTAATATGAATTACAATGTGTTAGGTTCCTCATGCTGGCTCAGGTATCAAACAGGCTAAGGGGAGTGTAAGGGGATGGGGTAAGGGCTGTGTGCGGTGGCGGCAGGCAGGGAGGCAGAGGCAGGTAGCAAACTTTATTATACCGCCGTATGTACATTTGTTAAGCTGTGATACAGCAGATGATTTTTATTTTTAATTTTTTTTATAATTTTTTTTTTATTTGGAGTACTGTAAAAGGGTACATATATTCGACCTCTGCATAGCAGATTTTCAGGACAAATTTTCTCTTGACAAAATAGTTTCCATGAACATAGAACTAGCCTCCACCTCTTCTAGTATTTACATGGTGGTTATGGAGTAATGAGGTTGATGGATTAATGAGCGATAGTGACACAGCTTACCAGATTCAAATCATTTGCTCGATTAAGGTAACCGAACTGTATGATTTAAATGTACGGGTCGTAAAATTTTAGTTTAATATGTTTTTTAAGACTGCCCAGGCTTCCCTCTTGTATTTCCAATGGAAGGTCGTTCCAGTCGGACATATTTACATATACTGGACTTTTTCTATAGAATGAGGTTTTAGGTCGTTTCAATTTTATAATTCTCTTTTATGGGTTTGTGACCAAGCTAACTTTGAGCTGGCTATACACGGAAACCAGTCTCCATGTGACTGATGTATTTGTCAGGATAAATAAACGGATTGAAAAAAACAAAAACACTCATACAAGGACTGAAGCCAGTCTAGGCTTCCCCTTCAGTACTAAGTAAGTACCTCGGGTAATCAACTATACTGGCTCCAGTCCCTGCATCCTATGGCTACTCTCCTCGTTTGGATACAAGGGACACATACAGGAGGTTCTGTTCCTACTGGACAAGTCTTTGATTCATGGGCCAGTCAGAGAAGGATACATACTTTAATAAACTTTATTCTGATTGTGTTTAATCATTAAATGAATGTTCATAATCAAAGACTTATGCAAGTCTAGGCTTACATGTGTCTATCAGACACTGCTTGAGGCTGATGTAGGGTGTTATTGGTGAACCGTGAATGGTTAATGATCATCTGGGGGTCTGTCTTTATTCATCATTGTTAGAGGTGTTGTACCATTTGCTTTCCGAAATAAAAACAGTATGGGAATCCATGGTTCGATTGTGGCCCTGTAAGTACCAAATCTTTGCATGTGTATAGGCATACTGGGTTTCAATGTAGCATCTGTATGTTTATCCTACCTCTCATATAAATCTCCAGAGACTTAACACGGTGTGACTGTATGTCACGGTTATGCCATAACATACTTTTATGCTACAGGTGACACATGAAGATAAAAACATGTGACAGGATAGGATACAATCTAGATGTCACACAAGTCCATATAATTGTTTACCTTTGTTGTCTTCCACTATGGATTTCACTTAGCTCCGCTTTATGAAATCATTCCGTGAAGACAACTCACGACATACAAACAATTATATGAAATTTCGTGACGTTTCTTGATAATATGTATAAATATTACATATATATATATGTGTGTGTGTGTGTGTGTGTGTGATATATATATATAAATATATATGATATATGTAAGTATATATATATATATATATATATATATATATATATATATATATATATATATATATATATATGTATACCGAATATGATAAAAGCGGGGCGTATATAGATATGGCACCCTTCATAGTGAAGTGGAGTAGTAGTGTAAAGGTGACCTTTAAACATATCTATCTTTAAAAGAGATTATCTATCTAGAACAACCGAAGAAAAGTGGCAGAGCAAGTCAACAACTATGATAAATGTCCTTTTTTTTTTTACTGTACGCAATGACTTCACTCAACGACTTTATAAAAAAAAAGTTCACAACTTTTGAACCAAGTTCTTCGAGGCAAAGAGTTTCCATCTCCCTCTTGATGATGGATGGATAAAGGTATCAGTGTGTTTATATGTTTCTTTAGCGGCCCAGACACAGACTATTGCCTGAAGTAGCTCGTCAGTTTAGGACAGGTAACAATCACAAGGCCAAGTCCGTCGTGTCGGCCCCACAACTCAGGCCCACACCAATCGCCACCTTTATCGCACATTGCGCCCACTTTAATTCTATACACAAGACAGAGGACTACAATGAATCATCTGGCCTTGAAAAGGGAGGAGGGCATTCCAAAAAATAAAGAGGATCTGGCGGACTATTCTCCTTTACCTTCCACCTTCCCCTCGGCGCCACCCAACCCCACTAAAACTGGTGTCGATATATTGTCCAAGGAGACAACTTTTATACTGGTGAATAAAAGAGGGGCATCGTATTCAGCCGGCTAACCTTTTAGGTAACAATGGTTCATTGAATGGCAGATTCAGAGCCCAAGCTTTCGGCTTTTGTAATGAATTCACAAAGGGTTGGTGTGCGAGTGGACAATGGGACACGAGGTTAGATTTAAAGTAACACCGATGCTATGTATGTCCCTATTATCGTAGCCTTTGCTTTCGTTTGGGGCGAAAAAATGACTAATAAAGATCCTACCTCAGTGGGAGTGCCCGCCAGGAACAAAAGACTCTCTTTTTGTTTCTCCCCTCCTTTACAAGGCGAGGGGATTTACACAGAGGAAATGGGAGGGGGTGAAGGTAAGTATATAGGACGCATATCTGGCAACTTTTTTTTCTTATTTTATTGCCTATTGCTGTCAACAGGACAATTAAAGCTTTAAATGCACGGTTACGGTGGCCTATCGTTGTACACATGTCGTTTTCAAAAACGCTCGTGCAGTAATTACGGACAAATCAAGTCATAAGAGGATTAGGACTCATTAGATTCTTATCAATGTCATGGAGAGATTCACCGAGTACATCGTAGTTAATTTTAATCAATTATATTAAATCTGCTTAAAATACCATATATTGGTAAAATAAGAAAAAAACCCAGAAAAAAACATAATTACTCTGTTATCTTGAAATATGATATCTATGTTTTCGGCTAAAGTTCCGTTATACTAGGGTGTTCTGAACTAAAAGTTTAGTTAATCAGAGTTCCATAAATTACTACTATGTGTGGTATAACTTGATATTTTTGAAAGTCACTCCTAACTGTTTTGTTTTTCCTGTTTTGGAAAACATATATATGAATTGGGTTTTAATGCGGCTTGAGATTTACTTTTTCGTTTCACTCCAAAGAGTTGGTCAATCAATGTATTTATCTCACCCCTGGAATAAATGTCAATAGGCTTAACATTGGGAACTCGTTCTCCATGCCCCTACAAGTATTGTAGTCCGTTCTCCATGGTTTATATCCTGTGTGTCATCCATTCGTTTAATGTGCATAGGGGTGAGATAAATACAGGAAGCAACTCGTTTTGGTCTAAGAAGTCATTCTGCAACTCATTTGAATGCTCTGTGATATTCACTCGGCTGTCGCCTCGTTCATATCACCCCGCATCAAACTCGTGGAGAATGACGACTTTGACCAAAACATATTGGTTTCTTCTTTAGTCTGTGATAAATTATCCACCTGATACGAAGTCGCCAGAGAATACACATTGGGAGTTTCGTATCAACATCCCCGGAGCATACGGACATTTAGCTATGAGCTCGGTTGCTGTACAGCGCGAGCAGGGAAATATAGTTCGTATGGAAAAATAATGTTGAACTAAAATGAATCAATATATCGTCAGGGCAAGTCGGATAGTACATGAAATATAGACTGCTTTCGGATAAAAGCGGTTGTATACTCCTCGGAGTTGGCATTACGCAATAGCCTCGCATGTACTCGGATATCACTACGAGTCAACTCCTTGGAACATGCGGCCGCTTGTACCTGGAGCTAGGCAATTGTGCATGTGCATTTATGGGTGATAGAAATCTTAATTAAATCAAAAGCTATTACTTTGTATATGTTGCACAGTGAGTGACAAAGTTAAATTCATGGACAAGCTACTTTTTCGTAAAAAGTCCATACTCTGGAGCCTTCCACTGTACTTTGGTGTATAATTTTGCTAACTACAACCATGAAGTTTCTAGGCATTTACCAGGTAGGTATAGACAAAAGACAAGGGCTGAATGTATTACGTTTTAAAGAGGACTGTTTTAATTACAGCCACAAATAATTACTTATGTCTTAATAACATGTATTTTCTTTTTAGCACAAACAGCTACATGTAATCTGACGAGCCTCGCAACGTCCTATTGGTAAGTACGATACTGAGGTGATCATTCTACACATGATATCAAAATAGTTCTGAAGATTAGATTAATTCTAAAATCATGGCACGAACGACAAAGCGTTGCACAATTGCATAACAATTGTAACATGCCTATGCTAATTGACAGGAGGATTGAACAACTGGTAGTTATAATTTATAAGATGTCAAAGAACAAGTTAATATTAGACCACAGGGAATTAGGCACAAGATCAGATGAGAAAGTCCGGTTTGTTGAAAAAAAATATACAACTAATTCGTACGAAAAGAGTCCCTTTCGTCGAGGGGTCACCCATTGGAACAGACTACCGTCTCATGTTCAAAAAGCTAGTGACAAAGAGTCTCTTAAGAAAGAATTACGATTGTTTAACAAAACATAGGTAAAGAACCAATGAATTGTATACTATGGAACGACAATTAACACATTCATTCTCATTATCTAATCATTAATTTTCACTGATACCTGTATGATTGAGTTATGTAACTGTCTCACTGGAAGAACTGTTTGTCTAAACAGAAGTGAAATAAAAATCATTAAACTAATAAATTAATGCACACAATACATGTGATACTTGATAGAGAGAGAATATGGGAATGGTATCTGGACCCTACACCATACCACCAGTACCTCACAGGTTAATCTAAGCTATGTTGTGTAAACCCTTAATTAATCCTTTTCATTAACTGTATATAAGTGATTGTGATTACGAAATAAAGTAATGGTAGACTTTGGGGCACAAAGGAAGACCATCCTCGTGATGATTTGTGTCAAATAAAAAAATTAAATTAAATTAAAAGAAAGACTTAACATTGGGAACTCATACTCAACGCCCATAGAGTAAATATATAAATACATAAAATATTAATGAATGGGTGATGATATCATAAATGTTAGCCAATTAGTCAGTGATAGGGGTGAAATAAAATCTGAACTGCACTCGATCCAAAACCATTGAAATTCGCCCTTCATTTTGGTTTCCTATGTAATCTCATAGTGCAAAGTGAGATTACTCCACAACAAAAACTCATGGTATATTCCTGTGGCTATGGATCTCGATGCAGTTTCGTCTCATTATCTATCTGAACGTGTATATTCTACTTCTGTGGTGCTGTATATATTGTTCTCCATGTATGCAACAATAAGTGAACACCAATAGCAAAAAAAATCATAATTACCTGTGCTTGATCATATTATCATGAAATGAATCCAGGTAGCATCCAATAAAATAGGTCCAATCTACCACAATGATGAGAATGACGTCATAGGGATTGGTGACGTCATAGATATCCGTTTACAGGAATGGACTGTGCATACACATGATTGGATTTTTGAGGATTTTAGTAGCTCTATGTTTCTCAGGAAATCACACGGTAAAGTCCATGATCCACATTCACGACTGCCGTTTGGAGCAGGAAAATAAAATGCAATCCTATATATGTGGTTATATTTCCAATATATTGGTTATATATCTTACCAAGTAACTGTAGAATTTCGCATAAGACGTTTTACAACTATCCGCGTTTTGGCAATCGGTTCCTCTCAATCTCACTGTTGTATTTAAATGATAATGGTGATTTCCAGATAGTTCAACTGATTAATTTGTGGATAATTTCCTTATGGTTGCATGGTTGGTATAATAATCACTTCAGGTAATATATCCATGGTTTCGTTGGGGGCAAATAGGTGAAGTGTGACATCCAGATGTCTAGATCCAATTAATCCAAGGTAGATGTAGTGTATATCAGTCTTGGGGAGTAAATCCAACTTGGTGATGTCGTAGTGGGAGAAATTCTCATGGGAGATGTGATATCTCTGATTCCCGTTGTCATGAAACTGATTGATCAAAGAGTGGGCAGACGATATTACAATCCCCGCCAAAAACGCCCGGGGGTGACAGGTGGGGTGCTACAAGACGGTGTCCCCGGCGTGGGTCTCATCCAGAGCCCCGTGTCGTCAGGTGGGCTCCCGGGCAGACGCGGGGAGGCGCGGGGCGGGCGGCGGGAGACGTGAAAATGTCGTCTGCTTAAGTTGAACTCGTTGCCCTTGCAGTAACTGACGAGACCGACCGACTGACTGACTGACTGACTGACTGACTGGCGGAGTGTGCCTCCCGCCGCCACTCAACCAAGTGTCACGCCAGGAACCAACGAGCGGCCGACCTGGCCCGACACTGCGTGTGAGAGGAAGGAAGGGGGGTGGGAGGGAGGGAGGGAGGGGGAGGCGGGAAAGTCGGTGGGGTGGGGGGGGGGGGGGGTGGTTCTATAATGATCACACGCCGACGTACCCTTCTGGAGGCAGGTACATAACACCCTCTTGCTGCATCACTCACTCACGTCGATGAATCGCACTGCGGAACAACGCCTGTGTGAGATATCGACCCGAGCCGACAAAAGTCGTCTGCTTTTTCGCGCGCTTTTTACAACGCATCCAGAAAGTTGCAGATTTCACTGAATATCTCATGTAATCTCCTCACAATTGCGAAAAAGGCTTTAATTTAGCCGAACTAAGTTTTATTAGCTTGAACACAATCTCCGAGAGAAGAGCTTGTGACAGGGGGTGGCTTTTCTTTTCCATGATTGGTACAGGAATTGAAAGAGTTAAGGGCGTTGTTATTATGGAGCCCCTCTTACCATGTCCTTAGATGCAGAAACGCGAGGGGAGGGGAGGATAATGGCGACAAGATAACATGGTCAGTGGACTGGTAACTGCGACAATGCTAGCCTTCCCCTGCATATAAGGAGTGGTACGTCTGCTATTCATTACACAAATGACTCGGGCCAACTTCCATGGCCAGGCCCTTTGGAGGTGTCAGCCGACCGCCACAGTAAGAGCACAGCAATGTGAGGATACTCAATGGAGCTTTCTACTCCAGTGGCTCCCCAGGACGACACAAAAGGCGCCCAAGACAAAAATGTCGGATCGCGTCCAAACTGCGCAGGTAAATAAAGACCAAGGGGGCTCATGCAAGAGTCATAATTTGTCCACGTATGAGGATGGACAATAACTGAGGCATTTTAACAGGCTGTGAAACAGGACTGGTTCATGGTATTGTGTGAGTGAGCACGACCCGAAAGTGTCCCGGTATGTCACACTGCAGCGCTTCACTTTACACCCGGAGATATGATTTCATTTTGATCGTCAACACAAAAGAGACGAGGCATTTCGCTGTCACACTTCTATTGCTGCATATTACCATTGACATAATGGAAAACGCAGTTGGCAGAATAAACAAAAAATATATACAGCTTGGTGTTGTTGTATAGGTTACTATAAAGGAAACTTATGAAGGTCTACGACCAGAGCTCGTATCCCATCGAGTTTGAAGCACGTAGTAATTCACAAGGGGAAGCTGCGTGAATTGCGTAGCGATTCAAACGAGATGGGATCGACCTCTGACCCTGACCTTGAATAGGTTTCTGAATGTATCTCACCCTTCACAATGACTAATGGGCTAACCTTTGTGACATAATCCCCCATTGGGTATTTTTCTGAATACCCCATTGGTGTTGGATACAAGTTCCCAATGTTAAGTCTATGGTGGAAAAATATCAGGGGTGAGATAACACTAAGGAAGTAATTGGTTACCTTTGACAACATGGAAATCAGCTCAGAATAATTATATCAAATAATGCAATTGTTGAAAACGTTCAGAAATCAATTTCAAATAAAATATTATTTCCTACTACTCATATAATTCCCATGGACCTGACATGGTATGACTGTATGCCACGGTTATGCCATAACATATTTATATGCCACGCATGACATAGGAAGTTAAAAACATGTGACGGGATATGTTAAAATCTAAAAGTCACTCAGTTTCTATATGATTGTTTACTCGGTCTTCTGCTAGAGGAGGGTGGTTGTGGCCCCTAAGATTCGAGGTCAACTCTTGACTGCAGAGCCGTCCCAAGGCGCGAGAAAATATTATGTAAGGAGGTCAGGGTGAAGGTCGGGGTTTGCTGCGAATACAGTCATTGGCTACTCGGTCTACTGTATTCCTTATATGGAATTAGTGTAATGGGACAACTCCATGGTGCAGCATATCATTCCGCGAAGACAACTCACGCCATAAAAACAATTATATGCAATTCCGTGACGTTTCTTGATAGTCTCTCGTGATAGTAAAGACAGCGTCATGTGTCATCTTGACACAGTATCTTCTTGACACATCTCTCACCTCATAGGAAGCTAACAGAAAAAGAAATTTTGTTAACCAACTTTCTTTTCTCTCCTATCTCTCCGAGCTGTCGCTCAGTCGACTCTTGATATCAAAAGGAGACCAAACCTGAGGTTGTGCCCTTCATGACACGAACAAGTCAACCAAACCGTAGGGGGTCTTCTCATGATCCCGGGCCTGACATGTCAACAATGGACCGAAAACCAGGCGCCACCCGTTACCACGACAAAGATGTAACCGCACGCAATGTCTACCTCACTGCACTGCATCTGGTTTGACGACTACATCCTGTCATACCTCACCCCAGTCACTCTCTCATCACTTGTGTAACTACCCTTGTCTCTGACTCATTATATCTCCTTGTTTTCCTGTCATCTTCTCTATCTCTATCTTTTATCTCACCCCTAGTATTTTTTTCTCCATAGACTTAACATTGGGAACTCGTATCCAACGCCCATGAGATATTTAGGAAACATATCCAATGGGGGATTTTGTCACAAATGGGTGTATTTTTTCTGGTTGTGGAACTGGATAGGGATAAGTTTGACTCATGGAGGCGGGTGTATCTCCTTTTGTATCCTTTTGTATTTGATTATGTCACAAATGTTAGCAATTTAGTCAATGTGAAGGGTGAGATAAATTCAGAAACCCATTCAAGTGTAACGGTACGAATAGACTATTACACAAGTTAAGGGTCAGAGCTCGATCCAATCTCATTTGAATCAGCAGCTTTGTCTTGTGAATTATTACGTGATTCACACTCGATGGTATACGAGCTCTGACCCTAAATTTTCATAGGTTTTCTCTATATTATCTCACCCCTGGTGCAAGTTTGGCCATAGGAATAATGTTAGAAAAAATACTCAACAATCACCCCCGTAAAGTGCCACAGCCATTTCGGAGTGATTGTGAGATGATGTCATTTGGATTTGCTATGTAATTTCAATCATTCTGATATTGTGACGCTATCTAATGTCATTGAATGTTGTGAGATAAATCCAGAACCGTACTCGAATCATAAAATACACAATACTCCACTCATTTGAATGCGCCATAATCATCACTCGGCTTTGCCTCGATGATGATTGCAGCGCATCCGAACTTGTGAAATATTGAGTATTAATACGATTCTCAATCCATTTCTATATAACTATTTTTCTGCTCTTCTCTATTCATATTTGTGTGCCATCCACACTCCATTCCTTCCCACCCTCTTCCTTGCCTTCCTCACTCCATGTTCCTATCTTTTTCTCTGTCTTCTGTATTTCTGTCAGTCTGTTTCTCTCTGTATCTGTCTCTCTCATTCCTATTACTATCTATACATTTGAAATAAAAACATATTTATTAATATATTGTACCCAGGTATATATCTGTACCTATAGATGATATTTATATGCATGGATGTACACAGTATACATCTACACACATATATGAACCTGCATACAAAATGTATATGTAAATGAATTTATTCATACCTATCATAGACAGGGCTTATTTAAATGGAGTCAACATAAATCAATTTTCTACCTAATAACAGGGGAGGGGGTCATTATATAATAGTGCATCTCTTCATTTAACTGTTCTGTGTTCCTTACTTATAATTATCGCTACCTCCTACTCTCTTCTTCTCCTGTGCTCAGACCGTACCATCTTGGCATGCTCCCTTATGTCTCACTGCAGTAATTATAATACAGCGTGTAATTAACAGGGTTTCTCCCATTGCTTTAGATGTCCTTTAGGTGAGACAGTACCATTTAAATGAGTCCAAAACAATTATAGCCAGGTTAATCCCATTATTTCCGTTTTTGTCTGGATCAAACCAGAGCAGAACGTCGACAAAATTCCACTTGAGGCTGGTATGTTAGGGGCTGGAGATAATGGTAGCATTAAGTACACAATGAGCTGGCGAGATAACATCTATCATGCGGTCACGCTCTGAAGCACTGGCAATCGTCAAAACTTTGACAGGCGCTGTCTCTGAAATACCACACCCATGAAGGTCACGAGAGCGGTGCAGTGTGATGCAGCACCGACTGCAGGTGACTGACATGCAGTGACAGCTGGGCTCCCCCTGATCCTCAGATTTGTACATGCTGTCAAGATTACTTATGAATACATATATACTAAGAGAATACGAAGCATTGATTCCTTATGAATATATAAATTTAGAAGGAAACCCACGAGATGAAAATAGCTTGGTCCATATTCCACCTCGTTTGACTGCAGAGTAATCCGCTTCGTGAATTACTCTGCAGTCAAACGAGGTGGGATGCGGACTAAGTTATTTTCATCAGTGGGTTTCTGATTTTATCTCACCCCGTATCATATTATTTATTGATAAAATGAATCACCCAATTAGCCATTGAGTATTGGGTACACAAACTTCACGGCCGTGGAGTACGAGTTCCTAATGTTAAGCCTATGGAGAAAAATACCGGGGTGAGATATAAGAGAATGCGAAGCATTGATTTGAGGCATATTTATTGCAGGCATGATCTGGGTTGGTTAATTAGTCTGTTATACACTTGCAGATACCTATAGCTCCCAAGTATAGCCTACTAGACACAACAATATTTTAACATTAACTACTTGTTTGTAAAGAATATTCCTTACGAATATATAGGACAATACAAAGCATTGTATTGCAGGCAGAGCAATTTGAATTATCTGATTAGGTCGATTGGTAAGTACTTTTAGAGTCTTCATTTTTCCTTTTACCAACATATGATATTTCTTACGAATATGTAGGGCAAGAGAAAGCATTGAGTGAGCTCTATTTATTGCCGGCATGATCTGGGTTGGTTGATTAGCATACTAGTCATCTTTTTAAAGGAAACTTCTTACAAATATGTAGGACAAAATAAAGCATTGAGTGATGATGCCCATTCATCGCGTTTATCTTGCCGCGATATATCGTAATATGCGGCAGTAGATTTTGCGGCATTACAGTAGTGGAACACCAAAATATGCACATGATATCGCGAAAAAGTACACATATGAACACATGCGATGTGTCATGGCAAATGAGGTATGACATATCGCAATACTGTAAGATATAACAAGATATACCAAGAAATAGCACGGCAAATCCATCGTGTTGGTGGAACAAGCACTTAAGTTTATATGTTCGGGGTGAGAACCATTGCTCAGGTCATGACTGGTACACTACAGTACGTCACGTTATCGCATGCTGGGGGTGGGGAGCGGGGTTATCGTTGGACATGTCTATCTTGTCAGGTGAGAACTGGGTGCCGTTGAATCCCCTCACCTGCCTTCCCCTCAATTACCATCAGTGGGAGTGGATTTGTACTCACCTGCCATTGTGCGCGCTCTAAATGTTACACCTGCTGCCGACATTAAAACATGGGGCCTGTTCCTAAAGCCAGCCAGCCACCAGAACCACCCACTCCCCGCCTGGTGCAAGGAAGAGCCTCCTAACTTGGATGATTTGTACTATATCCACTTACTGAATAAATAATTATAAAAAAAATTAAAAAACCACACATCTTACCCAGGGTCAGATTAAAGTCCCCTCCTCTGACGGTAAAACCAGGTTTCTAAGAGCAATATGTAGTGTAGATTATCTCAAAATGTGTCGATTTTGGTGCACCCCTGTCATAAGATCTCACACTCTCAAAGTCATATTCTGTACTCTCACTACGCTCTATGGAGAAGAATTCTTAACGAACTAGGCTTAGAGCCTTGAGAATCCACTGGCCTGCATCCCCTGCTACAGACGTACATCAATGCAACCAAAGATTCCTATAATCTCAATGATGCCACCTAGCGGGGGATACTGTGTGCCAGCGGATTCTCAAGGCTCTAAGTCTAGTTCGTTTAGAATTCTTCTCCCATAGAGCGCAGTGAGAACCTTGTACAGATTACAACTTAGAGAGTGTGAGATCTTATGAGAGGGGTGCCCACACACCCTACCCAGGCTCAGATTCAAGTCCCCTCCTCTGACTGAAAAACCAGGTTTCTAAGAGCAATATGTGGTGTAGATTATCTCAAAATGTGTAGATTTGGAAATATATATATATTTTTTATCAAGTTCAATCGTAATACAAGGCATTGGCTTGTGGATACTGTGTTGCAGGTTTTCATCCCAAACATGTCAAAACGATAGATAATATAGACAGACCACAGGCAGCCCAAGGGCTGGTAGCAATACGAGACTGTGAAATCAACGGAATAAGTAAGAGGTAACGGGATGACCAGAATAACTGCGATGCAGAGGTCATATATGTATTTTTTTTGTTTTGTGCATAATAAAAAAAAAAAAAAAAAATACATGACTGAGCATATGAGATGCTAAGATTTATCTCACTACTGGTATTTTCTCCCACATACTTAACATTGGGAACTCGTATCCAATGCCCATTGAGTATTTAGAAATAAAATACTGAATTAGTCAATGTGAAGGGTGAGATAAATTCAGAAACCTATTAAAGTTAACGGTCAGAGCTTGATCCCATCTCGTTAGAATCGCTAATCGCTTTTTTGAATTGAAATATATGTGGCTTTGCCTTGTGAATTACTATGCGATTCTAACTCGATGAGATAGGAGCTCTAACCGTCAACTTTCATAGGTCTTCTCTATGATATACAATGAATATGCAACTGTTTTTATAAGCATACAACTAACTAAATTAGATAGCAGCCACAGTCCAAACAAGTTATACATTATAACCTGTGCTCTGTTCCTAAATTCAGGCTTGGGAATTCCATATCAAGTGATCTACTATAATAGTAAATGCCTGTTTTGAGAAACAAGCCTCATCTTCTCAGATTAAATGAAAGATTCCTAAGAGTATTTTCAGGAATTAGTTCAAAATCTTTCTTATTGATTTGATGTGCCCTGGGGGTGTTCAGCATTTTTCAGAAAATTATTATTTCAGGAATTGGCCGCTACCTTCCACACTCTCCACGACATTGTTAGCTGAGATGGGGGTTTCCCTGCACGACTGCATACAAGCGGCACCCCGCGTTACCATTGTTAATCGTCGCTCAATAGTCGTAAAATTGTCGCTATCCGGTTGGCTGATGATGGCACGAGTGCAGGTGGATATATATTATCGGGCTGGTTTTTTATTTTTTATTCTATTCCCTACACCCCTCCTCCTTCGAAATGCTGTACATAATCCAGTGCTGGTAAGGTTATCTATACGCCCTCCAGAGGTTACTAAACTCCCTATTATCGCCCAGGGTAAATACAAGTTCCGCTCGCGACTGGCTGGGCACACCACGACCACATGAACCATAGTTTTCCCATTTATATCTGGAGAACCTGAATATAATTTCGGATTTGCATGTAGAAATAGCTGAAATTTCCATTTCTGACATCGGATTTCCAATTTGAAGATTTATAAAAAAAACCGTTAAACACCGGACACCGGAACTTGTAAACAGACTGAATTATGGGATACCTCCATAGGGCCTATAGGGGTTTCCCGTACTGTTCTCACTCACCTATGTCAAATTATACTTAGATAGTGTTATTGGGAATGATAGTTAAGTCATGCAGGTGATATTATGAACATAAATCCATCCCCTTGGATAAAAAAAAATACATCAAAGAGCAGATGTTTAATTGAGCAGAACTAAGCACTTGTCTGGCAATTGAACCCTGTAGAGAACGAGCATATATATGTCAGGTAATTAATTGTCATTAACATGCAGTTTGCTGGTACTCATATACTATCGCTGGGGTACTGGTAGCATCCCAACCTGACACTTCAAGAGCCACACATCATTCACCATGTACCCATACTACAGCAGGCACCAGAACCAATTGTGGCGTTTGTTTGGCCGGCTTTAAAAAAAATTACAAATTTGAAACTTCCAGTAAATCTGTATTTCTGTGGGAACTATCTTATATCTATAAGAGTTACTGGCAACACTTAGGCTAATATATCGTGTATTTTTCATAATTCTGTGACTGTTTTTCGAAAAGTTACACTGGGTTTTAGGTATTTTCGTATTGAAATAACTGTCCGCTTACGTGGGGTATCCACTTATGCGAGGTGCCCACTTACGCGTGGTTAATTCAAACATTTAATAGATGGGAAAATTTCCGTTCCGAGTAAATTGTTCCCCTTAAGTGGGGTTGTCCCTTAAGCGGGGTGTCCCAGAGGCGGGGTTCTACTGTAGTAATCTTTGTCTACAGTCTCATAGATCCACGGATGAGTTAATCGTCTCGGGTGAGTGGTTTTCTATCTGAGATGAGTGGTAGGGAGGAGGAGTGAAGAGGGGAGTGGGGCGGGGAAGATAAATTCGTCAACTCCCCCGTAAGCATAGCCGTCCTTTCTCACCTCCAACGTGAGAGAATGTATACAGTTCTAACCTTCCCCAGAACCGACACTGGGAGAAAAAAACTCCTCGGGAATTCGGTTTTGCGACGTAGCATTGCTCATCTCCATACTAAGATACTTAGAAGTTACTGTTCTCCGTCGACAATACTGTGTTTTTTGTGTGACTCAATCTTAGCTTCCAAAAGAAGAGAAAGAAGATCAGTATTATACGGAAACTGGCTTACTGTTTTCGTATGTCAAAAATACGCGGTAAGATTATTGATCAGATACATCCCGATCAATGATTTTTCCAAGTTTTAAGACAGTCAGCCCGTTTTCGTATTATTATGTTACCTACAGTTGGCGATATTTTAGCTAGTCACATTATGTCATACCCCGTATGTCACAGTGTGACGTACGGCCATAAATACTTCATGCAGCGGGCAGTATGTCCAGGTCATACGGCCATCGGTATATGATAATAGCTATATCAAGAAAAATATATATTCAGTTACATGCAAATATACTCTATATGCCAGAACAAATCTGACAGCCATAGTGGTGGGCAGATTTAAAGACCCTCTGGTGTTAAATCTATAAACCAACGGTGAATACTTAATACAGGTACTAACAAATCACATTTACAAATTCAGCATTTCACGAGGACCCTGCGAAACAAGACCTACTTCACTACACATCTCCCTACTATAGGGTACAGAGTGATTATTTGTTCGCCATCATCCGCCAGGAAATTGTAAGATAGCGCCACTGGAGTTGGAGAACAACAAGCATTATTTTCTGCTGTCATAATCTATTGATAATCCTGAGACAAGGCTAAAACCCTGTTATGGAAAACCAAAATAAGATATTTTTAATAAAAAAAAAATTATTTTATTTTTTATTTATCTTTATTTGTATCTCTCACATCAAGCAAGTTATTCTGATACAAAATTATCTATTGATAACTGCACCCGCCTCCTGGTGTCATTTTTAGTGTTGGGGGTGGGAACAAGATGGCTGCCTCCATACCACAATAGCCATGTTCCGTATACCATGTACTCTTTGTATCGGAACTTTTCTACATATTTTTTTTCACTCCCCCTTCTTCCATTGGACATTTGGTCCTCTGTAAAGGTAGGTGCACAGAATATCCTATAACCGAAGTAACAAAACCACGAGGTTGCGGAATGCCAAGCCCGGCGGACTGCATTGTGTTTGATCATCAGAACACACAAAGCCTCCCTATAGGTCCCCTCCCCCTGCATACCACAGACCTACGCTCACTACCTTCAAAAATGAAAATAAAAAAATTTGTTTTCCTCAAAGGTTCTCCTGGCTCAAATCTAGTTCAAGTTTCCTTGGGTGATTAAATCCTACAGAATTAGACACAATTCAGATTTTTTTTACTAAACTCTGAGTGTATTCTTCCTTTAAACGGTTGTCTATCATATCTGACTGCTTTTTATATGTGTATTTCTTTTGGTCAATTGAAACACGGTGTGTTTGTAAGTCTCCGGAGTAACCGTGACTTGACAGTTGTGTTGTGTTGGTTTTCTCATGTTGCCTTTTATGAACTGGTCTTCCACCATCTTCAGTTAACCAGGTAGAGCCTGCCAACATTTCCCTCCCCTTAGTTGACAGGAATGTTGTGTATTGTGTGTTATTTGTTAGAGTCTGTCGCACTACGCTCACGGGATTCTTCACTCTCCCAGCAGAGATCTTGAGCTCTACTGCCTGTTGCCGCTTATATCTCTGCCCCAACCTGCCTGTTTGGGCTCAAATCTGGCCCATACGCCAGTTTTTGAAATATCCTAAATTCTTAGCCCTTTGGGCAGTATTTTGTGGTTTACATGTAAATAGATATGCATATATATTTATATGTTAAATGATTTACACTCATTTCTGTTATTTGTTATATCAAATCAGGTATAATCGTAGGGACTACTTTCTTCATTGGAAGGCACCTAATGTGTTAAAGGGTTTTGTTTGTCAACATAACACATGTGCTCACTCGAAGGGACAGTCTAATCAACAGTAGATTCACATCATAAAGTGGTTTAGAGATGAAAAAGAAACAGCTGGATTGTCTGTTAACCCTATTTAACAATACCTATATTTCCTAACTAATGGTATGTGAGTTGTTTGACTTGTATAACTTTTGACAGTTGCCTTGTTTTGAATCTGAGATCTTCGCTGGTCTCCCCTGTCTTTAGTGGATACCCAGGGAACAGGCTTTAGGTTGGGGCAGAGACTAAGCAAGCGCTAGTGCCGCGGAAGATCTGGGAGGAGAGTGGGGATTCTTATATAGAACTAGATCCAGAATCGTATACATACGCAATACTCCATGAGTTTGGATGCACCCCATTCATCATCAAGGAAAAGCTGAGTGATGGTTATGGCACATCCAAATGAGTAGAGTATTATCATAAAACTGGATGAGTTTTAATCTTGACCACCGTATGCCACGACTGGAGTTTGGCATAGTGACTTCATGAGGTGAAGCCGAGTGAAGTCCAGAGCCAAAACTCCAGGAGTGCCATGCAGTGGCCAAGATTAAAATGAATCAGGTTTTGATTCTATCCTACCCCGTCTCCTCGATTTTTGAATATTACGTGATAACAATTCTGTATGCTACTAGTGGCATATAAAACTCTGTATGCCAGTCAGCATACGGAAACTCAATGTTAAACCTATGGGATTTTATATTAGGGGTAGGGTAATGTGTATTTCACAAATCGAGTGCAGTTCTGGATTTATCTTCCCCCTTTCACTGACATTAAATAGCATCACAATATCAGAATAATTCAAATTGCTTTGCAAATCCAGTTGGTTAATAGCGTATGAAGTTATTTCACATTCGATCCGCCATGATAATGGCATAATATTGTCACTTTATGGGGGTGATTGTTGAGTATTTTTGTCTAACGTTATTCCTATGGCTAAACTCGTACCAGGGGCGAGATAAACACATGGACACTAATGTCCCTGAGACAGGTGTACTTCACAACTCTCCCCTATTCTCAGACAATTCTCCTTTGGTACAGAATTCTCATAGCAAGATGCTCCTAAGTGGAACTGACACAGTGCGATTGATGTACCTCACATGGTTCAAAATCTCATGAGATTCTGTTCCTTCTAAAGTAGCGTTCGTGCGGTGGGATTCATGTACCTCATAGGGTGTTTGTCTGAGACAAATCCTGCTGTGATTCATGTACCTTACAGGGTGTTTGTCTGAGACAAATCCTGCTAAGATTCATGTACCTCACAGGGTGTTTGTCTGAGACAAATCCTGCTGAGATTCATGTAACTCAGAGGGTGTTTGTCTGAGACAAATCCTGCCGGGATTCTGTACTCGAATACAAATTCTTCGTCTAAATTGTAGGGTTCAATTTCCCTGAGACTTGTTTTTTCTCCTTTAATTCCTGGCGATATTTCTTTGTATTCAATTTTATCCCAATATTGTCCAATATACCCCTCAGGAAACAGTTTTATCATTTTGAGAGAAATTCAAACTCACTCAGTTTGGTGGCAGCCTGTTATGGAAATAATCTCGAACTCACCTATGAACAAAAAGAAGGAACATGATTAGTTATTGATAAACACAATTTATAATGTCAATGCACCAGACAAATACTGGCTATAAAATTGAACAAGATGGTGACGATATTAAGCAATTGTATACCTATTTTCGTGTATAAGTGATGTGTAATTTAAAATTACATATCCATAAGAAGGAGTATTTTTTTTCATAACAGTTTATACCTTTTTGGTAAACTAGTAAAAAAATATTCAATTCAAAAGAAAAAAAATTGGAAACTTGATTTCTAATGTGCTCCTAGTATGTGATAAAAGATGTTTTGAAATTCACACCCTTTCCTATGAAAGATAAAGATCACAGTACACACACTAAGAACATTGTAAAAATATAAAAACCTAGTGGCGTTCTCATGGCCTATGATTATATCAGGAGCTTCAATCGTCGGTAATCACTGAAGGAAGCATTCTATTACCATACGACGCCATTAATCTAGGCGTTGAAAACCACATCGAAGCATCTTAAAGGCTTTTAGACAATGCTGCCTGTGCCATAACTCTTCCCGCTTCTGTCGCGTAACAAGGGATTTAATTCTCTTGTTTCAAGGAGCGCGTTTATTGCGTCTTTGACGCCGGCTGAGTGACTCTGAATTGTGATTAAGTGAACCCCTTGTGCGGGCTGACAGTCGACGCTTTAAACAATAAAACCTGGATCAATTGCAGCCACTCAAAACAGGACTCAATCAGTGCACTACAACGCCTCCGTCCACCGAACCAAACGAAATGTCGTCTGACTTTTCCCGCGCTTTTTTCTGTTCATCCTGGACCCGTTTTCCGTAGAGATTCTGAAGCTCAAGAGACTCCTGAGTAAATATGTGTAATTTCTTCGTTCCGTTGGACTTCCATACGGAATCCGTGGTAAAATATGTTAGTGAAGGGAGAGAAAGTGGGTGATATGAATAATCGCCTGTGGATGTGGTGGTGGTGGTGGTGGTGGGTGTGGAGTATTTACCAAGTGATTTATGGCGTGGTGAATGGGAAACAAGTCTATCAGACACCCACCGTACACAGGGTTAATCTACGTATAAAACAAGCAGGGCTGATACGATCATGGCAAGCCTTGGGGGCTTTTTGTGCCATTGTCTTATTAGCCTAATCATCTCATTACTCGCTACGCTAACAATTAGCCCCGCCAACGCTCCATAATTAACAATTACCCGTCGTCCGCTCGCTGAGGAATGTGACGATTACCCCAGTATTGTTTCAAGTGATTGGCGAGGCGGGCCGCAGAGGATGCTGGGAAAAAGATGGAAGTCACTCTCCCAGCACAGTACCAGCCATATGAGCGCGTATATGGCCAATCAGGCTAGTCCGTAAACCAAACTCGGCTTGGTGTGGAAGGAATGATGAACACTTGCATCAGATTTAAGGGCGATAAAAGGGGTGAATGTGGGACAGCGGAAGCCACCGGATTGCCGCCATTTACCATGGGCTACGTCACGGAATACCATTGTCGTCTGCTAGCATGTGTTTTTATGCATTGTTTTCTTGTAAAGTAAGTTGAAATACAGCGGATAGATATAGCTATTAAAAGGGGAATATTCATTCCTTCGCTTTAACTGTGAATGCAATGACGTTCATTCCTTCTCCTTTTCGGTAACTTTAAAGCATGCATCCTTTCTCATTGTTTCGTGATTATTCTAAATTAGGAAAGAAAAGAAAATACACTGAGGTCTTAAGTCCGCAGGAATGGCCTTGAATGGTTGGGAAGAAAAAGAAATCTATTCTCTGTGTGTGAGCGGGCATTGCGTCTCATGTAACATTCATTAAAATTGGCCATCACTACGGAACCGCCACATCAAAAGACCGGCTTCCCTCAAAGCCCGAGAGAGGGCGCTCGTAAAATGCGCATGCGCGGAAAACTCCTAAGTCGTAAATCTGGATTCGGATCGGAATGAAATCTGACTTCGGTTGTCGTCTGCTATTGCTTCCAAAAGGAAAGCCTATGTATGTGGTGGAATGGGGGGTGGTGGATTATAACAGCGAACTGTGTGTGTGTGTGTGTGGGGGGGGGGGGGGGGTATTATGTCTCTATTCAATTATTTCTTCCTGGCAGAGTACAGGGCGGGGGAGGGGGGAGTGCAGAGGGGTGTTGCTTTCTGAAGGATCAATAACTTTTTTTTCTCTATTCTCAGCAGCCCTTGTTCTCGAGGTGCTAGTGACTCTTATTGTTCTTTGTACTCAGCCACCCGCCATGCCTTGTCACCCTGCTCAGTCACACCCCACACCTTGAAGGTAAGTCAACCTAACACCCCCCCCCCCCCTCCCATGTCAACCCCCTCCCTCCCCCACCCCCTTTCTTATCCAATATCGTCCTTAGAAGCTGGCGGAGATCGAACCCCTAGGTCTGACAGATCCCTGTGTCAGACATTGTTCGCTGCTGGTTTAGGAAAAAAATGTCGTCTGCTACAAAGCGAGCCACAGGTAATTGAGGCGGCCATTATCTTCACACGTGTACAACAATACCCGGGTTACCTGCACTAGAGAGAGATCGAGATCACAAAGTCACACTACAAACAAAATCAATCCATGGATTTCGTCTAATTGGCTCCAAGTCAACATGCACCACATACTACACTAGGTACAGCCTTGGAAAAAGAAACAAAAGGGTCTTGGTCTTTCAGTAGTAACCCGTCGGTTTTCTACAGACTAAACATGTATAATATATATATATATATATATATATATATATATATATATATATATATATATATATATATATACATATATATATATACACACATATATATATATATATATATATATATATATATATATAATAGATATACATGTAGATGTATATACATGTATACATATACATATATTAAGATAGATAGATAGATATATGTATAGATATATGTATGTATGCATGTATAGATAGATACATAGATGGATGGATGGATAGATAGATATAGAAAGATAGATAGATAGATAGAAAGATAGATCGATAGATAGATAGAAAGATAGATAGATAGATAGATAGATAGATAGATAGATAGATAGAAGAATAATAGAAAATGGGTCAGGCACCAGTTCAGATAGGGGAGGTTCGTGCAGACCTGGACTAGATACAAAGATGGCGACTGTGATTGTTGATATTTCGTTAATTGATTGGTAAGAACTCAGCTAAAAAACATTATTTAAGGTCTTATTGACAAATAGAACGTAGGGATTTTTTCATCCAAGGCATTCTTCATTTATTCTCACCCATTTCTCACACCCCAGTGTCTCGGTTTCCCAACAAATAAACACTCGCTTTGATCACTCGGAAAGCTGAATACGGGCCATAATTCTTCCCACATCGAGCCCGCCTTTTATACTGAGAAATATGTTGCTTATACCGGGGACACACCAAGCGATAAACGCAGCGATTTCCGGAATCGCCAATACAAAATGACGTGTTTATGAGATTTAATTTCATATTTCACCTGATTATTGCTTCCAATTTTTGTGTTGGCGATTCCGGAGATCGCCGCTGTATCTCGCTTGGTGTGTCTCCGGCATTATACCGGGGACACACCAAGCGAGTAAAGGCAGCGATCTCTGGAATCGCCAACAGAAATTGGCTTGTATGTGAGATATTATTTAATAGGAATATCTCCTAATGATAATCTAGCGCCCGGGGAGCAATAATCAGGTGAAATATGAAATAAAAGCTCACAAATAGTCCATTTTGTGTTGGCGATTGCAGAATACAGGTGTTGCCGTTCCGCGCCGCCTAACGGCCCACTGCCTAGTTACGCGGCCGCTCGGACAAACCTGGTTGAGTCTGGCTATATGTGTATAGAGAATACAGCAATCACACCTAAAGTGTGAATGGTGGGTGTGATTACAGGAGAGTTGTTTTGGGACAGATTGGACTACTAGAATGATTAAAGGCATTGTATCAACCAGTCTGGACTATCAAAACCTTATAGTTGATAATTGTTTTTGTTTTAATTTGGAGAAAGATAAGCACATCATAGCTAGGCCTGCCAATGTATTAATGTATATTCAATTTCGGTGATCCTGTGTTATCTAAGCTATATCTCAAGTATCATTGAGGTGATATACATGTATGATACATCGAATTGGAGCTGGAATACCATAGAATACGATGAAATCACTGTTATATCTCTGCAAATGATATATACAGGTATTATGAACGTATTACGCTCATAAACTGAGTGATTCAGTGCTAAAGAATAAGTTGCCAGGTGTTTGTTTGGCTGCAGGCATTGTGTAACCACGTAGATAACGTGCGACACCAGCCTGTGGAAAAAGGCCTATTCGCTCCGTTTCTCGCTTGGTGTGTCTCCGGCATTATACCGGGGACACACCAAGCGAGTAAAGGCAGCGATCTCTGGAATCGCCAACAGAAATTGGCTTGTATGTGAGATATTATTTCATAGTAATATCTCCTGCCTATAATCTAGCATCTTGGAGGCAATAATCTGGTGAAACATGAAATGATAGCTCACATATAGGCCATTTTGTTTTGGCGATTACGGAACTCGCTCCGTTTCTCGCTTGGTGTGTCTCCGGCATTATACCGGGGACACACCAAGCGAGTGAAGGCAGCGATCTCTGGAATCGCCAACACAAATTGGCGTGTATGTGAGATATTATTTCATAGGAATATCTCCTGCCTATAATCTAGCATCTTGGAAGCAATAATCAGGTGAAACATGAAATGATAGCTCACATATAGGCCATTTTAATTTGGCGATTACGGAACTCGCTGCGTTTCTCGGTTGGTGTGTCTCCGGCTTTGAATGACGGCTAAACGTACCATGACAATGGTGAAAATTGGGATTGACGCACAAGCCAACGCCCTTGATTTATAATTGGAGGATGTACGCAACATTAATGAACCTCAAACCAAATGCTTGTCACATCCCATTTCCAAACTGGTACCAACACTACATGACATACACTACATGACACCTTATTATCCTGGGTGTTATGACTTGAACCCAAAAGAAAATCTTTAACTTGAGGTTTGTAATTGATATTTTGAGTATATATTTAACCAGAAATTGTTATTCTTCAAAATAGCATCTTTCTTACTCAGCTAAGAAATTATAAAATCTTCACTTTGTAAAGAGGGACTAGGGGGGCTAAGAAAATCAACTAGTATAAATAGTTGAAGCCCCACCTTTTTATTGGTCGTCGTTTTCCACAACGTATACGGTGATTACTTATGTAAGGAGTCTATGAATGTAACAGGAAATTGAATACACAATAAAGAAGATAAAAAAAAATAATTAAAAAAAAAGATACATTAAGTGGGATTCACACATAGAGATTCATGTACCTGGGACGAGTGTACTTCACACCTTTCTCATAGTGTCAGAGAATTCTCATTTGGTACACAATATAATTTTCATTGTAATAATGTGATTTTATCAGTCTCGAGGAAAAATGGCGAATTAGATTCATATGGAGTGTTACAAACATGTAATCATGTTTGCTAGCCACATAGTCGGCGACTTCGTAACGGGTCCATTTGTCTCACCAAAATTAAGTGAGATTCACACGATGGGATTTATGTACCTCACAGGGTGTTTTTCTGAGACAAATCCTGCTGAGATTCTGCACTCGAACACAATTTCTTCGTCTAAATCATAGGGTTCTATTTCCCTGATACATGTTTTCCTCTTGTAATTGTTAAAGACTTTTCCCTCTAAAATGGAACAGAATCGCATGAGATTTTGAACCCTGTGAGGTACATGAATCCCACCGTGTGAATCCCACTTGAAACGTGTTTAAAATCAAAATTTCATGGGATTCTGTATCTTGTTTAAATGGGATTCACACGGTGGGACAAATGGACCTGAGACTGGTGTACTTCACACCTTTGCACCAGTCGGCTACTATTTCCAACTGGGAACAAAGTTTCACAGATTGGGGTGTTCTACAGTCTCAGGGGAACATGGCGGATTCAATTCACATGAGAAGATTTAACAGGTACATAGTCTCAACCCTACACCCCTACACAGGGTACACAGGGTACACAGTCGCCGACTCAGGGTACTTCCCCGTGTGAATAGGTGTTATTTGAGACCGCTGAGACTCACAGATTGGGGGAGAACGTGTGAAATACATTTGTCTCACCAAAATGTCCCTCTAAATTTTAAACCTGTTTAAAGTCAAAATCTCATGAGATTCTGTTCCTTGTTAGGGGCGATTGTCGCCGACAATTGCAAGAGAAAAAAGTTGTCTCAGCAAAATGAAAGCCTGTCATTCACACGAGGAGATTGTGTTCCAGTACCGAATCTCAACAGGATTTGTCTCAGACAAACGGCCTGTGAGGTACATGAATCCCACCGTGTGAATCCCGTTTTAGGCTAATTGTAGCCGACAATTACAGGAGAAAAGAATTGTCTCAGGAAAATGGGAGCATACAATTCAGACGAGGAGACTGTGTGCCAGTACGAAATCTCAGCAGGATTTGTCTCAGAAAAAAACACCCCGTGATGTACATGAATCGTGTGAATCCCGTTTAACCCACACTACCGACCTAAAGTGGGATTCACACGGTGGGACAAATGGACCTGAGACTGGTGTACTTCACACCTTTGCACCAGTCGGCTACTATTTCCAGTTGGGTACAAAGTTTCACAGATTGGGGTGTTCCACAGTCTCAGGGTAACATGGCGGATTCGATTCACATGGGAAGACTTAACAGGTACATAATCTCACCCCTACACCCCATGCACAAGGTACACAGGGTACACAGTCGCCCACCCAGGGCACTTCCGCATGTGAATAAGTGTAATTTAGGACCTCCGAGACTCACAGATTGGGGGACAATGCATGAAGTACATTTATCTCACCAAAATGCCCCTCTAAATTTTAAACCTGTTTAAAGTTAATATCTCATGTTAGAGGTGATTGTCGCCGACAATTACAAGCAAAAAAAAAGCCTTGTCTCAGCAAAATGGAACCATACTGATTGTGTTCCAGTGCCAAATTTCAGCAGGATGTCTCAGACAAGCACCCTGTGAGGTACGTGAATCCCATCGTGTGAATCCAACTTTATCAAGTACCTTGTGCGAGGCCATGTCGGAGGTATCTGACAAAACAATGTTATGATTTATGCTCTTGAATAATTACTTTACGGCTAATTTTGAGATTTTCTAATTGGTTACAGAAGGAATAGCAATGGGACATAGGCGTGTGGCAGCGCGTACGAACGCCCATTACCGAATAATTATTTCTTTTTGTAGTCACCATCCATTATCTCTCATAATAGCAACGGATTTAATTGATGTATTTTTATAATTGCCCCAACAAATTGTCAGTTTTGCCTTCTGTTCTCTCTAGCCAGGACTTAGGTTGGGGCTATTAATTCATCACAATTAATATTAATATTTCGATACCTCCAGAACTGATTGTCGGGGCTTTACCTATTCTAGCTGCCTGCGACTCAAATTGTCATTTCAGTGCCAGCTGCCAAAACTCTACTGTAACAGTAATTTACCTTTAATTCAAGCGTGGAGGAAATGCCTATTTGTAAAAGCGTCTTGAGATTATTCACTTACTAAATTTGGGATCATAGCGACAATAACTTTTTTTTTTTCAATACAGTTTATTCACCTTTTTCACATTGGAAGATCTTCCAGTAAATAGGAACAGGTTTATACCACGCTAAAGACAATGAATTACCATAGGACAGCGTTAAATAGTGTCCTAATTGAAAAAGCTTATTTAGTTTTTGCCTATACCAGGCTGACCAATGACTTATTATCCATCGTATACAAAGTCCCCATTGAAAATGTATGGGGACTCAGTAAACCCCGACCCATTGTATAAAACCTGTCAGATACAATAACTGTGGTATACGGATTCAAACCTGTGGTATACGGCCTCAAAACCATGGTATACGGGAAAAATAGTCTCTTTATGCTATAGAGCCCCAAAATAGTCCCTATTGTTATACCCTTTGATATGGCAATTACTGGGTTTAATTTATTCGAAATAATGGATAATAAATACAACAAACGCTGATTATGTGGCTAGGCTGCTCTGTAAACCACTCGAGGTTGACGCCGTAATACACTCGCTCGCGCTCGTGTATTACTACGCGTCAACCTCTCGTGGTTTACGGCCGCCTATCCACAAAACCATCGATTATTGTGTATTTATACCATACCCTGGCTATATGTAGGAAACTGAACGGTCATCATACAACAAGAATAACAAATTCATTGTCCTTCTTTCCATTATACAAATAAACGAAATATTACATCTATTGATAATATGATGACACATGTATATGTATATGTGTATGTTTTATATAGTAAATAAACTACTTATTTGATTTCACACCAAAACAAATGTGCCTCTAGTGTTACTCGACATAGTGGTTTTGAAATTCTATGGACAATGTGAGATAGCTGCATGTTAGTGTTAGTATCGGAGTGGTGTACTGTTCAGTAGCTGAATGTTAGCATCTACTAAGGGAGGCCTAGTGACGAAAACCAGCTTATTGTATAGCTGACACTACCGGCCACTTTATTGTTGTCATGTAACCGACGCAACTACCAAACTCAAGTGCAAAATGTAACCAATGACATCAATAAAGAAATTTTTGAAGAAAAAAAGAAAAAAAAGTAATTAGTGTTCCTTACACAGCAGTTTTCTTGTAAACCGCTTTAGGCATGACAGATTTTTAAAACAACTTTGATAACGTTCAAGTTAAGGACGACATATTGGAATAAATACCAACTATTATCTCAGATATCAGCTAGATGTGTTATCCCTTCTACAGACTCTTTCAAAACTGTTAACTGCACTCCAACATGACAGTAATGTTTAAGGTAATCTCCAACTGTCCACGGAAGTCTAGGTTTTTTTGTCCAATGCGATTTAAGTTGTCTTTCATATCTCACTTTATATGTAAACCTACCTGACAAGATGACACCTCTTGGGAATAATTACACTGCTGGGATTAAACTGTCAGACTCTAGTGCTGAATATGCCCCCTAATCTGAGCTTAGATATCACATATGTCTAATTTACAAATAATTGGGATATTATCATACGGACTCTGATTTTATGTTCCCACTTGGAGTTTTGAAATTATGAAATAAGGAACCACACAAAAGGTTACAAACACCTTGTAAAAGCTATAAACCAACAAATATTTCTAGAGATGAATAAATATAAACCAATATTGATGCAGTATATCTCTTATGGCTCGATTACTTTTCAGCTACCAATACGCCTTAGAGTTTATGTATCCGAAATCATTGAATTGGACAAGTATTGTGTTGATAATTGTTTTCTTTTGTTCGTTAAAAGATACAAGTGCATTGATAACTGTTTTTTTGTTCGTTTGGTAAAAGATATAGGTGCATTTTCCTCACCACACCATCACCCATTCTGCCCCCGCATGGAAACCACACACTGGCAAAAGGATGGGATAAATACCTCCAAAGGGTATCCATAACTACTACACTCCCCCCCCCCCCCCCCCCCCCCACACACACACACCATGTGACGTTACAAAACGCCCTTGAGCGTTGAGTGAAAAGGTCACAATGCAGAATGGTCGAGAAGAAGGAAGTCAAGGGGGAAGACAAAGGTAGCCTCCTCACAGGTGGGCCGTCATGTGATTAACCACGTGATATTGGCCGCTGATTGGAGTCATTTAACAGAAAATGGATAAATTACCAAGATGGCCGGCTTCAGTCAGAGGGACGTATCCGTGTGCATACGCCACCCCTCCCCCTCATGGACACGGTACCTGTCAGTGACATGAATAAACCCCTCTCACTCCTCCTCCTCCTCCTTTGTCGTGTACTTAATGCCCTCATTTTGTAATTAATCAATTAACTACACTCGAATTTTGAATGTATTCTTTTTCTAAGAATGCAAGTTTTTCTGCCAAATGACGGAATTCCGACATTTCATATACATCGGCAACACTTGCAGTGTTAGAATGTATATTGATTCATAGTCATTTTGCTCCAACATGATGTTATAGATGACTCGTTTTCTTTTATGCGTTTTGAATTTCCGATTTTTGTCATCCCATATCTAGAGTAAAAGGTCTAGTTGTCAAACCAGTGGATAAACGGTTTTATCGCGTTGTGTACTGATTTTAATTTGCAACTTTAGCAGTTAAACGTTGAAGGCAATCAAGACCTAATTACATATAATAATATACACACCTCAATTAAACATCGTAAACACCGTAAACACAAGTGAGGCTACTTGACATTATGAAGTCATGCTATATGTCATCTTATGTTCTACTAATTCTAAACACGAATACTTTTATCAATCCCTCCGTGTCACCTGATTAAATCAAGTGACCAGAAAAAGTATGAACATTTTAAACCATCTGCAACTAATCAAAAACAAATTGGATTCAATGTCAGAAAAAAGCGTATTATTTTATGCTCACATATATGCAATAATAACAGGAACGAAAAACTTAACTGACAAATTGGATTCAAATCAAACATATCAGTACAGTAAAACCCCGCTTAAGGGGACACCCTCCGTTCCGAGCAAAGTGTCACGGTAAGCTGGGTGTTCCCTTAATGGGGGTCAAAATAAACTAAATAAAAATGTCTGTTTGGAGCAAATTCCCCCTTAAGCGGGGTATCCCAAAAGAGGAGTTTCACTATACTCGAATAGAAGACAGGTAAACGAAACTATTATATCCAACAACATTTCACCTTGTTTAACTTCCAACTGCAAAGTCAATATTTTCGGCGTTTTCGGTCGCTCAGAAAACCACTCACCTGTTGCCCATAGCCTCTCTCTCTACACCCCCCCCCCCCCCCCCACTCCACCATACACACACTCTCCTCTATTCTCTTTTTATCCCCTGGAGATCCCTCATGGAGGACCTGGGGTCTGCTACGAGGGGTCCTCCAAGGCTCCTCCGGGGGATCCAGTGCAAACAGGCGGGCGCGGGGGCCGATGCTCCGGTGTGCTGCCCCACCCTCCTCGTGCCCTCCCGAGGGTCCTCGGCGTAATGCCTTAGGTCTACCCTCTTATAACAAAAGGGATGTGGAGAGAGGAGGCATTTCCATTCCCTACACCCCGGTCGACGTCCTACCACCTGACCCCCTGGTACACCCCACCGCCGGTCTCGCTGATCATGTCTTCCAGGCACGTTCACGGCGTGCAGCCCGGAGGGTGGTCCTCACACGGGGGTCCTTTATAGGGCCATTCCACGAGTGGTCCCTGGAGGCCGCCATTTTGAATATAGAGAAATACTGGTAGAGCGGGAAGCGCCGTTTATCATACCCGTCATATAAGGCCCGGCGTCCACCTACTACGACATGGCTCCGATATGGTCTGCGATGCACCTCCCGGTAAAAAATCAAAATCGCGTCGGAAGGTCACCTAATATCGGGGCAGTTGACCACGTTTCTGCGATTAGACACCGATAAAAAAAACCATACAATGCATGGTGGATTGGCATGTCTAGACATATGTCTATAATTTTTCACCTTCCCGATATGTCTCTGATATTTGCTTTTTGTATCGGAGCCATATTGGTAGGTCTAAATTTCTATCGTAGTAGGTGGACGCCAGGCCTTATTTGACGGGTAGGATAATGGTCTGGTTCCACTGGACCGACGGTAGCCGATTCCGTAGCCAGACAATCGCCGATTATTATCGGATGCCCTAGAATTTCTCAAATCTTTGAAAATGGTCATTTATTTAACTATTATTATCAGAATTAAATAAATTACAGTACGTGAGCTTCCTCTTAAGGGCCCAGGAACAATTGATCGGGTGAGAAATCGGCCTGGTGGATTTTGCCCTTAAACCTCGCTTCCCGCCGTACCAGTATGTCTCTATTTCTGGGTGTGTCTGGGGACAGAGGGGGCCCTGTGCACCTGTGGGGGCTCTCTGGGTGGCTGGGGGTCTCTTTGACGGCTCCACAATGCGCCAGGAGGTCGCTGCAGGACACTAACAGCCCCACCTTTACGACTCCTCCTATTGTAGCCTCATGCCTGGCTTTGTGAAGTCCTTTTTCAGCGCCCTCCCCCTGGCGACGGACCGGGCAAGTAGCCCCCGCCGCGCGTGTGGTTTATGAGTGGTGTGTATATCAACCCCCCCACTCAACACACACACACACACACTTCACCACCCCTCTCACCCCCCATGTCTCTCCTAGACGGGTTGATCAAGTTGTTTAACTCGCATGTCTTCATTTCGCGACTCGAGTCAGTGAGACAGGTTCAGTGGTGGTATAGAAGAGGTAGACTAGCCTCCGTCCCTGTGTCCTACTCCTACTGCTGCCTACCGCCACCGCACGCCCTCCTTACCCCTCCACCTACTCTCCCCTTGGCCTGGCTGAGCCAGTCAGAGGAACCTTACACATTGTAATTTATTTTATTCATCGAATTTATGTTCATAATCAAAGTTTTGAGCAAGTCTATAGAAGAGGCACTGTGGACTGTTCCACCTGGCCGAATTCTCAGCCGAATTACGTTTCTGGCAGTGTCGGATTTACTATTAGGGTACCATTGGTGTGCCGTGGCATATAGATATAGATATTCTATGGCATCCCCTGAGCTGAGTGATATCTGTAGTGGTAGACAACGAACGCCATATAAACAATTATATGAAATTAAGTGACGCTTAGATTGTATCCTATCCCGCCGCATGTTTTTAACTTCATATGTCACCCTCAGCATATAGATATTCTATGGCATAACCGTAGCATACAGTCACACAATGTTAAGTCTATGGAGATATTGAGTCAGAAAATCAGAAACATATTCGTGTTTGGTTTGAGTCCTTGTTCTCCATCTGAATATTCTGAATATTCACTTGGCTATCGCCTCGTTCATATTACTGCGCACTCCAAACTCGATAGCGAACAGGGACACAGATCAAACACTCATCAATTTCTTTCCTTCACCTTTATTGTGGATAAAACCAGATGCTGGACAGTGCCATTGTGTGAAAGGCAGGCTTCTAATGTGAATCTAGAAAGAAAATCCCCAAAATATCAATTTCCATTGCCAAAAGAGAAAGTGAAAGGGATCCAAATAATCATCATACTCTCAGTTTCATCAAGTTACTTTTTGGACATATTTTTCCTTTCGTTAAAATAATTCAGTCATCCTCAGAAATCTTTTTATTTCACATATACTGTTTTATTTCCATCGAGTGGTGTTTCTTCAAAAATGAATCTTTTAGTCTCAGACTAAGTGATTTCGGTCATATTTTAGGCACTGGCTCCTATTGTCTATATTATCATGTACGGCCAACGAATATAGAGAACGAGTATAGAAATACTCGTCGGTAAAACCTACCAATAAATACACATTACTTCTCCATGCGACAGATGTCAGTCCGTTTTCTTATAATTCCTTCACACATAAAATAACAAACTAGAACAGACACAACACATGGGCTCTTTGCAAGTATGTCTTCCAGGCAAAAGACCATAGTGGGGGGACGTTCAGAATATCATTATATATAGTTTCGTGCCCAATTACGTGCGCAAGGGTGGAAAAAAGATAATCAACTGGTTCCAAACATGTACAAACTAATTGTTATTTGTTGGTAATGAGAGTGGTTGTCTAAAGTGCGCAGTGTAACTCGTAGGTGCATGTAGGTCGCGTTTTGGCCAATCTAGATATGAAGAACATGGTGTACTTTAGGCCGGAGGTCGATTACACACTATAGAGGTTATGGTGGTCTTTTGGTCCTATTTACCACACCTTGATTTCTTCACGTCCTATTTGATATTCATGTGTAACGTCATATGTTTCTGTATTGTAATGTCTGTCTACTTGTAAAATACCAGAAGGGAATCAGGTTTTCCCCACAAAAATTTCTGAGCAGCCAGACGTAGCAGAATTGTTTCCTAAGGGAGTGAGGTTCTTATCAAATGATTATAGTGCAACGAGATTGTCCATGTGTTGATTTTTTTCTTACAGAGGAAATTGTGCAGTGTTGGAGGGGTGCACATGTAGCTAGAAGGATATACTATTGTTCATCGTGGGAGCGAGCACATGTTAACACCAATGGGTTTATGGTAGTTTTGAACAGGGAGAATGAACTGTGTAATTAAATCATGATACTGAATAAAAGAGAGCGCTGCTCGTTAAAAAAAAACAAAAAAAAAACATGGTGTACACTAGATTGGCTCCAGTCCCTGCATACTATGGCTACCTTCCTCGCTGGGATACAGGAGATTATGTTCATAGTGGACAAGTCTTTGATTCATGGGACAGTCAGAGAAGGATACATACTAAAATGAACTTTGTTCTTATTGTGATTAATCACTTAATGAATGTTCATAATCAAAGACCTGAGCAAGTCTAAGTGTACACTTATGTTCAAGGACACAAAATCCAGGCAGGTATTTTTAGTTAGGAACAGTAGTAACATACTCGGATATGAGGCTACGGTTATAGTAATAAAGACCATTTGTATTAATACTTTCTTTGATATTTTCATCTAGGATCTTATCTTCATCAGCGATCGTAACATGTTTAATTGAATGAGGTTTGTAGGTTGATGTTAATTCCCTACTTGATCATAATTAAAAGTAATAACATAGCTTAAATGATTATATTCACCTCCCTTATCGTCTCTATTGTAAGCTGAGATATTTAGTATTTAACAATGGATTTATGGCAACAATGGATATATAACACATTGTCAAAGGCAGGCCATCGTCTAATTCGTCTTTAAGGTTCTAATTTTGGAAAGATGAACGCGAAAAGAATATATATCCTTGTACATTATTTACGCTGAATAAAAGTTTTTGCTATAAAAAAAACAACAAAAAACCAATGGATATATATGTTGATCCTTGTACATTTGTTACCAGAATAAAAGTTTATGCTATATAATTTTTTTTTTTTTAAATTGAAAGATGCTGATGAATTTGTTCCTGTTAACATTAATACAATAAATTCAAAAAAAATGTCTTCTGTATATACTGTTATCGTTAACTAAATCTCTGGTGAAGGCAATTGTAGAGTGGTAGTCTACTTATAATCTATACACTAGGTAATAATATATGTCCCCTTCACATCAACACAGATTTTAAAGTGTAATTACCAACATGTTACCTCCATGAACGTTGCCCATTTTCACCTCAATCTATAGTAGTAATAACCAGTGAGCCTAATTAACTCTGAAGCCCACGGGCTATGGACCCGTTCGAGAATGACCAAATTAGTTGTGGACCAAAATTAAAGCAGATTTTGGGGGACAATTTGAACTGGAATTAGACTCTGGGTGCAAACTGCACCTGAGTACGGTTAAACGTGACTCCTGTGAATAGAAAGGTGAAGAGGATGTCTTATTACTATACACCTATGGCCGAACATGTATGAAATACTGCCCGCTGCTAGGGGTGTAGTATAAATAATATGGAGAAACCAAACAAGACTTAGTCATGTTGTTGTTTATCGCACGACGGCAAGATCGCGATATTACTGCGCAAGGCGAAGCCGAGAGCAGTAATACGCGATCTTGCCGGAGTGCGATGAACAATAACATCACTAACTCAAGTTTGGTTTAGAATTTATCCTAACCCGCCCGTCTAAATAACTTCTACATTAACAAATGACGTCATTTGTCAAGTGTATCCCACTAGAGCAATATTTTTCATTTTTCTGAACTCCAGACCGAATACAGTGACCCAATGTTAAGCCTATGGAGTTTTTTACTAGGGGTAGGATAATGTTCGCGCCCGCTGTCACAGCGGGCCGTAGTGAATAGCAGTGGGTTTCGTGGAGCAGAAAAGTTAATAAAACAGATTTTTCAACGAGTATGAAGTATATAGTATTAAGAAAACGTAGTGACTGAGCCGTTCTCGGTCATTTGATGAAAAAATACGGCCCTCTAGCCTGCAGCATCGGGCCGTATTTTTTTCATCAAATGACCTCGAACGGCCACCCGTACGGGCTCAGTAACCACGTTTTCTCATATTACTTGTTTGTTGGCCAATGGAGAAATAACCCACTTCCATTTTGTCACCACTGCAACATCGTTGGTGACCTTAACTTTAGTGACGAATTGAATTGAGGGAGACAAGAAAAAAAACCTTATACTTGAATCAAATATTAAAAAAATCTAAGCATTCAATGCGAACGGAAGTCATGGTATTGTGCAATTTGAAAGGTTTTCCGCATGAATGATGTTTTGATAATCAAAGCAAGTTCAACGTATATATATGAGATAACACACGTGACGCTAGTGAAATTTACTGTTATTTGGAAGATATTCGCATTCCGATTTGACTTCCCTTATACAAAAGAGAGTGTTATGGATTAAGAAATTTTTAGAACTAGTCACATTACCGCGGTAGCGAACGCGTTTTCTATGTATCCCCAAGAATCTTCTTCATATACCTTTTCTAGGTAAAGGAATAGGAATAATCAGAATTGTTAGAGTCAATAATACAGCGGTGGCAACCATGTCATTAGTACAGGACACTTATGAGATGAAAGGTTTAGTTCCGGAATAGCCTAAATGATGTTCAGGTAGTTTTGGTTTTATAAAGTGAACTAGTATTCAAAAAAAGGGGGAGCAATAGAAATGACCACAAGGTAAGGCCTGGCGTCCACCTACTGCGATATGGTTCCGATATGGTCTACGATGCACCTCCCGATGAAAAATCAAAATCTCGTCGAAAGGGCACCTTATATCGGGGCAGTTGGCCACGTTTCTGCGATTAGACACCGATAAAAAACCCATACAATGCATGGTGGATTGTCATATGTCTACGATTTTGCACCTTCCCGATATGTCTCCGATATTGACTTTTTGTATCGGAGCCATATCGGTAAGTCTAAATTCCTATCGTAGTAGGTGGACGCCGGGCCTAACAATGAATGTACAGAGAATTGTTAGGCAAAGCCTGAAAGTTGTAAGCTGTATGATAATGTGGAGAGATTAATAAAAGACTTGCACACAAAAAAAGAAGAAGTTTTTAGATTTTAGAGTGAAATGGCCTTGTATTGTGATGGAATGGATTAAGTCATCATCAATCGGTAACACATTTCACATCATGATATACACAGTGGACTCAACGAGCTGACTTGACAATACCTCGGTGGGCAGGTAAATCAGGCAGGTGACACAGAGCCTGATCATCTTACCTGTACTCAGTACCAGGGACCTGTTTCAGTAGTTTCGTGACATGTCTAGATGGCGTCTGTGACACCATACAGACAGATCACAAGATTGCAGTCAATGACACACAGAGTTTCACTCACTTCTCGTAGTAATTAAGCAATGAAACTTTAGCATGAGTAGGAGATACATATAATCTATAATCGTTCCAAATATGAAGAAGATTGGCCACTTCGATCTTCTGATATTTGCTAGTCTTTTTCCGCTGTTGCTTGCACTGTTGGTGCCGCTATTGATGTCTGTCTAGGCCTAATGTCACGAGACTACTGAAACAGGTCCCTGATGTATTCATCAGTTACCTGTACACACCTATACTTACCTGCGCTCACCTGTTGGCAGGCAGTGTCAGGTAAACGGACACCACTCACACCCTTCCCACCTATGGAGATTAAGTTGCCCCTCGATCATTTACATAACACAGCTGGTGGGGTGTGTACAGGGAGATTGGGGTTGGTTCAAATCATCACCCTCATCTAGACACCACTATGATGGGGAGAAGGAATGACAATAGCAAACCTTAATGTGATGCAACCCTTCAGAAAACTACGAAATCAGGAATGTTCGCCAGATTGTGACTGTAAAGCCCGGCGTCCACCTACCACGATATGGCTCGGATATGGTCTACGATGGACCGCCCAATAGAATATAAAAATCGCGTCGGAAGGTCACCTATAATCGGGGCTATTGATAACCTTTCTGCGATTAGACTCCATTGTAGAAGGGCGTCTACGATTTGGTCCTGATGAAAAACCTGTATCTTGGGGTGTCTACTATTTTGACTTTTTGTTTCGGAGCCATATCGGGAGGTCTAAATTATATCGTAGTGGGTGGACGCCGGCCTAACTCACAGTGGCAGATAGTCTACACAGGTCAAAAGTGTATAACTTATCATTTTCATCACCTAATATCTAATTATCACCAGGCCAACTGTCTATGAATAATATGGTATGTTTAACTCACTTTGATTAACAATCAAATGATTCAGTCAGTAGGCCTACTCACTGCTGTTTAAGAGGGCCCGAATGGAAGATGGAGTTCGGTGATTTATGTATAAACTAGACCCTAATAAAACTCACTTTAAAAAATTGAAAATTCTCACCTATGATTGGTGCAGTCAACTCACTAATGCAAGGTGTGGCTGCATTCAAACTTGATGAAAAGGACTTCACTTGTTTTGTTTTTAATGTCTTAATACTGCCTTGGTGTTACTCATATAGATCACCTGCTACTTTAACACAAGAAAATATATTTGCTCTAGTGTTTGATACCCAAACCAACCAGATTGGCAGAATACTAAATAACTGCCACCTAATTATTTTTGAGAACTGAATACATAGCATAAAGCAATATGAGTGTAACTCTTTCGTTCCTCATATATGTCTTTTACAACGTCTCAGTTGGATAATATAAATGATATAAAGCAATCCAACAAGGCAACAGAAAAGTGACGGGCGTTACCTGGCCTAATATGCAGGTATATAGGCCAGAGTTCACAGACTACCCCAACCTGTTCTCTCCAAGCAGATATTTGCATACAGACAATCCCTCCACACCACACACACCACACACCACAGCGTGAGAGGTGTTGTTCTATTCTAATCCCACCGTCAACAAAGGTACGGTTTTAGATCCTAATCCCAAAGCCCTCAATTGTTGGATCACTGGAGGAGGACTGAGCCCCGTATGATCAACGTCAGCGATGATCCAGCCCAGCCTTGTTCAGGGCCGAGACAAAGCAGGCACAATCCAGGCTTACCCGGCGTGGTTAAAATATGATATGTGGTAGAACAGGGGGGACTAGGGGAAGGGGAACTATAACCCACACAGAGAAATGTTATTACTATACACCTATGGCCGAACATGTATGAAATACTGCCCGCTGCTAGGGGTGTAGTAAAAATAATGTTCGCGCACACTGTGACAGCGGGCCGTAGTGAATTGCCAGTCTTTGTGGTCTTTGTAAAGTTAATAAAAGGGCATTTTACATGATTGGGAGGTGTATAGTAATAAGAAAACGTAGTGACTGAGCCTGTACGGTGTCCGTTCTCGGTCATTTGATGAAAAAATATGGCCCTCCCACCTGCGGTGTCGGGCCGTATTTTAATCATCAAATGACCTCGAACGGCCATCCGTATGGGCTCAGTAACCACGTTTTCTCATATCATCATTACATACCCGTGGGCGTATGTCTCACATTTACTGACCTGGGACCTGTTTCACTAGTTTCGTCACATGTCTGTGACACCATACAGACATTGGGGTTGTCTAGTTTCGTGACAACACAAGTAGATGCCCTTAGGAAAAGACAGACCCCAAACATAAGAATTAGACAAATCTACACTTCATGGACCTGTTTCACTAGTTTCGTGACAAAAGTGTTACACAGACATGAAAAGCGGCACCAACAGAGCAAGCAAGAACGGACAAAACGAAGTCTACTGTCTAGTTCTTATGAAACCGGACACACCATTTAGAAACCATCTAGACATATCATGAAACTAGCGAAACAGGTCCCAGGAGTACAGATTCCGTTCGTCACTGAGTGACGAAAGAATATTCATCCGTCCCTCCGTACCACGTGACCACTGTAATTCTGTCATTCTGCTATTTAATGAGTTGTAAAAAGGCGTTTTTAAGGATTTCAAGGTTATATAATAATAAGCAGTGAGTGAGTGTGACTGAATTAAATCTTTTCCTGTTTTGGTTCGAAATATTCACCTCGTTCTACAAACTCGGTGAATATTTCGGACCAAGACAAGTCGGACCAGATTCCATACAGCCACACTAACCATGTCTCCATATATTATATATACCTATGACCGAACATCTATGGAATACTACCTGGGGCCCGTATAATAATTTAGGATTTTACGTGTAGACCCTTTTCTGTGTGCCATAGATAAACAGGGACGATGTGGGATCAACACTTCTGGACGACCTGAGACTGTCTTAGCGAACCGACTTAAACATTATTAATCGATAACCCTTGTACAAGGTACAGAAAAGGGACTTTATGTAAGATCCTTGATTATTAAACAGGCCCCTTTGACCGGGTATCACTGGAGGTTTCCACACTGCCGCCTGGCGGAGGGGGGCCGTGTGTGGCGGTGTGCGGGCAGGGGGACCAGGAGACCGGGCATTGTAAAAGTACGCCATTGTGTTCCAACTGGGTCAGGCGCGGGACCTGTTTGCGCGTCCTAAACAAACTTATCTACCTGGAGAGGGCCAGGCCGCCCTCACTCGTCAAGCCCCGTCCTCCTCCTTCTCCTCCTCCTTCTACTACCTCACCTGGAGAGGTGTGTATCTAGGCGTCTAGTTTAACTGACCTCTGAAGGTCTTGTAGTATGGCCCAGGGACCTGTTTCAGTAGTTTCATGACATGTCTAGATGGCGTCTGTGACACCATACGGACAGATCACAAGAGTTCAATCGATGACACACTGAGTTTCACTCACTTCTCGTAGGAATTAAGCAATGACACTTTAACATGAGTAGGGGATACATATAATCTATAATCGTTCCAAATATGAAGAAAATTAACTACTTCGATCATCTGATATTTGCTAGTCTTTTTCCGCTGTTGCTTGCACTGTTGGTGCCGCTGTTGATGTCTGTCTAGGCCTAATGTCACGAGACTACTGAAACAGGTCCCTGGTCTCACGGACTCACTTATAAACCTGGGGCCCGTTGAATAATGTAGGATCGTACACGAAGATCATTTTCTTTATCTCACTCAAGATATTTTTTCTCCATAGACTTAACATTGGGAACTCGTATCAAAATGCCTATAAGATATTTAAGAAAAATATTCAATGGGGGATTATGTCACAAATGTTAGCCAATTAGTCATTGTGAAAAGTGAAATAAATTCAGAAACCCATTCAAGTTTGGGGTCAGAGCTCGATCCCATCTCGTTTGAAGCACTACATAATTCACGTGGCTTCGCCTTGTGAATTACTACGCGATTCAAACTCGATGGGATGCGAACTCGGACCATAAATTGTCATAGGTTTCCTGCATAGTACCTCATACAAGGTTTATCACTTAATAACTTCTAATTTCATTCGCTAAGACATCGCTTAGCCGTCCATAAGGGCGTCAATGAGTGACGAATAAAGTTGATTAGTTATAATAACAATAATAATGATAATAATGATGATTAAAAAATTATATTTAGATTTTAAGGGATAGACCCATAACTGAAAGTCTATGTAACCTCCCCCTAAACTATGCAGTATATCTGAGCGTGTTCCGCATTCAAAAATATGTCAATAATTAGATTCAAAGGGATGGTCCTATAACTGAAATTCTATGTAACCTCTCCCTAAACTATGCAACGTATCTCAGGGTGTCCCGCACTCAAAAAAATCTCGATATTTAAATTTTAAGGGATGGTCCCATAACTGAAAGTCTATATAAACTCCCCCTAAACTATGCAGTATATCTGACCGTGTCAAAAATATCTCAATATTTAGATTCAAAGTGTTGGTCCCATAAATACTGTAACGTACCTGGGAGTCTGCACCATGTTGAGACGAGGCGTGAAGATCCATGGGGGGCCTGTACACTGTAAGCACCCCGCATGAGGCTGACTTCATCCCCCGTTACCATTCACTCCACCCCCCAGGGGTGATAGACGGGCTCAGGCGGTGACAGAAAGGGGTTGTTAGTGGGGGTTAAACCCGTACCCCTGCCAGCAGAAGATCCACACGGTCTGTGACCTTTACTCCGGGTGTCCCTCTCTCGATCACCCTTGAACCCTTCTCTCAGGTGGGGTACCTCACTATACAGGTGGTGGTAGTGGTGGTGGTGCTTGTGTATGGTGGTCGACCTGGGCCCTGTTGAATAACTTCTGTCGCCGAAAGTACAGGGTACAAGGAGATCTCGTATGTGGTGTAATCATTTAATCCAATACAACCTCGTTTGCTAAGACTGTCCTTCCTGACCCAAGCTCATCTATGAGTGTTGAATAAAAATCGCTCCAGATCATCCTTAGATCTCATTTGCATACAGAAAAAAAATGGTCTTCATGTTCTCGCCTCACTTATTAAACTGGCCCCTGACTCACTCTCACTGCAAGCTTTTACATTGTGGCTCACGTGTTTCATAGACGTGTCATAGCACGACAGCACACTACTATACACAAGCACACAACCCATTGTTAGCATGAATAACGGGTCTCACCCCTCACTGTGTGTCTACGTGTACGTGTTTGTGTAGGCTTGATTCCAGTTCGAAACCCTCCGCTTCAAAGGGTGTGAGCTGGGCGGGCGTGGGTGGGTTTGACGAGTGGGTTGGAGTATAGGTGTTCATTTTTGTTACCTCCAAATCTTTATTGGTTTAATTAATTTTTTTTTCATAATTGAAAGGTTTCTGTGGTGGGTGGGTTCGACAAGTGGGTTTGGAGTATAGGTATTCATTTCCGTTTCATCCAAATATTTATTAGTTTAATTGATCTTTTTTTCATAATTAAAAAGTTTCGGGCAGTGGAAGATCTGTGGGTGGGTGGGTTCGACAAGTGGGTTGAAGTATAGGTATTCATTTCCGTTTGCTCCCAATCTTTATTAGTTTAATTAATATTTTTTTTCATTATTGAAAAGATTCGGACAGTGGAAGATCTGTCTTTGTACTAATAAAAAATATTGTTGAAAGGTGACAAATTTCAACATTCATCCATGAAGATTTATCACCTAGACGTTAGTTCTATGTTCTATGTTCTTTTCCATTCATCTACATTCCATAGATATAAGATATATATTTGCCGTTGGTCATATGAAAGTCCGTACACAATCATTTACCTATCCGCCCCCACCTCAATCTCTATGAGACTATCTTAAATATAGCATTTCAATCCAAACCAAAACTAATCAAGATACATAAGAGAATGCATCCTATTTGTCTGTTAGATATCTTTTCTCACTGTTAATTCCAGCTCCCAATTCACTCCACTATACATTACAAATCCTTAATTCATCACCAATGTGGAATATTGTATAAAAATACTACAGAGCAATGCTGACCTATATGTTGTCCTCAGTGGATAGGATCATTTCGACGCCTGAATTCGGTAGACCACAGGAGATTAAGATGTCAACTCTGGTTGATAAAATCTACCATTGATAATAGCCTTCATTATCTCAGGTTGTCTTACCTTAAAATTACAGAATTAAGGCAAAACTGTGTGCTTGGCTTCTTGACCCACAACAGCTCGTACGCATTCATAAATGTGATACATAAGTGTTGACAGCTCTGCTCAGTCTCACAGCACATCCTTATTTGGTCATTAATGCGAGGTGCATAACCACATATCTGCATGGAGAGTAACTAACAGAGTACTCTTGACAGATAGAGTGAACAGGGACAAATTACTGTACGACTGTAATATTTCACTCATTTCCAGTCTCTATTCTTAGGCAGGGTTCTCACTGAGCGATAAATACCCCTGCGATTCCAGTTTGATTTCAAAATAGCAAGCGATTTTGTACCATAACGAGAGGTAAAGTGGATTCATTTACCTCACAGGGTTCAAAATCTCATGAGATTCTGTTCCTCATAGGGGAAATGTCGGCAACGGTTGCAGGGGGAAAAACATGTCTCAGGGAAATGGAACCCTACAATTTAGACGAAGAAATTGTGCTCGAGTACAGAATCTCAGTAGGATTTGTCTCAGACAAACACCCTGTGAGGTACGTGAATCCCCCTGTGTGAAACTCACTTAAATCTCAGTGAGGGATGGGACATAATCGCAGCATTTCTGATATCTAGGTTGTCACACTGAGCGATTATGTACTGGTACAGAATCACAGGGAAAATAGTTGGTTACAACTGCCCCTGGAGGTACAAAAGTCGCTCAGTGTTAATCCCACTTTACGAGTTGCGCATGCGTAGAGTTCACAGCGTCCCTTGGAGATCTGGTTCCGGTCCTAGCTCTAAGCAGTCAACAAATCACCAGACAACCATCCTTGTTCGACAATTAAAAAAACAAACAAAATAACCACACACCCTACCCAGGCAGGGGAAGAAGTAGCACAATCAGTCAGTTGTTATTTCTTTTGGAGGCAGACTAGTGTGGGACCAAACGGCTTTTAGGCCGAAGGTGATTGAAATGTTTCCAACGATTCCCTTTGACTAAAAATCGGATGGATTTAACCTCCGTCGACCCGTTGGCTGAAAAACACCCTTGTCCTGAGTGGTTCAGGCAGAAATTAATTTCGTGCAAACCGCACAGAAGAAAACGGACCAATCTTGTCAAATTCTTCTTGGCCATCTAAACACAGTCTCCTTTTCTGGGCATCTTTTATTTTGATGGATGGGCTTGTTATTGGTATGGCTTCTCTTAATTCAATCTCTTTTTTTATAATATCTCGCCTTTGATGGAACATTTTCGACACACGCTCGCATCCTCACGTTTTGTGAGTTCACTTTGAAATAGAAATAACTGCTTACATGTGAATCATGGAATTTTGGGATCTGAAATCCAACACACGGGTACAAGGCGAAGCTAATACCACATACATGTATTTATCCCACCAGTCATATTAATCTCCATAGACTTAACAAGGTGTGACTATATACCATGGTTATGCCAATAATACTTATAGGCCACGGGTGAAATATGAAGTTAAAAGCACGTGACGGGATAGGGTATAATCTAAATGTCACAAAATTTCATATAATTGTTTACTTATACCATACTTGTATCGAATCTTGCCTAAAGTGAGAAACGAAATGTATTTACACAATGTATGTTCTAAACCCCGATCGAAATGTGTTGGAGGAAAAATAAGAACACATTGATGCAAATAAAGATCTTTGGGAAAAAAACCAGAGGACCAGGGGAAGGGGTCATTCTATTCATTAGAGATGGGCTAAAAGGGAAGTGATAGGGTAGGGTATACCTATACCTGTAAATGGATAATTAGTAGAAACAACTCTATACTCGTTGGTAGAAACCAAACGAGATTTAGCCTTGTCAATGTTTATGCCACGATGGGCAGGTTGTGTATTACTACACGAGGCGTTAGCCAAGTGTAGTGTGTTAAACCTATGGCGTTTTTTATTAGGGGTAGGATAAATGTACATAAACTATAATTAAGTGAGACCTTCATTCATATCCCTCATCGTTGTAAAAACTTAGGTAATGTTTTCTCATGGAAGAACTGTTTCTTTTGAAACAGAACATGGAATAAACACTATTAATATATATATATATATATATATATATATATATATATATATATATATATATATATATATATATTGGGGAAGTATCGCACGTCCTTCTAAGGAATCTTTCTCAGGAATCTACAACGGTGAAGTCCAATGCAGAATGATCTTCTCTAGACAGGGCCCAGACCCAGTGAACAGAATCTCAGCCACCTTTTATCATACACTCCTGTGTGATAACAGGACTCCCTCTCTCATTTATGTTTTTTATTTTCCTTTTTATTTTGTTTAAATTGGTTTCAGTCACATCAGACCGATGCGTCGGTTTTGACCTCCACCCCAGCCCTCCTTCTCCGCCCCCTATAGAGACCACACTACCACGACTAGACTGGCTACAGTCCCTGCATCCTATGGCTACCCTCCTCGCTGGGATACAGGGACAGGTACAATCGGTAATGGTGTTGGAATTCTGGTGCTGCTTAGCTCCAGTATTCCCAACACTCTCCATACAGCTATCCTGGCTACTACTCAGGATATCTTTTAGGAAATTGATATCCTCTCACTTTAATCTCAATCGGGTCACAGTCAGGAGAAGGCAAAATTTATTGCTATGACACCACAGGCAGGCAGAGCACTGGAGGAGTGGAGGGGGAAGGCGTAGGAGGAAGTATAGGGTTACAGGGAGCGACTGGGGGGACATATACAGGAGGTTCTGTTCCTACTGGACAAGTCTTTGACTCATGGGCCAGTCAGAGAAGGATACATACTACGGTAGAACCCCGCCTAACGGACACCCTGCGTTAATAGACACCTTTGCTCGGAACCGATCCCCTCATCCAATGTTTATTTCAACCCCGCGTAAGCGGTCACCCCGCATAAGCGGCCACTTTGGCCCGGAACGAAGCGTCTCCGCTTACGCTTCTATTGTATAATGAACTGTATTCTGATTTGAATCTCAATCGAGACATAGTCAGGAGTAGGCGAAATATATTGCTATGACAACACAGGCAGCCAGGGAACTGGGGGAGGGGAGGGGGAGTGGTAGAGGGAGGTATAGGATTACAGGTAGTGGCTTGGGGTCATAAACAGGAGATTCTGGTCAGAGTGGACAAGTCTTTGATTCATGGGCCAGTCAGAGAAGGACACATGCTATTATGAATTGTATTCCGATTTTCTTAAATCATTTAATGAATGTCACTGTGTCACTGTTATAATACGATCCTACAAAAAGTATTCATTAAAAAAATATAAAACCGAAATATATATGCCAGTGTTGTTGGTTCTGTGATAAATTAAACTGCATTTAATGAATGTTCATAATCAAAGACTTGAGCAAGTCTACCACCACCACCACCACTACTACCACCCATTACCTCTCTCCGACCCCGGGGTATATAAACAGCGTTCTACCCCTCCCCCATCTCCCCATAGTCACCCACCAGACCGCGGCGAAGGCGGCCCTCTGTGGCCCTGATCAGGCTTTGTAAACTCTCCCCACTCCTGATGGAGGCCTAACAAAAGCCTAACAAAAGCCTAACAAAGGCCGGGCCGGGCACAGGGTCCCACTTTTGCCCTCGGTCGGGGTGTGGGGCGGTAGTGACTTAAGGTGATCGACATTGTCATTGAAAATAGCCCGCAGACAGGGGGGAGTAGTTTAACGACCCGCCGGTGAGGGCGCTGCAGGTGCGTGGCCCGGGATCTTTTGGTGACGTCATGGTTTGGCTATGTTAACAAGATGAGGAGTAGGTGAATAGCGGAAACAGGGCCATGGAGTTAATCGCCAGGAGAACCGTTGAGTAATTCGGTGCAGGGATTTGCATTGTCACCTGCTATTGTATTACATGTGTGACATATAAATAGATGATAAACGATGGTTTTGTGGACATGCTTGGTTAGTTGGTTGGTTTGATTTAAGGTCCAGGTAACCATTACAGGTTCTTACCAGACTATCTCAAGGTTCTTTTACACCACGAGGGTGGTGATCGAATCTATGTGATGATTCAGGTAGAAATCTCACCCCTACACATTTACCGAGGTGAGAGTTCTTTTAGTTCCCACACCACATAAACATGGTATGAGAAGGATTGGCCTTTCATATAGCAGTAAATCTACCACTGCTGGGGAGGAAGGAGAAGAGTGGCTGCACACCACACCACATAGACATGGTATGAGAAGGATTGGGCTTTGATATAGCAGTAAATCTACCACTGCTGGGGAGGAAGGAGAAGAGTGGCTGCAGTGGGAGTCGAACCTTGGGATTACAAGTCCAGTGCTAACTATCCAGAGGTTGACGCATGATAATACACGAGGGCTAGCTAGTGTATTATGACGTCAACATCGAGTGGTTTACAGAGCTACCTGTATACATAACCATCGTTTGTTGCATTCATTACTCATCTTTTCGAATGAATTACACCCAGTGATTGCCATATTAAATCCCTATACCACAGTTAAGGTAACTGATAGGTTTTATATAATGAGTCGTGGTTTACAGAGTCCCCATATATTTCCAATGGGATCTTTCCTTTCGATGGATAATAAAACACCACGTTTTGAATATAATATTGATAGTTAACGAGAAATTCTATTCCTCTCCGAAATAGTTCTTGAAATTATGGGATTATACGAGTTTTCAGTCGACATCTCCTATGTATCATATATTCCCCTCACTACGTCACACCTGACGTCACACTCATAATCCTCTGACGTCATCGTAATAGGTGTATCCGCACGGCAGTGATTTCCCCGTGTGGGTTTTCGATTCATTCATTAACGCCGACACAAAAGTCAATTACCTCGTGGTAATTAGGGGAGAGTGGCGAGCGACGGCAGTGGGGAGAGATGTTCTAGGGCAGGTCATAAAGAGAATGTACCTCCATGGCTCATGATTATGATTCTCCTCCTGCTCTGAGCTTTGGCTTAGCACGTGGAGATACCCAGGAGAAGGATCCCCTCTCGTGTCCGGCTCGGCCGTAATGGGCTAGACTGGCCTCAGTCCCTGTGTCCTACCAACGAGTGTAGTCTCTATACGGCATATAGCCTATGATCCATGGGCGCCGCCATGACGCCCCCCGAGAAGGTGTTCTTCACTAATGGAGGTGAAAAAGTAGGTGTTCTTCACTAAAGGAGGTGGAAAAGAAGTGAGTGATAATTGGGAAATGTCACAACTTTAGCCTTGCTCACATATTTATATAAAGTATTCCATATGGAAAATATCATGTCTTGGGTTTAATCATTATGTCATCCGCCTTTGGGATGGGTGCAGAGAGTCAAGGGAACCATGGTAAAATATTGAAAGGCAGTTGAATTTCGTAAGAACAAAGAGCAAGAATACAGGTTTGTCCCCCAACCACCTAGTGACTGCTTCATGAATTAACAGGAGGTTGTGTGCCTATCTGACAAGTCTTTTATTCCTGAACCTGCTATAAGTGAATGCATTCCATCCTGATTCATTGCAATCATTCAATGATGGTTAATAACCAAAGACTTGAGCAAGTCTAGTAATGGACATGAGGCTTGGGAGAGGAAAGAGCCAGGATTTGGGATTCTTCTTGTCCTACCAAGTCTTTCTTGTTGCAACCCTTGTCCTAAGCCCCCCACCCCCACACCCCCACCACACCTACCTCATCCACCCCCATTTAATCACCCCTATCCCTCCAGACGTTGTCTCTCCTCCTACCCTCCTCCCCCTCCCCCACACATCGACCACACCCCTCCCAGCCCCCACCAATAACCAGGTAATGGTGGCCCATTAGGCTTTACCCTCCAATCTCCTTTTATAGTTTTTCGCGCCCTCGCCCTGGAGGAGGCTAGTATCGGGGGCTCCAGGGCGGATCCCCGGCACCTGACCGGCATCCCGGGGGGCGGGGGCCGGCGGGGGATGCTGGAGGAGGTGCGGGTGACGGGGTGAAGGGGCAGAGGTGCTAGGTGTCAGTCTAATTATTTTCTTGACAGGATTACCCATATGTAATTGGGGAGTGGGTTATTAGAGTTCTGAAACTTCGCCACTTTTCTCTGTTATTGCTCATGTGTCTGAAGAGCGTAATATTATGGCACTCCTTATTTTCACATGACACCGACTGGAAACGTAAAGAGTTTCTTTGAGTTTTTAAAGAAAAAAAATTTATAATTAAAGTACTGTGTATCATGAGGGGTATTTGCTGAGGACCATGTATTAACTATGTATGTATAGAAGTAGATTAATAGCCCATCTATGTATACATACTGCAGTACCTGTAGTGAATGGCATTATCAAGCAGGGCACATAGAACATCCATTACATAGGATGATGGTGGTAGACAGGGGAAGACAAACCAAGTACTATAGAGAGAGCCTATGAAAGTTTACGTCAGAGCTTGTATCCCATCAAGTTTGACTAATTCACAAGGAGAAGCCGCGTGAATAGCGTACATTGCTTACATAACGTGCATACATTTCCAATGGAGTCTTTTTATACGATGGATAATACAGAGAAAACCTATGAAAGTTTAGGGTCAGATCTTGTATCCCATTGAGTTTGAACCACGTAGTAATTCACAAGGCGAAGCTGCAAGAATTACGTAGCGATTCAAGGGAGATGCTATTGAGCCCTGACCCTAAAATTGAATGGGTTTCTGAATTCATTTCACCCTTCACATTGACTAATGGGCTAACATTTGTGAATTACTTGTCGACTCCTAATTGATTGTTTTTCTTTTCTTTTTCCCTTTTCTGCTATAACACGTTGTAAAATATATAACGTCTGAAATACTTTGGCTAGGCCATTAAAACCAGCCTGATATAAAGGCTGAGGCCTTCTGTCTCTTTGTTGGGTTGAAGGTTAAAAAAGAAATGACTTTGTACAATACGTGTATAAGATTGAAGACCCAATAAAGAAATTATTATAAAAAAAAAAAAAATTCCCCATTGGATATTTTTCCTAATTATCTCATTGGCATTGGTACGAGTTCCCAATGCTAAGTCTATGGGACCAAAATGATAAGATAATAATGAACAGCACGCACTTGGCGCCCCATACACAGGTGGGCGCCGATATGGGCGCGGGTCCGCGGGGCCCGGCGCCTTTGGGATGCGGCGCCCGAGGGACGCCTAACACCCGGGCGCCGGCGCACCTTCCAATATAGCCCGCGCCAAGCTGCTTACCACCACCCCGACAAACACTTAATCACACATTACCAATTTAACGCGCCGCCTCCCGCCGCACCTATAAGTCTCAAAGAATTAATGCGTACCGACCCCGTGTAGGGGCCCGTGTTAAGCTTTATCACCCGCGCGTTCCTAATATCCGCGCACGCCGGCCGGACGCTTCGTCCCGCGCGCGGATATTAATATAAAGGGAAACGCCGCGAATACAAAGTGTCGTCAGGTGGTGTGTCCAGCTGCCGCGAGGTGGCGCCCCACGACCCCTGGCGGCGGGCGCGGGCAGTGAATTACCGGTCGGGGATTAGGGGGGCGTCCGCTAGACGGCGTGTCGGTCGGCGCATGCGCGTTGGTGATGATGTTTGTAAAGCCGTTGGTTGGTGTGTATGTGTGTATGTGTGTAGGGATGGGGGGATGGTGTGAAGAGATGCAAAAGTTCACCCAAGTTTTGCTGGTCGTTTGAAGACTCAACCTCACACCCCCTTCCCCTCCAGTAAGCCGTCCCCGGACCCTGTCCGCCCGCCCCCCGCCCCCGTCACCCACTCACGTCCCTCCGGATGATGTCCTGGAGGCTCCTCCTGATACGGAGCAACTCCGTTTTGATGACCTCATCAGCAACAACTGCTCATTGAGGGCCCAGAGTTCAGAAAACTAATCTTCACGCCTAAACTTCTCTCTTTTGCGTACAGATGAGTATTGTAATGATCATGGAAAACCACCACCACCACAGGTTTCGCCCAGCCCTTATGCGGCATTTCTACCTGCCAACAAAAAATACCGATTATGATTTGTTTTCTCTCTCTCTCTCTCCTTTAAACATGATTTGTTTACGTATAGGCTTAACATAGAAATCGGTGGTGGTCAGAAAAAAACCTTTGTTTTTCGATAAAAGTGAAGGTTGTCACCGACCGATTTGGGTCAATAATCGTTCCTAATTATTTGTAGAAACCTTTGGTGGGCGAAGGCACTACGATTCTATCTTTTGCCTATAGGTGAGTATTGTAATGATCATGGAAAATCCCCACCGCCACCAGTTTCGCCCTTATGCGGCATTTCTACCTGATTTGTTTTCTCTCTCCCCTTTAAACATGATTTTTTTTACTCTCTCACTGTCAAGCATGTGCAACCTGTACAAAAATCGGTCGCTGGTACTTCTTGAGAACTTATCAGTGCTAATAATCATTGACCCCAAAGCACACATCCTGTTTCCACCTGACGACCGATTATGTGTTCCATGTGCACCGATTGTTAAATATGTACAGGACCTGATCAGCCTGAAGATAATGTGAATGTATGTTTAAACTTAGAATAAGTGATAAAAGTGAAGGTGGTCACCGACCGATTTTTGGTCAATAATCGTTCCTAATTATTTGTAAAAACTTTTGTTGGGAGAAAGCACTACGATTCTATCTTTTGCCAAAAGATGAGTATTGTAATTATCATGGAAAATCCCCATCACCATCGCCAACCCTTAAGGTCCGTTTCCATTGGCCGATGAAAACGATGTAGATTTTTTGTGTTCGCCTTATAGCCTATTTCCATTGGCAATCACCAATATAGTCAGGGACCACCAACGGACCTTTAGCACTGCTGACGCAAAATGGAAATAGGCTTTTAGGAGAACTAGAAAAAAATAAACCGTTTTCGTCGGCCAATGGAAACGGGCCTTTACCTGTCCTCTACCACTGCTACTGGGGATAGTCACCATGCACATTCCGTTACATAAGGCGCTCGTGTCCCTCATTATACTAGCGTGTTTCATCCCGCTTTTAACGACTTCCAACATGCTGTTCATCCAAACGACTACCTACATACATGTAACTGGCTTCGACCCCTTCGCCCTGCACTCTCCACCTGATACCATTCACCATCTCCACATAGCTACATCCTGCGCCCGCACTAGAGACCACAGGTCGCTGAATCACAAATCGAGACCCCCAAGCCGACCACCTTATTTCGTTTTGCCTTCATGCATCCATGGATATACATTGTATCACCATGGAAACGTGCGAGTGCTATTCACCTGTCACACACAGCAGACATGAAAGGGGGTCGACCTCCATGATTTTTTTTTCCTCTCTCCCCTTTCTCTCTCCTCGCGGTTGTTAGTGAAAGGACTGGGGAGCGGTGTACAATGCAGGGTCTGGGTGCAAGGGACCGTGTCGGGGGCACAGACTGTGCTACAACCAGCCTGGGGCCCGTTGAATAATCTAGGATCGTCCGTAAAGACCCTTTTCTGTACCTCGTACTGGGGTTACCGTTTCTTCGTTCGCTAAGACGCTTAGCCGTCCATAAGGTCGTCCATAAGTGTTGAATAAAGTTGACCCACATTGTCCCTGGGTCTCTACGGCATACATATAATATATTGCTATATACCCATGCCGTATTTACTGTAAATACGTACCGTTTTGACATACCACGTAAAAATACTGTACGGCCCAGTGGTCCGTACACTAAAATACGGACCACCTTGCCATACACGTTTATTAACATATCGGTTGTTAAAAATTAAATTAATGATTTTTTTTTAAATTTTGGGTATATAGTAAATATATAACGTCCAACCATGCTTGTACAAGTCACAGAACTCGATGATAATTTACCGTTTGTACGGACCTCGGCATAAATGCCTCGTTCCGTACAAACCGTAAATTACCATCTCGTTCTGCGACTTTTACAGCATGGTCAGGACGTTTTATATAATTACGAAGAATATGTACACTGATCCTAGATTATTCAACAGGCCCCATTCTGGCCTGGTCCGGCCATGCCTGCAATGCTTCGAGGTGTGGTGGACCTTGTCAGGACAGGTGTATGACGTGTTCCCATTGACCGATTATTGGTCGTTGATCTTCTGTCAGGAACCACCGAACGATTAATTGAGACTACCAACACAAGATCGGTCAATGGGAAAAACACTAAGGGTAATTTATTATTCGATCATTTATAAGATATGGCACCTCTGACCAACTTCTAGATGAAGGTAACCTTACACGTAGTATGGTCGTAGTATATTTAGTAGAAACTGAACGAGAGTTATCCTGGGCAATGTGTATGCCACTGAGTGATGAACAGAGCTTTTTTTTATTATGGGGTAGGATAAAGTCTATGTTGTATTCATTATCCACCTTTATCCAACTGGTGGTGTGCCATTGGTCTGATTGGCTGGTCAGTTATTGTAATACAGTAATGTGGGATAGGCGGAGTCCGCTTCCGAAGTTGTTCTTCAGAGACCATGGTCTGGTATAAGGTACAACATGGTCTACTTTAGAGCAGCAGGTATAAATTAAGCCATGTAGGTCCAATCTAGCATCACGTGAGCGAAAAAATGTAATATCCATGGAAGGGATCATCACCCAGGCCTATTTATTGGGGCGTGAATGTGTAAATTAGTGATCTGTACTGAATCCTTGCCATAGTTGGCATTGGGAATATTTGGCAATTTGGAGTTATTTTAGGAGATACTTTGGTTGTTGACACAAAAGAACATAACACTTTTTGTCTACTTTATACGCGGATAAAAAGAAAAATGGGGCTAATGGGGCTTGAGCCAATCAGCTGTAGACCTGAAATCATGTAGCTCCAAACGAGGACAGAATGAAACCACTAACATAGACTTCAGGATAAGTATTGTATGTTAAAATGGAATAGAATATGTACATTTATCTTACCCCTGGTACAGGTTTAGCCATAGGAATAATATTATAAATATATGCACATATTAACCATGTAAAGTACCAATACGATGCCATATGGTCGTGGTGGACTGAGGGGAGATGACATCATAAGGAACAGGCCAATCAGCGGCCAGGATTTCAAAGAGTAGGCAAGATTTATAAGTTTCTTACTGGATTATTCTGATAATGTGATGCTATTTAAATGTCCGTGAAAGGAGTGAGATAAATCCAGAACTAAACTCAAATTGAAAAATACACAATACTACACTCCATTGGGTGCGCAGTAATCATCACCCAGCTTCGCCTCGATGACGATTGCGGCGCATCCAAACGCGTGGAGTATTGTGTATTTATACGATTCTTAGAAGGAAACCCAAGAGATGAAAATATCTTGGTCCATACTCCACCGAGTTTGACTGCGGAGTAATTCACGAAGCGAAGCTGAGGGAATTACTCAACGGTCAAACGAGGTGGAGTACAGACCAAGTTATTTTCATCGAGTGGGTTTCTGATTTTATATCACCCCGTATAACATTATCTATTGATAAAATGAATCACCCTATTAGCCATTGAGTATTGGGTACACGAACTTCACGGCCGTTGAGTACGAGTTAAGCATATGGAGAAAAACTCCGGGTCGGGATAATCGATATAATTCTATATAAGTATCTAGTGTTGCAGTGGATATTATCGTAAAACTGGATGAGTTTTAATCTTGGCCACCATATGCCACGACTGGAGTTTGGCATAGTGATTTCATGAGGCGAAGCCGAGTGAAGTCCAGAGCCAAAACTTCAGTAGTGGAATGCGGTGGCCAAGATTAAAACGAAATAGGTTTTGATTTTATCCTACCCTGTCTCCTCGATTTTGGAATAATACGTGATAATAATTCTGTATGCCACTAGTGGCATATAAAACTCTGTATGCAAGTCAGCATGGCATACGAAAACTCCATGTTAAGCCTATGGGATTTTATATTAGGGGTAGGATAACAGGAATGACTTCATTACGATGTCTCTGTCCGTTAGATGCACTCCCTCAAATGGTCTCTCAGCATGCATTATCAACGGATAATAGTGTAATGATAATTAGTGGCGGTGATTGGAATGCAGACGGTGCAGGTACGCAGTATAATGGTAACATCAGACACATGATTAACAGGTGTTCTCGCCGAAATTACACTCGCCTATTCAGAGCAGACACCCCTGCAAACAAAAAGCAGGAAGAGCATATGACCTCACCCCCTTCTCTGCACCGCTGAGCTATTATCCCCGCGCCAGAACCCTACACCACAACGATGCCAGCCCCTACGCCCTTTACCGTACTACAACTACAGGTTGTGCCACTCCCGAATTCCCCTTCTTGTCGTTGTGTCGGAGACATAACAAGCGAGAAATGGTGCGATTTCCGGAATCGCCAACACAAAATGGCGTGTATTTGAAGCCGGAGACATATCAAGGGAGAAATGTTGCGATTTACGGAAATCGCCAACACAAAATGGCGTGTATTTGAAACCGGAGACATATCAAGTGAGAAATGGTGCGATTTACGGAATCGCCAACACAAAATGGCGTGTATTTGAAGCCGGAGACATATCAAGTGAGAAATGGTGCGATTTACGGAATCGCCAACACAAAATGGCGTGTATTTGAAGCCGGAGACATATCAAGCGAGAAATGGTGCGATTTACGGAATCGCCAAAACACAATGGCGTGTATGTGAAGCCGGAGACATATCAAGCGAGAAATGTTGCAATTTCCGGAATCGCCAACAAAAAATGGCGTGTATTTGAAGCCGGAGACATATCAAGTGAGAAATGTTGCGATTTCCGGAATCGCCAACAAAAAATGGCGTGTATTTGAAGCCGGAGACATATCAAGCGAGAAATGTTGCGATTTCCGGAATCACCAACACAAAATGGCGTGTATTTGAAACCGGAGACATGTCAAGTGAGAAATGGTGCGATTTACGGAATCGCCAACACAAAATGGCGTGTATTTGAAGCCGGAGACATATCAAGCGAGGAATGGTGCGATTTTCGGAATCGCCAACACAAAATGGCGTGTATTTGAAGCCGGAGACATATCAAGGGAGAAATGGTGCGATTTACAGAATCGCCAACACAAAATGGCCTGTATGTGAAACTAGAGATACACCGAGCAAGAAATGTAGCGATTTCCGGAAATCGCCAATACAAAATGGCGTCCCCAGCTTAACACATTGCTGGTACCCAGATACCCACGCGCGTGCGAATACACAGATATCCCGTTATGTACTGCGGCACAAGCAGCAAACCACGTGATTTCTCTACCGTTTTATTACAATTCTTTATCCAAGGACCCCCAACCATCCAACACTGAACATTATAACTAAGACAACTTTTAGGAAAGAGGCCTTACAAAAGATTCGGAAGTTAGTAACTGCTGGTTGATAATTAACTAAATATTCTCATCTGTATGTAATCTCATCAATGTCAATTACTGAATTATATGTCACATGTATACATACATACATACATACATACATACATACATACATACATACATACATACATACATACATACACTCAAACATACTCTAACTGTATGAGATTTTCTATTGCTCAATAATACTACATTTGTCTGGGAGAACGATTATTAATCGAATTCAACCGATCTAATAAAAAAAACAAAAAAAACCAATACCTCCGCATAGATCTAACTGGCGGATTTTCAAGGCTGGGGGGTTGGGGGATGAGAGGGCCAACGGAGGGGGGGGGGGGGAAGGTGCGGCGACGCTGTTGTTGGGAGCCAAGCTGCGGTTACCGGGGCCGTACAATAGGCCCGCTGTGTGGTAGGGGGAAGTTTTCTGATCGCCTCCAAACAATAGTCACCAGTGTGTGGTTGTCGGCTGCCCGTTGGCGACTGTCCTGCACACAGCCTCTGAACACCAGACCATCCGATTGTCCCTCCCCTCCCTCCTCCTACTTTCACTCCCCAACCTCGTGGTGTCTGTCGTCAATTTAAAACTCTCTTGTCTATATTTAGGGTCAGAACATCCTGTTGTCTAGGGCACAGAGTGATTGGTATTTCTGCCATCCTCCAATTGTAAAGCGTCAAGTGCCAGATCCACTAAGGCGATTTTCCATGCGAATTTGGGTTCGCAGACGTTTGCAGTCGTTTGCAGACGTTGGCAGACATTCGCATGGACATGCGAATGCCTTGCGACAATGTCTAATATATTAGATATTATCGCATGGGATTCTCACAGTCACACGGATCGCAGACGCATTCGCTTGGTCGCCTTAGTGGATTTGGCGCTTCAGATGGGCTAAGCGAATGCGTCTGCGATCCATGCGACTGTGCGAATCCCATGCGATGATATTCAATGTATTGAATATTGTTGCAAGGCATTTGCATGTCCATGCGAATGTCTCCGAATGTTTGCGACCATCTGCAAACGTCTGTGAACCGAAATTCGCATGTAAAATCGCCATAGTGGATCTGGCGCTTAAGATAGCCCCCTGTAGGTGGGGGACTATCACTATTTTCTGTCGTAATAATCTATAGATAATCCTGGGTGATTGCTATTTCCGCCATGATCCGCCAGAAAATTGTAAGACAGCGCCACTGTAGTCGGGGGATGACCATTATTGTCTGCTGTTATAATTTATAGATAATCCTGAGACGAGGTTAAAACCTTCTTATGGCAAACCAAAATAATCATTTCATATCAAATCCATTGATAACTGGACCCGCTACCTGGTGTGTTATTTAGCGTCGGGGGCAATATGGCCGCTGCCATAACACAATGGCTATGTGTCTTATAGTCAAGTATGGCTAGCTTTCTTTCTTGTCCACCTTACCTTCTCAAAATCGTTGTAGCCTATTAATTCTTTGTTGGTGTCTGAATCACAGTAGACTGATCATATCTTTATGTTAGGTTTCTGTCATTCACCCTTTGCTTTTCATTCGCTATCTTATTATGTCTCTCTCAGTTTGTCCTCTTATCTCAGTTCTCCCACCCTCTCTGATATCCACAGAAGTTCTCATGTCCCCCGCGGCCCTGTCTATGTCGTTCTGTCATCATCACTGTCTATATATATTAGTTTTTTCCTAACTCGAAAAAGGTCACACATCCACACACAATTTACGTTAGCAGATCTATTTCTTTCGTATATTCTACATAAATCAATCTACGCAACAGGTAGCTCTATCTATACTCAGTATGTAGATCCCTAGAGGTATGATATTATATATTTATCCCACCCCTAATATAAAATCCCATAGGCTTAATATTGAGATTCCGTATGCCACGCTGACTGGCATACGGAGTTTTATATGCAACTAGTGGCATACAGAATTATTGTCACCTAATATTCCAAAATCGAGGAGACAGGGTAGGATAAGATCAAAACCTGATTCGTTTTAATCTTGGCCACCGCATGCCACTCCTGGAGTTTTGACTCCGGACTTCACTCGGCTTCGCCTCATGAAGTCACTATGCCAAACTCCAGTCGTGGCATATGGTGGCTAAGATTAAAACTCATGTATATGTATATGTGTATAATTATATATATATATATATATATATATATATATATATATATATATATATATATATATATATAATTATATATATATATATATGTGTACATTCTATATATAAATATAAATCAAACTAGGAATCAGGTATCTCTATCTATACTCAATATGTAGAACTCTAGTGATTATGTAGCAACTATGTATGCCTATATCTATATATATATATATATATATATATATATATATATATATCTATATATATGTATATATATATATATATATATATATATATATATATATGTATAGGCATATATACATGGATATATATATATATGTGCGTGTACATATTACATAGTTCGAATTAACAGTATCTAATCAAACCCAAATAAAAACGCATTAACCGCCTCAATTATACAGTCTACAGTCCCGTGCCGATATAAAGACACACATAAAGCACCTTTTTGCCCCCAGTGGGACGTGTTATACAGTAGGACGTGACATACCGTCCTCACGGGGCACCCTGGGTACACCGCCACTCATTGTGGCCCCCCTGGCGGCGGCGTAGGGGGCGGGTCATTTATAAGGACATTGTGTGTGTCGTCGAGCCTGCAAACACTGAATCTATTGTGGACTTTTGTTTCCCCCTCACTCGTGCTGCGAATACGGCAACAGTCACTAACGCCTCCGTTTTGAATCCACCAAAGCAATACTAGATTCGACCTGGAATTTAACCGCCGCCCCAAGTCGCCCTTAATAATACACCTTTGTGATTTTCACCCCTCCAACCAACTCTCTCTCACTGAGGTGCTTTTTCTCTTGCTCCCATTTCTGGTTGAGCGGCTAGGTGAAAAGCCTTTGAATTTGCCTGTTTTGTTTGTTGTCGCGGAGGGTGAAGGGTGGTTGAAACGACGGGGCGCATTTGTGGTGAATTCCTCGTTTTCAGTCCTGTTTGGTGAATAGTGGTAAATGGTGGAGGAGTGGCGACGACTGTTATAGATCATCTGTGCCACAGGGTGTGTGCCAGGGGAGGGATCATCCTCCATGTTGATCTGCTCCTTTTGCTATTATCCCCACATCCCCCACAATCCTATCCGAAATAAAAGCCTAGAAGTGCGGACCTTCAATTATTCACCAGCGCTCCTCATTCAGAAAGTCTCGGAAATCCTCAATTTTGAAAGCGAATTTTGATGAATCTTGCATTTCTGAGAATTAACTATGGAGGAGCAGATGGAGAAATGGGTGGTCGCACAGAATACCCATCCGTCAATGTTTGCTGCTGGGGCTATTTATGGTGTGCACCCTCCACTCGCCCCCCACCGCTCCCCACCCCTCTTTACAATCTCTGGGTATTTGGGGTGTATGATTTTTCATTTAGACTGAGACTCTGTTTGGTGAGCACACACGGCGTGGTGCATGCTGGGTGAATACCTGAATACAACATACGGGCACTCAGAGAATAACATGAATAGACGGATTGATATACATGTAAACGGAAATGTAATTCCCAAAGATACAGCCAAAATCATCAATATCTCATCTCAATATGTACTCTACTACTTCCACATACGCAGATACTGAGAGGGAGTGAAATATAGATAAGATAAGAGCAGGGAACAGTGGAAAGACACAATGCATGCAGACATGCAGCAAGACTTGGGTGAGTTTGGGGGTAAAGATGGCAGACAGACTCAGGGGAGGAACATCGTTGGTGTATTATTTCTTTTTGTAGACCCCAACAATTGTCCGGTTGTCCCAACGCGTGCATGCAAACAAGTCGGTGTTTATTTTGGGCCATATTATGGAATACCTAATATTTATTCGGGGCTATAGGCAGTAAGGGGGGGGGGGGAGTGTCTGTGTGGTGGTGGTGGTGGGCAGGTCGGCCTACGTCACAGAGATACAGGTATTTCTCATGCAAATCGCTACAAACAACCAGATTCCCAACAAAAGCTCTACCTCAGGGCCCCGTTGCTCCACTTTTTGTGGTATCGCTAACTTAGTAACTACAATCGGATCGCAATTTTATTTTTACGATTGCTTTAACGATCCGACTGAAAAAGCGTTGCTCCCGTAATGTCGGATCGTATCCCTATATTCCCGCTGTATCGCGATTTTTTGCGATAGCGATACAACAATTCAGGGCCACATATTGAATGAGATCGCTATTTCCTATTTCCTATAGGTGGCGGTGGTTGGTGGTGCCACCATGGATCGTTATTTGAAATTTCAGATAAGGCTGTATTTAACCCACAGCGATACGATCCACAGTGCTGTGAAGGTCCGCGTAAAAAGTATCGCTAAAAGCAGTATTTTACGGGGCGATGCGCCTATGCGACTATGATGCGTTCTGCAAAATTTCAGGAGCAACGTTTAGACCCTCGGATCGCTATTCTGCGATCTGCAACTCTGTCGTAAACGTGGAGCAATGGGGCCCTGGGGCTCTGCGCTGTGCTGCCTATCAATCATTGACGGCCTTAACAGACGGGCTCACAGGAAAGTAGCATCATTTCTTCGCATGCCGCAGCGAGACAATGTCTAATTAACGAGCGATAATGCAGGAAAACACGAACATTTCTGCAGGGTAAATGCCTCCCGTAACACCTGGTACCTCACAAAACCACACGTGAGGGATCGGGTTGGCCCAACAAAAGGAAGTCTCCTTTCAGAATCTCGCTTAGACTGGCTCCAGTCCCTGCATCCTATGGCTACCCTCCTTGCTGGGATACATGGGCCAGTCAGAGAAGGATATATACTATAATGAACTTTATTCTGATTGTGTTTTAAATCATTTAATGAATGTTCATAATCAAAGACTTGAGCAAGTCTACCCCTCCACCTACCTCACCCCTCCTTGTCAGATGTTAGGGAAAGTCCAAATGTTTCGAAGTAGTTTTATTTTTTTTTATTTTTTTTTTTTTCAGTTTCTTTATTGGGTCTGAGATTTACAATTTTCTTACGTTGATAACCATTACATATTAGTTCCTTGGAGACCCTCTAAAGGGGCAGTTGCCTCAGTTGGCACAGCAACTGGTTTTCATGGCATCGCCTGTACCCTACTTGATAGCCAGTTTAATAACATAATGCCCATGATTAAAGACTTGAGCAAGTCTAAATCTCGCTCAAACGAGACCTGTTTCCCGCGGCATAAAATTGACTTTGCATCGGGAGCCTCTTTTTCGCGTGTTCTCCTGGGATTCTGTGGTGCCTAGAACAAGAGGGAAGTTTTCGGGGAGCGCCCGACAAAGCCACGACAATCGCACGATTTCCAGACAGTTCTTGCGTATTGTTCAACCTTATAAAGGCGCCTTGCATTTCATTTAACCTATTTCAGTAGCGAGCAGCTCAGTGGCTAAGTAGGTCACATTAACAGTAGGAGTTGATGAGCAAAAACGCACCACCAGCAGCTGTTGCTAGAAACAACCCCGATTTGTTCGATTCGGGACAATATCACAATTTTTTTTCTATCATTCCCTGGGAGATTACTGTGAAAGTAAAACCACGAAATGGGACAATGACCCCCAACTTTCCTCGTTCTCTTTCAACGAAATTATACGCAGATTCGAGCATCTAAAACAACTTTAACAGCCTATCTGAAATCATTCCTGCAACTGCATTTCAGGTACTCACCAGCTAATGCTATCTAATTTCCACTGGATGGAGGGGTATGGCTAAAGAGAAAACAACCAAAACACATGCACTCTCAGGAGATGGGGTGCTTGACTGCACTGTATTTTTTTCCATAATGGAAACACGGTTTTATAGGTTGGAGCTACATTGTATGCTGACCGTGGCACTGTGGGGCCGGAAGCCATAGCGAAGTGCTCGCACATTATACCGGTCGACTCGACAGCCATTTGTTTCTAAAAGTTGCGTGTGAGACTTTGAATCACCCATAAAATGTGCACGAGAAAATTTGGGAAAGTGGATTGAGAGGGGGGCAGAAAAAATAATTAAGTGCATTAGAGAAGTTGCATGGTGTGCACCTGACTGTCGCCCCCCTCGTCGCACCCCTTTGTCGCGTGGACAGGGGCGACCATAAGTCTGGAAGCGAATCAACTCAAACGTAATCCTGATTCTTCTACTTGGATAACAGGACTACACGCAGGGGTCAGGGGCAGGGGCGGGTAAGAGAGTGAAAGCACTGCATAAGAAAATGACTCAAAAATAAAAAGTGCCCCTCCATTTGAGCAATAAGTCGTGGCTGTTTTCTGCTGTATAGGGCACATAGCTATTGTGCTACAGAGGCGGCCACTTGCCTCCCAACGCCATTTAAAACACCAGGTGGTGGGACTAATTATCAATGGATTATATCAAAAAATATTTTTTGGGCTTGCCATGGAGGAATTCTAACCTCAACTCAATATTCAGTCATGCATTATCATACACGTTGTCGCAAGAGATTAGCGTCCAACAAGGAGTCAAAATGTACGACCAGCTGCTTATATATATATATATATATATATATATATATATATATATATATATATATATATATATATATATATATAATATATATATATACATAATATATATATACACATATATATGTATTTATATATTTATACATATATACACATATATAACATAAAAACAACAACTGATAACAGAAGTTGCCTCCAACTACAGTGGCGCTATCTTACAATTTCCTGGCGGGTGATGGCAGCACTAGCAATCACTCTGTGCCCTCTATTTGCGCTACAGTCGTAGAGACTCTCTCTTGTTTACCTCCGGTCCTCGCCGGTTGCACTCACTCACAACGATGTCATTTGCTTCCACTTTATAACATTTTATGGGGCGAGTAAGAAAAGTGGACGTTCGTGTTACAAACTCGACATCAACAGTTGGACAACAATAAAAATAAAGACAGCTTTTCAACACACACATTTATACCGATAAAAACGTAATCCTAGCCACGCCTTATGCTCAAACAATGAGGCATGCTGTTTGTGCCTACCACCTCTTTGCCCACCCTTAACCTCCCATGCATGTCCCATCCACGGATATAGTTTAATGGAGGGCGACCAGGGGCCTAGTAAACACCCCAAACTTCCCACAAAGAAATCTAGTTTTTTTTCATGAATGTCCCATCGGATCGGTGGTAATAATAAACGCTGTTCTCCGTAACGGGCTCCACAATGGAATAACCGAGGCCGCATTCCTTCTAGCGAAATATAAATGCAACCACCGACAAGATCTTCTTTATGTTCGCTAAGCGGAGGGATATTACTGAGAAACTGTCGTTGAAATATCTGGACTAAATAAAGTATTAAAGGCTAAACGAAAGAGTTGCTTCTTAACCGAACAAAATCCGTTGACTTTTGAATCCCAAGTTGTCATTATTTTGAGTGCTGACAGTTGCTCTGATGTTAGGTTGAAGTTGGGGTTGAATAACGATTTCCATATTGCCTGTGTGTCATCACCCGGTTCATACAGTTGCGTGTACGCACCTAGATATTACTCAACACGACATCTACATCAAAGAGCTCATAAAACAGGCGGGAACAGAAAACAGAAAAGAGGAATTGTGTGCCACCAGTCTGATTTCCCTCCCCTTGTCCTACATCTAACAAGCTAGGAACAACAATGGCTGATTGTGTAGTAATACAAAACTCACAATATGAATACTGTATCGCACGGGTTATAATAAATGCCCTCACGGAGTAATGCTCATTTGCATACACCTGAAGCGGGCTGGCTATGATGTGTGGGGGTGTGGGGGTTGAGTGGTGTAGCCGGTGAGGCAGCGCTGTTATACACAAGGTGTTAATCGGAGTTCACTGGTCAAAGACACAGGGCCCACAGTGGGTTGCTCACTGTTAACATCTGTTACCATGACTGAGAACCAGCCATATAGGGCACATAGCTATTGTGTTACGGAGACCGACATCTTGCACCCTGACGCTAAACGAAACACCAGGTGGCGGGTCCAGTTATCAATGGATTTTTTTTTGGATTTTTTTTCGGCCATAAAATGCCTTTAGCTTCGTCTCACGATTATCCATAGATTATGATAGCAGAAAATAAAGGCATCATTGGGAAGGAAAGGGTTAAAAGACAAATAAATCCACTCCAAGCACTGGCAAAGTGGATGCTTGTGGTGTAGTGTATGTAAAAGAACATTTTCTAGACATTTAATGGTAGAAAAGGAACAATCTGAAAAAAGGGAGAAGCTAACCTCAGGTATCAATTTATCAATCATTGTGGGTGACTTGAGATGCTTAAGTCTGTGGGGAGGGGTCGGGGGGGGGGGCTTGGTGGTGCAATTTGCACGACCTCCAGTAACGGTATAAGACCTCTCACTGAGTGGTTCTGCTAGATGTTACTTATTATTTTACTTTTTCATAGGAAGAACCATTCAAGAGGATAGGGAACCGTATAAGAACTATTCCTGGAAATGAGGACGTTCATGTAATCATTGATGATGATTTCACCAGGGAATTGACATTGTCCATTAAGGCAGTAGCGGGCTATGAAGAGTACGGACACTGCCCATAAGGGCTGGTAGTGGGCTATGTCGGGTACGGACACTGCCCATAAAGACAGGTAGCGTGCTATGTAGGGTACGGACACTGCCCATGCAGGCAGGTAGCGGAATATGTAGGGTACAGACACTGGCCATGAAGGTAGGTAGTTGGCTATGTAGGGTACGGACACTGCCCATAAAGGCAGGTAGCGGGCTATGCAGGGTACGGACAATGCCCAAAAATGCATGATGCAGGTTATGTGGGGTATGGACACTGTCAATGAAGGCAGGGAACTGACATTACCCATGAAGGCAGGATACGGACACTGGCCATGAAGGTATGGTAGCAGGCTATGTAGGGTACCGACACTGCCCATGCAGTTAGCGGGCTATGTAGGGTACCGACACTGCCTATGAAGGCAGGTAGCGGGCTATTTAAAGTATGGACACTACTTATGAAGGCAGATAGTGGGCTATGCAGGGTACGGACACTGCCCATGAAGGCAGGGTACTATAGAGGAAACCCATGAAAGTTTAGGGTCTGAGCTCGTATCCCATCGAGTTTGAATCACATAGTAATTCACACGGCGAAGCCGTGTGAATTACTATGAGATTCAAATGAGATGGAATCGAGCTCTGACCCTAAACTTGAATGGGTTTCTGAATTTATCTCACCCTTAATATTGACTAATGGGCTAACATGTGTGACATTATCCCCCATTAGATATATTTCCTAAATATCTAATGGGTGTTAGATACGAGTTTCCAATGTTAAGTCTATGGAGAAAAAATATCTGGGGTGAGATAAGGACACTGGCCATGAAGGTATGGTAGAGGGATATGTAGGGTACGGAGACTGCCCATGAAGGTAGTGGGCAATGTAGGGTACGGACACTGCCCATGCAGGTATGGTAGCGGAATATGTAGGGTACAGACACTGCAGGGCAAGTTGATGAGGACATCAACAAGCGCTGTCTGTCTGTGTCGTCGGCGTGTGTGCACGGAGGGTGGGGCGGGCCCCGACGCCGTGTCAACAGTCCCGGCGCCGGGCGCACACCGACCCGGGTCCCGGGCGGGTCGGGGGCCCCGGCCCGGTCTCCCCGACCCACCACCCACCTCGACGACACAGACACGGTATTATTGTCCCTGTGTGTTCCCCAACACTGCACCTTCCCCCACCTCCACCCTCCTCACCACCCCCCCAAATCTCCCCATCCCAGAGTTTATGTACTACTCCCTCGCCTCCCCCACACACCACAACCGCAGTCGCTAAATATGGAATTTGAGAAAGGACACCACCGTTAAACACACTAGTATGATTCCAGAAGTCAAAGAGTTGTTCAACTTTAAAAATGCAGGGTGAAATAGTCATACCATTGAGGTGGGAGTTACTGCTGGGGTCAGGTGGTAGTTGGGGAGGGTGTTCGGACGGGACTGAAAAGGGTTGATAGTAGACTGGCTCCAGTCACTGCATCCTATGGCTACCCTCCTCGTTGGGATACATAGTGGACAAGTTTTTGATTCATGGGCCAGTCAGAGAAGGATTCATACTATAATGAACTTTTTCCTGATTGTGTTTAATCATTTAATGAATGTTCATAATCAAAGACTTAGGCAAGTCTAGGTTGATAGCTACAGCAGACGATATTCGGTTTCATTTTCGCAACAGGTGGTTGCTATGGTAATGTTCCTACTCACGACCGTAACTACTGCGTGGAATTTGTGAGGAAACTTGAATTTAAAAAAAAGAAGACAAATACGATGGCTAAATGGTCGCCAGACTAAGGGTATATTGTCATATTAACGTAAATAGTCTAGACTTGGTTGCCGACCAATATTACCTTATCTAGATAAATGGTCTTCAAAAAAAAAGTTTTTCAATCATAGACCATTCGGATTATCCGTGTTTGATGTTCGGATTACTGGGGTGATTTTCTGTGCTATTTCGGGATAATTAGGTTGTTTGGTGATTGTATCGTGCTATGAGTTCCACCATTGCGTGCGCCATTGGTGAAGAGAATGCTGGCAACCGTTTCTGGTCTAACTGCCTTTTATATAACAGCAGAGGAAGTGATAAAAACTCCAGTAAACTGGCCACGAATACATTGAGTGTGGAGAGAAAGGACAGGAAGCGGTCTTATTCGGGTGACAATGGCCGCTATGTTCGCTGCTTCCAGCGTTCTCGTCAATGGCGGGAAGACGGACAACAAAAGTCGTCTGCTTCTAAAGTCGTCTGCTGCGAGCCATGACCACAATCCCTGCAGGGCCTGCTGCCCACCCATACAAACCTGTGCATGTCTGTAAAGCCATAGATGCGGTTCACAACGAAAACAAGAACACATTCGCCTCCTCCTTAGAACCAACTCTCGCATTTATGATTTTTTTTTTTCATGAATGAGTCAACAACATTCAATGATAATAAAAACAGAACAAGGACGGATTTTGATTTTGTGTGACACATCCGTGTATATTGTGTTCTGACAGAAAACAACTGTTTTCCATGTAAGGACTATATCTCGTACCGGAAATGGTGTCATTCACTGCAGTATTGAGATTTGATACACTCTGAGGGGATGGTATATCAATAGGAAGATGTTTATTGATATCAGTCTCGGTAATATCACCATGGTATGAAATTCAAGATAATATTGGAACCAAGATGATTTTCCTCTATAATCTGAAGCAATCCAGGGTTAAAAAAAATGGACACTCAACATATCATGTGAGGTTATAAAATATTACAAAAATAATTGATTTTACATCTATTTCAGATGAAGTACAACATGTGGCCTTATATTATACTACAACATGTTGAGGAATTAAACTGCAACATGTTGAAAAATGTGGGGGAATCTCACCTCAGAAACGGTCAAAACTCGTCAACATTTGCCCCATTAAACACCTTTTACCTATATGGTTATATTGTAGGTCTAGGCGGGGTAGGGGCGGTCTTGAGATACGTGTTATTGGCCCCTCAGGAATCGTCTCCAAATAAAGAATGAAACTCCCTCAGGCTCAAGACTCGATCCCCTGTAGCAAGACTAAAGGTATATAAAAGGAGACAAAAGGTGGTTCCCAGTGCTCCACCTATAGCCAGGTGTTAGGTCTGTCTGTGGCGCTAGTCCCACTGTAGTTCTCCCACGTCGCCTTGACGCACGCAAAATACGAAATAACATAACAAAAAAAAGATACACAACAATTAAAAAGAGGCAAAGCAGGCAAATCTGGGCTAAAAACACCTGGAATAATGTCCCGTAAGAGAAGCACACCCTCCGGCAGATTCTAGTCGCACCTAAGCGCATACCATGCATTGATGTGACGTCGTGCAATACAACACTCCTAACAGCGGAATCACCACTAATTGTGTACTTGTACCTGGTTTCTGTCAATACACACATTTATTATCCATCTAATACAACGTGTCCATAGAAAACACATGGGGAGTGTGTATGGACATACCCGGCGCATACGGATATGTTGTATGTTCCGGGTGGCGCATACGGAAAATAGTGTACGTATGGAAAAATAGTGCATAACAAGCGGATGTATGCTCCTCGGAGTTGACTCTACGTAATATCCACGCATGCGCTCGGATATTACTGCGTGTCAACTCCTCAGAGCATATGGCCGCTTGTATCTGAAACCAGTCAATATTGTATATTCATTATTCACTTCATACAAATGATCTCACCCCTGGTATTTTTTCTTCATAGACTTAACATTGGGAACTCGTATCCAACGCCCATGAGATATTCAAGAAAATATCCAACGGGGGATTATGTCACAAGTATTAGCCTATTAGTTAAAGTAAAGGGAGAGATAAATTCAGAAAATATAGTGCCTCCCTAAATGAACTAATATTGGTACGCCACTTGTCAGGAAAAGGTGGATAATGAATACAATATAGACTGGTTTCAGATAAAAGTGGATGTATAGTCCTTGGAGTTGACCTTACTGATTACCCTTGCATGCGCTCGGATATTACTACGCGTCAACACCGCGAAGCTTACGGCCGTTTGAATCTGAAGCCAGTTAATATCATGTACATTGTAGATATTGTACAGGACCTCTCGGAATGTGTTCAGATATTATTCGTTATAATAGAGATGGCTATTTCCAATATAACACACATGTATATACATGGTATAGAACTTGTACAAAGGATATACAATATATATTGCATATTTGCTATATACTCTATACATGTATATTAGACCATCGACATCATGTATCTTATATTTCATTGTATATATCTTCTATATTTTATGATATGCTTATAGTATGTGAATGATCTATACCCTCATTCCCTTGTACATAATAGCAGTGAATATCTTAAAATGCTGACAGTGTTGTGGTTGTTGATTGTGGACTGTGTAAAATAGAAGGTACACAAAGACTCTCTGTGTGTTACCCAGCAGGCTATTCTCACGACCTTACTCAAAAAGCACGTCGTCGAGGGGGGATGGGAGGGAGGGGGCGAGCTCCGGCCCATTGTTGTCGGCCACAGGAGGATCAGAGGCCCGGCACTGGATCTTTGCCATGCGATAACTGTAAGACCCCGAGTCTGGATCCCTCTACGACCCACCTGCAGGGACTGCCCCTGATTTGACATGACACACCACAACCGTGTGAGCGATAATATGAGGATAATGTCATTTGAGGGCTATGAGAAGCCAGCAGTGTATTTCTCTGAGGAGTATGAGTTGGGTGATATAGGAGAAGAGAGCTGGGGTATTGGAGGGAGACCGTGGGGGTGTCGTTGACCTAGATGATGCGGTGAAAAGAGGGTAGGGGTGGGGGATCTTTTATGGTTACCCTCCTTTAGGTATGCTGCCCCCTTTTGTCACCTGTGTCTACAACCCCCCCCCCCTCCCCCTACTCATATATACCATACCCCACCGCACTGTTCAAGCCACTGCCAAAGGGCTAAGTGTGTGTGGTGAGGGCTATGGAGGGTGGGGGATAAAAGGGGGACTGGATCTCCCTACAGGACCCCCCCCCCCCCCCCCGACCACACACACATACACCTAGCTGCCTACCTAACCATGCCTCAGACGGACTGTATACTTATATAGCCCCACCCAAGGCACACAAAACCCCTCACACCACCCCTTTCTATGAAGGCCCACGCTAGACAACAGGTGCCAACGACAACAGCTCACTTTTACCAAAGGGACGTTTCAAAGGAAAATTCACTGCACGATGCGGGCTTGGCTTGGGTCCTTTTCTCTCTCTTTTTTTTTTTTTTTTTTTTTGCCGAAATTGGTAATTTTAATAGTTTCTGTTAGTTATCCAGGGTAAGCACTTACTGAACGGTAATTTCTTGTTTAGAATATGAATTGCACAATTAATTGTAAGCATCGTGTATGTTTCATGAAGAATGGGCCGGGGGTTGTAATTAGCAGTAATTATAAATAATCATGGTAATATAGATTTGTTTCGGCAGGGCACGGTTGTCAAATGACGGTTAAAACCTTTAACCATCCATACTACAACAGTGAAGACTTTGATCATACGAGTTCTACAGGTTAACCGCCAATATTGAAACATTTCCATGGACCACCCAACAGTTCTATACCATTCCAAGTTAAAGGTGTGTATTTAAGAAGAAACCAACACGTTATGGTCAAAGTCATCATTCTCCGTGAGTTTGATGCAGACTTTGACCAAAACGAGTTGCTTTCTGTATTTATCTCACCCCTGAACTCACTAAAAGAAAGGATGACACATGGGATATATACCATGGAGAACGGACTGCAATACTCATAGGGACATGGAGAACTAATTCACAATGTTAACCTTATGGGACAAAAAGTACAGGGGTGAGATAATATATGCTATTTAAACTTATAGACGAGAATCTCATTCTCGTGGGCCCTCAGTCTCCAAACATAGGTCTTGTTCACTCTGTCTCTATGTGCGGAAGACACTCCAAGCAGATACTACTAGAATCATAGATATAGTAGGTAATCAAGGTACAATTCTCTTGACCTCTTATTTCATCAAAATATTCCTGAAACTGAAAGAAAATAACACCTCTCAAAAATATGGAAAGTTGTGGGATAGTTGTTCCGCGAGTTGACCTGCTTAAGTATTTATTGGTTATGAATGAATTAATCATCGTTAATTACCTTTTAATTACGGAGGGGCTGGAAGGATCCTCATTGGCCTCTGAAGGTGGCAGGTAATCTATCCCGGGTGACACCATGGCCGACGGTAGGTGTCGCTCCTGGTGCCTTTCTCGGAGGGGGAGGTCCGGACCGGACTCGTTGAGTTTCCTACCCTGATCGCTGGGTACCAGCAAGAAGGAATTATGAATCCTGCGTTCGTCGGTTAGAGTAGAAAAATGTCGTCTGCTTTTTATTTTTTTTTAGCAGATTTGTGTCTTGAAGTAATCGGGAGGCAAGGAGGAAGACAGGATATCGTAGAAGTGGGTATGTAAATAGACACTCACCGGGTTTCTCTTACAATGGAGTATTAGGGCGCCTGTAAGTGGCTTCGTGATCCAGTGTCATACATACACAGATATATATACTCCACATGCGTGTCGTAACTATTCTATACTACCACCCTGTACACGTACGGGGGTGTGCGTTGAGGGTTTGTTTTTGAGACAGAGTTTGTCTCGCGTCGTGGTTT